>CM053329.1:24836991-26086991 GCA_028583605.1 Dastarcus helophoroides | reverse complement strand
TATTTTATTAATATAATATATCGAAATTAAACCTACTGCATTATAATTATCATGAAAATAGAAGTTTCACAAACTACGCATTGACTTTTAGTTAACAATTTCGTGTTTAAATCTTTGCAGTACGTTTACCAAAAATTTTTATTTGCAACCACTGTAGCTGGTTGTATGGTGATGAATAATTTTTGTGAAACGCATGTAGCATAAACTAGGTTTATGTTAGGAATAGTTTTGACAGAAAAGTAGATTTGTATGTTAAGACCAAAGAGAATATTCTAATTTTTTCTATAAGTTTGAAATTAAAAGTAAAAAATTTTTAATTTAACGTCAAAATGTCGAAAAACGTTGAAAGTTTAATTGTCAGCTACAAAACCAATTCCTGTGCGACTTGTAGTGTGATCGCAGACATACAAACACAAATACATACAGACGAATTGACCAAAATACGAGGATCGATCCAAAAATAAGGTTCCCAAAGAGCTCAAACCACGTGGGAAGGTGCGAGACGAAATCCGGCAACACCAATGTGCGCGACTGTTCCTCCACTCTCGATTCCGCCCCGCCGCGTTTTGCTGCGCCCCGCGCAGTCTTGGCTCAGTGGCAATCTAAGATGGAGGTTTCTACTGTTGATCCCGCCAAATGCGAGATTCGGACAACATTCAACTCAGTCGGTTAATTGTGCAACACTAAGAAAATTACGGCTAGGTATTCAGAACCGCCACTTTGGGTGAACTGTCATGCCTCACCCACCTTACACTCCGGATCTCGAACGTGGTGATTATCATTTGTTCCCCAAATTAAAAGAAGGAGCGGCCAACGCTTTCGGAGCAACGATGAATATAAAGAAGAGATGAAACGCTCCCTCAATGGTTTGACGAAGGAGGTCTATGACACTGGGATATCGAAATTGGAGCATCGTCTACAAAAATGTGTAGAAAAAGATGGCGATCAGAAAAATAGAGAAAAGTTTCTCTTTCCAACAATATAAATTTCTATGAGAATAAACAATGTTATCTTTTTGAAATATTGATGGAAACCTTATTTCTTGATCCACCGTCGTACATATCATTTTTCAACGGCAAATTCAGGAGATATTACAATTTAAAAAGAATAACACATGGTATCGTTGTTTAGAGAAAGATAACCGCTTTCAAATGGACTATATTACAGTTGCTGTCGTGTAAAATTACCCAAAATATATTTATTTTTATCGTAAAAAGTCGAGTCGGTTGTGGTATACAGTAACGATTTACAGGCTTAATGAGAATTTCTTGAAAACACATACATGTCATCTGAGTAACTAATAAGATATTTTCTGGGTGCTACTACTGCCATTTCTAAACTATTTGATAATAGTTCAAATAAATAGAAATGGCGGATAAATAAACTCTATTTTTAATTGTTCTATACGACCTTACTTAGCTGAATAGAGTTGATTAATTTTATAGCGAGCCATTAAGTATAATATCATTCAATAGTAAAGAACTCTATCTAAAGAATTTTTGACCTGTGAAATGCTAACAAATACTTTGTCGGGGAATTGTTCCTTTAAGTTGCTTTTCCCAACTTCCTCAAAATAAGGAAGTTACTTTTACTTGCATAAAATTAAGAAAAGCTCATTACTATAATATAGATTGAGCACAATGACATGTCATTGTTTAAATAAACTAATTGGCGTTGGATGTTTAAAATTCTGAGTTAGTATAATGAGGTTGAAGGTAAAACACTTTGAGGGCGCGAAAAAGCGATCCACCTTGTTTTGTTGTATTTCAAAATTATAAAAAGCCATTCGTTCTGTTATTTTTCAGCCAGACTCAGTCCTGTTAGGTTACAATCAGTTCTTTCGCAAAAGTAATTTACACGTCTGGTATTAAAAAAGAGCTGCATCAATGTTTTTTTATGCTCAAACTTAGCGTCGTTGAAATTTCTTCCTCAAAATAGGAACGCAGTTACAATTTATTGCAACTGGGGGCTTACCAAGATTCCACTAAGGACGTTTTACGTCTTCGAATGCAGGCTCGGGAATGCAAGATTGCATAGTGGGTGCTGGCTGCACCTGCGCATCTTAAAGCAACTACTAACTTTGTTAGCTACTCGCAGTGTTTTACCCAAATACAGTCATGCAATTGTGGATTAAGACACCGAACTACGTGTTGCTCACATTTACAAGTTGGATCAATTCTCTTAAAACTGTTTAAGGGTTCTAACAGATTTTGGCTATCATTTTTTCGTGACCTCTGCGTTTGCTGGGGGTTTTGATATGCCCATCTCCACTTACTCGATTTTCTCTTTTTTATATTCGATTAATCATAATCATTCATCATTTTTCCATCATCGACAGCTACTGCTGTAGGCAAAGTTTTCTTTATATTGGTTGCTGCTGTTAAAACAAACTGTCACTAAGACACAAGATTCAGCATCCAACTGGTAGTGAATTTATTACATATCATGTAGACTATCGAATATCGCTAACACTTAGTTGCAAAATTTGATCAGAAAATTGTTACTGGTAGCCAATTGTATCCAATACGAAAACGATTCGCTGAACATTCCGTGAAGTACGAGATGATTGTTGTTGTATTTGATGCGGTGTCAATCTTTCTTTGGTTTAACTGTTTTATTCGATATTTTCTATTTGTAATTGTTAAATTCAACGAAATTTTGCACATTTAGAATTTTTGAATCTTTCTCTGGATAGATTTATTAAGTTACTAATTCGATTCTGATTGTACGTCTCAAAAATTATCAGACCGAGTGTATATAGCTTGCAATTCTTGCCACTTCCGTGATTTATTATTTTAAAAGCCTTGCTGGGAAATAGGTTCATCGAAATTTTTACTTTATATACATATGTTTAACTTCAAAATATTTTCGATGTAAGAATAATAACTCGACACTTTCGACTTTAAGCCGTACGATATATTGCATCCCCTTTCGCGAGCTATTTGCAGTTATTGGAATAAACTGGAATGTTCTGCAGCTGCGATTGGCTAAACCGATAAGGTCTATTGTAACTTGGGCTAACCGGGTCAATGTGATAAGTATACGTCTAGTTGCACAGATAATTCAAAAAACGCTTCAATATTTTTCAGTATTAGACTTTTCAAACAACCGCTTTTGAAATAAGTGTTTGATGTGGCCTTTTATCTCTGCCACGTTTCCGTTTGTTTCTAAGACCAAGGGATAAAAGTGCAGACAATACATATTAGTTTAAATCTCATGCTTTCACGATTAGAGGCTTTAAATTAAAAATGCAAAAACAGATCCAGCATTACTCGTATTCCACAATCAAATTTGGTTCACGAATATGAATTTCGCCCTTTACTTCCTTTCGCAAACTTTGAAATTATGTTTCGCATTTAGAGAATGAAATCCCAGAGCTGTAACACAGGAAACACAAATTTGAGTTTCCGCGCTAGCTTTAACGGATTCTGCTCTCGAACGTTTGTCGCCTCTGAGGAATTTCCTGTCAAAAGCCTTTTCATTAGCATGATTTGGGTGCTTTATACGTACTTAAAGGGTTTCGATAAATAATATTCAGATTTACCAAAAATAAAATAAACTCTCACGGCTAATTTTTGGTTTTAAACTGAAGTGAAGCATTGGGTGCGCGTTAAACAAAAGAAATGATGTTATTCCAAAATAAATATTTTTATACTTTCTTAGGTATGACTGTCTCATTAACAAGAGTAAGAACGTTGTTACTTATTCTTGTGGTTTAAAGGGCAAATAATATTGTCCAGTTTTTTAAAAGAATCACTTGTTTATTTTAACTTATTGATTTCTAAATTATATTAAAGAGCCCAAAACTGCTTCAAGAATAAGGCATCTCATCGATTAGTTTATGACTCCACTACTACAATAAATTACGATCAATGTTCTCATTGTAAGCAGACCGTAGTTCAAGATCAAATACTCAACTCCCAGCACATGACTCTTCACATCCAATTTTCACATAATTGCTTGAGTGGTCTCCTCTATCGGATATTGTATATTAATTGGAGAGGTAATTTACCAGTCGGAAATCATTATCTTTGACGTATTACAAAGTGAATAGGGAGACGATATAATTAAATATGTTAACCTGTATCTACCGCAAATAAAGCTATGCGGAAATCACAAAATGCTGTTTGCGATAATAAACTTAAAATGTAAAACGACATTTCAGGAAGCTCTTTTGAAAAGATTGGGCCCGAACGCATACCCTTTCAGCATGGAAATCACCCCACTGGCGCCACCAAGTGTACAACTCGTTCCAGCGAAAGAATATAGCGGAGCCCCCATAGGAACTAGTTATGACGTTAGAGCATACGTTGGTAAGTGAATAATTTTTTACTGTCGCACATTACATAAGTATATTATAAATTCATTGTAAATTTTAAGAAGCATTACTTAAAATAATATTAAATAAAAATTTGCCATTGTCTTTATGTTTTGAAAATTAATATAATTGAAATACAGAACTTGTCCTCTGAAACCAAGAAAGATTAAAAAACACAACAAAGGTTGCTCTAACGCTCTGAAGATGACAGCTTGGCTGTCGAAACGCGTTACGCGATAACCAAGGACCAGTCGGTTCCACCAAACTAATGTGATGTTAAATAAATCGGGTCATCCATGAAATTTAGTCAAATACATTCATTCATTTTTCAGACATAACCTAAACAATGTTTAGTCTATTTGTTTTTTCCAATTCTCGATTGCGCAACCGTCCCATTTAGTTATGAGTTGATATGTTATTTCAGAATAAATATACCTGAAACATTTTTTATCACGTATTGGCATGATGTTAATTTTTCTTTATTTTCTTATAGACACAATGACACAATACCTGTATATTCGTTTTTATCTTTGAGTTAAACAATTCTTAACAAGAAATGTTCTGCGGCCATTAATAATTAGCACTTACGCTAAATGATCTGTTAGATGACAAACGATTTTAAATTTTTAATCAAGCCTTGTCTTTAGACAAATAATTACTTCATCTTCCGACGTTTATCATTAAAATAATTCTCAACCTTTCCTCAGGCAAATTCTCTGGAAATAAAGGAAAACATTTTTAGAAGAGTTTTAAGAATTGTTTTATTAAGAATTTAGTCTGTGCAACGAGATTTTTTGCGGTTAGATGCTTAATTGATACATTTTTAATTTCACTGATGGAAAAGCAGCCTCAGGCATTTCAGAATTTCGTCAGCCTTTTGACGAATAATTGAATGCATGCTGAATGAAAATTTCCCGGCTTTTAGCTCCTGTTAACTTCCCCACCTGTTTTAAATAGTGCATATTATAAGGGTGTCCAAAATTGGAGGGTAATATTTTACAAATATGTTCCTTGGGGATAAATAGATAAAAATTTCTTGTAAACATGTCTCTTGATATATTTTATAAAATGCTGAAAATATTTATTCAATAATCAAATATTCAGTTCTTGAAAATTAAAGATTTTTGCGGTATTTCAGTTATTTTACGATTAATTAAACTTTGATTTATTAATTTTTATCCCGCCGCAGTGGAATATTTGAAAAGAAAATATATTCAAAATTTTTTATTTAACTATAAATCAAATCAAGGTGTAGTTTGTATAAAAGAAGAAATGTATTACAATGAGTTAATTTATATGAATATATATAGAATGACTTACATAAGACTACTTCTTTCATGAGCAAGATTCGTTGATGTCAGATGCAATAAAAGTAGTAAATTTTAAGTTTAAACATCCATTAGTATTTATTTAGAAATTATGCTGAAAGATGTTCAAATTTTCGACCTTCATTTTAAAAACAAGCATGCATCCTAGATCAGCGAACTGGCTAAATTTTCGGGTGATTTTTTTTCTGCATAATACTGTCAGGCATCACGTCAGGGCTGTCCAACACACTTTATATTATAATTTAATTTGCTACCTCTCCTACACATTAATGTGTATATTGGGTTGCATTTCGGGCTCATGTATAAATAAATATTTTGATTGAAAGTGAATTTGAGAGTACATCTTTTTTTATATAAATAATGTGGTTTATTTAACAATCAAATATTCGGAACAATTTTTCAGTGTATTTTTTATGAATTTAGGTTTCAACATGACAAATCCATGCTTTCTAGTAAGTTTTATAGCTTCAGATGACCATTAATAGGTGCTGCAATGAATACTATAGAAAAATCACAGACTGCATTCAGCTTGACACAAAATAATCTAATTGCATTAGATCAGGAGGCCATGGTTGCCATTCTGATCAATCTGTTGGTTCATATGCTGTGTTTAAAATATCAATAATGACGCGAAAAATGAGCAGAAGCGTCATTATGTGAAAACCTTCATATTGTCAATCGGAATATCTTCAAAAAACTCCTTTAAATTAGTTTTCAAAAACAAATCAAATAATCCTGAAAGCTTTGTTTGAAAAAGGGAGGAATTGATAATAATGTAACCAAGTTTTTTTTCCCAAAACAGTGCCATGAAGTTCTGTAGTATGGTCTTATTTTGTGTTATCTCTGCTTTTGTTGGACAAAATCATTTCCCATTTATCTAAATGTGGTGTAGATTTCTTTTCAGTGTTACATTTTCTGCTCAACTTATCGTTTTGTAACAATTAATTTGTTCTAGCTGGGAATTTAAGCTTTAGCAAACTATAAATGTAACGAAGCGATGTTTCCGGAAAACTTGTCATCTTGTTAGAAAGTTCACTTCACTCACAAGTATTTGAGAAATCAGAAGCATAATATAAATGTATTTAAAACTATTTAATTAAATTGATTCTAAATCTAGACAACTAGAAAACTTTATTTTGTGTATTACATCTATCAATACAAATTAATTTAATGGGTAAACTGATTAATGAGAACATTTTTCGCAGGTAACCTGCGTGATATTTATTAATAGCAAAATGTATATCTCCTCCGAACGATCGTTGGAACGCAGGCGATGGCAGTTCAACATAGACGATATGTATGTGATTTGAAAACTGCTGTATTTTCAGAAACTCATCTGTTTATTTAGATATCTGGATGCTAATCTCAGAAAAGGCTAAACCATACCGGTTAATTTTAGTGAAAGATGGGGAATATTATTAAAGCTATTGTTCACTCTCAATTAGTTGAAACCTACAAGTCTTGTGTCACTGTTGCCGTTATTTTTTTCCGGTTCGTCTTTTTCATCTTAGTTTTTAAAAATCAGTTATTAGTTCTTTTGCGTGCGCTTCTTGTTTACTCCGTTCTGTTAATCACTTTTAACAACTAAAACCCAACACCAAGAGCAATTCCATAATAACTGTTTACTACACTCATTCGCTGTATGCTCTTAATAAGGATAGCAAGGTCTGGAAAATGAGATATACTCATTGCTTTTTGCAATAAAACAGTAATAATTTATCCCTTTATTATCTACCTACCTCTTCTACGGTATTAACTTTACATCCCTAATGAAGAAAAAGTGTCTCGTGGGAGAAACTGTTCCAAAGCTTCTCTTATGTCAAAGAGGTCTTCTACTTTAAAGACTTTAAGCCGAATTTTCATCTCGTAATTCTATATATCTTGCGACATACTTGTCAAGTTATAGGTTGCTGACAGTTTAGTCCTTAGAGCAACATTTCCGGAGTTTGTGCTCTAATTAAAATATTTCGCTATGTGGCTACCAGCGATGATTAAACCACACTTCTCACGTACACGTTGTTGCACATTTACACCCTTGAGCTTTCAATGAAATGGACTGGAAAATTGCTTTTTCCATTTATATGGAGAACGCACAATGAATAGTAATAACTCGGCGGAAAATGTTGCATAGGTGTAAAGTAAAAATATACAACTGCACGTGTGGTGTGCTGAAACCGAAAAAAAGGTGCAAAAGTGCATTTCAGTGCCGCTCACAAAAGGGGCTAATGGAAACAGCTGGGAATCCATCTGAGAGAAATATAAAATATGCATAGCAACAAACCAGGTTTGGAATTATAAAATGTTTTTTAAAATTTTAGAATTTATATTAGAATATATTTCATGGTCTGTGTAACATTATATTTAAGGAAAGTTTTAAACTAAACCCGGTTATATCGATCTTATAGAGGTGGAATGGAAGTCCTAATTTCGGGCCGTTGGTTTTCAGGAAATATTTCAGTTTTTTTGCCGTTGTAGTAAAAAAAGAGGTCACACGCAGTCAGAGCTTCGGTCCCTACTTCCTTCACTGATATTCGTTTAGGACACCGAAAAGAAAGCAGATGAAAAAGACGACAAAAACAATATGCATGGGTTTTTCACTCTTCGATTATATGTATTGACATATTTCTAAAGTTTGTAAATTCGAACAGAAGTCCGCGTTGTTTCCTATGAAATAAATAAACAATAATAAATTCAGCATCTGGCACAGTATTCACCTTCCAAGGAAAACGAATTGAAACAATTCTGCAATTAAATCAGTTTACTGTTGGGGATTAGGAAATTTCATTGAGCAAGTTTTTACGACAAAAACAATTGGATTTGTTGTCGTGGCACAGGGAAAGGTTTTTTGTTTCCTGAAATTAGGAATTAGAAAATTCCATTCACGTTTTTACGCAGCAGATAATTGTCTTTTTTTTGTTTTCGATAAATAAAATCTTCATTCATTTGACATTGTTTCTTTAGCTGTTGTAATAGTTAATTATACGTAAAGAAAAAAATAAATAAATCAAATTCAGAGAGAAATAAGCCTAGATGTCAACGTGTAATTTGATTATTTGAATTTTCTTATTCATCTTATTACTGGGCAAAACATTGCGGGATAATGAATGCCATAGCTGTGGCACAAATGTTTACATCTCTCCATTGCAGTTGTGTTTCTTTAGGTACAAAATGTCCATATGCCTAAAAGATGAAAAGAAACAAATAATTAAGAGTACTTTCCCTCCGAGAGCCCTATCGGAACTGATACCGACAGCCAATGCAGTAGCAAGTTAATGTGAAATCGTGAATAGTGCGAAATATTTTAGAAATAATTTAGTACGAGTGTTATAACGGAGCTAAGACTCAACAGACTGACGGCCATTAGACATATTTTAAATTTTGTGAATCTATAAGGAAAACATGAGACTTGTAATTTCGAAGGATTTTTTTTAACTACCTATTGTTTACATCATTTTTATGTTCATACACAACTCTCAAACAGTTCGGTAATATCTAGGAAAAAATAAGCACTTGGGTATTCCTGTAAATTCTGTTACTTACCTTGAGAAGTTAAATGTTTAAAATGATATTATCATTCCGTGGTAGGTACATTCATCATAAACGAAAACCTGATTATCAACAAATGTTTAATTGTCTACTATGCTCCAAAAGTGAGTAATTCGTTGTTTAAGTACTGAACATTAATTTTGTAGATAAGACGTTTTTTATTTTTGCAAATTTCTTCTTTAGTTTTTGTCAGAACGGCCAATTATTTTCGTACACTTTTTATATTCAATTATATTTCAGAAATTCTCTTAAGACTAATTGTGAAAAGAAAACAAAAAAGATGAAGCCATTTTCAGATCAGGAAACAATTGTATGATGGGAAAATACGTAAACGTTTGTTTGTCATTAGTTAAGAGATATTCTCGACTGTCGTTCCGAAAAAATGCTACCTTATCCGGATCAGTCTACGAGGGTGCGGTATCAATGTCATAAGCGTTATCTATTTAGCTACGTAATTCATAAAACAATGTCCATTGTAATTAGTCTCTGATTGTAACCATCTTTCTCTGTCCTTATTAATTATTTTGTTCTTTACATGTTAAACAGACCGAAAGCACGAACTGGTTAATTGTATATGAGGGAGCGAATAATGATGACATTTAATAATATAATCAGATCATATCTTAACAGTAAATGTATTTTAAAAATTATAGCTCACAGTTTTCGTTCCTAATATTATTAGTGTGCCATATTTATTTTAGTGTTGTTGGATAAATTCAACAATTAAAGTTTGTGCTATGCCATTTCGACTTCTTTAAGCTCCCTTGAACATTGGTTGAGTCTGCTGTTTATACGGTTTTCCTTTCCTTCGTAGAAGGGATGTGTTTATGTAAATGTGCCGTTTAATATTTGCATTGGCACTAAAGCCCCTTTATATTACTCGTTTTGTTTTCCATCGCTATTACCTGTTGACCTGACCTAATTTCCCAGCTCGTCGGCCTGACATTCCTAGAGTCGTATTGTATTGGTCTAATGTCAGAACAGGAAACAAAAGGATAAGATAAAGTCCAGATTAGAGAGATATATATTTGTTTTTGTCTCTCGGACGATAAATCTCGTCTGGAACTCATAAATACTTTGCGACCTCAAGACGTAATGTCCTATAAATTTCTAAAAAAAAAACCTGTGATCAATCTGTCCTTCACACTCGGTGTGGAAGATCGTTTCGTATATAATGCAGTGTACACATTGTACTAATTTCTTAATATATATAACCTAATTTTGCTGGTAAGTAGTTTTACGTCCTTTAAACAAAATAATTAATCAGGGCTTACTTTTAGGCAATCCCCTATCTAGTTCCGAAACTTCCTCTAATCTGATTTACGCCCTACTAACTTAGAAGAAGCTTCAATATATCTTCAATGTTGTTACGGGATACTTTATTACCAGAAAATGTCTACAGATCCTCTTATATTCCACACTAAACCTACATTTATTTATCAATTGATTTAAGCTATTTTCACCCAATTCAGAAGACGATTACCCGGATGAAATTCGAATATAAAATATAAATGACCGGAAAAGCCACTCAGGCTTCAATAGGGAAACGAGGGGCTCGTTTTGCATCCTGTGGCAACTCGAAGACTGAAACGTAACAATATATCGGGAATGGCTTTTCCAGTTTCCGTTGAGTGAAACGTGACCTCGACTGTTTCTGAACGCTTTTAGATACACTTTGGTATACAGGTAAAATAATGTGCGACCCTTGTGGTTCGCTTTATCGAATTTCGAAAACAATTTTCTTTCAGAAAGGGGCCCTAGCCAACCCACGACAAATTTGTGATCTTTTAATAAAACGAAACAGTAAATCTCGAGGAGAAATTAAACACGATGTTTTTAAAGCTAAATTTTCTTAAGTTAGGTTGCTAACAGATGGCTCCTGTTGATAGATGTCACATTGTCATATATATGTATTTTTTATATTTCCTAAGAGTTATGGGGAGTTTTACTCCGTCGTTTGTTGATGTCGGATTTAACCATGGATCTGCTTAGGTGTTTTTTCTCAAAAATAATAGAGCTTATTTTTTATTTCCGTTATTTTCAAAAATGTTAACAACAAAACATTCCTAATAAAGTTTGTATAGTTTTCTTTATTATCTGCATACTTCTGGTAGCTTCCAATGCCTATTCTAAAATACTTATCCTCGACCAGCAATCTCCAATGTCTATTTATTCTGACCTAAATGCTTTTCCTTATTTATTGTATGCTTTAAAATACTCTTTTCGTTTTTATTTCAATTAAAATAGTTTCCATTCTGTTTTATGTTAACTATATATTGTAATCTTATTTTCTCCTTGATAAATTGCCCTTCCAGTCTGCAATATTCTTCAGGTTTTATTTTAGTTCATCGTTCTTATCTTCGATTAAAAATTCGCTTCAGATGCGGTAACTAGACTCATTTGCCATAACATTGAAATCTGTATTGCAGTTTCAAATCATTTCTAGCAGATTTTCAGTACTTTGATGCAACATTTTGTGCTTGGCAAAAAAACCGCGTAACGTTTTAACGTCATCCAAAAATTTAACATTTTTCTACGTTTCAAAGAATGAAAAAAAATTATAACTAGATGAGACGATGTGCACCAAAGATAATGGTTGTGAATTTTAGAATTTACCTTAAATAAGAAAGTAAAATTTTCTTCTGTGGTGATTAATATCCATCCACGTACTTAATTTTCATCCCAATAATGTCTTACAGTATCAGCTTACACAACTCTGCCATTATCAAGATGATGCAAAAAATTGTTTTTTTCCTGACAGAACCTAATTTGCATGATGCTCGTAAATGAATTTCTTGACTTAGCAATAATTGGGGGGTAGGACCTCTATCATGATTCATTGTTCTGATTTGTTTTCTACAAACTGTTTACCTCTAAACTATGTAAAGATACCTATAAAAGGTAATATATTTTATCATTTCCAAGTTATTGAAAGCAAGATTGTGCGATGGATCACACTGGATTTGTCGAATCTAGGGAAAGCGATGCTTTCTAAAGATGATATATATATTCTCACAATTTATTTTGTACATAATATCTCTCTGATCTGTTATTGTCATTTATCTTGTATTTATATTTGCACTCCGTATTATCCATACACATTTTTCTTTTCCATACTTACAGTTTATTTCAATTTCTTCATGAAGATGAACATTTAAACTTAAACCATTCGTAATGGCAGGATCGAATAAGATAAAAACATGCTGAGGATTTTTAAGTTTCTCCAAATTATAAACTCTTTTTAAACACCATGGAAACCATTTTTTTATTTTATAGGTAACTTACAGTGATTAAAACGAAAAAGTAGTCACTTATCAACATTCTTTAATTGAATAATTTGTTATTTTAAATTATTTGTTATTGAAATCTAGAATGCAAAATTTTTCTAAACATGACTACCATTCGTTACTCTCTTATGATGCTACAACACATAAACCAATGATAATTTTGACCCATAAGTGGTGGAACTGATCGCTATTATTACTTATAAACTAGTTTTAACAATAAACACAAAAAAATTAATACGAAAATTTCCCTGTTTCGATAAAATCTTAGGATTTTCCGAACCAGTGTTGTTTTGCAGCATTGTTAACGAATTATACAGGGCGATTCAAAATTCGATCCACAAATTTCGAGAGCGTAATTTTGGAGTAAAAATAGGACTTTTCCTTCTTATAAACATGTGCACTAAAATGCATCCCCTACGAGTTACAGTGATTGTCCCCAGAAATCTTTGGAAGCGGGGTGGGGGATGGGGTGGTGGCGCATTTTCAATATCTCAAAATCTAAAGTGCACCCTAAGCTTAGTTAGATTTAGATAATGATTATTTTAATAATACTCTCGACTTTATTGCATCAAAAAATGTATTTTATTAACAGAATTAAAAAAAGAAAAAAATTAGAAGAGGTTTGCTAACACTGTGAATACTATTATTGGCTTATTTTGTCTCTCAATATAATAGTTTATCAATAATTTCAAAATTGAAGATATTAAAGATGAAACGAAGGAAAACTGAATTCATTTCAATGGTCGATATTCCGTTACTTCATTACAATTTATCTCAAAAGCAATTAGCTTCAAATGCCAGGTATGCCGCTAATAACTCTAAATTTATCTCCCTCATTGTTGCAGCTGATAAAGCAGATGAGAAATTGCATCGACGAACGACCGTGAGGATGGGAATCAGGGTGGTTCAAAGAGCGTACGCACCACCGTCTCCGAATTTGTATAATCCAGGGGTTGGAAGAAGGGCGCACCGGGAAAGAGCGAAGCAACACAGAAAAGCTTTATTTGGCTGCAAAAGCGTTCCGATAGACGCCCATACACTAACTGCCACTAAAGAAAATATATCACGATCAGAAGATTCAGTACGAGCGGAAAAACGGGATGTGGAGGAAAATAAGAATAATTTAAGGAAAGTTGATGATAATCAAGAATACGTTAATGGCAATCAAACAGGTAAATTTGATTTTATAGGTGCTGCTATAATTACAAAAAATGAATAAAAAATGAGGAAAGATCATTGAAACACTTATATATAAATGTTCTTACAAACGACACCACGATCGAAGGTTCTGTAAAGGTAGGTGTGTAAACTTTTACATATGAAAGTGGTTTTGATTAGTGCAATTTCAAGCTCCGACTTTGTCCATTTTAGCAATATACAGGTTGAACCAAATTTGATTTCTACTAGAGGACTCTCGGAAATTATTAGAGAAATAAGAAAGCTTAAATGGGAAAGGTAGTGCAGAATTTAATGCCTAAGAATATTTTGCTGAAAAAACAATTGGATTCCAATTCGTATTGATTTTATTTAGAAAAAACTCAAAATTGCCATTTTTAAAAATAGGCTCTAACCTATTTATTTGGAGTCCGATCAAAAAAAAATCAAAAGCCGCAAGCAGTTATCTGTTAAGACCTTTTCATTGGTTGAGACATTATTTTCAACAACTAATGAAAATGGAAGAAACCATTAAAAACTATAGCTGTTCAATTGAATAAAAGAACTCTGTTCCATCATCATACTAGATCATAATATACATTCAATGTCGGCCTTCCTTTTTCTGCGTGACGCCCCTGGCCCTGAAACCTTGTAAGCAGCTTCAACATCCAAAGCTCTAATCAGTGCTTCCTTCGGTGTAGGAAAATTTCACAAGCATATCACTCTCTGGACTTTGGGTCCTTTATTCCTTCTATGAAGATTCTAACTGCGTGAAGTTGCATTTTACAAACCAAGAAGCTTGCTGTTGAACTCTTCTTTGACTTCACCAATTTCTTCTTTCATTTTTGTCCCATTTCTTCTGTTAGATTTCTGTTATATTTCTTCTGTTCTTCTTCTTTTTCTTGTCGTCTTCGTTTTTCATTTGTCGCCTTCATTCTTCATCTTGTTCTTTTTCTTGTTGTCTTTGTTCTTCTTGGTTTTTAACAATTGCTAATTTCGCTTGCAATTATTGTTCCATTTTGGTCGATTTTAATTCGTTTTCATAAAGCGTTTTAGAATGTTCAAGATTTTTCTTGATGCACTCCGTATAAACTATTTTTCAGTTTATAACGTCCGCGATAAAGCCTAAATTTAATTATCACTGCGATTCATTAACGCAATATTTTGGAACCTCGCACGGATTCCGCCGAGAAATAAAGCACAGTCCAGAAAACTAATCTCGCTTTTGACACTAGTTGTTGCGCGTTATCGGTTCGAGAACTAAAACTACGTGAATTGTAACCTTTTTATTTCCAAACTGATTTCGGGAACACTACAATTACAATTCACTTAACCAACTGACTTGCTAACTAACTCACTGTTTAATTAACTGACTGAGGGAAATATGACCGGTATTTATAGGCTTTCGGTTTTCTAGAACGGAATCCATACAGATAAGGTTTATCGCTTACGGAAACATCTAGAACGCTTATCTGCCGTATGATTCATTATCGCCGCCGCTTCCCATTATCAAATTTCTCTAGAGAACTCCTTATTGATACAAATTCTATAACACATTTATTGAAATTTGGTTGGGAAGTGATGTCACATCCATTGTGATGTCACGGAATGAACTGACTAAATAGGAAAATGGCGAAAAAAAGTTACAACACGTAACATGTTTTTTTTTGTTATTTTAGATAAACCTCATGTAGAACAAAAAAAAAATCAAACACCAAAAATATTTGGATTAAATATACAAATTTTGGTTTTTTTCCTTTTATGCGGGGTCACACCTTCCCTTTTCAAAAGTCAACATAAGTCATCCATCATGGCCGGGTCCTATCCCATTCGGTAATGAATGTTGATTATCCTGATATCTTGATGGAATATTTCACTTTGCATCTCGCTGCTAGCCCCCAAACTTTCAAGAAAAAATGATTAATAAAAATAGAGAAAGTAAATTTTTAATGGCATTCGTCAACAAAAAAAAAGTTATTAACTAGTTATTCATGTTTTTTTTTTGTTTCTTTGGCTAGCAAGTTCCACTCCTAAGGCGGGAACCACCAAATTCTAATTGTTACTTGGACAACCCCAAATCACATACTTAATCATTTAACTCACTTTAAACAATCAAATGTAGCTCACCGTAATTGGGACCTGGAGTAAAAGTTGAATCGGTGCACTGTTCTTCGAAGCTGTCTGATGGTGCTTTATTACCTTTATAATTTCCCACAACAAGATTTTGCCAATTTAAATGCACAATCGGTACTGGGAAGTCTGCATTGTGAGGAACAAGATCTTGGGTTTTTCCTTTTTGAAATAACCGTCTGTCTTTGTCATGCAAAAATCGTCGAAATGATTGGTAAGTTGTTGCCATATCATTGAAACTGCAAAAGGCATACTTTTTTTTTCTTTTCTTTCATCCATTGTATCGATGACACATATCAGGAGCTCACTGTTTGTCTTAATTATCTGATTAAAACACCAAAATACACATTTTGAAAAAATAGCCTATTTTGTGTCCTTACCGGAAATTCTCCACAATTATAACAACATTTGTCAAGGTAAATTTGACATTTTCGTCGTTGAAAAAACGTAACTATACATAGAATTACTCAATTCAAAAGAAGACCGAATAAGTGCATAAGTTTAATATTACAAACAATACATTTTAGGTTATCTTTATGCTGTAAAATACACCGTTTTTAAATAACCCCTGATAAAAGTTATTCCTTTCAATTGGAAAAGAATCTAATGGGTTCACTGAAGTTTGGTACGTATTAGGGCTTTATCATTTTTTTTCTATTATTAGAAAGGAATTACCATTGTGAAAATAATGGCCTGAACTATGTTATAAAAATCATGTCGGTCAGTGTTATTATTTATTTTCAAGTGGTCAGCAAATTTTGAAATTGTTAAAACTTTTGGCTATTAATGATGAACTGATATCGTACTTGGTTAAAATTTTTGCTGAAAAGAGCAGAACGGACAAGAGTTTATTGATGAAAATACAAGATATATTATTGATTAAAGTTAATTTTTGTTAGTACTAAAATGGTATTTTTTAACTCCGAACGACGGAAATTACTTTTCTTTGTGAAACCAACCTTTGAAATGAGTGTTGTGGCCATGTTAAAGATGACACCTTATTATTTTTCTTCTTGACACAAATCAATATTGAGCATAAAAAATCCGCCTAACTTAAAAAAAATGGAGAAAAATGTTATCCTTTGAATGTTACAGTAATGCTGTATAATAATAAGTTAAAAAGCTCACCTTTTATAAGAGTAAGGATATTTAATCCTAATAATTAAATTTCTTTTACTCGAAAAATTCTAGGGAGATATTAGGATTTCACAAATCAATTAGGTCGCTTAATGATCTTATCAAAAGTCCTCTAAAATTAAGCAACATTCCCTAGTATATTAAGAGTTCCGGATAAATTACATTCTTGACATTCTTTGCTAAAAAAGAGCTTTATCAGCTCAATAAGTGCATATTTAATTAACGTCGAATACCTCTTGTTCACGCATTTTTTGTTTTTCTAGAGACTACGAACGAAAAAGGGAATATAATGGACGAGGGAAAAACGCACGTCTCATTCAAGGAGCACTTGACCAACGGTATTGAAAACGACACCGAACTCAAACCAGATGACAACAAGCCCCCTGACGAAAAATCTAACATTCCGAGCACACCATCTCACAGCGAGGAATCGAATCTTTCGGGAGACGATGAGTGCGAAGTAATAAATGTCGTAAAAGACAATTCTGAGAATGTACTTTATTTCGATTTTGTTTTCAGAAAAATATAGGAGACCAATATCGATCACTTTGCGGTGGCAAACGACCAAGTCTGGCGGCTTATTTGGCAGGAGTTCCCGCCCCCAGAGCGGCGGTGGAAAAACCGTTTCTTTTGAGTGATGGCCGTGTGTATTTAGCCGCAAGCCTGGACAAGGCCATATACTCTCACGGAGAAGATATTCATGTGACGGTCCATATAAGAAACGGCAGCAATAAAACAATTAGAAGAATTAAGGTAATTTTTATGATTACTTTAAAATATATTGGTCTGTCTACCTGTCAATCAAGTTACCTCTTCTGCAAAGCTAGCTGTATTAAGATTTAAAGGCAATATTCTTGTAAATATTTACCAACAGTGCTATTTTACCTTTATAGAAGGATGCCAGCAATTTACTTTTCATAAGAGTATCATGAAAATTATGATTCATTTAATAAATCGGCAATTGTTAGGTTATCCTCAATTATTATTGAGCTTAAGATATTTCGAGTAGTGAGTCGAATTTTTCAGAAAACGCTACCACTTGACCCGTTGAGGGTCATTCATTTTTCTCTACAATTCCCAGTACCTGAGAGTATAAACATTTTATTCAGAAAAAATCGTACGATGAAAATTTGGAAAACGCATAACGTTGCGTTTGCCGTATGACTAATAACGTGGCTCGCAAATAAAAATGTTTTATTCGGTAATAAACATATTGTTCAATGAACTAAGTAAAAGGATTTTAAGATAAAATGTCAGCTAAAAGTCAGTGCCCAATTTGTGCAGCATCTACTTCCATGACAACTACAACAGTACATTTAATTCATATTCATTTTATATTATACAATTTCCATCGTTTGAGCCATCGCTTCAGACAGTTAATAAGCGGCAGTGTTGCGTAACAATTAAAAATATCTTGATGTTTCAGATAACTTGAACAAAGAGCACAAAACAAATTCTATGAAATGAAAAGAAAAAAAATTCCCTTAAATGGATTTTTCTTTTGGTGTGTACGTGACCACAACATATATAGAAGTTGTAAATGCCTCTGATTTCTAAGTCTGAATTTTCCCTAATAAATTACGTTATTTTTCTTAAAAAAATATTAAAGAATTTGCTCAATCACTATCAAAATCAATAAGCTTTCATTCTGAGAAATTGTGAATCCATTACTGTTATGGTGTCCAATTGAAATTAAATTTTTAATTACTTAAAACCAAAAATAACAATCTAGTAAAAATGTTAAAGAAGTTAACAAGAGAACTATTTCATTGTCTACTAGGCATAGGAAATAAAAACGCGTGTTTTGTATTTTTGAAACAAAAGGAAACTATAAATTTAAATCACAGAAAGGCGCGTTATCTGAGAAAGCAAATACGAGAAGGAATAAGATAAAAGGGAATTTTGCCAGATACTTCATAGCCATTAATCAAATCTAGATGCTTATAGCGGTTCGCCGCTTACAAAATAATATACGAGGTGCCTAACCAAAGTAATGAGTTTCATAGAGCTAGACTTTTTCTATTCTTCAGAGAAGTGCTTGTAATAAGATAGTGGCCTCAATGATCAGTTATAGGCTCCAATCCGTGTTCTATGTTCTCCGATATCCCAAAATGGTATCTTTTTGAAATAAGTGTTCCATTATAAGGAAAGGAAAAGTTACAAGGATTCAACTCCGGCGAATAAGAAGGCTAACGATCCACAGAATTACCAACTCGCTAGGTGAAATCATAGTGTAGCACTCCTGTTATTAACGTTGCGTCTCACTTAGTTTTGAGACAGGAATTCTTTGCGGACACTTCCTTGATCGCAAAAAAGCAAATAAGCATATTCTTTGATCCCCGATAAATGTCAATAGTGAGCTAGCTATTCCTAGGTCTGCCGCTGTGCTTCAAAACCAATCGCCACTCGTCACCACTAATGGCGCGCCCCAAAAAAAAGGTCATTTTCAATTGACCTTAAGATAAATTTCCGTTCTGTTTATTCATTTTGAAATGTTCAGAACTGTTTTCTGGCTCAAATTCCTGATACCCATCGTTTAAAATCTCTAGTTTTATGAGTCAAATTTAATTGTTTTTAATCCCCATCAGTGTCAATTAACGATCAAAACGTACAAAAACCCGGATTGTGAGAACATTTTTATCAGTTCTTTTAGTTGAAAACATTTTGCTTTAAGATTCATCTTGACTCTCGACTTTATGAGAATGTCTTTAATAGTCAGAAAACTTGGCCTTTACAAAATACTGCCTGCTTGGACTTTCATAGCAGCGTGCTTATGCTTGAATCAAAGCAACGACGAAATTCAAGAGCGAAATGAACTTGCACAATTACTACAGTGATTAATTATTACAGTACCAATTACTACAGTGAACCATCAATTAACCAAATTAAATCATTTTCACCTACTGTATGAATTTGAAATTTGATCCAAATTTTCTTGTGTTATAATTCAAAAATAATGAAATTGTCTATTTTCAGATGTACACACTTTTTTTACAATCAATCCAAATATTTATGGAACTGATAACTGTGTTGATAATGTCTCAGATAAAAAGCAATCACTCGCAATTCGCGAATAAGTGGATGACTAACACAGTTAATAAGATCGCCTCGAATAGCGCGAAAATGTTCGATTTCAACCGCAATTTCCGAGTTGCATGAACTACTGCTAACTCCGGTAATATTCATCTCAATAAAATAATGTAAAAGACAAATATGATATGCATTCTATCCTTCAGGTAAATCAAGGTTTTTATTTTAAAAAAAAATATTACTCTATGAGTCAAAAGACCTTAGAATGCAAACACCTATTTTTCACTAAAATACTACTACGATATCAAAATAACCTGCAGTTTTCCGATAATTTATGGCCCAATATCTACTAAATCTATTAAAATCTAAATTTTATTTTTATAAACCTAGAAAAACAGGGGGAAGCGGTCATTTCTGACACATTTTGTACTAAATCTTTAAGATGATTGGACCAAAAATTATTAAAAAAAGTATTTTAGGATCCTTAGAGATAGCTCCTTCATATGATGCCTCTCACGATATTTTAACTAAAACTGGATTTTTCAGAAACCAAGTTAAACCCCATTTTATTATAAAGCATTTTCTTTTTCTAATCCGTTCGTTGACGGTATTTGCGTGGGTCATTGAGAACTAACACTGCAAAATTTCAAATTTCTACATTACATAATTTTCGAGGAACGGACGGACGGACACAGAGTGAGATTATAATTTATTTAAGATATGGAACCATAAAAATGTTGTTTCAAATGACTAGCAAGTTCTAACTCGTACTCAAGGCGCATCAGATGTTGTCTCATTTACCAACGGAAAGCCGCCAGTATTGCCAGATTAAAGACTATATGCTAGTCCCTTTGCTTTATTTGGGAACCGGCTGTGTTTCTATTTCATAATTTATACTTCTCATTGTAAAAAAAATAGGTTTCAGGAATAGTTTCAATCATCCAATTCTAATGATATGTCAAATTCCCAGCCAGTAAACAGATAGTTCATTGATGTAGATATAGATTGAGGATTATAAATAATATTTTTTATTGCAGCTGCTTCAAGCGGTAGATTTATCTCATCCAAATTAAAAAAAAAACTGCACCTATTAATAAAGAAGTTAAAATAAATGCTAAGAAAAATATTACAGTTTTATCTTACTTATGAAGTAAAAGAAAATAAATAAAAGATTTTTTTATTATTAGAATAAACTGAAATGTGTTAAATAATAAAAAGAACCTTATCAGTAAAAACAAATAAGGGAGAGGGTAAAAAAGCGCTTTGCCAGAGGCCCTGAAATGGCCTAGATATTTATAACCCTTCGCTGCCACAAAAAATTATATATTTTATAAAATATCTTTAAAAATGCGGGGAATAATTTAGCATTACTGATGACCCTCCAGCGTTCTGTGGTTTCGGAAAAAATTAATATTCTTATGAATTTAAATATAGGAAATCAAATATCTAAAGTGCATACTTATTTAAATAATGAAAGTGATTTTACGTAAGGCAAACTTAGGTTTATTTGCCTTTGCACTTTGCCAGAGGCCCTGAAATGGCCTAGATATTTATAACCCTTTGCTGCCACAAAACATTATATAATTTATAAAATATCTTTAAAAATGCGGGGAATATTTTAGCATTACTTATGACCCTCTAGCGTTCTGTGGTTTCGGAAAAAATAATATTCCTATAAATTTACCTATAGGAAATCAAATATCTAAAGCGCATACCTATTTAACTAATTAAAGTGATTTTACGTACGATCTTAGGTTAATTTGCCTTTTTACATTGTAAAATAAGTAAATTTCTTTTTATCTTGTGTTGATCTTCGTTAACGAGTATTTGCTACTAGTATGCTTCATACACATTAGGTAAACTAAATAAGTCTTATATTATGTCAATATTTTCTAAGAAAATATCTCAAACGTGGTAATTTTTTAGTCGTTTTTAATTGATTAATTCATCCACATTTTAGCAACGTGGTACCACTTATGAATGAACACATGTTGAATTATATTAAGAAGTCGCATATTCTGCCAAATATTAATGCCTAATACTTCCAGGTCTTTGTGGTTCAGCACGTGGACGTCTGCATGTTTTCCAACGGCAAATTTAAAAACGTTGTCGCCCTAATCAACTCCAAAGATGACTGTCCTATGACTCCAGGAATTATACTAGACAAGACATTCACTTTAACTCCTGTCAAGAGCTCGACAAAGAATTGGATAGCACTGGAAGATTCCTACACTAAAGCTGGCACCAGCTTAGCATCTACCGTTACGTGTTCCTCTAATAATCCAGACGAAAGAAACGTTTTCGCTATTTACGTATCTTACTACGTAAAGGTAAAACTACAAGTGAGCGTAATGGGAGGCGACGTGTCCCTTAAACTGCCTTTTACTCTTATGCACACTTGTTCAGATTTGGACCACACCGAAACCTTAACGCGTATCGTAAGGCCTACAGTTGAAAACGCCCCTATGGAGGACGTGAAACCGGAGAAAGATGGGACTTGAGATGAGGAGGGTAACGTAGTTGTAGAAATAAATGCGCAAGAATGCACAGAGCCAAAAGAGAAAGTCGATCCAGATAATGTTAGAAGATCTAGTGTTAGTGTAGTGAAAAAAAGTTCCAATACTGTAGACTTAGATGAAATAGTGACTGTGAAGAGAGACGATGCTGAGGAAGCGAAAGCGGAAAAAGGACAATCAGAAAGTGCTGGAGAATGTAAACATAAAGGGTTTAGTATACAAAGGGCTTGGTGTTGTTTGAAGACTAGGCGCACATCTTAACGATACCTTTATTTAGCTAGATATCGTACTAAAAATTTAAAATTGTTACCTCTAATAACAAAGATATTTTTTAGAAATGCGTGTTTGTATATAAAGTGTGTTTATATTTTTAAAAAGTGAAACAAGGTGATTAAAATGGCTGTCCTTACTTTATTGAATAATTAAGAGCATTTCTACTATAAGCTACCAAGTCAGTTTTAACCATTGTCTGTCCAATGTCTGAATCGAGTATCGAAATTATATCGAGCCACTTGACTGTAAATAATTACATCGTAGTTAAATTGTGTATCCCAGTAATTATAAATCGCGTTCAAATTTGCTTTTTCTCCCCAATAAAGATGCAAAAAGTGGCAACAACGAAAAGAAACGGTATTTGCCATTGATATTATATTATGATTATTTTTTTATTGATCCGATTAAACCCTTATTTTATTATTTTAATATTTCTTTAATACGACAACTATTGAAATGAGAAAAAAATAGCTAGAGTGTTTATTATATGTGGACTTTTTATTATCTATTACGGGCATCATCTATATTACCGCTTTAACTACTTTTGCGATATAAAATCGAACACATCTAATATTTCTGACTCTAAAATCAAGAAACTTAAAATTAAAAAGTAAAACTTGTAGCAAAATTATATTTTTATTCACACTGCTTCTGGAAATTAAATCACACTAAAATATTTTTAATTTTTTTAAATTTGACGTGGGACAGCCATAGATGTGAATTATTGTCGCACCTTTTCACATATCAAACAAAAAAGTGTCTTAGAACTTCTAGGTCCATCGTCCTTTGTTAACTGATTGCAAAATATGATCCTTGTAAAAATTCCTAAAAAAGATGTGGTGGCGCTTCACAGCAGTGAATTCAAAATACTGACTAGTGTACAATGAATTAAAATTAAAATCTACAGAGATTTAATGGACTTAAATTGACTGAGTTGCTGGTTGGTTTATTACTTGGTCAAATTATAGCTGCTGTAAAGTGAAATCGCATCCTATTTAATACTAAGAAATAATTGTGCCCTTTTATAAAAATGTTTTTATAACATATATTTCACGTTGAATCTTATAAAAATACCATAACATTAAAAACTGGTGCACCATTTTATACTTCTGGGTCTTCCCAACAATTTCCAATATACGCTAAATTGATACGAGAATTGACTTGTTTCTTAATTGTGATTTATATTTTTTGTGAGATGTTTTCTTTTATAATTATTTGCTGCGACTGAATTTAAATCAATCAAAGCAAAACTCCTAGTATCAGGCACAACGGAATTTATTTTAAAATTTATTAAATTTGTATATAAGAACTGATAGGTATTTAAATATTATATATGTTCAGAACATGAACTTGTATTAGAAAAAATTATAATAAAATCTGTAAATAACTGTTTATTTTTCATATGTACCATATGTAATAATAAGAGAAACAGGTGGCGAAAAAAATGAATAAAATAATTAGAAAGTGGTCAGTTTAACAGTTAAAACACTGGTTTACTAAAATCATTGACAAAATCAAAAGTGCACGTTCTACAGGTTATTTTTAAAGATGCCTCATTTCAGTAAGACGTTCTTGACGTCCTTGACTTGACCTACACTTGATATTGTAAAAACGATTGACATTTCCAACCCTTACTTCGTGGAATTTTTTATTATTCATCACTATTAAACTTTATTAACGATTAAAAAGCAACAGGTATTAAAAATTCCACAATGTTTCGATAAATATTTGCTAACACCTGATCAGGTTTCGCCTTACTGCATCATTGGCGGTTATACCAGCAAATTTTTAGCCGTTGTTATACTAACGAGCTCCATGGATCACAGATTCCTACGAATATTCCGTCTAATTCGAATTCTCGTCCAAAGCTTCCATTGGATGTGTGTTCAGAAGATCAAGCTGCTCGTTCATAAGTGTAAATTGACTAGATTCTACAAAATTTCTGAATTTCTGTGGCTTCCAAGAAATCAAGTTTTTCGGTGTTATTGCAAATATGTAATACTTCTACTTTGTTCGAATATGTAAGTTTATGTTGTGTTCCTAATAGGTGCTTTGCAAAATTTGATTTTTCTGGATGTTTATTTCTGAAGGCAGCAAGATGTTCGCTGTCCTAATGTGAAAATTACGTGATATTTGACCTATGTAGACCGCATTACACTCAGAGCAATTCAATTTATAAATACCAGATTTACCAAGTCGTGGAGTTTTCCTTTTGCGTTAAGAATCATGTTACTTAACGAATTATATGATTTAAAGCTAGGTGTCGCTTGGCATGTATCAGAAATTATATTACTTATCTTTTTAGAGATGTTTTCAAAATATGTAATAGCAAAATAGTCCGTTTTTGTGTTTAGTTGTTTAGGAAAAATAGAATTAATAGCTAATTTGTGTACGTTTTTAGATATTAATCTATTAATTGTGTTTTCGGAATATCCATTGCCATAAGCTATTTGTTTATTTATCTTAATTTCTGGATTATTTATGGAAACATTGTGGAATTTTTAATATCTATGGCTTTTTGATCCTTAATAAAGTTTGAATAGTTATGAATTGTAAAAACATTTACTCAGTAGTATTCTTCATTTAAATTTATGATTATGAATGATATTGAAATAATGTTTTAATTGCTGCTATGACTGAAGTCATAAAAATAATGTTAAATTTATTTCAGAAGTATCATGCCTACCAGTAAGGTTTAACAGAAAGGGAAGCACACTCATATAAAATAAAATAAATTGTTTCACTGGGCCAGAATCACGAGACCAGATCGAAAGTTAAAAAAAAACAAGGAATTTGTACATTTAAATACCGTTCGGAAACACGTAAACATTAATTCTTAATTAACGTCGCACATCGAGGGCTCTACTAATCGCTACATTGAAGATGAATGGCCCTTTGAACAGTAGCGTATTGATTTTTAGGGTTGTTAGTGGCGTATTTAGGCAACAAAAAAGGTCATAAACAGGTGCAGATCGTATTTTGATTTGGATCCCACAAATGTGCAACTGAAGCAGAAATCACCCCGTCACATGAAGTTGGATATTGCGCCTACACAATATGTTAAAAAATGAAATAAATTCTTTTTTTGACATTCGATGTACACAACAGTTTTTTAGCTGCAACACGAAACTCTATTTTCTGTTATAATTCCAGTAAAGAGGAAAGATAAAAATACATTCATCGCAAAATAAAAATTCTGTTTGAGGCAACAAGAAAGGTCATAACCAGATGCAGATCGTATTTCGATTTGGATTCCACAAATGTGCACTGAAGCAGGAATCACCGCGTCACATGAAGCTGGATATTTTATTATAATTAAAGCATACAATTATATTCATATACTAACAAACATGTTGGATATGCCTACACAATATGTTGTGCGAATAAAGCATTGCAGTAGCGTTAAAAAATGAACTAATTTTTTTTTGACATTCGATGTACACAACAGTTTTTTAGCTGCAACACGGAACTCTATTTTCTGTTATAACTCCAGTAAAGAGTAAAGATAAAAATACATTCATCGCAAAATAAAAATTCTGTTTCAGTCGATTTCGCATATCGAAAAAAAAAACTAGTAGACTTACCATGGTAGGCGCATTCTTCATATCCACGTACTAAAAATTTGTCATCCATTCCTCCCCCTTCATTAGGGCTGGTAAGTTTGATTAGGATATATTTAAAAACACCATTTGGATCAATATCAACATCACGAACTTGAGGAATTTTTCCGGCCTGTTTTTTGGCTGCCATTTTGATCAATCTCGAGAAACTCAATGACATAAAACCTGCGAGTTAGAAAAGTACATAATCAAAAACTATTAACAAGAAAGACATACGACTGGAGAGGGCGCATTTTACAAAATGGAATTATTATTATCAGGGTTAATAGGAGAAGAGTTTCTTAGGGAGAAAAAACGAAAACTGAAAACTAAGGCTGCAAATCTTTAAATTAAAATGTTAAAATAAGTAAATCACTAACAGTTTCGTTTTGAGATAAAAATCAAAAGTTGGCTAAATAACCAGCGTTTTGAAAAAAACTTCATTTACCAAAAAGAAATGTAACTTGAAGTTTTTAATGTTTTATTAAAATTTGACTGACCGTTTTCCTTTGAAGATTGCGCTTTTGAAAATTTCAAGTTAAATTGCGAAAGTTCTAAACATAGATTTAAATTTCAAGGATATTTTTTTAAGGTTATTTTCTTCAAATTTTGATATTTCCTAAAAATTGCGAATTTAAACTTCCAGATTTTGATTTTTTTAACTTTAGGCTTAAAATTGGAAATCTAGATTTTTTAAAAGAATATTTCTTTGGTTTCCTAAAATTTTAATTTCCAATCCCTTTGGATAAATTTTGAATTTAAGATTGGAATTTGGTATTAAACCTTAATTATTTTCATAAAAAAATTTGGTTATTGTTGAAATTGTAACTTTGCATTCAAAAGTTTGTGTTAAGCCTTTAAATTAAACTCTAAAATTTAATTTTTTGTAATAAAAATAAACGAAATTTTGTTTTTTTTCCAAAATTTCGACATTTTAACATTTTTTATAAATAGCACATTTAAAATTATACATTTCGATTTTAAATCAGAAGTTAGTTTTTTTCAACAAGTTTAGTGTTAACATTTGGATATTTGTTATTTTAAATTTTTCTCAAAATTTGGATCTTTTGCTTAAAATTTTGAACTTGAAATTTTCGAAAAGTTTAGAAATTTTTTAAATCATATTAAAACATCGAAGTTTATGAAGGACAAATTGATATTGGTAGAACATGGTTGAATCATTTGCATTTCTATATCAATTAGTGGCCTATGACGCCTTTTATAAATAAGAAAGCTAATTGACAAAGAAACGGAAATCGCATTTTCGTAGGTCAAACAGTCTTGCTATCGATTATAAGGGTCCTTTGCCTCCTCTGGGACAAACGTCAACTTAAAATTAACAGAAAAAAATTTAAGTTACGAAAATAATATCATAATTTTGAGATTGGAGGCAAATTCTCAAAAACAATTAAAAAGTTATAAAAGAGTATCAACAATTACGACCTAGCCACATCCTACTGGCAGTGCTTCATGGGCATAATAGGGTTACCCTTTGCAAGTGCATTTTGCTTAAAAAGAAAGTTCGAAAAGTTTTTACTTTTCGAGCTTACATTTCAAATTTTCAGAAAAGTCAAAATATCTGAAAATTCGAAAGTTCCAGTTTAAGTACACAAATTGAAACTAAAGCCTTGGAAAGTAAAGTCGAACTTCGATAATTTAAATTTTTGATAACTGGAACAAAAGTAGTTGGCATTAGGGTCAAGAGCAAATATTGAATGTAAATTTTACTTGATAACTCGAACTTCTATAACTCACATTTCTTGGTAACTCGAATAAAATGATAAGCGTTACATTTGATAAGTCGAAGATTAATTATGACGCAAAAGGAGGGGAAATCCCTATTTGTGTTAGCGCGGTGCAATCGGATGATGTGGTAAGCTGCTGGAATACTTTTTGAAGAATGGCTCTCAAAATTTGATAAACAATTTAAAGCAACAGTTGTCTAGCACATCCTAAAAACACTTCAGCCCAAATTAAGATCTATTAAAATTACTTTTTTCCCCCTATTACAACATCTAGGTTGCAATCACTTAACCAAGATGTCATACAAAATTTTAAATGCTATTATCGACGTGGCATTTAAAAAAAAAAACCCTAGAATATCTTGAACATTACGCTAATGGATTGTGTTGATGAAGTAACAAAAGCATGGAGTATTAATGTGAAGCCCGATACAATTGCTAATTGTTTTTAAAAAAGTCGGTTTTGCTCAATATTCTGAGTAGGAGAAAAAATACTGTATTCCATTAATTTTCTTAAAGGAACGTTTGGACAATAGAAGTGAAGAAGAGATACACCTGAAACCTAAGTACGAAACGTTGGCACAGTTGAAAAACACAATTGAAAGTGTCACTTTTGCTGATTATATACGAGCCCTAACCCAAAAATGTTCGGACATGCCTTAATTTTACCTGCAAGATTGAAAATACTTTTAAATAATTAAATACTGTATTTTTATTTTATAAGACAATGTTTATGTAATACGTTCACACAATAATTATGAAATTATTTTTAAATAATATAATAATGAAGAATAAAACTGAACTAATGTTGATAACAATGCAACATTTAATGACACGTAAATGTTCGGACACGTTATTGAAAAAAATGATCGCAGGCGTTAAAAAAAGAAGTAGGGGAGGCTGTTGTTCCTTGAGTATAGTGTTCCTTGGAACAAATGCCTCAAAATTTTCAAATTTTAAATTTAGAACCATATCTCTTGACCACTAACGCAACCTGGAATCAATGTTGAACAAAAACATATTCCGTTGACGTTGATTATTCTTAGTTATAGCACGAAGAATTTTTCCGGTGTCGAAACTAAATATTTTGAACTGTGTGAAGATGTGTCTAGTAACTTTGAATATTGCTGTTTTAATTGTAAGTTTTGATGTGTACTTGTGCAACAGATTCTGGTAAGTGCTTTGGTATATCAATTGTTCAAATTCACATTATGTACTGTCGACAAATAAAGTCTGTTTAACCTAACCTACCCTAGTGTACTTTGAAACATATTGTGTCATTGTACCTTGAAACTGTTTTAAGGTACAAGAATATTTAAATTATAAACAATAATTGAAGAAAACTTTAAAAATTATTCTTTCTGACAGATTAAAAATGCCTAGAAGTATGCAAGGAAAAACAAGGTCAGCTGTTGATGTTGTTTTACTTAAGAGAGCTGTAGAAGCAGTTACTTGCGACAATGGCATTTCACTGAGAGAAGCATATAAAGTTTACAAAATTTCCCTAGCCACACTATCGAGGCACTTAAAACGATTTAGAGACTCAGGAGAAAAAACATTTACCTATTCTGCAAAACTTGATGTAAAAAAAGTATTTACTGATGCAGAGGAATCAAGTTTGGCAAACTAGGTAAAAACAGTGGCCAGAATGAAATACCTACAGTTTTAGTAAAAAATATCTTGGTGGGTTGGCCTACAAGTTTGGAAAGGCAAATACTAAAAACATTCGTCCTAGCTGGGAGGTAAACAGGCTTGCGGATGAAGAATGGATGCGTTGGTTTATGAAACGGAACACCAGCTCGGTGAGAAATCCTGAAGCAACAAGTTTATCAAGATCACCTAGTTTCAACAAAAACAACGTTGACAAATTTTTTGAAGTTGTTTATACCCGTTTTGGTCCAATACCTCCCGAAAGAATTTGGAATATTGATGAGAGAGCATTAATAACTGTCCAAAAATCTGCAAAAATGTTGGCACCCAAAGAAGAAAAAGATATTGGCAATGTAACTTCCGCAGAACGTGGTCAGCTTGTGACATTTATTGCAGCAGTGAATGCTATAGGGAATCATATACCTCCCATGCTGATTTTTCCGAGGGTACGTTTTAAAGGTTTCATGATCAGTAGAGCTCCTACTGGAACGGTTGGAGGTGCTAACCAATCCGGATGGAGCACTGAAGGTTTATTCCTAGTATTTTTGAAACACTTTGTATCACATGTGAAAGCGCCAAAAAGATGAGCCTGTGCTACTTATTCTCGATAACCACGAAACTCAATTGTCAGTAGAAGCTGTAGAATATGCAAAACAAATGGGTATTGTGATGTTAACATTTCCGCCCCATACTTCACACAAGTTTCAGCCGCTAGATATCTCTGTTTATGGACCCCTGCAAACCTTCTATGATTAGATTATTGATGCGTGGTTGAGAAATAATCCAACTAAAACCTTTACAATTTATAGCATTGCTGAAGCTTTAGGACAAGTTTACCCGCGAGTGTTTACAACAAGCAATATTCTAAGTGGTTTTAAAAAAACCTGAAATTTATCCTTTTGATCGTGGCGTTTTTTCAGAGCAGGATTACCTAATTTCCTATGTTACCAACCAGCCTTATAAATTACTTCGAACTGCTAACACACCCCCATCTGGCAAGCAGACACCTTCAGGTTCAACATTATGACCATCTCCTCCCGTGAAGAGGACAGCTTCATCTAATACAACCAGTACTTCTTTTGTTTTGCCGGAAATAGTTCGTCCATATCCAAAGGTGCATTTAGGAGAAATGGAAGGAAATCTGGAGACATCCCTATCGAAACCAACATGCCAGAAGTGGCAGAAATAAAAAAAAACGGAAAGAAAAGCGGACATCGAGTTCAAAGAAAAACGCTAAACAGGAATTTAAAATCAAGAAGTCAAGAAGAATATTTTTGAAAATGATACCAATAATGAATCAGTTAATTTGGTGTTAAATGACGACAGCGAGTCAGAAATTTATTCTGAAGACATCACCAAAATTCAAGAGGAAATTGATTTTTCATTAGGTCATTATGAGGCTGGCGACTATGTTCTGGTTAAGTTTCCTAATAAAAGAGGATTGACTGCCTGCTACATGGGAAAAATTATATCAAAAGATTTATTTGAGAGTGAATTTCAGATTGAATTTTATAAGCGCCTTGGAAGTAGCGACAAATTTCTTAGGGAGTCTGAGCAAATATTTCATGTGAATGACAACGATATTGTGATGAAACCTCCTCAACCAATGCCAATGAAGGGGTCCGATAGAGTTGCAAGCCAGCTAGGGTTCCAAGTTGATTATAAAAATTACAATGTAAAATGAAATGTCTAATTTTACTGTTATTTTTTTAATAAATATTTATCTAACAATGAGTATATTAAATCTTAACAAATGACCAGAAAACTCATGCCTCAAGGTACACGCCTACCCGTTTCAAGGTACGAGATTCGATTGTACCATGGAACATTAAAATGCAGAAAATAAAATATTTTGTTGTTATCTATTTTTCAAATTTCTATATCTTTGTAGGCGTATACTTCAAGGTACTGATATACTAGACGAGATAAAAATATTGCTTTAATAGAAAATAATGTTTAAGTAGTGAGAACTGCAAATATTAAAAAAATGTTTCCAAGGTACAACAGTCTCTCCTAGTGTTTTCAATTTGACATTTTAACCTGAAAACTAGTTGTAATGATCAGTTTACTTTAAAATGTCGCACGGTAAAGTAAGAAACGGCCCACTTAAAGATTTCATTGTAAAATTATTTCAGTAAAGAAAAACTCTTGGTGGGAGATATTGTAAAGAAACGTAGAGAAACTGGTACAACTCAAGTTTTAAGAAATGGTGCTGATCGGCCACGTAAAGTTAGTTCCAGAATGCAAAGATCTCTTGTTCAGATTTGTAAAACTGGTCGTCGAAGTACTGGACGTACTGTAGAGGAAATAACAGCCATATGGAATGAAGAAACAGCAGGAAATATTAGATGAGAAGCGTGTCGTTACTGGATTCATCGGTCTGGTTTACATTTTTATAAGGTGAGGTCCGTAAGGTTTGGCTCTTAGGTTAGTTTAGAGAAAATGTTATCATTGGTTTAGGTAAAAGAAAAACCATTACTCACAGAAGAACAAAAGAAAAGACAATTAGCATGGGCTAAGGAACGCGTAATGTGGACTTACGAAGACCGGAAAAAGATCATTTTTAACAATGAATCAAAATTTGATGTTTGTGTGGGTGACCATCGATCGTGCGTAATAAGAAGCAAAAATAAAGTTCTTCATACAGAATTGTCTTCGGTGTTGGAAAACTTTACTTTATAGACGGAACTGTAAACGCTTAAAAATATCAGAATATTCTTGAAACCAATATGTTAGTGTCCATTTCAATTTTATCATCTGAGGAAAACTATATGTTTCAACAAGATGGAGTATCATGCGATAAGCCAAGACTACGAAAAAGCGGATACAGGATAATAATATTTCCATCCTTGAATGGCCTTCCAGTAGTCCTGGTCTAAATCTTATTGAAGCGGTATGATACAAGATGTAGCAGCAATTAAGAAATGATCCACAAAAGAACATTTCTGATTTCCAAGTAAAATTAAAAAATATATGGGATTCTTTTACCGCGGAAAACTGCGAAAAGTTTGTTAAAATTATGCATGCTAGAATAAATGCTGTTATTAAGGCAAAGGGAGACGTAACAAGCCATTAATATGTGTCAGTAAATATTTCGTCGTTGTCAACAGTTTTATTGTTCATTATTATTTTATTTAAAAATAATTTCATAATTATGAGATAAAAATATTACATTACAAAGTGTTATAAAATAAAAACATAATATTTAATCCTTTAAAGGTATTTTCAAACTTTCAGGTAAAATTAATGAATGTCCGAACATTTTTGTTTTAGGGTTTGTACATGTAGATGATGATACAAATGCGAGTCTGGATCTATAAAAGTCAATAACAGCAAAAGTGAGGATAAACCTTTGACAGAAGATGATTTTTAAGAGAAACCTTCTAATTATTTGATAAAATTTTTTTTCAAATTTTGCGTTTATATTTAAAGACAAATGGGTAAACAACTAATTTACTTTATAACGATTTAAATAACATTGAGGCTTTTTTTGAAAACGAAATTAAAAAATTCTTTCGCCAATCACAAATTATCGACTATTTTACATTCAAATAAAATATTAGTCTAGAGTAATGGTACATACAGGGTGAGTCACTAAGCGGGAATCGGTCTTTGGTAGGCGTATCGTTCAAAATATCGAAAAATGTTTCAAATAAAAGCTGTTCGAAATAAGGTTCTCCACAACCTAAAATTATTGCCAAATATGGCGGCCTTCCGGTTGCACCGAAAATGAACACAACTTTCTTATTTTAAATAGAACACCCTATGTATTTTTACATTTTTGGATTTCTTGTTAAAAATGAATATGAATTTATTAAGACGACATAGGCCCTTAGTTGAACCGTTTTCGCGTAATTTCATTTTTTTTGGTTAAATTTGACGATTTCGGAGCTTGACGCCATTAACGATATTTTCCAAAAGCAATGACTCAGAGTTGTGTGGCATACCGTTTTGGATTTAGGAAGAAATGGAGTATTTGTTTACGCCTTTGCTGTTAGCAAGATTTCTTAAATTTCTTCACATTCGTCGACTCAATTCTTCAGTTGTTCAAACATGCATAACTTAATTTTTTCAAATAGAACCACCTATCTTGAATTATTTTATCGGATGCGAAATTAAATTACCTTTTTTTTGGTACCAGATATTGCCACCTCCGTTTAATAATTTTTGAGAAATTTAGAATTTTAAAAAAAAATTAATTAATTTCGTATTATCGCGTTAGCCTTGGATGTCGCGGTTTTGTTTCGTCTCGTTTGTCCGGCAATAACTGACAGTTTACCTCATTGTTGTCGCGAGGTCTTGGTATTAGTACTGAAAGACAATGTTTTCTGAAGAAGAATTGGTCGATATGGTTTACGCCTTGGTCAGTGCTGACAGAAATCCATTTCTTGTCTCAAGAATTTATGCCCAACGCTTTGCCGATTGGAGACATCCATATTCAGCGGCAATACGAGAAAAAGGAGCGTAGAAAACCAACGACGCATGAAGAAAACCAAGTTTTAGTAGCGGCTGCTGTTGTCCAAGATCCGCACTTAAGAACCAGAAGAATAATTGTGACATTACAAATAAGCCAAAAATGGGTTTCATGATTGTTGTGTAAAAACAAGTTTCATCCGTATCACACCTAGCTAGTGCAAGAACTCAATCAAGCTGACTAACAATCGATGCAGTTGTGTGAATGTTCATTGAAAAAGTGTGGTCCGACAAAAAGTCTTCCTATGACGCCACCCCAAACATTCAGAGACCACCTATGCTGATGGTCTAAGGGTCTTATCCAATGAGGATTTTCAGTGTGGTAGTAATGGGAGTTGTGTCTTCCCACGAAGCCGTTCTTATGAAATGTACATTCGTCCGTAAATAGTACATTGTCCAAAAACTCATTTTGTTCTTGTAGTTTTCGTAACGCCCACTCACAAAACTGCATTCGGTTGTTGAAATCAGCTTGATTGAGTTCCTGTACTAGCTGGACACGATACGGATGAAACTTTTTTTTACGCAAGATTCGTGAAACCGAGGTTTGACTTATTTGTAATTCCTTGCTTATTATTCTGGTACTTAAATGCGGATCTTGGACAACAGCAGCCGCTACTAAAACTTGGTTTTCTTCATGCGTCGTTGGTTTTCTACGCTCCTTTTTCTCCTATTTCGTACTACCAGTTCGCTCAAACCTCTCTCTCAATTTAGCGAATGCCGCTGAATTTGGATGTCTCCGATCGGCAAAGCGTTGGGCATAAATTCTTGAGGCAAGAAATGGATTTCTGTCAGCACTGCCCAAGGCGTAAACCATATCGACCAATTCTTCTTGAGAAAACATTGTCTTTCAGTACTAATACCAAGACCTCGCGGCAACAATGAGACAAACTGTCAGTTATTGCCGGACAAACGAGACGAAACAAAACCGCGACATCCAGGGCTAACGCGATAATACGAAATTAATTAAATTTTTTAAAAAATTCTAAATTTCTCAAAAATTATTGGACGGAGGTGGCAATATCTGGTACCAAAAAAAAGGTAATTTAATTTCGCATCCGATAAGATAATCCAAGATAGGTGGTTCCATTTAAAAAAATTAGGTTATGCATGTTTGAACAACTGAAGAATTGAGTCGACGGATGTGAAGAAATTTAAGCAACCTTGCTAACAGCAAAGACGTAAACAAATACTCCATTTCTTTCTGAATCCAAAACCGTATGCCACACAACTCTGAGTCATTGCGTTTGGAAAATATCGTTAATGGCGTCAAGCTCCAAAATCGTCAAATTTAACCAAAAAAATTAAATTACGCGAAAACGGTTCAACTAAGGGCCTATGTCGTCTTAATAAATTCATATTCATTTTTAACAAGAAATCCAAAAATGTAAAAATACATAGGGTGTTCTATTTAAAATAAGAAAGTTGTGTTCATTTTCGGTGCAACCGGAAGGCCGCCATATTTGGCAATAATTTTAGGTTGTGGAGAACCTTATTTCGAACAGCTTTTATTTGAAACATTTTTCGATATTTTGAACGATACGCCTACCAAAGACCGATTCCCACTTAGTGACTCACCCTGTAGAGCAACAGTGGATTTTTCGTACAAAAATCATGTGATTTAGCTATATTTACCTTATACCAAAAGTTGTTATTAACCGAGATACAGGATGTCAAGTTGAAAAAAATTTTGATTTTTTCGCATAACTGATCCAAGACATTTCAATATAGATAAGAAATTTGGCATAGGGGGTTTCTTTATTCGAGAAATTCTAATTTGCTAACAGATTGCCAGTAACTCATAGGGGGCGACACCTGCGCTACTCTGTATTATTCTAAAGCATCACAACGTTTTTGTGCCTCTATGTACACTTATTTCAAATAGGCACTTTTATTTATCTACATTTTTACGTAAAAAAGATATACTTTCTGAATATTGATACAAGCAACCGTTATCAAGATATTTGCATTGAAAATTTGGCTTATGTTTATTTTAAGTTAGGTAAATGTGAATTTTCCGTAATAGGATTTGAAATAAAAGGAATAAAACTTAATTTAAATTTTTTCTATATCAAATATTACTCTACTAACTTATTATTAAATATATTTTTTAAATTTTTAACGCAAATTTAAATAATACATCTGCCTTGACCACCTAGACCATTAAAATTTTTCTTGTGCGGACTCAGAGATCATATTTGGCATCTCTATGTTAGAAAATATATTATGTCTTAATTTTTTGCATTTAAAAAAATTTGGAAATTTTTTACTTATTTTATTAACCTCGAAATATTTCTGATTTTTGATCGAGTTTTTGGAAAAAGTGAAAATTAAAAATGTGTAAGCTAGGAATTATAAAAAATGTCACAATTTTGAAATTAAAAAAAAATTGAAGGTTAAACTCAACATTTCCAAAAAAATAATCCCATAAAATCATTTCCATTATAATCATATTTATCTCTCTTTTCACACATTTCAATTATTATTACCTTGTTATGTATAATTAGGTTAACCAAATCGTTATGCAAATTGTTCCATACGGTATATACGCATGTTCATATCTTAAGATATGTATGTTTATCTGTAGCCAGCTTTAAAGCTGGTAGCTGTAGTTTGTTGTAGATAAAAATTTTAGTAGGTCATTTGAACAAGATATGTCAAAAATCAATATAACCCCACTTTGAATGTTTAATTCGACCCTAAATAATGTGTGAATTTTAGCATGTTCAATAATAATTGGAATCAAAAATGTTAGTAAAAGACGCTCCAACGATATGGAACTCCTTGAGGGGAATAATATGTGTTTATAAACCGGCTGAAGTGAAGTGTGAACGAGTGCGCAAAATTATAATAAACAATATCTGCTCAGGTAATTTTCATGCTTATTTAATATAGTTCGACAAGTTTTAACTAAATTAATTCATGAGAATATACTTACTGTAATTTCTCGTTAAATATTCACTTTATCTTATGATTAACTCTTCTGCGCAACTAAAAGGTTATGAAGTAAAATTACTAGTTATTGGCGCGAAATTTGAAATATAATCTTTTAGATCTTAACCAAATGGATTGTAGACCACCTAGGGAACGAGTTGTTATCGAAGGTGATACTTCAACTCACTTAACTGTTAAAGTGCAGCCAAATTTGGCCGATCACCCTCTTGTAGTTGGACCAAGGTACCAATTCAAGGATTTGCCATGTTCTTGGACTAATTACTTGGGGAACAATATATCTGGTGTTATGCGTAAGTCCACACTAAAAGTTAAGATCATATAATTATTTATGGTTTATTTTATTTAGTTCTGGGACTTAGAGATGCGACCAAAACCGCCAAGTACATTCGGGAAAATAAACCTACAAGGGCTTATCGCGTTAAAGGTATTTTAGGGCAAGCCACAGACACAGCTTTTAAAGATGGTGCTGTTATTGAACGTTCTACATGGCGACATGTTAAACTGTCTCATATGCAATCCTTATTATCATCAATGCAAGCGTCTCACCAGAAAAAAATGTTTGAGTATGTGCAGTGTCTTAATGTATGTATAAGTTTCAATAATTTTTCTCTGTGTAGGTTAGCAGGGGTTGATATACAGTCTCAAGCAGCATATGAATTAGCTGCTCAAGGTCCTATTCGACCTGCCAATTCCGAAAATCCCTTTAATATACAGTATTAAATGTGTAGAATTTGAACCACCTCACTTTACTATAGGTAAGTTTTATTTTTGCATTTATATTGTATATTTTATATTTTCTTCTTTTAAACAGAGATTGTATCAATTAATGAATATGAGGCATATTTGAAAAACATGATTCATGAAATTGGAATAAAGTTGCACTCAACAGCACACTGTGTTGGAATTCAGTGTATTAGGCACAGTTATTTTACACTGGATCATGCTCTACTAAAGAAACATTGGACATTGCAAAATATAATTACAAATATGGAATTCTGTAATTCAGTTCTTGAAGAACATAGGAATTTAACTCTTCAAAAAAGTGCTTCACTTACAAAGTTGCTAGTTAAGAACATTCTGTCTAATATTTTGTACATTTATTTATATTGTAAATATATTTTCATAGCAATGGTTATATTTTAATATCTTCAGTGGCAGTTTTTAATGTGTTAAATTGATTTTGTGTGTATACTGGGCAATTGCCACTTATGTAAAAGTTATATGAGGTTCAGGCCTATTGGAAGAGAGAGGGCAAATGTTTTGGGGCTCAGTGAGGTGATTCATGAATTTCAGACATCCTGGGGGCTTATTTTTATGGTAATTGAAAATTGACAAATTGAGGACTTTTTTTTGGTTGCCAAAAGTAAACAGGTATATTGTTGCCCATCCTCTGATTCAACCTAGGGGGCTCTTAATAAGTACCTCAGACATGTTCTCAATGGGCCTATTGAGGTCCAATCAACAAAAATTATGTTTAAAAATTCTAAATTACAAAAACACCAATCGTTATAACTCATATATCTTTCGTATAGCTTAGTTACAGAATTTAGAAAGGTAGAAGGAAAATATAACTTATCAGGGTATTGTCTGTGAAAGTCTGGGTTTTCTACATGGCTGATATTAGTGCTTTGATACACTTCACTGCTTCTTCGACAGCCTGATGTAATCGTGCAATGGGGAAGTTTATTTTTGTCTGAGGGCACTCACAATTCGGATTCTCAGATTTTCCCCATTTATGTGTCCAGAAACCAGTAATGGCTTCTTCCGTGGTTAGTGCGTATGCAGTTTAGTGTCGTCTACCTGTTTTCTGAGAAGCGTGACCAGGGGAGGGGGGCGTTTAGTTGGATCCGAGATTAAGTGTAAGAAGTCTTGGTTGCTTCTTGTCCATTCTTCTCGCCAGATTTGGTCGATATTGTTGTTGATCAGATTTTGCCCCAACATCCATGCCGGTTTCCTTGACTTCAGGCGGCTGGACGGTTGGTGCAGTCTTGGAGGATGGGGAGTTGATCGTTTTCGATACATTTTCTCCATTCGTGAATCAAAGCTGATTGTCGTCTCAGTTGGGGATGTTCGACAGGTTCAGTAACCACTGGAGAGGGGTGCTCTTAATGGTGCCGGTGATAGTTCGCATAGTTTCATGTAGGTGGGTATCGATGGTTTTTGTATGGTTGCTGTTTATCCAGGCTGGGCAGCAATATTCATCTACGGAATACACTAGAGCAAGTGCCGAAGTTCTTAAAACATTTGCGTTTGCACCCCACGAAGTCCCTGCGATTTTGTGCAGAATGTTATTTCTTGTCCTCATTTTGGCTGTTGTTTTTCGGATGTGATGTTTGAACGCAAGTGAGCGGTCTAGTGTGACTCCTAGATATTTGGGGAGCGGGTTGTATTTGACTGGTTCGTTTTTGAAGGTAATCCTGGGGTGCATAATTTGCAAATTTATTATTTAGATGGAAGCAGGTCGCCTCAGTTTTCTCGATATTCGGTTTCAGTCTCCAAGTTTGGCAAGATTCGTCCAATATTTTCAGGTCATTTGTTAGTTGTCTTTCTGTTATGGTGAAGTCGCTGGCTTGGAGTGAAAGAGCGATGTCGTGTGCATATATGAACTTTCTAGCTGTTGTTTGAGGTAGGTCAGTTGTGTAAATATTGAAAAGAACGGGGGCTAATACCGCGTCTTGGGGTAACCTTTCATTAATTGTGTAATTTCTACTTCTCTTTCCGTCTAAATGTACTTGCATGTATCTGTTACCTAAGGTTGGTAGAGGAATAGGTTGCCTGGTAACTTTCAGCCAATCATTGCGCGAGGAGAAAAGGCGTACGTGACGTCACCCAGCGTGCCAGTTCGAACTGAACTGAGAACAACACTAATAAATTCCGCCTTGCGTCTGTGGGCGACGGCACACATACTTATTGTAGTAGTTAGTTTTTTTATTAATTGTAGGTACTCGAAAGTAAATTAAAACATAAACCCCCCAGATTTACCGTTAACTAAATAGTCATGGTATGAGATTGAAGTACTTATGAATTATTAGTACGTTTTCACTGCGTATTTCGCAGCCGAAAAAAAGTAGGGTAATAATATGAGTTTGACGAGTGAATTCATCTTGAACAATTATGATACAATAACAATAACTATTTTCTTAAGCAAAATATTGATGAATTGAAAACACGTTGAGGCAACTTTTATTTTACAAATATCCAAAATATATATTATTAAATACATTAATATACCTACAAACAGATATTTGATCATAATAATCAGAACAAGTGAACAACTCTACTTTTAATTTACAATTTTCTTCATTTTCTTTCGTAACTTATGAGAGGAAGAGTCTGTATTTTTCCTCTTCGTAGCCTGCTTTTCTTCCCTGAGTCGGTTGAGATATTTTATTCTAACAAATATTCTTAATCTCGCACAAGATCACGTGAATTATCCGGTTTTGTAATTTTTGTTTGTATATATTGTGAAGTTCTTTTTATAATTTCTTTACCTTCAGCGAATTTATTCCCATACATTTTGTTAAAATATTTTTCCATTATTTAAACATGATGCATCCACTTGTCAGATGGCTGGATCAGGCCCCTAAAAGACAAACTCTGTACCCACGATGACATGCTATATGGATGCAAAGTTTGTACTTGGTTAGTGTGTGTATGTTGCCCCAATTCCGGATATTGTTGAAGATGTTTCTTTTTCAGTGTTTTTGGATTGGTTCCCATTAATCGTGCCTGCATTTCATCTTCGTAATCCTCACTGGCAAAATGCACACTGCTTATTCGTTTTTGTTGCGGGTCAAACTTATCCTTCCGATAGCATTTCATCACCCACTGCTTTCTCAAAGGTGCATCTTTGGGAAATGTGAAGAACATTACATTTTCACCCATCTTTTTGGTTTTCTTTAAATTTTTCTTGCAAACTGCAACCATGCAGGAAGTACCTCCTGGCATCTAAAATAAATTAAAAAAAATATGTACCTAACGTATTTCTTTTTAAAGGTGCCGAGCCGAGCATCTGTTACTCACCTTGCACTGTTTATTAAATATTTAGATATGTAATGCAATAAAATGCCCAATGTCACACACAAACGTGGGTAAATACTCGGCAGTTGGCACACTAAATGACGCGTTACGATGATGTCACTATGGCCCTCTCTCTCATGATCTTGAAGTTACCAGGCAACCTCTCCTCTTGTCTGTTATCAGCATGTTGTCAAGTAGTGTAGCCAATTTTTTACATGGAATGATATCGAGAAATTTCATTATCGTGCCATTCCGCCATACTGTGTCGTACGCTGAGGTTACGTCGATGAATACGACTGGATTTTTGTCGCTTCTGAAATCCGTGTTCAATGTGTGTGGCTAAAGCTAGCACTTGGTTACTGCAACTCCCGTTCTTCCTAAATAAGCCAGCTTGTTCAGGTGGTATATGTTCGTTGACTGTATTTATTAGGCGGTTGAGAATTAATCTTTCTAAGAGCTTGTAGCATACACTTAGGAGAGCTATCGGTCTAAAGTCAGTCGCTTGGTTGCCCTCTTTGTCTGGTTTTATTACTGCCACAATTTTGGCATATTTAAAAGAGCAGTTTTTCAGTTTGTAGGATGTTGGTGAATAGTTTCCTGAACTATGCCGTTGCTCTGGTCCCAGGTGTTTTAGAAATCCGCGATATATTTTATCCAGACCTGTCGCCTTTTCTAGTTTTATTTGTTTTAGTGCTGCTGACGTTTCTGCAGTTGTAAAGGGAGAGAAGGTGAAAAGTTAGTGATATTGGCAATGGCTAGTTTTTCTCTAAGTTTGTTTTTTATGTCTCTTGACTTGCGCTGGATGGAGTTCTGGTCAGTTCGATTATCCTACCGGCAACTTTATTTGGGCTAATAAGACTTTCTTTTTTCTTCAGGTTTGGCCGGTTTTCAATTTCCTAAGCAGGGACCATCTGCTGGACTTCTGCTGGAGTGTTTGAAATTAAGGTTCTCCATTGTTGTGTGCCATTTTTCACGTCTGGCTGTCTGGCTACTTCTGCATCCCCGCTGCTTTTGCATGTTTCATATAATTCGTTACATTGTGGGATCCATCTTGGGATATACTCTTTCCTGTAACCCCTCGGTATATGTTTCTTGGCTATACTGAGTATTAGCCCCGTAAAACGGGAATAGTTATCTGGGATTTGCAGGGATCAATTGATATTGTACCAGATACTCAGAAACAATATTATAGTCTAGTTCTTTTGTGAATGACTTCTAGTTGGCTTTGCGGAAGTTCCAGCGGGGTTTTGGTACTGATCTGATACTGGAATTTGTAGGCCGATTTCTAGTATGACAGGTTGGTTTTGGCTATGGGGAAAATTTTCTAATATTTTTTCTGACATTGTTTACTGATTACTGATTACTGATGGGCTAAATATGTTCGGTCTTGTGCTGTTATTCCATGGTTGGACCGGTGGTTTGTATAGGTTGATGATTTGTGCATAGGAGATTGTCATACTGGTAATATACATATTTGGGCCTGAATGTGTGATTACGTTGGTCACTTCGTTAATGTTATTGCGGACGAATGCTGATATGCCTAGTGTTCGTGGAAAGTTCAGGTGACAAATGTAAATCCAAGTACTTTACATTTAGTTGAGAATTGCTTGTCTTCAGCGCAGAGGGTCTCTTGCAGCCGTAAAATGTCAGCTTGGTTGTCATTGAATAGTTTTTGGAGGCAGTCGCTTTTAGATTTACTAATTCCTTCGACGTTCAGTTTTATGATTCTAAGGACGTTGGGCTTCTGATTGTCGAGTTCGTTAACGACCCATTTCTTTGAGTTCGCCTACTGAGTTTTTGATTGCTGGGAAAGATTCCTCTTGAGGGTCCAGCAACTGAGTTGTGGTCTATTTATCCGTGATAAGAATCGCGTTGTCTGGAGTGCAGCTTGAACTTAAGTACATTACACTCAAATTGATTTGAAGATGTTTTTAAAGGAAAGACATACCAGTTGAATTACAATTTATTGAATATATTAGAAATCTTCTTGGTTTGTTTTTTCTATGAGAACACATCCTTAGTTACTAAAAATCGACATAACAATTAAACAATATTTCAGAAAAATGGTATAATTTTAAGAAAAAAATAGAAATTTTGATTTTAATGTCGAAGTTTTATTAACATAGCTGCTGTAGAGATTAGGTTAGGTAATATTTTATTTTTTGAATTGATGCCCCTCCCCTCTCAAAAAAATCACCACTCGCCATCGTTTTCAAATAATTATTGCTTTTACTTACCTGCGATACTTATTATTAGTATATTCAGAGAATTGTTTGTTATTAGAATTCCAGGTTATAAGTTTTATTGTAAATAAAGGAAAAAAAATAATATTTAATCTATTTTTTAACGTTTTGTTCTTTGTAAATTAATTTATTATAAAAAATAATTTAATTTCCAAATTATCATTGTATTTAGTTGTATTTTACATACAAATTCGTTAGTATTTTCATAAAACTGTTTGTTAACATAGTCGCAAGGTTTTGTTTTAGGTAAAAATGAAAATAATTAACATTTTACTATGAGGTCTTCTCAGTATTTTCTTTGGGAATTTATGTTAATTTCATTCTTTTTTCTCAACTGCCCAAAACGTTAAAACTTTAGAATAATCTTCTTGTTATTTAGTTTTATATTGTTCAAACCTTAAGGTAGTTTTAAATGTTTTTCAATGTTGAGTCACAAAGAGCGATATACAAATTAAAATCCGACGCAATTGCTGTTTGGGAGTTTGGGGCAATCTATAGGAGATTGCCAATCCTTAACAAAAGGTATCTGAAAGGTATCAGTTGCGAAGTATATTCGTAGAAGTGTTTGTTACCGCAATTGGAATGTTTCATAGAAGGTAAAGATAAAATAAATTAACACTTTACTAAATAGATTTTGAAACATTTTATTCTTTGTAAGCACAAAGTTATAATTAATGAGTATCAATACTATGTATTAGACCTATATAATACCCTAAAAGTGCTTTGTTTCTTTTGTGCAATTCTTGAATTATGTCTGGCAAAAGTAGAGAATGAAAAAAAAATACTATTTAAGTAATGTTCAGGTATATGTTGTAAAATTAGCATATTTTACACTGAAAGCATAAATTATGAGTTTCATAAATAATTTTGCAATTTTGGTTCATACCTATACAGAGTTCTGAATATTAATGCCAATAACTCTAAATTTGGCGGGCTTAGTAAAGACTGAAATAAAAAAAAGACATTGGACGTTTTGAAAGATGTGTAAATCATTCCATAATTCTCCCTAACAGGGCGCTCTTGGTCCGCAACAAACTTTCTTAATAGGTTGTTTCATGATTTCATATCTTGACACAGATGCTTACCATGTTACAACCTCACCCTCTCACTAGATACAGATGTTAAGGCAAACTGGTCGGGAAGTTTATCGTCTAACTGTCTAACTAATGAGTAGATTCCGGATTTTAGATAAAATGCTATGGTCCTACCTTTTCATTTTTTTTGGCGTTCTTCATGTGTTATTGCCTTAATTTCAATTTTGCTTGTTTTTTGCCTTTTTAAACATGGTTCGGACCTATTTTGAAGAAATTTCGTCCCTATTTATCCTTTTGTATGGTTGGAAGTACGTTTACACTTCTTAAGAATTTAAGCAAAAATATGTACTGGATAACCGGTTTTGACGATTATAATAACAATAAGAAGCTTCAAGTATAAATTTCCAAGAAAGATAATTTAAAAACAATTACTTTTATAACCCACCCAGTCCCTTTTAAATTTTGCCTGCTATTGTAGCGCAGGACAATTGAACTAGGTTGCTTATATTTATCTTAATTTAAGTAAAAACAGATGTTTAGGTAAGATGATAAAATAACCCCAAGCTTGTTACTTTTTTATCTTTGAACTGTCTTGTGCAAAGTGCACTTCTTTGAAAAATACCTCCAGCAAGACAAAGTGCTCTGATTAACCACATAGTTTGAAATCAACTGAAGAAAAATAATTTAATTGTAGATGATGGAAAACTTCATTGCAACAAATTAAATTATAATTTATATCAAAGGAGACATTTTTAAGAAAAAATCATTGTGTTAATTTCAATTCCACGCAAAAATCTCATGTTATGAAACATCACATTCGACGTTAATCAAAAAAATAAAAAATAAATCAGACAAACTCTTTTAAAAAATGTTTTAACATTTTTATTAGAACTGTAGATGAAACAAGTTTTCCAATTTTCGTATTCTTTTATTGCAAAAATGCTTGCAGAAGAAAATTCCTGTCGAAAGAGGAAAAACTACGAGAAAGAAAGTTGTTTATGCTTTTTATCGTAAAATAAATTGCTGCATTATTTTTCTCTCCCGAAAATAGGTAACATTAAAAAAATGTAAATATTGTCAAAATATTCATCTTTTGGAGAAATTAAAGACTTTGACTAGATTCACGCTAATATTGGTGAAAGCAATAGCTCGTTACCGAGCAAGAATGATGTAATTTGGACATTCTCTGTCGATGTAGAGAAAAACTTTTTAAAGTATGCGGATTTATTGCCGCGAAGACCCATAAGTTTTACAATAAAAAATATTGAGAGACATTTGATTTGAAAGCAATATTCAATATGGTCAATAATTTTTTTTTCTTAATTGTGGGTTGTGGGTTTTAATGCCTATTTTAGAGTATTTTGGCTTTTTGGTGGCTTTTTTAGCTGTTTGTTTTTGCCTAGTTTCACATTTTTCTCACCTTTTTACCTTATTTGATTGTGCATAAAATCCGGTCTCTACTAATGAGTAACATATTTTTACGTATTATTTCACCGCATAATTGTTTAAAAGTAATATGAAAACAATTGGTTTTTTTGCAATCAACAGATCTGAGGAAAAAATGATCATGAAATCTAAAAAATAAATGTTGTAAAAAGTCTATAAAAATAGTTAACCGGTTTTACAAAAAGCAAAACAGGAATTACAAAAAGTAAGAGCGACGTATCCACAAATTTAATGGCCAATGTTAAACATTTGTCGGATTTTCTATTTTTTTTTTCGACTTTTATAAACTAAAATTTAATTTAAAATTCCTTACTATGACACGAAGTCAAAATTTTGAGATATGTGGCTGAAACAAAGTGTAACTTAAAGTTTTAAATTTTTTCCCAAAACTTTCAAAAAGTTAATTTTTTAACGCTTTTCTTAGAATTTCAAGCTTAAAATTGTTATTTCTACTTATGTTATTAAAATTGTGATTTAAAACTAAAAATTTAGGATTAAATCTGAACTTTCAGGAAAGGATCTTAAGTCAAATTTCGTAATTTTTAAAATGAATGTGTTTGAAGTTAAAAATTTGAAATTTTAAATGTCCCGATTTAAATTAAAATTTTGAATTTAATTTCGAAATATATGAAAAAACTTTTATTTGAAAGCTAAACTTTCGAGTTTAAAATAAAAATGAGTAGTTTAGAGTGGAAAAAATTTAATTGATTTTAAAAATCTCGAGATAAGTCGAAACTTTGGAATTTCTAAAACAATTTTTTCTCAAAATTGCGAGTTTAACGTCGAGGCTATACAATTAAAGTTAAAAAAATTATTATCTTTACAACTTCGCTAATCATTACTTTTTACAATCTCTCATCCTATTAATTTAAAAAAAATGTTCTAGAGACTTCGAGTGTTGTCTGCAATTATTGAAAGTAAATTTTGTGATGTAATTTTGATTTCTAAATTTGACAGTGCTGTATAAATCAAAAATTTGTGAGAAAAGTTAACATTTCAAAGTTAAATAGGTTTTTTTAAATTAATAAATTGTTTTCTGGAAAATGAGTCTTTAGTGAAATCTTTAAGCTTAGAATTAAGAAAAAAATTAAATAGGTTTTGAATTTTTTAGTTTAAAAATATGAAGCTTAAATTCTGGCTGTAAATAAAGGTTCAAATTTTCGGAGAAACTCAAAATATTTGAAAACAATATTCTCGTTTTAATTCGAAATTTTAAAGAAAACTTTTCTTTCAGCTTAAGTATATATTAAAAAAAAAATAATCGCGTATTCGTATCATACTCATTTTTCTTTATCTTGTCTTCTCAAATCAATGACCTAATGACTAAGATACTCTGTGTAAGTGTTTTATATGATGTGATTATGAAATATAAATTTTTTTACTATCAATTTACCAACGTATGAAATGTTCAAATAAAAAACATTTTGAAAAAAATTGGAAACAAATGTTGCCAGTTTGGCGCTACGTGTCTCCTAGAATTGCAATTCCAAAGAGCAAACTGTAATTCTGGAATTGATATTGGACCCATATTACCCAAAAATGCGTATTTAGGGAATAATATCGCCCCAAAGCTGGATGAAACAATTTATATAATTTACATTACGCACGAGACAACATGTTGGTTATTGCTTTAACCGAGGTAAGTTGACTTATATGGACCCACGATAGTCTCTGGACCCACGATTAACTCCAGTTACTTCAGAATCGCCGGTTTCCGTTTTAAAATTCTGAGTTACTTTACACAATAACTTAACGTTAAAAATGGGCCTAGCGACTAGATTTTCTTCTGAATAATAAATACACTTTTTTTGTATTGTTATTGTTCTCTATTCAGGGTGATCCAAATTAAGTGCGCAGCAATGCTAACATTGTTATTTATTAGAGATCCAAAATTGATTAAATTAGCAAACTACTATAAGGTTTTTATTGCTGAGTAAAATGATTATAGAAAAACAATTGAACATCGCGTTTTTGAGTTTTTTTGACAGAGTTACAATTTTGTAAAAGGAATACCTTATATATTTTAGGTTTATATGAAAGGTAATGAAATTTAAAATAAATATAGTTATTATGAAATTTGTACCAAGATGAATAATAACAGAGTTATGAGGACCTAAACATATATCATAAGAAATCTAAAATTAATGTGAAATTAGTCTAATATTTCACGAATTTCTTATTCTTGTTTTGCTTTTTCTTGTTCTCATCTTGCTCTTGCTGCAAAAATAGGACAAGAAATTCGTGAGCAAGAGCAAGACAAGACAGTAAGTTCTTTTAGCAAGAGCAAGATTTCTTGTCAAAAAATTAGCAAGAGCAAAATTTCTTGCTTTTGTCAATTTTTTTTAAAATAAGCTCTAGAACAGTGTTTTAAAACCTTTTTGATTTTACAATCTCCTTACAAGTAATACCTTCTGGCGACCCTTCTCAAATTAAAATTTGGAAAAAATTAAAATTCCAGAAAACATCAAAATTAAATGAAAAAGTTCAGTGTTAAGTTTTTTTTCAAAATGATACCTTTTAGTACCCAACATTTAAGAAAAGAACCTTTTCGTGAAGTTTGATTTTTGTTTCAGAAATTTTAAACGTTTACTCAACTTTTTAATTATATTTTCTAAATTTCAATTTTGATTTTGATATTTGGATTTTTGCTTGAAATTAGAATTTTAACCACACAATTTTGATTTTAACTCAATTTTTTCTGAACATTTTGACTTTTTTTCCACTAAACTCGGCTCAATTTCGAATTATTAATAAAACTCGGAATTTTATTTTCAAGGGTTTGAATTATAGCTCTAAATTTTGGGAAACATTTCTTTAAAAATTTCAAGTGCAAAGTCAAAAGTTTAAATTTAAAGCCGAAAAAGTCGACTTTGAAGTGGAAAATTAAGTAGAAGCATTATACTAATTTAATAATAATATTGAAATATTCAGATTCAACCTGAAATTTCTAAGTTTACATTTTTCAATGTTTTAAAGCATTTCGGCTTTTCAGGAAATTTTAATGTTTTTCCAAAATTCTTAAACTTTTCTTCAATTATTTTTCGAAATTAATATTTTTACTGCATGCTATCGCAGTTTCAGCAAAAAAATCTGAAATTTGAGTGTAAGGTCGAAAAAATTTTAACTAAAGAATTTAAGTTTAATCATCAAATTTTAAAAAATTAAGAAATTCCAAAAAAAGTTCGAAATGTCCAAATAAAATATTTAGACATGAAGTGTATTTTCGCAATTTGTTATTTTTCGAATTTTTATTTCTAAATAGATGTTAATTTTTTCATGAAAAGTCGGGCTTTTTTGTTGTAAATGTGAAATTTTAAGTATAAACTGAAACTTAAAAATTTGAGCTTTAGATTTTGCGAACAAGTTAAATATGTTCTAGGAAAAAAACGCGAAGTTATTCCATGTTTAATTTGGAGTGTTTTCTTTAAATGTCAACTTTTTTGCTCCGAATTTAAAACTTAAAGTTGAAGAAAATTATTTTTTAATTGCATTTTTTCCCGACATTTCCTTTTTCGTGTAGATTTTGATTTTTTAATTAAATTTTGGGTGGGATTTCGTTTTTAGAGCCCGCATCTACAATTTATCGTCTTATTTTGTGTTTACATCTTTTATAACTAATGTACTTTTTTAAATTGTTTCTATTGAAATTCTGAGCCTGCTTAGTTGTTGCCCATGAGGAAACCAAACAAGCCAGCAAAAACAAGAAAAAGCAAGACTCTTGACAAGAATCAAACCAAGAAGTAAAACAAAGTTTTGACTTGCTCAGCAAGACAAAACAAGGAGTCAGTTAATAAGACAAGAAATTTTGCTTTGTGCATCACCAAATTAGCCTATAGACTATGAAAACAAATGTCAACAGTTTAATATGTATGTCCTAAGAATATTAAGACAAATGTTAACAAATAGAAAACATTATTTAATATTCAATCCTAATAAAAGTTTACCTGCTAATTCACTTTCAAAAGTTAACCAAAAATGTCTCCTTCCTCTTCAATATATTTCTCGGCTCATTTCAGGTGAGAATGAATACTGCTCATGATAATTCTGCGACCTATTTCATTAACTTTTTCTCTAACATTTTCTAGGTCTTTGACATTATTGTCTCGCTTTGAATAAATACGATTTTGAAGATAATCCCACAAGAAAAAAGTCGAGTGGGGTCAAATAAGGTGACCTTGGAGGCCATTTAATAATTCCACTAGTTCCAATCCACATGTCACAGATTGTGACATGTTGCCTGGTTAATAAATCCATTTTATCTAGGAAGTTATTGTCTTAAGTGTTTTTCATAAATGCCACCTATCTTTGGTCACTCAAGAAAACTTCATAATTGAAAGGTCCAAAGATTCTAAATAAAATTATCCCTCACCGCACGTTAAGACTAAAATGAATTTGAGTAGTTCATATTCATCTTAGCAAAAAATTTATAGCAACTTTTTTTGTTCTAGATTCCATTACCTTTCATAAAAATGTAAAATATATAGGATGTTCTATTAAAAAATGCTAACTTTGATAAATATCAAAAACGCGATGTTCAATTGTTTTTATCATAATGCCATCTTAATCAGCGTCAAAAGCTGTACTAATTTTATAATTTACAATTTTGTCTCTTTAATAAAAACAATGCTGCTAACTTAATTTAGATTAGTCTGCATATTTTATTCCACCGCTGCTTAATATTTTGATAAATAAAATCTGTTCTCTACTCTTGTCTGACAGTTAACATTAACTTAATAAATTAACAATAATACGTCTATAAAATATTACTTATGAATGTACTATCCCGGGTCAATATTTGAAAAGCTGTGATGTTCACTTATGTTAAGAAATCAGAAATCATTATAGTGTTTCTCAATGGTTAAAATCGCCACGGTTCCCGATGTGATACAGCACTCCTAGATCTTGCCGATTGTGTTCTTCGAAGCCTAGAAGAAGGTCGACTTTCTGGAAGAACAACTTCTTCACGTACTGTTTCAAGTCGTCTTCCTGTGTTATCAGTCGGAGAAAACAGCTCTTCATAGATAGTTGTTACTTTGATTTTTTTCTAAAAAGATAAAGCTATATCGTCATTTAATTTCCTTGATTAATTTGACTTGGAAATCTGCTACCTATAACTAAAAATGGAAAGTCAATATTTTAAATAGCAATTGTGACTGACGATGTGGATGCTAAAAGATAATTTCTTGGTGGGTCTCATAAAGCATGGTATGTCGCAAAATGTACATTATTGATGTTCATGTTTAAACATTTGTCAGTGCCACAAATCCTTCCAAACTTTAAATTACAAATTATATATTTAAACTGTGGTTTCTTGTGAGATACTATAGCTCTTTGCTACATTTTTTGCCTATGTTGAGTCATAAGTATGTTTAAAAGATAATTATTATGAAGAACCGGTAGTTTTAGTTTTTACTTAATAAATAGAATATTAATGATAATACTATCAAAAATAAAATATGTGGTTACTTTTAGGTATAGTATTTGCCAAAGTTTATTGATTAAAATTATAAGCTAAAACTTTACGTTTGTCTAAATATTTTAATCAGGCTCGATATTACTCATTTGGGTGAAGCACTCTGAGCAATTATGCTACCCATTGGGTCATTGATGGTTAAATTCTAAAATTTATATTATTTTAATTTTGAAAAAAAATTGAAATTTTGTACTGACCATGCAAAGTAAAAAATAGTAATTTACTAAACTTACGAATTGTGATAAAGCAGTAGCAAATTAAAATATATTTACTTACCATAATTCTTCTAATATCCTATAATACTTGTGGATTGGTGATAAGCAGTGTGCATTCTAGAGTATAAAATTCTTGGGTGAAAAATAATTACCAGTGTTTACTAATAAATTTTATTACAGCTTCAGGATAACACAATTATATTCTACCTAACTAATGCAAAAATAAAATTATATTCATTTGGTTCTTTGAAGTAAATAAAAGATTTTCAAAATTCCTTCAAATTTTTCAACAATGATATAGAGAAACACGTAACAAAATTTGGAATAACTCTTCGAAAGCTGAAAATTTTTATTTACTTCATCGTGTTAGTGAGGTGTAAACAATACTGTGAGAAATCAGTAAAAATTACGTATATCCTTATATCTAGTTATTTTTAATTCAAGAAAACTACAAACTTCTTTCAATCACAAATTTATTTTCAATTTTCAATTTAATTTTGATAGTTTGATTCCCATTTTTTTTAAAATAAAGTTTGTAGTTATCAAAATAATTTAAAAATGTATTTAAAAAGTGAAAATTTATATCAATAAATCTACCCACACATATCAAATTTGAAATGTTAGCATTTGCGAGTAAATAGGGTTCTAATTAATGTTTGGAATATTTAGCAATGTTTTAATGGGTATAATGACATTTTCTTTTTCTCTTGACATGCACATTATTTAGTTTGAAAATTATGTGTTTTAGTCTTGTTATAATACCGTTAAGTAAAATGTATTATGTTTTGGCGAATGACGGTGAAACTAGTAAGTATATATCTAATGCTTCTGGTTTAAATTTTCGTCGGCACCTCGTACTTCTGACTGTTGCGGCAAGGAATTCTAGTAAAAGAAAACATTAAACTTAGCGCATTTAACATCAAATGCAACATTGAAAATTCCACAAAATATTAAGGAACTTACAAATATGCTTTTCTTCTTTTGATTAAATTTGTTGATACAACATGCTGACTTTTTGAAATATAAATTGAAAAAGTAGATAACAAAAACGTTAATCATAAGAAGAAAATAAATTTCTTTCACGTCAAAAAATGTTGAAAATAAATTTCACACTGGAATTGCTAATTAGATTAAAAAAGTGAAAAATATTTTCCTCTAAAATTCATTAATCAGTTGGAAGTGTTTCCAAAAGTGTGGGTCGCGACCGTTGGTGGGGTTCATGGGCAATTTTTAACATAAAACTTAAGAGAAGGACACTTTTTTAAATTATGATTTTTGATCTCAATAATATAATCGAAATTTTGCTCAAAATTTCTAGATAAAATAAAGTTAACATTATATTTTTAAAATGCTGCCCCTTTTCTCAAAATGTTTAACTTAAACCTGGCAATTTTTTGTCGAATATTTCGACTCTATTTTTGTACTTTTTTTTTAAAAATTATGATTTTCGAGAACTTAAAGAATTGTAAATTGTAAGTTTAAACTCAAAATGTTGATAAAACATGAAATTTCGAAAGTTCAAAGCTTATAGGTAAAATTGAAATTGTGTAATGACTTGACATTTTAAAAAGTTCGTAATAATAAAATCAGCTTGTCTGTTTTCGAAATTTTACTTAAAATTCGGACTTAGTGAACATTTATATTTTTTCTGGAAGTTTCGAATTAAAACTCAAACGCTTTAAAACAAACTTTTCAATTTTGAGATTGAAGCGTCTAAATACTTTATAGAAAACTTTGAAACGTTTCATCAAAATGAAAATTTTGAGAGAAAAAGTGAATAATTCTAGAGAAAAAAAAAGTAGGTAACTACTTTTATATTCAAATTTCCTAGAAGAAAATTGAGATTTCGTAATTGATGACAAAACTTCGAGAAAGAAATTTTAGAAAAAATAAAAACATTTCATTAAAAAGTTCTACAAAAAAGTTTAAATTTTGAGAAGCTGAAGCATTACAAAATGAGCAAGTTTAAGACAAAAATTCGAGGAATTCGAGTTCCACTTTAGTCTTTACAAAAAATTCCAATTTTTAAATTGTAAAAGTAATATTTTATGAGAAAGAAAGAAAGAAGAAATTAGAAAAGTCATAATTGTGACTCAAAAAAATCTAAAAAAAACTTGCTATTTCTCGCCTAAGATCGAAATCTTAAGAAAAAAATCCAAGTAAAAAAAAGTGGAGGGTAAATGCATAAACATTGAAAGTTTAAAAAGGAATTTTAGGAAAGAAGTCCAAAATTTTACCTTAAACTAAAATTTTCTGTTTTTCTATAAGTTATAACTTTAAGACTCCTAAATTCGAAATGTCGAGACTTCTGTCAATATTTTTGTAAACAAATAAAAATTTTAATAGTAAAACTTTAGGAAATATAAATATTTCAAATGTACCTAAAAAATATTAGAAAAAAAAACTCGAGTATCTTTAAAAATTTTGGTGGAACGGACTGGTCTTTGGTTATCATCAAAAATTGATAAACAAAGTTTGTCCCCTGAAACCAATAAAGATTAAAAAACACAACAGATGTGTAAATTAGAAAGATTAAAAAACACAACAACAGTTGTGTTTTTAATCTTTCTTGTTTCAGGGGACGGGATTTGTAGATCAATTTTTAAGGATACACAACTGTTGATGTGTCTTTGATCATTCTTGGTTTCAGGGGACAAGGTCTGAATATTAATTTCTAAAAATGGAGTTTTAATACAAAATCACAAGAAGTAGGTCGAAATTTAAAATTTAATCTTAGGTGTTCTAGCAAAAAGTCGGCATTTTGAGATTGAAGTTGAAATTTTTAGGAAAAGAATCGACACATTTTAAAAAAACTTAACATATATAGAAACATTTAAATATTCAGATTACAGTCGTTTTATTTCAAAGGCTTAGTTACAAAACAAATTCCAATTTTATTCAGGATATGATAGATATAAAAAGCTTTAGATGTTGGGGATTAACCGAAAAGCTGGTTTTTGAATTAAAGTAAAAATGGAGAAAAATTGAAATATTGAGAAAAAAGTAATTTTTGAGAAAAAAAAATATAAAAAAAATCGAGATTCATACTATGTTTGGGATAAAGTTGAGGAAATTTTGAGAAAACAGGTTTAAATTACAAGAAGCAACTCAAAATTAAAAAGTAAAAAAGAAACAATTTTTTTATTACAAACAATGTTTAGAGTAAAGCCAAATTTCGAAAAAAAGGTCTAAAAAAGGGAACGAGATGCAACTTAAGACGTGACGAAGAAGGAAAGCAACAACAAAAAAATGTGTACCAGTGTATTTTAAAATATGAGGAGCATGTAACTTCTGTATGTTTTCGAAATGCTCGGCCGAAAGTGGAGCAAAAATTTGATTATTGTGTGGAAGCGGAGGTAAACCATTTTAAAAATTTAATTAAATAAGATTCTCTCATTCATTGACCATTTTGTTTGTTCTTTAAATGATGATTTTATTGTCAGATCCGAACAATAAATTTAAAAATTCTTATGTAATTCCGAGGAGAAATAAAAAAGCTTTAAAGATGTCACTCAACGTAGGGTGCCACTTAAAACTTAAGGGTATTTCACACCCCTGCCTAACAAGTAGCTTCCAACTTCCAAGATGCCATCAAGTGTCGCCTTTGAAAAGAAAATAAAAGTGTCTCAGGTTTTTTAATTCCGATAATTTCTCATCGCTCAAAGAAAATCAAGTTTAAATAATTTTCATAGAATTTGCTAGATAAAATGACCATTGTAATAAAATTAAATTTATATGAGATTAAATTTAATATTTATTTGAATTAATTAATCATTATTAATTAAATTTCGAACTTAAAATTAAAATCTCTAGAAAAGTTAAAAAATTCACTTTTATTTTTTAGTACAGGATATACTTCTTCCGGGATTGGACCGTGTCAAAGAACTACTAAAAGTGTTCGACGTTTCACCCACCATCGTAGGGGGCTTCTTCAGGAGCAAAGAATAGAAACAATAAATAAAAAGGGAAATATAAGGGAATATGCAAAAATGAAAGAATGAACAGGCCAATTTTAAAACATCAGAGCACAGTAACTCAGTATGTCCACCATACCAGAGGCGAAACTCTTCTGAACTGAAAATTGGTACAAAGGATAAGAAAGTTTAGACAGAAGAGCACGGTAATTCAGTATATCCACCATACCAGTGGCGAAACTCTTCTGAGAGGAAAGAGGGAAAGGGAAACTTTATATACCATTCGTCTGCGCGATCACTCCCGAAGATTTCCGATGATTGGTTTCCAGATGGAGAAAAGCATGTAACGGTAGTTTCTGTTGATGTTTTTGGGGAATTTTTGGATTTCAATGTCCTCGCGTATCTTCCTATTATAGTAATTGGGAATATTGGATATTATTGAAATATTATCAAGAGAATCTTATGTCAGGTCTCATGTTGATGTTCCGCAATGGCTGACTGCGAAAATAAACCAGACCTAAAACATCTTTGGTGCTCGGATATTCGCGTCTTAAATGATCGCCTCGTTTCTCCGATGTACACTGAACCACAAGAACAAGGAACCCTGTACACACCATTAGAACAAAAGGATGAAATTTTATCTTTGGAAGATGGGAGGAGCTGTTGTGTTTTCTCAATAATTTTCCGATTTGATCTGTTACTCCGTGAACCTAAGGAAGAAAGGCTTTAGAAGAAATTATTGAATTTTGTAAAGAGCGAGGGGTAGGGTGAAGATGTCGTTTAATGACAGTTTCAATGTCGTGCGATTTGTAACCATTGTTGCGGAGGTTGAAACGAACTTTGTTCAATTCGTCTGAAAGATTTATCGGTTGCTACAGCTCGTGAAAGCAGTGAATTTATGACAGAACGTTTTTGCGAAGGGTGATGATGGGACTCTGTATGTAAAAAACGATTAGTATGGGTGGGTTTTCGATAAACGGAATGAGAAACACGACCGTTTGGTAAACGGGGGACCAGTAGACCAAGAAAAGGAAGAGAACCGTTGTTTTCGATTTCCATAGTGAAGCTAATGGAAGAATATAAACTGTTTAGGTGTTGAAAAAATAAATTTAGTGAATCCTTGCCATGTGGCCATAAATTTAAAATGTCGTGAAAAAAGTGGGAGTGTCGAATAAGAATTCCAAGAAAATTGAAATTGCAAATTTTTTTAAAATTTTTCTGAAAATAAAGCTTAAATTTTAATTTTTTCTTGTTCCAGCCTTTACTTCTGTATGTATTTTGTAGGTAAAATCAGAACGAGATAAAAACAAAATATGTTTTAATTTTAATATTTTTGTCCTGAAGGCTGTCTGTACTAGTTGGTAAAACGTCGGAAATTATTTCAATGTCTAGTACACGTACCGCCGAAAGAATTTACGGGCTCGGGGGTAATTGTGAAGCCCAGACTCCTACAGTACTTGGTCCGGGCCCCTAGGATGGTTCAGTGGAGGGGCAACATTAGTTTTGTCGAACAAGAAAAAGGTCACAACTAAAAAATAAGGCCTCTTCGAGTTTGAAATTCACGAATTATCTCACCAGACTCCCATGAAGTCCAAGTCCCAAGGCATTTGTCTCCTATGGTCCCCTTTACATCCGTCATTTTTTTCATGCCATTATATTGTTACATTGATATCTCGGATGTGGTCATATTGACTTCTTTTTTATTTAACGGTAATACACAAGTATTATTTTGATATATTTGAATTGAGACAATTTATCCTTAAGAAAACAATTTAATTGACATTTAATTTATATTTTAGGATTAAAAAAAATACATTACATATATTGCCACGTTTCTTGGCAAGTAAATCTTAAAATAATTAATACCGAACGTGAACATTTATAATTTTAATATTTAAAGTCCCGGAGGTGAATCAGCTTCTTTCTCTAAAAATGGTTCCATAATACTACATGCTGCTTCTATACTTTTTTGAACGTAATCCATAGATGTTTTCTCTATCGGATAGTTTCTAAATGGGTACCACATTTTTCTATCGTTTAAAGATGCTGGTTGTGAAAACACCATACCAACTGGGATACCAAATGATCCATTCGAAACTATCCCTAAGGAAATAATAGAATCTGGTCTGAATTCCTTAGAAAACCAAAGATTCATGAGGCTAGAGAAAGCTCTTAATAACGGGAAAATCAAGTTGATGCGTTTTTCTTTATAATGTGCATCTCTGTCTCGTAAGTCCTGATTGACCACATCTTGATCGATGCCACATAACAGCAGCTTATATTCTTTAGTTATTTTGCCAAGGGGTAAAGTTGATGAACCTTTATTTTTTAAAGCACGGTTATATGGTCTTACGATATCTTTCTCTACTATAATACCGTGTACATCAACGAAATAGTCGTTTCCAACTAAACCCCAAACTGGTGGAGCCCCCATTTTGTGAATTGGAGTTTGGGTTCGAGCGGACACTATTCGTAAGCATTTGTAGCCTTCCTGTGCAGTTACAGCCACAATATTTGAAACTTTAACGGCATGACAATGCCCTACTAATATGGACGCATTGAAGCATACAGGACCCAGGTGGCAAAAAACAATCCTCGTTTTAAAAGTGCAGTTGCAGTCTATTTCACTTGCCAATACCTTCATGTGAAAACAACATCTTATTAACCATTTATCAACATCTTCATCTGGTCTTTTAGAAAAATCTTCGGCTATTATAAAAACATCACAATTTTTTAAACAATGTGATAAGCAATCTTCTATTTCTATGACGTATTTCACTGAAGTAACGTAAGCTCCTCGAATTTCATTTAAAAAATTTAACAAGTAATTCAAATTATCGTTATTTAAATCTGGATCAAAAATTTTAATTAACATTTCAGTTTTTTTTAAAGCAGGTATAGACAAAAGTTCATTTAATATTAGATTTCCAACTTTACTCATAATTCCATATATGCTTATATTCAATCTATTGTCTCTCATTTCTTTTTCTTTCATGTTCTGTTCCTGGAACCTTCTTATATTTTCTTTTGTTAAACTATCGATCAAATTTTTGTTCAAATATGCTTGTAGTTTATAATAGTCATCGCAATATTCCCAAAATTCGCTTAAGCCGCCTATCAAGTGCGGTCTACCTCCTCTCATGGCAACCTCTTTCCATATGATGGGTGAAGTTGTATGGTGCCATCCGTTTTTTCGATTTGTCTCCACAAGAAAATGTGCCCATTCCTCCTTGTCCAGTTCAATGACACTTAGTTTCATATCCGGCAGCTTTGCTTGCAAGTGTCTTCCTACATGCAAGGCGTGCACAAAATGATTGCAGTCTGGCATACCGGCGATTACAAAGGCGGGCATTTTTGAAACGATAGTTCAACAAAATGACGCAGAATTGACATATATTATTATTATTTTGACTTTTACAATATTCATAGAGGAGATAACGTAGCAAAATTTTTCAGTGGAAATGTTTCAGTGAATAATTAAAAATGATTAACTTGTGGGGCTTGCAACGTAATAATAATGTAAATGCGAATGAATAGTACATGCAAAAACGAACGGCCGATGTCTTTTAAAAGAATACGTTATGAGTTTTCCGACAATAGGCTAACGCTTCATCAATATAAATAGTTAAAACACAAATACTTAGTAGGAATTTTTTCTTGAGAAAGAAGTTAAATTATTCGGAATTTATATCCAACGTTGTTAAAAAACTGGTTAGCTGACATGGTTTTCATTCGAATCAAATTAAAAACATAGATATATGCATACTGATCATAATATCGGAATTGACCCTTGTCAAGAAACAAAGAAGTGTTCGACGTTTGGGGGGCATCTTCAGAAAAAGCAGAAATCTCTGGCGATTTTAATCTTCACTTATAAAATATGGGCAACTAATAAAATCTTTAGTGCCTTTGGATTTGCCAATAGGCATCGATATTTCATTGGTTTTGTATAACTATAGCGTCATCTCCGGTTTGTATGGGGGGCTAGTATTTGCTTCAGGTATTCGTACAGGCATTGTCGAGCGGGTTACTGATCCTGACACGTCGCCGCATTATTAAATAGAGCACAAACCTGGGGACACATAATTACCTTACATTCTCCGTGGGCTTAAGGTCGTGTTTTTGTTATTTTTAGGCCCCTAATGTGTTGTTAATGCGTTTTAAGAGCATGGCTAATAACGACCTGCATTTTCTTCTACTTCTTTCGATTTGTTTTAATGTCCAAATGTTGTTCGTGGTTCCAACTGGGAATACACTCGTAAGATCTCGACAGAAAAGTTTTCCCTTGGTTTATTTTTTTAATGTGGAATACTTCGAGTATTCATTGCGCTGACTATTCTTATTCCAATGATTTGTTCCCCATGGAAACTAGGAAAGGCCGTCTTTTCTTACAAAATGTAATTTTTTCGCAGAGGTCAAGTTTTTCTGGAAATTTAAACTTTCCAGGTTGAATTGAAAGTTTTTGCTTCATTTCCTAAACTTCCTCTCAAAACTTCAACCGTAATATCTGATAATATTTCCGTTTTTGAAGTTATTAGTCAAAAATTAGAATTTCCTTGAATTTTTTACTCTAAATGGATCCCAGGACAAGAACTTAGATGATTTTATCGTAATTTAGTACCGGAATTTTGAAATGGAAGTTATCATTTTGAGAGTAATGTAGAAATGGCGACATGTAAAACCGCAATTTTTTTTCCTTCAAATTCGATTTAGAACCAAATTCTTTTGTGTTTTCTTTTTGATTTTTTTCTCATAATTTCCAGTTTAAACTTGACAAAATTAAATATTTCGAAATTCTTATTTTCTAAATATTTCGAAATTATGAGTTACAAAGCACATTTTTTATTTTTTTTCTCAACATTTTAATTTAAAATTCGAGTGCCAAACCTTCATTCAAGAATTTTTATTGTAATCTTAAAATTGGATTTTCTTTACTAGGCATCTAGTTTAAATTTGATCCTTTTCGAAAGTATCAACTCTAAATCTAGCCTTTTTTTACACATTCCAACTTTAATCATAAACTTTTTTATAAAGTTATATGTTTTTCTCGAGATTACCTTTTTTTTTAAAAAAAAACCGGAAATTTTAACTTTTGGCTAAAGCTTCTAATTAAAGCTCGTCATTTCCAAAAATGTTCCATTTTTATTATGCAGTTAAAAATTAAAAATAAAAAAGGTTTTACAAAGATTTAATTTTTTTCGAAATTTAGTTATTTTTCTTGAAATTTACTTTTTACAATGAATATTATTTTCCGAAGTTTTATTTTTAGAATGTAAATTTCCGTGATTTTAATATTAAATCTCAAGTTTATTTTTTCAAGATCTTTTTAATTTCTTTAGAGTCCACATTAAACGTGACATTTTTACGTCCTTCCATCATTTCAACCTTTTTGCATTTAAGCTCAAAACTAAAATACTTTTTCACAAATCCGTCAATTTTTAGAGCTTTGAAGCCAAAATTTCAACTCCAAGTGCAAAAGTTTGGCAAAAAGCAATTTTACGAATAAATTCGGAAATTAAAAATCGAAATGCCGAGTACTAAATTTCAAAATTTAAGTATTAAGAATATCTGCAAATTCCATAAAAAAAGCGTTTTGAAATTCAACTGAAAAATTCACCTTTCAACTTCAAATTTTGTGAAAAAAATACAAATTTTAAGTTTAAACTGCAAGTTTTTTCAGAAATTTCGGGATAAATGTCGAAACATTGAGACTAGAGATAAAATTCTAAGAAAACACTGTTTATAGGCTGAGCTAGAACTTTCTGTTGGGAACTCGATATTCTGAATAAGAAGTAAAAATCTGTAGCTTGAAAGCGATATTTGGCGATTTTAATGAAAACTAGAAATTGTAAGAGACGTGTAGAAATTTTGAATTCGAAGCAAAACTTTGGTTCTTTGTTTTATTTCTTAAAATGCCTTGACAAATGACCAATTAAATGTTCTGTAATTAAACAGTTAAACGTGCTTAAAATTGAAAATATGTACAACCGCAACCATAGACTAGTTTCGGCCTTCCTTGGCCTCGTCAGCATGGTACGGAAACTAGATGAAAGTAAAGTCACGCCGAGGACGTTTGTATCTATGGATGTTGCGATGCAACCCGTGATACAAGCTTTGCCTCACCTTCGTGAACTTTGCAATTGCAGTCTAATTTTCATTAGATTCTAATGAAATTAGATTTCAATTGCATCGTAATAAACTTGTATATATTCGTATATACAAGGCTTATTATCTCAGCAGAGAGTAATGCTTCAATTAGCATGTAGCGAAAATGTTTGCGTGATAAACAGTTAAAAGTCAGTTACAAGTCACCCGATGGAGGTTTGCTCTCTTGGGTACTTATACGAGTGACTAACGGCTTTAAATTGGAAGTGTGTACAACCACCGTACCATGCTGACGAGGCCAAGGAAGGCCGAAACTAGTCTATGGTTGCGGTTGTACATATTTTCAATTTTAAGCACGTTTAACTGTTTAATTACAGAACATTTAATTGGTCATTTGTCAAAACTAGATGAAAGTAAAGTCACGCCGAGGACGTTTGTATCTATGGATGTTGCGATGCAACCCGTGATACAAGCTTTGCCTCACCTTCGTGAACTTTGCAATTGCAGTCTAATTTTCATTAGATTCTAATGAAATTAGATTTCAATTGCATCGTAATAAACTTGTATATATTCGTATATACAAGGCTTATTATCTCAGCAGAGAGTAATGCTTCAATTAGCATGTAGCGAAAATGTTTGCGTGATAAACAGTTAAAAGTCAGTTACAAGTCACCCGATGGAGGTTTGCTCTCTTGGGTACTTATACGACTGACTAACGGCTTTAAATTGGAAGTGTGTACAACCACCGTACCATGCTGACGAGGCCAAGGAAGGCCGAAACTAGTCTATGGTTGCGGTTGTACATATTTTCAATTTTAAGCACGTTTAACTGTTTAATTACAGAACATTTAATTGGTCATTTGTCAAAACTAGATGAAAGTAAAGTCACGCCGAGGACGTTTGTATCTATGGATGTTGCGATGCAACCCGTGATACAAGCTTTGCCTCACCTTCGTGAACTTTGCAATTGCAGTCTAATTTTCATTAGATTCTAATGAAATTAGATTTCAATTGCATCGTAATAAACTTGTATATATTCGTATATACAAGGCTTATTATCTCAGCAGAGAGTAATGCTTCAATTAGCATGTAGCGAAAATGTTTGCGTGATAAACAGTTAAAAGTCAGTTACAAGTCACCCGATGGAGGTTTGCTCTCTTGGGTACTTATACGACTGACTAACGGCTTTAAATTGGAAGTGTGTACAACCACCGTACCATGCTGACGAGGCCAAGGAAGGCCGAAACTAGTCTATGGTTGCGGTTGTACATATTTTCAATTTTAAGCACGTTTAACTGTTTAATTACAGAACATTTAATTGGTCATTTGTCAAAACTAGATGAAAGTAAAGTCACGCCGAGGACGTTTGTATCTATGGATGTTGCGATGCAACCCGTGATACAAGCTTTGCCTCACCTTCGTGAACTTTGCAATTGCAGTCTAATTTTCATTAGATTCTAATGAAATTAGATTTCAATTGCATCGTAATAAACTTGTATATATTCGTATATACAAGGCTTATTATCTCAAAATGCCTTAATGTAATTTGTAATAGCAGTATTACTTGATAAAATTTGTGGTGGGATCTATAGCATTAAAACGGAAGCGTTTAAGTGTCTGTATGTCTGCCGATTGATCTTATGTCCGGACTAATCTCAGAAACTGCTAAATCGATTTTAATGAAACTTTTACAGAAATGTAGAGCATTTTTAGTGGTACCATTCTGGCTATTTTTATTCCAGTAAAACTAAACCTTTCAGTTCTAAGAACTCAACTGCGCTAACAATTTTATTTGAGGTTATAACAGAAAATATACAAAAGTGAAACCAATCCGCAATGTTTATAGCTGATATGATCTTGTGCGCCACCTACAACTCTAGGGGGCAATAGAATAAGGAGGGCGAACCTATGAATCTATTGTTCTATTATAAATTCAAATTAGAAATTATTTTATTTTCAAATATGACAATATTGGGCCCTGTACAGACATGGTCGGCGGGTCAGATAGTATTAATTAACTTTCATGTAAATGATACTTTAATATTTAAATAAAATGTAACAAATCTACTTCAATGGTAGGTGCAGTGTATCTACTTTATCAAATGATACATTGCATTCAAACTAATTTAAGGAGATCTGCATCTATAAATTTTTTCACATACCTGTGATCCTGAAAGTGAATGGTTTTCACTCGATACACCAGACATTTGCTTCAAATAGTCTTTATCGTCGAAAATCTTCTTTTCACCGCCACCTGGCTTGTGTTTTATATTATCTAAGGATCCTATTTTACTGTGGACCTTTAGGTCTAGTTTTTTGTTTTCAATCTGAAATTATAATTTGAAATCAATAATTTCATTAAATAGTATATTTTGAAACACTGCTACATGTCGTACTCTAGGTGCATTGTGACATGTGTCCACACAACTACTAATGTGTTCCAAATGTCTACCTTGTGTTTACAAAGATTACCCATGTATTTTTTGTACAGTGTTTGTTTTATTGTGCATTTTTCAATTTTGTCACTCATTTACTTACAGAATGTTTAACTTCAGTGTCTGATTCTTGGTTCTAAATAAAATGTTATAGACATATTATTCGTAGCTTATAAAAATAATTACAGAATCTACTTTTTTTAAAACACCTTTTTCCTAGTAAAATTTGATTTTGTTATTTATTTTTCGTTTGTTATAAATAATTTGTATTAGACCACCTGGGGAATGTGGTCTTATCATGTCGTTATCTAAACCTACCTTAACATCTCCTCCTCCAGGAACATAAGTCATGTTATCCTTTGATCCTACTTTAGGTTTCGCCTTTTCTTTAAAATCCAGTTTAACGGTTTCAATTTTCTTGTCACCACCTTTAGGCTTGTGAGATGTATTCTCTAAAGAACCTATCTTGGATTTAGCATTCCATTGTAACTTCTGCTGAATTATCTACAAGTTCACGACACGAAAATAATGGCTTCTTGAAATTTTAATAAGGGAACGTATTTTTAAAATTTTGGTACCAGAAAAAAATTGAATCATTCCATTGAAACTAAAATGTTTGAAATTTCAGCATCAATGTAATTTTCTAAGTGTAATGTGTAAAAAAACAACTGTCTAGGTGTTTCCAATTAGATAAATCTAAAATTTCGCTACTGACTCACATTATCTTTCTCAGCTTCAAAAGAAGCAGATTTTTTCATTCTGGGTGTTAGACCCTAGGTGTATAAAAGAATTAATTTGAAGATCGCAGATAACTATATTCACATAATGTAAAAATTACCTTCTTTTCTCCTCCTTTTGGAGCATATTTTTCATTTTTGGCTTCAATCCTTGGGGCGGCATTTTTAAAATCTATTTTTTTGGACTCTATTTTGATATGTCCACCTCCTGGTTTGTAGCTGGCATTTTCTAGTGAACCGATTTTGGACTTAACAACTTTCAGATTTGGGGATGGTGCGGAACCAACTTGAATTTTATTCATTGGTAGTTCTGCGGAAAGTGATAGGTATAATCATAGATTTGTCTAATATTGGAACACTAACTTTTCTTTTCTACTGAGCCTGGTGTTGTTGCTGTTGAATCTGGACTCTTCAGGCTTGGAGATTTGGATCCTCTAGACAACGACCTACTTTTGGTAGGAGTTGTAGATGATATCCTTCTTGGAGTTTTACCGCTAGATTTCCTTGGAGAAAGTTGTTCACCATTACTTGACTGATCCTAAAATTAATATTAAAAAAACTTTTTGTACAATGGTATAAGTTATAAAGCATATCTTACAATAATTTATCTAATGGCATTCATTTGGGGTTTATAAGCGTATTACGTATTTAATAAGACAAAAGCGTAGGTATTATCATATTTATGTTCACAATAAGTTTTTACTATTCACTATTTTCCTTTCAGATAGACTTCTAAATTAGTGGAAAGTGCACTAAATGTTTTCACCAAATGTTGTTCCCATTTCTAGAGTCCTTTCATTAATGTACAAGCTTTGTATGATGAAGTAAAAACACATGTTATGGTATTTATTTCAGAGCATCTGCTACTCCAGATTTCTTGGTCGAGAGGACTCTTATTTTGAAGTTTTTTATCCAGATACCTATTTAAAGAGTCAGCGGTTGGTAGGTATCTTCTTCTGTAATATTTCAAGTTTTCTGCAAGTCGTTAAGCTGCAGCATGGAATCAAATCATAACAGATGATCTGCTCTTGCTAATTGTTAATCAGTTGAAAGTACAATTTGTTTCTGGTGACATACGTCAGGGTTTTCAATACAAACCGGTTTACTAGTAACTTGTTAAATATACCCTGGTAATGTTCACCTGTAATTTCGTGAAGCATTCCAAAGTAGGACATTTATTTTTTTTAATTCGAATTATTGGGGGTAAAAGTTTCAAGGTTAAACTCACAATCTTTATAAAATCTTTAAAATTTCAAAAATATCTATGAGTGTTTCAATACAAAGGTTGAAGTTTAAGTTTGAAATTTATAAAAATTTGAATGAGATTAATTTAATATTTAAAAAAAGAGGTAATATTTGTAGGAAAAGCCTGACCTTTCAGTTTTTAAATCAAAGTTAAAAAAACAGAGTTTCCAGAAAAATTCCATTCAAGAAAACCTTCCCACTTATGTAAAATATTCTAGGTTATCTTGGAGTTTTGGAAATATCTATTTTTAAAACCGAGAATAAAGTGAATGTTTTAAAGTAAAGGCCGATTGTAATTTAGGTTCAGCACATGTCCCCTTTTTTTGGGGTATTTTACCTTGTTATAAAAGGTAGGTAACGGGTAGGTACTCTTCTACGATCCCGATGGTGGTCAAATCTACCTCAGGGACTAGCGACCCTGCCCACTTGAGTTCATGGTTGGTGTTCCCCACCTCTTAATAGAGGGAAAGCCATATCTACCCCTCCTGCCCTTATTTCCTTTCTATTTTCTTCCCTAGCCAACACACAGGGCAAGCGTGGCGTTGTAATACCAATATCCCTTCAAGAAAATGAAATGTCGACTTTCAAAGCAAAAATAACCCAGGTGAGTATCGCCGAATGCCCAAAGTCTTACACTGATTTATCAGTCAGTCTTGTGGATTCCGGGGAAGGCAAAAATTCGATATTACATCCAAAACAAAAAAAAAAGGTAGCAAAAACACCATAATAATTTTCACCTATAACATCCATATTATGAGATTAGATGAGCACATACTTGTCTTAGAAAATGAACTACAAAACATCAAATGTGACATTCTGGGAATCAGCGGAACCACTCTAAAAGGAGAAGCCACCACAATCTTGCCATCCGGGCACCTACTATTCCAACAAAACTCCGACAGTAACCATCACCTCGGTTGAGTGGCTATAATGGTTCACAAAAAAATGAAACATCTTTTCACCAAATCCCATGCCATATCAAACCGTGGTATCTTTATTGTACTGAAACTAGATAGCAGATTCAGCATACAGGTTATTCAGGTCTATGCTCACACTGCTGCTTCACCCGATGAAGAAGTAGAGCAGTTTTATGAAGACCTTTCAGTAGCAAAGAATGCAGAGAGGTCAAAGATTCAGGTCATTGGGGAATTCAATGCTAAAATTGGAAAAAAACCAGCAATATACTCTGTAAATATTGGCAATTTTGGATCAGGCCCAAGAAATAATAGAGGGGAAACGGTGCTAAACTTCCTCTGCAAGGAAAGGATGTATTACATGAACACTTTCTACCGAAAGCCTTCACATAGAAAGTGGACCTGGAGAAGCCCAGACGGCACGATCAAGAACGAGATCGACTAATGGTAAACGACAGGAATGTGTGCACTGACGTATCGGTCCTTAATCATTTCAATACGGGAAGCGACCATAGGCTTGTAAGATCGAACATATGTGTCGACACCCGGCTGGAAAGAAAGAAGCAGATTGAAAATAAGCAAGACGAACAAAGATTGAGTTAGAAAGGAAGCAGGAGGAATTTAGCAAATAGATAGAACAAAGGCTGGAACCGAAAAACGCGTTGAAGAACCTAGACTTAAATGAACTGACAGAAAAATTAGTATTCGAGTGGTAACCAAAAAAGTCTGCACATTTAGAGAACACAGAAACACGAAGCTTACTCCTGAAACGATAAGACTATTGGAAGAGCGCAGAGTTATGGGTTATGACGCACCTCAATACCGCTAACTAGATAAAATAGTAAAGAGAGCGATTCGTAGAGACTTGAGGGCATACAACGCGAGGAAAATCCAAGTAGCCAATGAAGATTATATGAACATGAGAATTCTTTGATCCAAAATGACTAAAGGGAAAGCGCTCATATAAAAGATGAAAAATGAACGGGGCATAGGAGTACCAGAGAAATATAAAATTATTGCTATTATCGAAAACTTCTATTGGAGATTATACAGCCAGTCAATACCAGAGCGATACCGTCTTCGTGAGGATAAAAGCCGAGTGATCCAAAACGTCGGCTGCGAGGAGATCCCCGAAATTAACCAACAAGAACTGAGGTTAGCACTCAAAGGGATGAGAAACCGAAAGACTTCCGAACAAGACCAAGTGACAAATGAGATTCTCAAGACTGGAGGAAAAGCTTTAGACAAAGCACTTCTTGTTCTTCTCAACAAATGCCTGGAAGAAGAGATAATTCCCGAGGCATGGAGAAATTCTGAGGTCACCGTCCTCTTTAAAAAAGGCGATCCAACGAACATCGAAAACTACCAGCCTACTAACCAGAATAATCACCAACCGTCTTAACAATGAGCTCGATTTCTACCAACCCGTGGAACAAACTGGATTCAGAAAGGGTTACAGCATGATCGATCATATCCAAACAGTGCGCACACTGATCGAGAAATGCACTGAATACAATGTCCCACTTCATCTGGCCTTCGTCGTGGCATTACCAAAAAGCCTTCGACTCTATAGAAATCAGGGCAAGCTTGCAAGGCTTCAAGGATTGACTCAAAATACTGAAACCTCATCAGAAACATCTATGAATACGCCACTCTTCACATACAACTTGAAGAAGACTTAGTCACTGGGAGAATACCCGTCAAAAGATGAGTCGGACAAGGCGACACTATTTCGCCGAAGCTGTTTACGCTCGCACTAAAAGATGTTTCAAAAATCTGACATGGCAACAGAAAGGGGTCAATATCGACGGAAAATTTCTGCGGCACCTACGGTTCGCTGATGACATCATGCTAATGAGCACCGAGGCGAATGAAGTTATGTTAAGAGAGCTCAAATAAGTTTCGGAGACCGTGGGACTGAGGATGAACCTTCAAAAAACCAAGGTCATGAGTCCAGATAACGTTTAGGTTACGCTCGACCACCACACACTTGAAGTGGTTGATGACAACGTGTTGGCCACAACATCAGACTCGACAAAAAAAAATCAGGCCACAGAAATCATCAGGCGAATGGGCTTGACATGGGTGGCATTTGGAAAACTTGGTCATATCCTCAGGAAACCGGACATTCCAATCAACCTGAAACAGAAAGTCTTCGACTGTTGCATATTGCCTGTCATGACATACGGCCTCAGTACAGTAACCCTAACACAAAGCAGGGCGCATCCTTTAAGGGTATGCCAACGACCGATACAGTGCTCAATGTTGGGGATCAGTTTGAGAGACCGAGTCAGAAGTAAAACCATCAGAGAGAGAACGAAAGTCATCGATGTCATAGAACGTGTAACCACTAATAAATGGCGCTGGGCAGGACACATCGCCAGAGATGATATTAAATGGACGAAGACGACAATACAAGGGAGACCCAGGGAAACTAAACGAAGGGTCGGATGCCCTCAAACAATATCGCGAGACGATACTCAGAGGCGAGCTGGCAAAAACTGGATCTTGAATGCTGAGAGCGGTGGCAAAACATAGAGGAAGCTTATGTAGAGGAGTGGACAAAAACGGATTAAAGAAGAAGAAGAAGATTAAAAATTTAATTTAAGTTTTCGGCACACATCATTTTTTAGAGCATTTTACCCTGTTTTTAAAAAATAGTAAATATTTTCAGGACACATGATTCTTTAATGATTTTACGATGTTTTTTTAAAGTTAGTAGAAATTTTTCGGGAATTTCGCTCTGTTTCATCGTGATATTAAAGATTTTACCGTGTTTTTAAAGGTATCAAATATTCTCAGAACAAAAAAAAAATAAATGTATATTTAGTCCAAAGACACAGTTGAATCCAATTTATTAATAACGTTTTTAGTTGTTCCAATATACTTACGTTTGGGCAGTGAATATTAAAAACACTAAAATCAAACGCTTGTTGTTACGGTTCTTTTTAAAAAAAGTATGGTATATAATTTCTATATCGAAAAATACGGTTTTACCTCAGAACAACGGGAAATAGTTCATTAATAATTTTGTGTTGTTTTGGTTTCATACAACATTCATTCAATTCAATATAATACTAATTATCATAAAATAGGAAAACATGCCCTATGTACGAATTAAAAATTGTTTGGATTTTATTATTACTAGGTAATCCTAATTCATGAACTTTTACTGAACGGTTTACTTGAAAACTGGGAAACTTAATGAAATGGAATTTATTTTCATCTATAATTACAATCTCTCCGGAAGATTTCTGATAGCTGTGAGTGATTTCTTTTACAAAGGGTGGGTACTCGGAGATTAATTTAGGATATCTATATCGTTTGTCATTTATATTCATTGTCTAAACCTATGGTGATTTAAAGTTATTAATAAATTGTTGGATGTTTTATCGAACACAAGCCAGGTATATTTTATTTATGATTTTTAATTGAAGTCTTCGACTTCGAAATTCGATGATTCCATTGTATTAGATTCTCCCACTACAATTGTTGTGTTTTCTAAACACAAGAATTTTGATTTCAAAGTTAAAATTAAAAAAAAGTTACAAATTTTTAGTTTAATTTGGGTAGTTTCAGAAAAATATCTACATTATGGAAAAAGTACATCCGGTAGCATTAAAGGTAAAATAAACTGTAAAACTTCTGATTTTTTAGACTTCATTCTCGAACGTTCAAATTTAAACTCAACTTCAAAAATAAAGTCAAAAGATTTAAAATTAATGTTGAAAAATTCTATGTAAAACTGTTCAAATTTAAAATCCTAAATTCAGAATTCAAAAAAAAAGTACAAATTTCTCAAAAAACTCAAAATTCTTTTGAAAATATCGATTTTTTCTCGAAATTTTAATTGTTAATTTTTAATTTTCAAACTTTCTAAACATCTCAATTTGTCCAAAAATTTGCATTTGTCTAAATATTTCTAGTTATTGTTTTCAAATGTTGATCATTGTTATCTCATAGAAATTTCAATTTTCATCTCGAATATTCGAACTGTTTCTCGAAATTTCAAAATTAACATTTTTATTTTATCATTAAAACTTCAAAAATAAAAAAATAAATATTTTAAATCGAATCCTTAAATTTCGAAGAAAAGTAGAAATTTCGGAAGCAATCAAATTTTTCTCAAAAATCCTAATTTTTCAATTGAAAATTCTTCTGGAAACGTGAAAGAATTCAACTTCAAAATCAAAATTTTACCAAGAATATTTTAAATGTAAAATTAAAATCTCGAGAAAAGAGCAAAAAACAAGCAATAATTAAAAAAATATCAATTTAAATTGTTGTCTAAAAATTTCAACATTTTTCTCAAAATTTCCAGTTTAAACTATGAAATGTAAAATTTGGAATGGTCATTTTTTTTAATTTCTAGTTTCTTCACAAATTTGAATTTTTATCTGAAAATTTCGATTTTTTCCTGAAATTTGACTTATAGTACATATTAAAATAAAAAATCGTAAACTGAACCTTTCATTTTTAAACATAAATAGCAATTTCCATACAAACTCACACAATATCTAAAACATTTTTTTAATCTTCAGTTTAAAATTAAAGTTCCTCAATTTTTGAAATTTGTTTAAACAAATCGAATCTACGAATTATCAATTTACCGTTCGTTCATGACTTTAAACGAGTTGAGTTGGTCGCACTGCCTATGATTTAAAATATATGCCATCCTTTTTTTTTTCAATCATTGATTTTAGAGGGGAGGCGAAAAGATTTGATTTTTTTTAAAGAGAGTTGAAATAACATAAAGTTGGAAACGACTGTCGCAAATAATATTAAGTATAAACAAATAAAATGAGAGCAAGGTTTTAATGCATAATTTTCAGAAACAAAGGATACATATATTTTATAAAATATCGTTCGTTTCCTTTGTTTCTGAAAATTATACTTTATGGACGCACTTTATATATTTAGGTATATTATGTATATTCGAGGTATATTTTAGCCATATACCGTTTCTTATTTTATTAAAAAAAAGACACTTACGTTTCCTTGTGTTGATTCATCCACCCCACTATCATTGTCTCCTTCTGAAAAGAAAGAAATAGAGGTTAAATTTCATCGAGTCAAAATTTTATGAAAAATCACCTATGCGCCCGAGTGATTTGCTTTTGGTCAAATTAATATTGAGACCAGACGGATCAGGTCTCTTTCCCATGCGCTCTTCAGAAGATAACTGATGAATAACAGTTTTGGGGTTTTCCCGTTCTTTGTCCTTAAATTCATTAATTTTTTCATTGGAAGCAGCTAGACGTTCTTGTGAGGTTTTGACGGAAGATTGCTGATATGGTACCTGTTTAACTTTCTCTTCTTTAACGACATTTTCCTGTATTGTATTCATTTTTAATTCATGTTCAATCTTCTTTTCCAAATTTTCTATCGACCCGCTAAGTGAACCCATGGGACTCGCATCAGATGTTCGCCTGCTTTGTCTTTGAGATTCAATTTTTATTTCGTCTTCAATTTTATTTGGGAGTTTTCCTTCATTGAAATCGCGAGCAGGTTGTTCTGTATTCTCAAAAATCGGTCTTGCGTTGAACTGCCCGGCAGATCTTTGCTGATGGAACATGGGTCTAGGAGGAGGACCCGGCTGGCGAGGATATGGAGTAGCGGGTCGCATATTTGGATTTATCGGTCTCGGTTGTTGCTGTTGGTTTGGGACAAAAGGGGGGTTTTGTTGTTGAAATGGAGGTCTTATGGATCCGGGCGGTCGCTGCATGTATCCTTGTGTCCCTGGTTGGGGATGTCTGATTTGTTGTGGTGGCGGAGGTCTCATTTGGTTGTTAAAATTTTGTTGGAGCTGAGGGAATGACGATCTACTGTCGATTCTTTGGAGAGGTGGGCGAGTCGCGATGTAAGCCGTTTGCGGAGTAATAGCATCGTTGCCATTGGATTCTTGTTGTCTCTAGATATTTGGTTACTGTTAGGGAAGCATTCATAAAAGAAGACTTAAAATTGACAATTTAAATTCGTATGATTTGATAAATATTTAGGTCAATAATATTTCTGATATCCGTATAACTAATAAGGGATGTATCTTTAGTAGCTGTCCATAATTTATTGTTACGTTACACATAAGATTATATCAATTGAGGAATTAGGATTTGTTTTCACAAATGAAAGTGGAAAACAATTATTTAACCTCATCGTGAAAAATAACGATAGCAGCATATAATAGAAATAAAGGAGAAAAGTATGTACTCAATTTCAGATAATTTTATTAATTTAAAATCTACAATAATTTGGCAATTAAAAAAAAAAAAACATTCAATCGTTATTGTCGTCCGCTTGAGAACAAATTTGGAATACATAAAATATTATTTAAAAAAAAAAACACCTAAAATATTCACTGATTCTTGTGTAAAAGGATTTTTTAGTTTGGCACATGTAAAATGTTTGCTAGATTCCACATTTTAATTTATAGGTTGTACTTTTGTTTTTGTTTGTTTTTATTTTTGTTTCGTAATTATTGTTTTTTATACACTATATTTTATAAAGTACCATGTTTTTAATCATAATTTTAAAATATTAGCAGTAACATTTCAGTTTTAAAAAATCTATGATTTTTATAACTTAACAGGCATGAAAGTCTCAATTCATTATTAAACATTTAAATTTATTTAAAACATCTTTTTTAAGTCTATTCACTAGAAACAACCTTCTAGTAGTAATTATAATTCTACAAGCAATGCCGCGGAGTTAATAATTTAGTTGTAGTTTTTATGCTTACTCAATAAAGCCACAGTGTGGGTCAAACATGTCTTTATTTTTGTAATCGTTTTTGAAATAAAACGCTTTCAATTTTTAGTTATTTACAAAAGTTATCCGTTTTTTAAACTTTATTAAATTCTAACTGAACAAATAGTTAAAAAAAACTTATATGATTTTTCGGACCTATAAATAAAGGTTATAATATGGTAAGCAAATATAATACTCGATAATTATATCACAAATTAATAAAATGTTAAACGTTATCTCCTATTTTTCGTTTTCTCTTGATTTTAACATCGACCTTTTTGGTCTGAATAAGTTTGAACTTCGAAGTTTCAAATAAATAAAAGTAGGTGGTAGGGATGTCACCTTTGGTAAGAATTAAATCGAGAGCAGAAACAAATTCTCAAATTGTGGAAAAATGGTCTTATTGAGTCTTATTGTGTGAAAACTGTATAAATACAAGACCTTCCGAGCTCATGTGGTACTATGTCACTTTGAGGCCACTTTTTTTAACTTGGAAACAGGCTGAGAACTTGCAGAAAGTTGTAAGAACACGCTTTTCCAATGATGAGCTCTTAATATTAATATTAAGAGGTGGCTCATCATTAATTTCTATTTCCCATTTAAATAACAAGGTAGATTTTTTTTATTTTTGAATTTTTCATCTTGGCATTGGCATGTTATATAGACAAATTCAAGACATATCTTGATAGAGAATTGAACCCTCTACAAAACCTCTTTCTTACACTTTTTTTTGTAGAGTCAGGCCATTCCAATGATATTCGAAGGTAAAATTCAAAATGTATGGAACTTCAATTCTGTATCTTATTAAACTAAAACTACCAGCTTTGTTAATGTCTAAGAATTTTTTTATCATGGAAAAAATGGTTTCAGTGTGCTAATATTTCTTGCAAAACTATAGAAAAAAGATTGACAAAATACTTACATATTAGAAATCCTGTTTAACCAAAGATGAAGAGCAATTTCAACAAGAGCAATTTGCTACAGATAGTAACAGAAGCATCGATGAAAATATCCGAATTGTAATAAGAAAATACTTGAATAATGGTAAACATGTTGCTTAAGTTTATTTACTACAACTAATAGTAATTTTAATAAAATTTAAAGGTTCCCACTATAATAAATTAATAATTTCTAATAATTGTCAATCAATAAATTGGCTTCTCAACTTCTAAAAAGATTCTTTTTTTACAGTAGGTTAAATAGAAAAAGTATTTCTAATATGTAAGTATTTTGTCAATCTTTTTTATAGTCTTGTAAGAAATATTAGGCACACTGAAACCATTTTTTCCACGATAAAATTTTTTTAGACAATAATAAAGCTGATATTTTCAGTATAATAAGATGAACAATTTAAATTCCATATATTTTTAACTTTACCTTCCAATTATTCATTGGAATGGTTGATTCAACAAAAAAAGTGTAAGAAAGAGGTTTTGTAGAGCATTTAATTCTCTATAAAAATATGTCATGGATATATATATATGACATTGGCAATGCCAATATAAAAAATTCCAAAGATAAAAAAAAATCTACTTTATTATTTAAATGGGAAATAGAAATTAACTAATGAGCCACCTCTTAATATTAATATTAAGAGCTCATCTTTGGAGAGGCGTATTTTTACACCTTTCCGCAAGTTTTCAGCCTGTTTCCAAGTTAAAAAAAAGGTCGGCCTGAAAGATGGCACATCCTAATATGTATATATTAATTTTAGGTACTCTTTAACAATATAATATGTTTATGAAATTTAAATACAAATTGAATTTGCTTTAAAAAAATGTAACTAGTTGCACCATTTTAGAGGAAATTGCAAATAAAGTGCAGTTAAAATTGCTAACAATGCGCTGCGCTACAATTTTTCACTCAATTTGCTACTAATAAAAAGTCACTTAGAGATTCAAACTATTATAGAAGTTCATTCAAGTTTTTGAAATGTCAATGACTCATTATTAATGAAATTCATTTAAAGTTTTAGTTTTTAAGGCAACTTTTCCAAAAGGTTTAACTATTAAACGAAATCTATAACGAATTTGAAATTGTCAAATCTTGGAGTCTTAAACTATCAAAGATATTAGTTTAACAATAACCTAAAAATTACGTGAACAAATTATAACTCGACAAGAAAAAATGATGTCTACAGATGATTAAAATCCAATTTTTGAAGTTAAAATTGCAATACGCATATTTCAAGTAAATCAAAATTTTAAGTTTTAATAATAAAGTTTCATTTTTATCAAAAAGTCGAAATCTAAATCAAGATAAAATTTAAAAAAAAGTTTAGCTTTCAGCTTACGTTATTGGAAAATAAAAAAAAATGACTAGACGTCAAAATCAAATTTATGAGTAAGAAATAGAAACCACTTTAAATAAAAGTTTAAATTTCGAAAAAATGAAAGTATTTTTAATTTCAATCAGAAATTTCGACAATTTTCTTAGAAAATAAGTTGAAAAAAAAATGTACTGTGGTGAGTCTAGTTCTACTAAACTGTTCTATTTCCTCGTTTGTTTTATTTAATTGAATTTTATTCAATATTTTCTTGGAAACATTAAATCTACAAATATTGTACTATAAAAAATTCTTTGTAACATAACGTTTTGCGTGAGAAACAGATTTCTTAGCGTTCACAAATTAGATAAGGGTTATTTGTTAGGCCTGGTTTGTTTCAAGCACAGATACCTAAACTGAGTAAAATAACATGTTAGTTTTGAGGGACCGCTGAAATGTAGAGTAATAAATAAGGGTAGCATGTCAATAACGGAGACCGTAGCAAATATCTCGGCAAGACCATGTGGTGGTAGACTGGAGGAATTTGACGTTCAAAAAACGCCCTTATAAACACGTACAATTGTAAGTTATTTAAATTTCAATTATCGAAGTAAAATTTGCAAGATAAAGGGACGACATCATTCAAAATGGGTTTGCAGTTTGATTTTCACTTTAAGAATCTTTTTCAAAATTTATTTAAGGGTTAATTTGGATTAGAAATATTTAAATTAGTAGAAATTCTGCATCCTCATGCCCTCTAGCGAGATGCGGAGGATGTCTTTCGGTCCCCAGAAATTAAGGGTAGGGGGTGTGAACATAAAACACCTATGAACCAACTTAAAAGTAGTCAAATACTAAACTTCGATGAAATTAGTTTAGAAATTATGTTCAACTTCCGGACTAATAAAAACGAGTACGAAATACGGGAGTTTAAAAAAAAACTTGTGCTAATTAACGAGAATGAACAAAAAAAAACAATTTCTGTTCAACGTGAAGTTCTAGTGCCATTTATGTGATGTTTGCTACGGGATAAATAGGCAAGTAAATTTTAAATTGTCCCATGATTTATTTGATGATTTTTCGTTCTTATATGATTTAATTAACTTTTCCTAAAATTTGAGGAATACTTGTTCCTAATTTTGATTAACAAGGGGTTGGGGGGCGTACAAAAAAAAAGAGAAAGGAATTTAAAATTCCGCAACAACAGAATGAATGAGAAAGTGGTTGTTAGAAAATAATTATAGGGCCAAGAACCCTACCGCTGACTGGTGCAACTATCAGTCTCAGTTTCAAAAAAAAAAGGAAACAAAAATAAAACAAAATAAAAATACAAAGACAAGAAAACGAAAAGGAAATAAAGCGCATTCGCTTCATACAAACATTTTCATTTCCTTAAGGTCGATTTTAGTGTTCTGCTGTTGGAAGCTGAGTTTCCAGGGATTCCAAAATAATTTATACCCATCACCACAAAGGTCCGGCAACTGGCAGCAGACACATATATTTGGGTTTTACTGATGATGTTCTGCAAGTTCTAGAAACGTGGGCATTGTACACCTTAACATCCTAGAAGCATAAGCCACAGTGAGCTCTTACCTAGTTTTTGTTTTGGTGTATTCACCTAGTGCTACCTCATTCGCAGATTCTCCTTCGTAGGTTGCTTGAATCCCAAAAATATAGGACAAGACAACCTGGCCCAAAGAGAGCCTTATAGATCTGTTGACAAATGGGGAGTACTAACGTAGGTGAACGAGTAGTATCAGCATCAGCTCTCGTTAGGGAAATGTTTTGACGAAAGAAATGAGAATTTCTTGCCAGTTTCTAATTTTAATTAAAATGTTTTTTTTTGTGCTAAGTCAGGTTTAGCCACTTTCTAAGACAGAAACGCCCCTTCTATTAGACTAGTAGCCGTAGAAGTAGATGTAGTGCTGGAAGGGAAATTCTGCTCAGAAAGTTCTACAAAATCTGAACAATATTTCTAGTCTATTTTATGACACTGGTTTGAGTTCGAATGATTGAGTTTGGTATGAGAAAGAACAGAAAAACAAACAAAGGAACAAGTTAACAAAGGAAAGAAAGAAAGAGTGAGAGAACGAGAGATCTGTAAGATTGAATCAACATTTATAAATGTGATTTATTACGATAAATCACAACTTCATTTCCAAGCTTGAGCTCCATTTTCTCGTAGCATTATCCTTTGGATATTGTTAGCTCAAAGCTTTGACAGAACACTGTATGCTATGTGACGAATGCTTGAATAAAGAAGCGACAAAACTCACAAGAATTGGGGAATAAAACAGACACCTGAAAATAGTTTGAGAACCTCTGTGTACAAACTAACCAGCGAACGCCCACCGATAATCAGGTACAAAGTTAGCTGCATTTGGTTTGAAAACCTTTGAGTACAAACTAAATGGATCAGCTGGGGAAAGCATTGCGATTATTAGGGTTAAAATAAACTTTGGGAAATTAATAACCGACGTACCATATACGAGCGAAAGAGCTAGACAAGGAATGTCAGATTATTTGTGCTTAATGAATTCTCTTAATTTTCTAAAGAAATATTTCTCTCAGATCTGTGTCCAGCAAATTTAAACAAGTTGAAACAAACAGGTTCACTTTTATTCTGTTATGTTTAAGAACACATGAAAATCACAAACTTGAAATTTTGTTGATTTATTTGTTGACCTATTGTAATAAAATGTTGAGATCAATTGTTGTTTGAATTTGATAACACTTCCCTGTCGACTCTACGAGCTGGGGTTACAATTTATTGGAATAAAATAATTTTAAACACAACGTAGACAAATTGGGTCCGAAAATCGAAAGTAAATTATTCTTCGAAAATTTTTAAAGATGAGCAAAATTCGACAATTTTGAAAAAATATATATAATCACTGGTTATGGTCACAAACGACTGCTCATCACAGTACGTAAAAAAAATTTAGAAAAGTCGAGAAGTTAGTTTTGAAGTTGACACTAAGAAAAATGTAGAAATCGAAATGATGACTTTTTTCTCTAAAACAGTTTGAAAAACGTAGTTGCTTTAATATTAGAGTTGAAATTTAAAAAGGAGAGAATTTCTAGATGAAAGCAGAAAATTCGAGTGTAGACTAAAATCAAAAGCTGGAATGTACTTGTCGAAATTCATATTCATATTTTAATATTAATGTTAAAATTTAAGAAAACAAAAACAAAAATTTGAGTTGGTAAGCCAAAATTCCGATTTTTTTCTTTAAAGTTCAATTCATTCGCAAAGGGCAACCCCATTATGCCTTCAAAGCACTGCGAGTAGAATGGAGAAACAACGATAGATGGCGATGAACCGCCTTCTTAAACAAGGATAGGTTGTAATTTTTGGCGAAAATTCCTTTCGGTAACGAGTTCCACAGATTGGAAGTTCTATAGAAAAAAAAGACAAAATTTTGATTTTTAAGTTTTAAGGTTACAATGTCGATCTTTAAAGAAATTCCAACCTAAATGGAAATTTGAAGAATCCTGATGTACCATTAAAATTTGAAGATAATTTGGACTTACTGGAAGAATTGTTATTTCGCGTAAAAAAGTATACAACACGGGAGAAAATTCGAATCTTCTCGAAACACCGCAAAAAAATTGTCTAGAACTTGAAAAAATTGAAGTGTCAAATTTGAACTTAAAATATTCAGATTAAAGTAGAAATTTTATCTGAATTAAACGTCCAAAATTCTACATTTTTGTTAAAAATAAAAATCGAGACTTCAACTTAAAAGTCACCATTTCAAGAAAATTCTTCTCACAAAACTCGGTTCAGAAAATTCTTGATCCACTTAAAAAAATTCAATAGGTATTAAAGAAAAAGGGGTAGATTGAAAATAAGTTTACAATGACTTGAAACAATAATCTTAGCTGTTTCATAAAGTTTTTCTTATATCTAATCTATCAACCTTATTGTAATAACAATTCATTTTGAAATGATCTTAGGACAATTTAAAAACTTGCAACTATTTTTAAATTCATAAATAGAATCCATGGGACAGTTTATTTAGCTTTAAAAGCATATGAGTTGGACATATCAAAGGTAGATAAAATATATTAAACGTGTAACCGTACCATTGGCAAATTTATTTGATTCTAGTATTATGTTCGACTAATTCTGTTTGCGATTTTAAAATTTATTGACTAATAAACTTACTTATGTTGAAATCACATTCATAACAAATATTGCTTGACTTGAAAATCCAAACAAAAAATAAAGGGAACAACAAATATGCGTTTAATAATGTGTTTCCTTTTTTAACTTCAAATAACCGTATAAATATCATATCTTTTGAGGTCAGTTGGGGAAGTGAAAAAAGTTAATGACAAATTATTGGAAAGTCCACGTTAACGAATATTACATGCTTGATAAAACGTATTTCGCTTCATTTCTGTTTTTTGTTCATGTTCATTATTATTAGCTCCATAACAAGCACTGCTAAATTATTATTCATTTGCTCTGGTTGAAACTAAAATGTTTCACTTTTTCGGATGTAAATCCAAATTGCAATATTAATAAAATGATACATAATATTAATTAACAATTAATTTATTCGTCTAAGAAAAATAAAAAATAATCAATTGTATGCCTACAATAAAGTCCAAAAAAGCTCATTTTTGAGGTAAAATAAAAATGTAAAAACGACGAAAGACTCTCTACAGTTTCCCTGCAATAATTTGAAGAAGACAAATTCGTATATAGTTACATTTAAATAATTTAAATTACTCAGTTGAGTCGTAAATTACCAAAACTAATTTTGTGGGTGTTGCTCAGGCAATTCGATATTAAGATTTTGATTGTCCCCTATAAATTTAGTAGGTTAAGAATGTAAAACGTAGCTCTAAAAGCTTGCAAGTATAACCATCGGGAAGTTTAGAGACTGGCACGAAATTTGTATGACATTCCAGCTAAAATGATTATATCTCTTTTCATATTTCAACTTTTTGTAACTTTAGAACGTAAATCCTTAACCTCAGTTACTGCGATGTTTCCTCTTATTTATTCATTTTAGATCGATAATATCACGTGTTATCATGTTATCTAGATATAAAAAATATAAAAATTGACATATTATAACATAGTTTAACGTCGGTATTCTTTAAAAGGGGGTAATTTCATAAAATAATGGAGATCGTTAACCTTCTTTTGAAGGCCATTTTGACAAAAATTATATTGATTTATTATTTTATAACCTTACCGCATGTTGTCCTTCCCTAACAGTATTGGCAAATTCTGAAGAAGCAAATTCTGGATTACCATGAGTCTGAGCCATCCTAACTCACATTACAACTGAAATTTTGTAAAAGGACGTTAGTACTGTAAGTGACTGGAATAAACCATAAGCGTTTTGCAGGAAATGGTACTGTGCTGAGGCCAAGTCTAAGTATACTCTTCTGAATTTTGAAAGCTCTACATATGAAGCATTTAATTAAAGATATATCAAAATTCACTCTGGTTATATTTAAACGACTGCAATTATTCTCGTCTTGTAACTACAATTGTAACTACCATTTTTCTTATCGGAATAGATCGAGAAAATTAAATACCACGGAGTCACCATAAAGTAAGGAGAATAATTTAAGGTCTTATATAATTTTAAGGAATCAAGTTACCAGCAAAAGGTAAAAGGAATCTAGTTGTTTTAATAATTGGATTCTTCTTCATCAATATATCAATTGTCCCTATCCACTTCTCTCTAAATGGTGGAGTCAATACTAAAAACTGTCGGATACCAAATAATCCATACAATTAATTATAAATAATTGTACATTCTCAGCATTTAAGATCGCATGATATGAACCCAGTGGATTATGGTTGTCAGTTTATTTAACAAATTTGGCGGTTAAAACACGACCAAGAAAGGCGTAACAAAATTGGGAAACTCTATTGACGAGAGAATTGCTGCAACTCAATCAGAAATGCTGAATGAAATGATGCTGTGTACAGTTTGGAGTTTGGAGGACGGTTGGTAATTGTACAGCAGTAAAATATGGACATACGAAATCTTACTGTTTAAGCAATTGAATTTCTTTCATACACTGTCATGATCTCAATTTGGTAAAAGTACATAGTAAGCTTGAACATGTTCCTTACTTTATGATAATGATATTAAAAGATTATAAGGTGTCGCTCAAAGCAAAGCATACTACAAAGTTTTTCACTTAAAGTTAGAATGAAAAACATTCTTTTAATAGTGCCGAGAGTAATTAGGGTAGCCTGAATACTTGCAGTAGTGATTTTATGTATAATTCAATAGTGTACTTGTTCATAGCGTGATCAAAACTTTTAAAGCGCTGTTACAAAATAAATAAAATGAAATAAATTGCCCAAGTCAGACAAATTAAAACAATGAGGAATTCAATTGAAATTTCTTTTATAAAATCAAACATATTATGCAAAAGAAAATTTAAATTGTGTTTGTAAGTATTCATTCCACTATGTTGTTGTTTTAATGGAAAAATAAATAAATAACGCTTTTCTTTCTATAGATATTCCCTGAATTTTTTTTTCATAACAAATCAGATGAGTTGTCTATTCAATAATTTACTCGATAAAGATGTATAAAAAAAGTAATAACTATCTTCGAAATTATGAATTATATTTTTGGACAATATGTTTTAGATGTAAATTGATTTGATTTAATGACGTTAAATGATATACATACGCCCCTTTAAATAGAACAGTTCGATAAGGATGGGATACGTTCTGCCACTGAAATTATTATTAATATTTCGATAAATAATTTAAACTAGATATAGTACCTATAAGGGAATACCTTATATCAGTTTAATTCATAAATCAATTCCAAATATTTATTTTAAAAGAATTCCAAATACTTGACTCCATCACCAACATTACAAAAATAGAAAACATGTAATAAAAATAACAGCCCTTATATTTTTTATTGATAATAATCTTTTATTTCCGTGTTATCAAATCCATCCCTTTTGTGTCTTAAAAATTGCTTCAGACTTAGATAAAAGATGCTTTAAAATATTTGTTAAACTCTTGTGTCATATAAAACAATATCAGAACTCCTTTGTCTGTTACCGTTATTTGAAGTTCGATATCAATCTATGGTAGGGGTGAACAACTTTTTTCGTAAAAGGTCCAGCGAAAATTTGTGTATCATGATGCGGTCCGGAAAAGCAAAATTCGTTGGTTAAATCAAAATTGCCCACCCCATGAAAGATTATAGCTTACACTTGAATTTTGGACATTTTAACTTTAAGCTCTATTTTATTGTAACTATATAAGAGAAAATGAACGGAAGCTCGACTTCAAGCTTAACATATCTATCTTTCTCTAAAAATTAGGAAGTTTCAGGCATAATATTAAATCTAATTTCGAAATTTTTCAAATCTGGCCTTTAGTATTAAATTTTTCATATTTTTTAAATTTCTAAGATTTTGTGAAAAAAATAGCAAATTTATTATTTGACATTTCGAGAAAAATTGCAATATTTGTATTTCAATATAAAAAATAAATGTAATAATTGACATATCTACCCTTATTTTGTGAAATTCTTCGATATTCATAACTGTTTAACTTTATTAACAACTAAAACAACAACAGATATTAAAAATTCGACGATATTTCTATAAACATTTGCTACGATCAGGTTTCGCTCTACAGCATCATCGGTAGTCAAACCAGCAATTTGTTTAGCCCGTCGTTATGCTAACAGTAAGGGGCGAAGTTCTAATAATACCAGTCGAAATGTCAACCTCACCTGCTAGTGTGATAACTAATGTTATCCAGTGCTCCCTGCTAGATAACTGACGATGCTCTAACGACCGAACGATGGCCGGAATAAGCGACCTGCCTTCATCTTGTCAGCGGCTACGTGCGGATGGCCAAGTGGAGGAAAGAGTACTCTTTTGTTCTGAGGTCAACGGCGTAAGGATACCGAAGGCAACGGGAAACCATGGTATTAAAGATTAACTTGATATACGTAGTCAATCATAATGGCAACGATATATCAAAGACAAAATGTTTCTGATCATGATGATTGGACATTAAGATCCGGAAGGAGGGGAAGCAAGGCCTCTCATGTCGTCATTAAGCGAAATCCTTGTCAAATAACAATTGATCGCACGTATAAGATCGGAACATGGAAGAGAGATACAGGAATAGCATAATGTCAGTGGCAGTTAGGTATATCATCGATACTAACAACTTACACAATTTTAATATAAAGGAAAGAAGGCAAAGGAAAATAAACGAGGCATCAGAAACCCTACAGTCGAAAGAAAAATATAATAAAGAGAATATAGATAACAATTGGAGAAACCTCAAGATGAAATTAATTAAACCATGCAGGGAACAATTACTCAGAGATAAGGAAGTTATGAAGGAATGGATGATAACCAAAATTTTGAGCCTCATAGATGAGAGGAGAGGATAGAAGAGCACAGACAAACATAGGTGCTCTGTTTTGCAAAAGAAGATACGCATAAAAGTTAGAGAAGCCAAAGAACAGTTTTATAGAGAAAAATATGGGGAAATATAGAAATTTCAAAACAGGCATGACAACTTTAATGTCCACAAAGAAGTTAAAGAGCTTGCTATAAGGCGTAACCATAGCCACAATATACTGGTAGACTACATAAAAGAGAAATTGAAAGTGTGGAAAACTTACATGGAAAGGTTATTTGATGACCAACGTGAAGAGGTAGGCAATGTGTATGACGAAACAGGACCAGATATCACAAAGGACGAAGTGGAGCACATTGAAGAAATGAAAACAGGGAAGGCCACAGGTTCTGATGAAATACCAGCTGAAGTTCTCAAGCTTATCAGTGATAACAACATACACATTATAGTAAATCTTTGTAACAGCGTCTACAAAACTGGTATAATACCGAAACAATGGCTAACATCACTGTCCATAGCTATACCCAAAAAGACTAACGCAAAGAACTGCTTAGAACACCGTACTATCAGCCTGATGTGTCATATATTTAAAATATTGTTGAAAATCATCCACCGCAGAATATATAATAAATTGGAAGCAAACATTGGACAGACACAATTCAGATTTAGAAACGGTTTAGGAACTAGGGAGGCACTATTACCATTTAAAATATTAATGCAACGATGCCTGAAAATAAATCAGAGTATCTATGTGTGTTTTCTAGACTATAACAAAGCCCCTCAAAGATAAAAACATTGACTCAAGAGACATCAGGATAATAAATAACCTTTACTATGAACAAGAGGCGACAGTACGCATCAATATTACAGAAACGGAAGCTGTAAAGATAAATAGAGGAGTTCGACAGGGTTATGTCTTGTCGCCATCATTGTTCAATGCCTACTCAGAAGAAATTTTTAAGAAAGCATTTCGAGAGGAAAAAGCGGGAGTAAAAATTAATGGTCACCCAATCTGCAAGATTAGATACGCCAAAGATACCGCTATTATAGCCGAGAATATTAATGACCTTCAGAGAATTGTGAATATAGTAGCAGAAAAAAGGAAAGAGTATGAGCTGACGCTGAACACGAAAAAAACGAAGTTTATGTTAATCACAAAGAAATCTGTCGACAACATCAAGCTCTATAAAAAAAAACGAACAAATAGAACAAGTGAAAAATTACAATTGCTTAGGCACTAACATCAATGAAACACATGAATATACAAAAAATATATCAGAATTAGAAAAGAAAAAGCCTTCAACAACATGAAACGTCTTTTCTGTATCCGAAACTTGAGTCTGAGCTTAAGAGTGAAATAGTGCTATATTTTCTCGATTCTCATGTATGGGGTGGAGACCTGGACCTTAAATAAGAAATCCATAAATAAGCTAGAGGCATTCGAAATGTGGGCGTATCGACGTATCTTAAGGGTCTCATGGAACGATAAGGTTACCAACGATCAGGTGCTTCCAAGAATGGGGAAGGAAAAGGAAATAATTGATACAGTAAAGACGAGGAAGTTGCAGTATCTAGGCCATGTTATGCGTGGAGATAAATACCAGCTACCACAATTAATCATGCAGGGGAAGATCCAGGATAAACGGAGCATCGGTAGAAGGAAGATGTCATAGCTGAGAAACCTCAGAGAGTGGTTCAGATACAGCTCCAATCAGTTATTCTGGAATGCAATGTCGAAGATCCGTACCGCAATGATGATTGCCAACCTTCGTGGCGGAAATGGCACGTAAAGAAGAAGATGCTAACAAGCTCCACGGATCACAGACTCCTACGAATATTCCATCTAATCCGAATTCTCGACCAAAGCTTCAATTAGAGGTGTGTTCAGAAGATCAAGCTGCTCGTTGATAAGTGTAAATTGTGTAGATTTTAAATATTTGTGAATTTCTCCCAAGAAATTAAGTTTTTTGGAAATATGTAATATGTAATACTTCTACTGTGTTCACGCATGTAAGTTTATGTTGTTGTTGCTTTGCATAATTTGATCCTTCTGAATGTTTAATTCCGAAGGCAGCAAGATGTTCGCTGTGGAATTTTTAAAATCTGTTGTTATTTTTAATAAAGTTTAATAATTATGAATAAACGTTAAAAAAGATTAATGTCGAAATTTTGGTATTAACGTGTTATTTGGAAGAAGAACACTAGAATGACGTTCAGAAGTGATGTCAAAGAGGTGTCACCTGCGCAGCCTTCAAAGGTTCCAGTACAAGATCAAAAAGGACTTCGAAGCAGTAAGTGGGTACTCCATTTGAAAGAGTTTTAATAGACGTAACAGGATTATTTTTAACATCGGAAGGTGAAAAGGGGTACAAAGCAGCCATAAATTATTTCCGCAAATGATCCGAAATTGACACCATCCCTAACCATGAAGCTACCAATAGAATCATCGCAAGGGTTCTAGCATCTGTCATTTTGGAGTTCAACTGGAGCTGTATTTGTCCATATAAGTAATTACGGTTATTAAAAATATAAGAAATTCTTTATTTATTCCTTTGAGATATCAAATACTCTGGAATGTTTAAGTTAACAATCACACTCCGAAGATACTTGTAAAGCGTTATACCGTTTACGAATGTTTATTAATTTTATTTAACATTTCTGATACCCAGTTTGGAAATATTTAGATTTTTATTAAATTCAATTTAAATTTAAATATTTCCAAACTGGGTCGTAGGAATGTTAAATAAAATTAATCAACATAATGTTTCCGACCAGTAAGAGTCCAACATGAAAAATAACTGCTTGTGAAGTAGTTAAGTGCAGTACAGAAAAATCCACAGTATTTAATGGTGCGAACAGGCAATGCGTAGCGCTATAGAGAAAAAAAATCAAAATAAAAATTGAAATTTCCTGAAAAAAGTCATAGTTTCCGAGCTGAAGTCGAAATTTAAAAAAAGGCTGAAAATAAAACATCTTTTCATAAAATTTCTGAAAGAAAAACTTGACACTCAAACATTAAAGGCAAAGTCTCGAAAATAAAAATTCAAATTGTTAAATAAATCGAGCATAAATCGAAATTTGATAGTAGTCGAAATTTCACATCGCAATCGAATTCTTGATAAACAAAATTCGGTAAAAAAAGTCGAAATTTGGATTTTGAAATCGGAATTTTAGGGAAGAATTGTAAAAAAGGAAAATGTAAATTTATAATTTTGGGGAATAATTGTACATCTGAAAGATAACCCAGAGATATGCCGAAAAATAGTATTTAAAGCCATCCTGCAATCAATATGCAGATTGTAAACGAACAAAAACGAAAAAATTCTGGAGGTGATTCTACATCCAAGATTAGTATAAGTCTTATTTGCAAAGTTTTTCTGGAAACTTTCTTCTTTCGAAGTAGCGGGTCTCTAATTTTGGAGTTTAGAAAAGGCTTTTTAATTTTTTTCTCAAAAATAGAAAATGTATCAAGATGAACTGTTTTAGCACAACTTTGAATCAGTGTTTCCTTGTATGTTGTACAGTATTCTGTTGCAGCCTTTAATGCCATTGTCTTGAAATAAAGAAATTAAAGAGTGAGACCACCTCTGATTGCTGAACGCTTTACAATGCTTTTGCAATTTATCGACATTAAGTGAAGCTACTAATTTGAGAAAAAGGATGCTGCTTTTTATGTAAATTGCAATAAAATAGCTTTTCGGATCTGTGCATGTAAAAGAAAATTATCACATGAAAACTACCTATCTCTACAAATTGTAAATACTCGCGTGTTAAAATAGCTCTAAAAACGTGCAAAGTGCATTTGTGTGCAACTTTTTTTAAACTTCTACTTAACCACGATCGACACGCTATGGGCTAGAATATTCACTGCTCTGCCATGCCGTCTGTGAAGAACTAACTGGTGGCAGTGTGGTTTCAAAAAGGCAACAAATATGCGCCGCCGCGTTATTGATTTGAAGGGTAATTTATCATTGACAAATTACACGCACATTGAAACTTTTCGATAAAAATTGACGGAGGTGCAAGTTAAAAACGATGCATATGCATGATCTACCCTACTACAAGGTCACAGCGACCTAATTATTGCTGAAAATATGCACGAATTCCGGTTATTATGTGGTGATACATGGAATGACAACAACTACTGAAAATTTAATTTCTTTTGCAACGTTTAGACATGGGATTTTACTATAAAAGGTATGCATTTTGTTATTGTTATCATATCTTTTCATTAACTGATTGAGATAAAAAAAAAGGAGAGGAAAAATTCATCAACTTCCATAATAGTTTGCAGTGCCGCCACTTAACACATTCCCAACAATCTGGGCTACTAAAAGGTATATAGCGCTGCACAATTAGGAAGATACATTCAAATAAAGGTGGATATGCGATCCTAAAAACAGTGGAGAATTTAGGAACAAAGTACATGCTGCGTGAAAATGCCACCTTATTTACAAGATTTGCTTTAAAATGGATCAAGAAATATTCCAAAAGAAGGAAACGAAAGGGAGGTCATCTTTGGAAGAAGGGCACCAGAGAAGTATTTCATTGGAATAAAATCTAGCCTTTAACTAGTTGAACCAACAATAGCCAATTTATTAAGTAAAAAACTCCTCCAGAAGCACCAAGCTCATTGGACAAGAACGGCATTTTGAAAATGCGAGCCTAAAAGCAGTGGAGAGTCCATATTTACGCGCAAATGTCATTTAATTTGCAGAAATTGACACACACTGACCAAAAAAAGAATGAAAAGAAAGGGTAGATGTCTTTGCAAGAGGGAGTTCAGAAAAGTATTTCGTTGGAACAAAATCTAATTTTTAATTTCTTTGATCAATCATAACTCTACTACGTACAGAACTCTGTCTAAAACACTAGGTTCATTAGACACGAATGATAACCATACAAACACCCATTTTTGTCAAGTAGCGTAAAGAGAAAGAGTAAAATTATATTTGTAAGTCTTCAGCAGCAATCTTAAAAACATTATAGGGATTTGCTCTGTATCTAAAAGAACATTTTGGCAGTGTAAATTAACACAGCTGAAAGGTGTATCAAAATAAGAGCAAGAAATAAGTTATTTTTGGCTTTAGGTTTAAAAGAAAAAAGATTATTTCAAATAACTTTCGATGTATGTGAGTAGTTTGATAGAAATATGCCCAAGGAACTTCTTTAGATTTCTTAAGCAAATGTGATGGTTAATTTTATCTCAGGTTAGTTCAATACTCTCTGGAAAAAAATGGTGTCTAATCTGACACTTCATGAAATCGAAAATCTAGAAAATCTTTTTTATAAGAGCTAGCCTGATATATTTGGTACAACGTCTTTCAACTTCAAAAATAATGTTTATTTGCAGGTACCATTACGTAAACATTGTTGTTAATCTACTGAATCAATTCGAAAAAGTTGGTATTGTGTGTTGATAACGAGATGTGTGTGGATTTCAATAAAACTTCTCTTTAAAACCGAGAAAGTTTCACTGCTCAAGAAATCCTGCTTATCAGTAAATTTCAAAGTATGGTGGCTGTAGAAGAATTAATTTTTATTAATAGCACTTATGTTTAATGGAATTTAAATCGCACACTAGTATTGTAGCGCCTGTCCTCTCTTACTGACTTTTTGCTTTAAATGTTGTTGAATTGCTGCATAAAGTCTATAAGATCAAATTTAATGAAGAATTCCATGGAGATCAGAGATTAACATGAAACATATAAGCAATTAAATATGTTTGCATTTATTGAAAGTTGGTTCCTGCTATTAAGAAGGATGAGGTCTAACACCTTTCGCAAAAAAAACATCATCTATATAGGATCCAACAGATCTAAGAAATTAGCAAAGATGATTTTAATCATCAAATGAAATTTTGCTAAACGAAAGTTCTGGATGGTAAAAAATATGACTCGTCAAAAAAAAAATAATACTGTTATATGACCTCATTGCATTGGCCAATTCTGAAGAAGTTAGTTTATAGGACCACGATAAAATTTTGATAGAATAGAAATTTACATAATTCAACATTTTGTAACAAAACACAGATTCGACGTATTTTTTATTGGTAGTTTTTATTTCGCTCAAGAGAATTTCCTGTTTAAATCTTCCTCTCGAAGTCAATTATGTTATGTATATGTTAAGTTCAATAATTGAATCATATACGGATTTAATCTAATTTTTGTTAGTACGTGGGTAATAAATCGCAAATATTGATTTCAGGTTCCAATGAGACATAACCTAAGGCGGTAATAGAGTTTAACTCTTGCAAACATTTCCAATTATTTTTATTTGGATAAATAGGCTTTAAAATTGTATAGCTTCCCCATGTACCATCTATATTCAAATACAATAAATCATTTACCTAAACACGCGAATCAATGTTCCTTTAACAACTAATCATGAAATATGGATTTAAAATATTCGGGGCAAACCTAAAAATAGGTTACCCTTTAAGAGAAGCGTTCCAATTTAATTTGTAAATGAGCCAATGCGGTGAAGCATCATGAAGTTGCACTGTTAATGAATTAGGTAATATATAAAAGTTGAAGAAGTTGACTCATTTGAACACCAACTTTCCTGTAAGAAGCGAAAAGCTCCACTTTTATTTGAAATGTGTTAACACTTAGGGTAGGTGCGCAAGGACGACTATTATCAAGGTGACAATAAAATTTCTGCCACTGTCATGTTACCGAAAATAATTAGATCCCGACGAGAGCAACAGTTACTCAAGATTTAATATCGGTTTTATGTTACAAAACGTATTTATGGATATTAAAAATTCAAACTATTTAATTTTAGTTAAAATATTTTCTCTCACCTTTTGCCATCTGACGGGTAACTCGTGATTTCTGGTTAGCAAAAATTTCTTTGGTTTGGAGTCGACAAATTTATCGATGCATTTTCCGATGTCTTCTAAACGGCGAAACTGTGAACCACTCAGATTGTGGTGCAGTAACCGAAACAAATAGTAGTCAGTAGAGGCAAGATCTGGCGAATAGACCGGGTGTGGCAAAACTTCCTATTCAAGTTTTATTCTAGTCTTTTTAAGTTACCATAGCGAAATGCGAAAGAACCTTGTTATGAAAGAGTACAACTAGTCATGTTCTTTTCCTGGTAAACCGCCGCTTTTTTTCTGTAAATCTTGGCTCACTTGGTTAAGTTGGTAGCTGTAACGTACGGCGATAACCTTTTTCCGTGGCTTTAGCAATTCATAATATAATACACCTCTCTCAGCCCACCAGATGCAGAACAGAATCTTCAGGTCATGGATGTTTCTTTGAGAGGTGGAAATCCTTCCCTCCAGTATGTACAATGTTTCTTGCATTCACGATACGTGCTCGAACCCACAGAATATTTTCCATATAGAGAACAATATTTCTGTGGGCTTCTGCTGCCATTTATCCAGACGAAACTTATAAAGCAAAATCTGCCAAATATGAACCTTATTAACATTCATACACACAATGAAACCAAGGCTCATTTACAACTGCTTATAGTCATTGGAAAACGCATTCAACGTAGATAAGGTTTAAATAGAAAACTGTTATTAAGGGCGCATACAACGCTATCGGTATACAACGCAAAGAACTTTTGCATACCTCCAATACCACATTCACCAAGATGGCCGTAGAGGAAACGGAAAATTTCACAATAAAAATCATTGAGTACATCCTTTTTGATGTGATAAGTGAAAATTAGAACATTTTCTAGTATGTTCAGAAAATTACGAAGGAGCCTTAAGTTCGAATGAGTGTTGAAGGTTTTGAGGAATCAGATCCATTAAGACCTGCAATCATTCATAAAAATATAAACATGATATAGTTTATTCCTTCTAAAGAGATTGTTAATAGAAAAAAAATCTGTCATCGTTGCAGACACGACTTTAAATTCATGGATGAGGTGCCAGTTTTCATAGACCCAACTGGAGTGACAAACAGTCACCGTGACTAAAATTGTCCTTAATTTGTATTAAATAAAATTAAAAAATCTTTCTGTAATTTCAAATAACTGCTTTATAAGTTTTTTGGTTTCTTCTTTGTCCCCTTTGGTGTATATTCAAATTTATATAGGGTACTTTTAAAATGGTAAACGAAGTTACATTTTATTTTGTTAAATGGAACACCCAGTATATTTTTACATATTTGGATAGAGTTATTCAAATACAGTGATGCAAATACGTAAAATTATATTGAAAAAGTAAAATTTTATTTCCTACATCGTTTTTAAAAACACCCTATAAAAAGTTGAGTATGTTACCCATATCTGTAACTCAGCTATGGAAAAACATGGTGTGACATTGGATATCTCAAAGGCCTTTGACAGAGTCTGGCGCCGATCTCTTCTAGCCAAATTGGCTCTCATGGTCTTCCTCCTGGACTCTGTCATTTGATATCCAATTTTCTCGCTGACAGATCTCTTCAGGTCGTCATCGATGGCATCTCCTCTGAGACATTTACGATTAATGCAAGGGTGCCTCAGGGATCTGTCCTGTCTCCTACTCTCTTTCTGTTACACATAAACGATCTCTAACTGTGTGTTTACACTAGACACTTTATTTCCGCATATTTCTCTCTGACATAAATATATTTTCTTCCTAACATAAGTGTCAACTATCCTTAGAGAAGCTATCTTCTCCCAGCTGTGTAAATAAATCTTGGATTGCTTCTCACAAACCATTATCCGTCGCTGCTTCAGATCGACTAAGGAAACGTAGATACGGATGATTAATAGGGATCTTGAAATCATTCTGGAATGCGGTAAGAAAAATCTGCAGGGGTGCATCATCTTTTTTCTCCGACAAACCATTATCCGTCGCTGCTTCAAATTGGCTAAGGAAACAGCAGATGATTAATCGGAATCTCAAAATCGTTCTGGAATGGGGTAAGAAAAATCTAGTCGACTTCAACGCCTCAAAAACTCAGGGCGTGTTATGCTCTAAGAAAACATCAAGGGATAATGCAACAAACATACTAATGGACGCTAAAATCATCCCGACCGAATTTAATCTGTCTATCTTAGGAGTGAATGCGAGCACTAACTTCTCTTGGGGCGATCATTTGCGCGCCATTACCATGTCCGCTTCTCAGAAGCTAGGCTTTCTTTTTACAACTAAAAAGTACTTTACATCTCATCAGCTACTCACACTATACAAAGCTTAAGTTAGGCTAACACTAGAATAGTGTTCTTAAGTTTGGAGTTCAGCCCCAAAGCACACTTTAACTCTTTTGGATTTAATTCAAAGAGTGGTTTGCCTAATTGATGACGAGAGTTTGACCGATTCTCTCGAAGCACTAGAGCACAGGCGGATGGTTGGTGACTTGTCTCTTTTCTACAAATACTGTCTTGGGAGATGCTTACAGCAACTAATAGGATTGATCCCCCCAAGGGTAAAATATTTGAGACCTACAAGACAGTCGGAGGCAGCAAATTCCTGTGCGGTCCATCTTGACACAGTGAGAACTTCTGTCTACGGAGACTCTTTTCTATATAGAACTTTAAAGCTATGGAACTGGTTACCGAAAGGAATTTTCCTCAAAAATTACAGCCTATCTTTGATTAAAAAGGCGGTTCATTGCCATCTATCCTAGTCGCATCCTAGTCGCAGTGCTTTGAAGGCATAATTTACGAGTGGATTAAACTTTAAAAAAATGAAAAAGATGACCAAACGGAAAACAAAATCGACGGGTCCAAGCGTTTTTTTATTATTATTATTAGTAATATTGTTTTTGAAAATTACGCATTACTTTATGGGCGCAGGGTATAACGGCATATATAATTGAGTAGAACCCCTTTGGTTCAATATCCAGTGGTCTGATTCTCCGGGTAAACTGACCCTCACATTGGCACCACATAAAATTAATATTTTTTAATCTGAAGCTTTTAAATTTTTTTCTATGTAACCTTTGTCAAAAAAATACGCTTTTAAAGTGTTTAAAGTACCTTGAATGGTATCTTCACCTCTCGTTTTTGATACATTTAAAAATATGAAGTAATAGAGTTGCAAAAATCTGTCATTCATATCCACATTTGCAGCAAGAAACAATTTTACTTTTCCTTTAATGTTCAGAACAAAAATATTACATATATAGGAATAAAAAAAGGAAAAGTATTAGATTATGTATAATATGTCTGTAGATGAATCAGAGAGTACATGTTAACTTAAAATTTGTCTTAATTTTTTATATTTCGGATGATCCGATGGGGATCCGATTTATCCCTTAGTCCTGCCATGGTTGGATTAACGAAGTTCTACTGTAGATTTATTACTTTCGTGTGTATATTTTTAGAACTCTACTACTTTCTTAAAAATAGTGCAATGACTTCTCTAAAACATGATGTCTTTCTTGAAGCCAATAAACAGATTTGAATCGGTTCAAATCTCACTTCGATGTCTCCTTAGCTAATTGTTAGTTAAATTAATTGGTTTGATAATACCAACTAAGCTGGTGAAATAGGTATCGCGTATTTACTAATAGTAAATCTTACAGGGATAAAACATAGAATTTTATAACCGGGTATATTTCAGTATTGCATTTGTCAAGGTGTAAGATGTACTCCACTTTTTTAATTTATTTTAAAATATTATAGGAATCAATTGCGCCTGCTGCAATAACCATTTCTTAAATTTTGAATTTTAATATTTAGGTAGCTTTAAAACATGTCTTTAATTTATTCTTAAATAATATCAATAAAACATTGTCACTATCCCAAAAATATACTCGTCTCTATTTGAGTGAAACAGTAGTTTGACTATTAATGACGATTAATGTATAAAGGGTGAACTGTACCCAAGCCAACATAAATTTGGCTTAAATTAAAAAGTTTTTTCACATCAATTTCTTCCAAAATTCTATTTACCTTGGTAAGATATATATTTTAGAAATTATGCATTACATGAGTGAATGTTTCTTCTCGTAGAATTCGCAAACATTTAAAAGTGATATTATTTATAACGTAATTTAATCAAAAAACTGTAAAAAATGAGTTTTTAAAATATATTATAAATAATATCATTTTCAAATAATATCGAATTTTACCAAAAAAAAAAAGAAACGTATCATCTATATATTTATATTGTTACGCGTTATCGGTTCGAAGGTTAATACTGCGTGTTTCCAACTGATTCGGGAACTCTACAATTATAATTCACTTAACTAATCGACTAATTAACTCACTAACTTATTCGTTGACTCCTAACTAACTAACTGACTGAATGAAAGCCGACTGGATCGCCTATTTGTAGATCCCGTTTCGGGTTCTAGAAGGAACGAGCAGATAAGACTTATCGTTTGCCGAAATTTCTGGAGCGCCTATCTGCCGTTTGATTCATTATCGCGGCCACTTCTCCTTATCAAATTTTCTAGAAAATTCCTAATTAAATTATATACTTACATTTTGTTACAATATTGTATTTTAAAAATAATCCTACTAGACAGTTCCTCATACACCCTAAGTTAAAAACAATTTCTCAACCAAATATTTGCTAAATAATTCATTTTATCTTCTATTAAATACAGGGGCGGCCTTAGTCCATTGCGAGGCTCCGGGCTGGTAGATCTTTGCGAGGCCCTTGTCTTTGTAGCTGGAATAAGATAAGGTAGAACGCCTGCCCCCCCTTCCTCTGACTCATGCAATTAAACAGAAGTTTATATTCAACTGAGAAGACTTTCCTTAAAAAATTTCCATTCGACAAAATTGGTCCTTCTTTAAGACACTGACATTTTTTCGAAATTGAGACTTATTTCTCAAAATTCGTCTTTTTTCATAAATTTCTTCCGACATTTCAAATTTATTCCTAAAATTCGATTCATTTTATCAGAATCCGATTTTAGTCAAAATTTCGAATTTTTATCTCAAAATTCATCGTTTTATTTTTCGAAATTCTACCGTTTCTTAAAATTCGTTTATTCCGAAAATTTCGGTTTTTCTTTAAATTTTGATTTTCTGAAAATTTTGACTTCTTTATCAACATTTACTTTTTTCCTCAAAATTTGATCGATTTTTTGAAGAAATATTTATCCGGAAATTTTTATAATGACTTTTTTAAAAATTTTGTAAAAAGACAAAATATCCGAGAAAATTTTCCCTGAACTGGTTTAAAATTGAAAAACAATTTGTTTCTCAAAATTTCGATGTTTATCTGAATATTGGTCATTTTCTAACTTAGGGATGGGGCAGATCAGGGCGTATGTTTGCCTCTGATTTAAGCGGTCAAGAGATAATTCTGAATTCCCAAATTCTCAAAATTTGTCCTTTTCCCAAGATTTCGACAAAATTTGACTCTAATCTGAAGAATTTCGAGTGTTTACGAAATTTCGACTTTTTTCTCAAAATTTCGATCTATTTTTGTTTTTCAAGGGAAAAAATCGAAATTTCCGAGAAAAACCAGATTTAAAAAAATCGAAACTTGGATATTTTTCTCAAAATCCGTCTTTTTTCGCAAATTTGAAATTTATCCTAAAATCCCATTCTGTATGTTTCCGGAAATCTGAATATTTTTCTTAGAAATGCGTATCTTTCTTAAAATTTTGACTTTTTTCAAGATTCGTTTTTTTCATAAACAGCTATTCTCAAAATTATACTTTTTCTTTAAGTTTGAATTTTTTCTGTTAAATTTCGATCTTTGATGCTTTATTTGGTAGTTTTTCTAGAAATGTTGACTGGTTTTCAGAGATTTGTTTTTTTTTTAATTCCTATTTTTATTAACATCGGGTTTTTCTGAAGTTTTGATCTTTCATAGTTTGATTTTTCAGAACATTTGACAGGTTTCTTAAAATTTGCTTTTTTTCGATATTTTTACATTGAAATTCGATATATAACTAAATATTTTGAATTTTTCTCTTAAAATTAGTTTAGATTCGTCTTTTTCAAAATTTCGACTTTATTCTCAAAATTCTACTTTCTGGACTCTTCTTCATTTTTTCTATCAAAATTCTGCCACTTTTCTGAATATTTACTTTTTTTTTAATTTTGACTTTTTTAAGTTTGACTCCAGAAATTTTAACTTCATATTTCGCCATATTTTCGAAATTTTGACTTTTATCTCAAAATGCGATGTTTTAGTTTCTGGAACTTTCTGGACTTTTTCCTCCAAATTGGTTTTTCCTTTCAATTTCAGTTTTCTCGAAATTTGTCTGTTTTCTCTAAATTAGATCGGCATATTATCGAAAATTAAAAATGTTGAGAAAAATATTTTTGGGTAATTTCGAGAAAAAGATTTCTGTTTATTGAAATTTAAATATTATCTCAAAACTAGAATAAAAAAGTAAAAATTTTGAGAAAAGTGTTTTCGGAAATTGCGAATTTTTTCACAATATTTGACGTTTGGAATTATTTTGGCATTTTTAGAATTTTCAGCATTTTTCGAGTTCTTTCGAAGGGTTGGGTTTTTATTCAATTTTGGTTTTCTAAAAAATGCTTCTCCAAAATAGGGTCTTTTCTTAAATTTCGTCCCTTTCGAAATTACGACTTTATTCTACATTTTCTTTCAAATAATAATAATTATAATAATAATTATTTTTTTAATTTCAATTTCCAAAAATTTCATGTTTCTCAAAATTTGTCTTATTCTGGAAATTTTAACTTGTACTCCAAATAGGGATGTTTTATGCTTCTGGAAATTTTCACTTACAGTGAAAATTTTCTTTCAAAGTTCCAACTTTTTCTAAAAATTACATCTTTTTTTCACAAAACTCCACATTTAAATATATAATTTTTTCGAATTTTCAACATTTTTTGAGATTTTTCGAAAGGTTATGATTTTATTTTAAAGACGATTTTCTAAACATTCCAACTTTTTCCCAAAATTCGTTTTTTCCTTCAAATTCGTCTCTCTCAGAATTAAACTTTCTATTGAAAATGTTCACTTTTCTTTCAAAGATTTCAACCTTTTTCTCGATATTTCGAAGGTATTTTTTAGAAATCGTTATATTTTGAAATCTTCGAAATTTCGATAATTTTCGAAGTTTTGCGAAAGCTTCGGTTTTTATTTTAGATTTAATTTTCTGACTATTTGCACAAAGTTCGGTGCTATTTACAAATTTCAAAGTTAATTTAAAAATTCGATTCCTCAGTTTATGTAGTTAAATGAAAATATACATATACTTAACCGGAACGTTTTCTGGTTTTCTTTTTTTTATCATTTTTTCAAAATGCTTCTCCCTGAACGAAATCCTTCCTACGCCTATGAGTTTTAATGATGATGCTTGACGAGAGATACAAAGTTATAAATAAATAAATTGAGACTTTTAAAATTTTTTATTGAAAATTAAGAAAAATTAATAAACACAAAAATAACAAATAATGAATCATGATAAATCAAGGTGCATTAATGTCTTAAAAGAATCAGGGATTTAGAAATGATGACCGTAAGTCTAATATAAAAGCATAACCCGATGACAGTTGACAGGTTAAACGGGAGTTTTTTTCAGGTGATACATTATAATTTGATATTATTTTTGGAACATCACTCGCTACGTACGCTATCACTATTAATTTTAATATGCTCTCACTTTTTTAGCAGTAAACTTTTTCGACTTTTTATGAATGAACCGTTCTATATATTTTTCGTAAAAGTTATTTTTAAAAAAATCAAAAATAAAATTCTAATTGCAACAGTCCGGTTTATAAAAACTTTTTTCTTAGAATTAACTCAAGAATCTCTCTGAAGATAACAGCTTGGCTGTCGAAACGTGTTAAAGCAACCTTTGTTGTGTTTTTTAATCTTTCTTAAATTCAGAGGACAAGTTCTGTTTTTCAACTCAAGAATAGGCCAGTGAAATATTTTAACGTACTGTTTAACGTATGTTTTATTATGTTGCAGTGAGCAACTCAAATAATTTTCAAATCATTGATATGACCTAACTTGTTCAAACAACTCTGTCGCTTGCCAGCAGTATTACAAACACCATTAAATCAATTTTTCTAGTTGCAAACAACGCAAATTCTTCCGTGTTTATAAAACTAAAATTATTGTTAATCTATGACCTCTTCCAACTAACCATTGCAAAATTATACTTTTGCGGTTTAACTACAAATAAAACACAGAATCAGTTAGAAAACTTAGAATTTACACATATTTGGCATATAAGCATGGTGTAGGATACACCTCAAATACATTTAAAAATTTTCAAATTTAATTTACTTTACGAATATTTTTAACATTTTAAGAAACTTTACACTGCGGGATAAAAAATTAAAAATCATTTCAATTGAACTATTGCATGGACCGTCGTTCAAAGTGTTGAAAGTGAAGGAATAAAATTATGCTTAAAAAGTGTCATTTTAGAATTGTCACTTTTGGACTTCACTGTATAAACTCCATGTTAGTACATGACCTACCAATAGAACTTTACTTTGAACTGAGCAGGATCAGACAACAATATTTGAAATTGGTTTATATTTTAAACAGTTTTACATATATTTACTGATTTATTATAAGTTGCATTTACAGTTTAATTTTAAAATTCATTTTATTTGATGCTTTCATTTTACCAAAAATAAGTCGTTAAAAACAGCAATATCTAAATTCTTTTAAACTCAAAGATCAATCGTTCGGATTTGCAATCTCTAATCAGATTTTCATTTCTATATTTGATGCGCTGTTGCGCTGAATGCATTTCTGCAATCAACACTTAAATAAGTCAAAGCTTTAGAAAAATACAATTTTTCAATTTATTCCGACATTTAAAACTTACCAAAAACCGGTCGGTAAGAATTGCGATCTCTAAAATGTTTGGTACATTTGACATGATAAATACAATTTCTGCAATGAAAAGTTTTCTAGGTCAATGCTCAAAGCATTTGAAATTGAGTCGTTAAGAATTACGATCTCTAAACATATTTTTTAGCGCTACATGTATATTGGATGTGCTGAATCCATTTCTGCATTCAAACTTTTGTAGGTCGAAGCTTTAAAAAGTTGAAATTTAGAATTTATTTCGAAAATTTGATACTTTCACTTTACCAAAATTCAGTCAGTTTTGTGGCAAATTTTAATTGTTTAAATTTAAATAATGAAAGCTTGTTCTGTATTTGTTTTTATTATTTTATACAATATTATTATATCTCTAACGAAAACTTTTTTTTATGTTGCAGCCATTTGCTTTTCTTTTCATCGATTTCTGGTCAGTCTAACTATACTGAAATGAAACAATAATATTCGTAGAATTTAAGGTTCAAAAATGATATCGTCAGTTTTAATATCGCCCAAGTCAAAATATCAAGGAAATAAAATAATTTTTAACGGTTTTCTGACTTGGACGCTTTTATGTTTTACAATGTAAATAACTCGCCATTATTAGTCAAAAATATTCATTCAAGGTGTCTTTGGTCAAATTGCATAAAAAAGATAAAAGATAACCAGAAGTACAAAGAAATATTAGTGAGCATATATCAATATCACGAACTAGAAATTATTTCATGGTATTTTTCAATTTAGAAAACAAACCCACGCATATCATGTGCTAATTCGTCTCAATGTTAGTAACATCTGATGTCACAGACGGTAGTTGCGCAATGTATATGTTTAATTATTTAACATGGAAGGGATCATCTGTTTACATATGCTACAAGCATATAAACAAGGAAGCTTTATAAATATTACTATATTAATATGTATTACACTATTAGGCACATTGAATAATTTCCTTCAATTATATTGTGTTGATGCTGTAGCTTAAAAGAAAATTATAAAAGTTAATTGAGTGGTAGTATTAGAAAAATTGTGTTATGCCAACTGTGGACTTTCATTATTAATACATTAGAGACACGAAATCTAAATTTAATAACCTTAAATGCTAATGATTTTTCAAGGAATCAGGCTTCCAGTGTAGGAGTGCCAAAATTAAAATTGAAGTCATCAGACAATTGTATGGATGGTTCTTAATCTAGTAATTACAAGGGAGCAGCTTTTAAGACATTCTATTTTATTATATAAAAGTATGCGCTCTACTAATACACTGTAACGTGGGTTGAAATTGCGAAATAAATCTTTGTTTGGTTCTACACTCCCTAGCAATTTATTTTTGTCATCTAATGATGTCGTCTGGGAACTGTGTTTATATACCAGTTGTAAGCATTTAGCGAATATGCCCTTGGATGAAACCTCTTAAAGAAACTTGAGTCAATTTTTTTTGGAGATATATATTTTTTTAATTTTCCAAAAAAGGGGACGAATTTTAAGGGTTGTGGATTTTAAGAATAATTATTCCGCACCTCATAACCTTATTTGTTTGGTATCAAGTAATATATGTAGCAAGTAGATGTTACATTCGAAAAGGAATTTGCGAACAAAATGTGGAACTTAGTAATCGCAAAAATGAGTAAACTGTTATGTTATGGTAATTTTTTCAAGAGTAGTGCTTGTTACTTAACCTATTAAAACTATTTAATATAAGAGGAATTTAGTATTTCTACGAAATTTTGTAGTATTGAAATTATTACAGGGCTGTAAGGTGACTATTATATTGGTAATTATATTAATCCCGTGAAAACTTTGCATTTATAATTTATAAAATAATACTGATTTTTTAAATTATTAATTTGAATTATACATGTAACCCAGATGCTTTAGGGTCTTTTTGCAAAAATTTTATATCTTGTGCTATCTTAGCCAGATTTAAAAAAAATTAGAATCTTATAAACTCTATCTTTGAAAACAGTATTTTTGTAGTTATTTCTATAAAATGCAAGGCCTACATATCAGTGTTTTGCTATAAAATTTACTCGGTGGCTTTAAAAAAATATATGCTTGGCAATGAATTTTTCATGCCTCAAAGTGGGCTTATATTAAATTCACTGAAAAGTTTTAAATAATAATAAAGTTACAAACCGTAATACATATTGATAGTTAGTACATATAGCTTGATAAATTTAGTCAAAACTCAAGTTTTTCATGAAGGAAGTTAAACTTGAAACAAAAAAAATTCATAAGACAAGCTACAACAATTTGGCTCCTTAATAATCTTGAAATTTTTGTAACACCCTTTTTACAAGGATTATTGACAATCGCCTTTCACATCAGTTGTAAAGTAATTTCTACGTTGTTTCATATTATTTAAGAGGTTCTAGCCCATACTAACTTCTTTTTTTTCCGATATATCTCAAAGAAAATTATGAAACGAAGTCAAGTCTGAGAATTTCGATGGCCAGTAAATCAAAGTTTCGTTTCGTTCTACCCAACGATTTCGAATATGTTCATTTAGTCATTTTCTTACAAAAAAAAATCATTGTGCCTAAGACACAAAATGTCCGTTATGTCCCTCAATAATGACAATTTTTGATACAGAATTTTTCGTTAAAAATTTTCTTCATATGTTGTATACTACTTTGACTTATTGGTTATATTGTTCCCCAATTATTTTGCAGCTTATTTTGCCGATAAGAAGGTACATTATCGCCCCCAACAATGTACAAGTTTTAACATTAATATTAAGGTTGTCACAAATTCCTACATCAGAATTTACTTTCCTTTTATGGATTCAGCATGAATTACTTTTCACGTTTAATAATTTTATCCATAATAATAATTGCGTCTTATATGTCTATTCATAATTTTAAATATGTTTAAGTAATGAAATTAATTTTTTAAACTACTTCGTCCTTTATTTATTATTTTAGTTGCTTCCATGCTAATGCATTGCTGATGAGCTTCAAATAAAACAAAACGTTTATGCGACATATTTGCTATTTTTTATATCTTAATTTTCTCTTAATTTTACGTTTTAATTACCTACTTTTGTAAAAATTAGAAGAAAACTTATTAATCATCATTTCAAGTTAAGCAGGGAGTAAAAAGAATATCTTTTATTTATTTTAACATTTAAAAGCGATAAACCATATTACTTTGTTGTTGCGCTCCTGACTGGAAAGTTAGGATGGGGCTTGAATTAATAATTATTACAGCAAAAAAAGAGCTTCAATGCTAACACGTATCTACTGCAATTTGCAAACATATTGTAAGCCAATCAATATATCAAGTAAACCTAACGGTATGAGGAAATGTATAATGTGAAAACTATCGGCTAATGGCTCTGAAGCGATTAGCTAATTTTATGAGGGAGAAAACCACCGTTAATGCAATTATTGCAAAAATGTCAACGACATTGCATATTTTAAAGCTTGCATCATATAAAATTTTCGAGGACGTTTAAATTTCGACGTCACGGGATAATGTAAAATGGTTTTTAAAAGTCTTTAATATATCGATTTCGTTTTAAAATAGTTCTATTGTATAATACTTAAAAAGGCGATGATGTGATAATAATGATGCAGGTAGAATTCCGAAAAACTGTAAGAATGTATTATATGTAAAATGTTAAAGTGTTATTAGACTAGCTAATACATAATACACAGATACAAATAATAAAAACTAATTTTAGCTAGTGACTAAACACTTTTAATTTTCTACGTTTCAAGCTAGGTGGACAGGTTATTTAAGTAATATTGATTAGACCTTTTATTGCAACGGTAGAACGTTTCATCTGTCCATTATTATTGAACTTGACCATCAATATTAAGATATTTTTACTAATAACTTATTCTTACGAAGTAAGATGTAATCATTGCATTGAATATAAATTTTGCAATATTTATGATCTATTCACTGTCAAGAAAATGTTATGGTTATCCTACACCTATTTTAACGTGATACATATTGCCTGCCACTATTAAAAAAATGTAGTAGGGTGAGTCGATGTTCTAATTTTAAATGGCCTGCAGTGCCAAAAGTTGTGAAACGGTTTGAAATGAAAAGGGTAATTTTTAATTTTTTTATTGCAATGTTTAAACTCCTGCCGGACCTCTAAATATAAAAAAATAAAAATTAAAATTTGAACACCCCCGCACCAGAAAAAGTTTTCTAATACTATATTATGCATGTATATAAAATATTTTTAAAATCGGATTATCTTTAGCCCCCAACCCAGTACTTAGGCGACAAAAATTATCGTGCGTCCTTAAAACCTATGAACACACACGAAATGTAATATTGTATTGAGGTAATAAACTCACTGACAGCAATTATTTTTTACTACGGGAGCAGCAAATAATTACAATTTGAAAGCTTCTACAATTACGTTTTTTTTTACTTATACCTGACAAATGCGTCTAAAAATGCTAGTTATTGGCTGTTACTCGGTTACATTCTAATTGGGGGATTCTTTTTAAGCACTATCCATTCGCGAAAGGCATTGTACTCTTGGAGCAGTGCAAGTCGGAGCTGGAAATGAAGATAGATGGCTACAAACTACCGATCTAAACAAAGATAAGTCGTAATTATTAGGGAAAATTTTGCTTGGCAAAAAATAAATTTCAGAGTTGGAAAATCCATAGAAAAAGAGTTGACCTAAATAAAAGTTTTTACTGTGCCAAGTTAAATTGCACAGGAATTTGGTGCCTCCTATTGTCTTGTATGCATCAAGAATGTTACGCTTGGGGACATCAGACCCATCAGTTCTTGTGAACATTTTCTATGAAAGTACTTGAAGAAAAAAAATCACCAACCATGCATTAGTGCTTGAGAATCTGAAAAGATTCGGTTACGATTTCATCATCAATTGAATCCAAAAGAGCCAATGAGATCTTGCAGGACTTAATTGCAAACACAAAAACAGTTCTCTATCGTTGAGCTTGAGCCACGTAAGGAGTGAAGAGCTGATCTGCTTGTGAAGTATTTTTTAGCTCGAAAAATGAAAGCAGCTTTTGAGATACGGATTTGGCAATGGCGGGAAAACAGTTATTCAAATAAATAAATAAACGTGCCTGCTTTTACGGTTACTCCTACTAGAGACAAATTAGATTTCACAGGAAGGATTTTAATGTCCATGAAAACATTGAATCCATTATACCTAGACATTTTCTTAGAAAAAACAAAGGCCCAAGTTTTTAAAGCATTGATCAATCAGATGGGTCTTTCTTCATTCCAAAACCATTTTGAAATTACGATTTGTATCTGCTGTTCTTTTAGCTCATCTGAAGCAACAACGGAAAATGTTGCTGTTAAAGAAAACTGGGTGATATTAGGCTACCACCAGCGCCGTATTATACATCTGGGAACAGACCCATGGGTCAGGCCTACATTAATTGCACACTTGGTTTAGACGAACCAATTTTTTCAGTCGTCCCAATTTACTGTTACTTCTTAATGCTATACAACGTCATCAACGCTTAGATTGAAGTAGCTAAGAAAAAGATGAATAAAATTGTTTGTAGAGATGAGACTGCGTTGTGTTTAGCAATATGTAATGAACTGAAACGTATCATAAGGCATCCTACAAAAAAACGTAATTTTTTTAGAATATATATTATCCGTGGCTAATGAATCATTACTAGAGGAGAAGGTGGTAAAATGGAACCCCATTTTGTTTTTCCGACATGAAATTTTTGTTTTTTTCTAATATTGACAAAAAACCAACATCAACAAGTTTTTTGATTAATAGTTTACTAATATTGAATAAGACAATTAACTTTTTAAATATAGATAGATAGAAAAATACAAAATTCACGAAAATGTGCAATTTTCACTTGGTGGAAAACATGCTCGTAATATGGACTTCCTCAAAAGTTTGTTCATATATCATGCTATGTTTAAAAAAACAGCCTGTATCATCTTTTGAGTTGGGTTGTCTCCCAAAATAGATTTCTCGACTGCTAGATAAGTCAGAACCCACGCTGATGTCACTTTCTTTAGATGAGTCTTAATTTTCATTACTTTTTGTTCTGTTCTTTTTTTATGCCCACTCAGGTTATGGGAGTTTTCTGTCAATCGAAGGTATACTTGCTTAAAATCATGTGTATGATATAGAATCCAGTTCTTGGCATCAGCAAGGGGTTCCATACATTAACAGCAGTGCGTTGTTTAAGAAAAATATTAAGTTAAAATTTTAAGGTAGTGGGTACGGATGTTTTATTGACTAAATAATAGAAACTAAACCTACGTGGATCTACTAAAATCCTCAGAACTTACTTGCCACTAGATGGGATAACATTATCGTACAAAACACGATGCAATGCAATATGTTTAAAACATAAAAATTGAAACGTTGCCCACCTGAAACGAAACTAGCAGCACAATAGATGCTGCCAATTGTTTTGAGGTTTTTTAGCATAACTTTTATTTCATTTTGACAATTACATATAGAGGCAATTAAAAGTTTCGTATTAAAGTAGGGTTCCATATTAAAAAACAGATTCCATATTACCACCTTCTCATCTAGTCCTATCGCCGAGGTAAATCACTGTAGAATATTGGAGGGGGAACAGGCTAGTGGGTATTTAAATATGTTAATAATTAAAAGATATGTTTTATTTCTGGCCAATGAACAATTTCAAAGCATTTCCCAACACAGGAAATTTAGTTTTAGAATTTTTAGTTTTTATAAAAATTTAGGAGTCTGGCGGGGGGGCTAAATATTATTAAAATTAAATAATATTTTAGGTCTGAAAACTGGGTACTAATATGCAACTTTTTCCGCTACAGGCCTTTCAAAATGAAAAAAAAATAATTAAAAATCGACCCACCCTAATCTATAGGCTAGTGTGAACGTATGGTATTCACTAAATACGAGTCCAGAACCAAAAAAAAAGTTGCAAAAGAAAATAAGTTATATATACTAGATGAATAACAAGTGTGTTATTGAGGTGTAGCGTTAATAGAGGTAGATTAAAATGTAAACTATTGCACATCATGATCATTGGTCAAGATTTCGTGGATTGTTCTATCTGACTCAGGGCCCACGCTTTATGGGAGCCCGGTGAGATGCCATGTTGGTAGTTCAGCTTCTATTTCGATGACAATTATACTACAGGACATTTCATTTCGGTATCTTATATTCATGATTTTACAGTTTCTAGCTAGTATTCAGCTATCTCACATTGAATATCAGCAGTGATTATTATTCTTAGGTGATGGTAGTTCTAAAATAAATAAATTTAACGTGTCATCTTTGACGCGCATTTGTCATTTCGTCATATTTAAACAAAAAGCACAAAATAATTTCTATGAAATTAAGAAAAAAAATCTTTTCGTTGAATTAAATTTTATCGAAAATAAAAGCGAATTTTTACACTGTACTTAACAGGAACTTGACTTAAAATATGTATAAAAGACATAAGAACTTAAGTTTCCTAAGACCAAATTTTCCCTAATAAACTACCTATTTTTATAAAATTTAAACCAAAATTAAAATTTACTATGCACTTTTATTATTGAATCAAACCAATATGGTATATTGGGTTGCATCTCAGGCTCGTGGGAGTCGTACCATTATGCGCCCTATATGTTAAGTTTTAAGAAATGTTATTAAAATATTCTAGTGCTGCCACATGATCAGGGCTAAATGTTGCAAAATAAATAACATAGGACATGTTAAATTATGGAAATAAAAAATTGTTATTCTGTTTAATTTGTATTATATAAAAAGACTTACTTACAGTTAAATTTAGTCTTTATTTTTAATGATAATATATTTACTAATATATAATTAGGTAGGTTTCCATTTGAAGAAGTGGCTTTTAATAATTCATTCAATTTAATTTTTATTGTTTTTTTTATGGTCACTCTAATTGTAGAGTGGAAATGCCAAAGGGGGTAAGTGCCAAAAAATTCATTTTTCAGTTTTTACCTCAAATGGGCACTAAATGTCATCGCCAATATCCTAACAAAAGCGCCAAGGGTCAATCCTTCTTGTTTGGCTACTAACTTAACTTAATTAATTAATCAACTTAGTAAGTAATACATCATCACAAAACGTTTTTCTTTAATAACTTCAAAGTTTTTATTTGGTACTTAGCCCCTTTAGTATTTCCACTCTACAATTGTTGTTCATGAAAGATCATAGTAAAGTAAATCCTAGTTTAAAAATAGAATACGACTTGGACTCTAAACTGTAAAAATGCGGCTCTCTAAAAGGGTAAAACGGCATCATGGGTAGCTGAACTAATAACAGTTGATCTGAAATCCAAATCTTGTCCTCTGAAACCAAGAAAAATTAAAAAAAAAACACAACAAATGTTGCTCTAATGCGTTTCGATAGTCAAGCTATCATTCAGAGAGGTACAGGAATTGAATTTCAATTTTTGAAGATAACCAAGGACCAGTCCGTTCCACCAAAACAATTGACCTACTAATGTTTAGCAGAAATGGTTACTATGAAAATCCAGAAACTTTATTTTAATGCCCAGGCCAACAGGTTTGAATACTTATCAGTTTCAGAGTTTGAGAATCAAAAATTTGGATCTTATTAGATCCCATAAAGTTTGAATGCTACGAGAGTTGTCTTTTTAGTTTTGAATAGAGCCTTAACAAAAAACAATATTTCACATTTCAAATATTTATTCTTTTTCAAAATATTTGTCGCTACTGTGGATGCCAGTTTGCATTCGTTCAAACTAATATTTATTCCACTCTTCAGTGGGCATGTTCCAAATGTTCATCTGGAAAGCATCGACAGAATCTTCAGGTGATTGAAACCGTTGACGCAATGCATTATTGAAATAATTTAATGAAATTTTTTTTTAATATAACACGTTTTTTAAAACAGACCAAGAATTATAAAACAATTTCACCTAATTCCATATAGATTGATAACCAAATACAAATGCCTAACCCTATACAGATGGTCCTGAAAATTGTAATTATGAATTTTTAATAGCTATGAAAATACATGTAAAATTTAAAACGAAAAACGTGGGGCGCAGTAAAAGTCTTAAGTGCACTATTTATGCATCAGTTATTATCTATTGTATGTCTTGGTGAATGATAATTCGACCGTGTGGGTTGGTTTTTCGTAGCTTAGAAATGATTTGTGGCCAACAAGCGGTTGTGTACCGATTCCCATTTACTGTCCTTTGATCTTCTAAAGGAATTGCAGCCGTATGTCCAGATTTTGACACAAAGATTGCGACCATCTTTTTGGACACACTACGGGAACGGATGACTTTGCTTAGTTTCTCCTCATCTTGAAACATCCAGACACTAGACTCGGGTTCATAAGAATAAATCCAAGTTTAGTCGTCACTCACAATACTGTAAACATTTCTCTTACTGAAACGATTTAGAATTATTCGGCACCAATTGACAGGAGCCGCCAATTGCTTAACAGATGCGGGATTCAACGAGAAATTAATTTTCTCACACCTAACTCTTCGTATAAAATCTTTTGGATTAAGGTCTTAGAAATGCTCAAGAAATTCTCCATCTCGAGGTAAGTTACATGACGATCATCATTAATGATCTCACACACAGCATTAATATTTTTATGGGTGATCGCTGTTTTTGGTGTACCTGGCCTAGGATCATCGGTAAGATTTGTGCGCCCACGTTTGAATTCAGAATGCCAGCAAAAAATTGTCGACTGATTTAGTGCTTCATTACCAAAAACAGTAACCAACTCGGCAAGAGATCTTTGTTGCGATAAATCTCTTTGTAAGTTGCAAAAAATTATCACGCTCTAACTTTCAAAATTCAATCTGACCAAACACTTGTTATACCTTGACGAAATTTTCAACACGTATTAATGTAATGTTGAGGTCAATTTCAGAACTTTGCATTTTGTTACTTGCGCCCTTTATGTGGCTATATGCAAAACTAAAAACAGTTCTCATAAATGCTAAGAGTATACTCTTAGAAAGTAACAGATTTCGTCCAATGCTGACCATTTCTGCTAATTGTAAATGAAGACGTTGCATTATTGTAGTGGAAAGGCTTCTTGATATGCCTTTAAATAGTGTATCATATTGAAAATTTCAGACATTTATGTTAATGTATTGGTAATAATAAAATAGGCTGCCATTTTATTTTGATTGATAAAGTTAAAAAGCTGTCGTCTTTGAAAACTTTTTGCATCAATTGATAATAATTTTGTCACACATGTTCATTACCTTACCCAGTAGATGATGGTTAACACCCTCGATTCTTTAAACTAGATGATGAGAAGCAAACTCCTAACCGTGCCACCACTGTGGCAATTTTTAAGAAGCTTAAAATATTATTGCTGGCAGTATTCCTATGTATCATCAGTCATCACCATTGGACCTTTCAATCTTGTATTTTATTTCGGCAATTAAAATTTCTACATTACTTTATTACCAACTTCTTATGGACTAAGAGAATAGTCCTATGTAATTTGAATAATGTGTGTTTTTCACAATATTTAAAATATTCCTTCATCACGAATGACGTAAAAATGAATGAAGTAAAGTTTCTATTAGATTATATTTGGATTTAGTTAATATGCAATGGTGTTTAAGATTAAAGTTTCATCGAAATTGGATTATATGGATATTATGGATAAGTAGATAACTTCGTATTTCTTTCCAGCAAGTAATATTTCTTGTTTTTCACCTAAAAGATTCCTTTCTCGCGGTTATCTTCCGCAAACATTACGAGATAGATCATAATATAAATAACACTCGACCGGATCAATATTTTTAACACGCCGGATTCTCTTAATAAACAAACAAATATGAGATCATAGTAAACCCACCTGTATTAGCGGTAGCTGCTGAAGCGGACTCGCCTCGCAGTTTTTCAGGCAATTGCGCTCCGTTCATTTGCACTTCGGTCATATTTCAGGAGAGCTCGCACCATTCAACCACCACCCCTGAAGAGGTTAAAGCACAAAGACCCGGCGCGCTCTACCACCGATATAAATAAACTATCTGGCGAGTTGTGAAAAATGTTGTACGTATATTACAGTAGAATCGCAAGCTAGAAGCGTTTATTTTTACCTTCAGATGATAAAACGCTCATTCACACGGCTGTCGGTTCTATTAGGACGGAGAGAAACGAAGCTAGGCGAGATAGGACGATGTGGTAGTTTTCGAGTATGGTTGCCCTTAAATGAGATCGTGGAGCAAAGGTTTTTGTATTCGATCGAATCTGCTTTCCCGAGATAAGGGCTAAAACGCATGCGTTTGGGGTAATTATTCTGGAAGGTTTTGAATAAAGAGCAACACATGTTTGGTTTTTGCTGGCAGGATAATTGTAAATTTTTCATTTTAAGAAATTTAATACCAAAACATTTAAAACTTCTTATATTTCAATAGATTCAAGATACAACGCGAAGAAACTAGGAACAAATCCTGAAACCTGCAACGTATTCTTTAAACAACTCTTCATCCTTCAAAAGTACGTGAGAGCCTCAAGTGATAAGCGCCACTGAATTTTGAGTTTTTTATTGACTCTACTGTAGGATTGCCATCCTTCAACGACATGTTTAACTAATCTATTATTTGAATTAAACACTTTTTTTATACAATTATTTCTCGTTAAACTGAACAGTTTGCAGCCTTACACTCTCTAGTTTCAATTGAAAATACTTTTTAGAAAAAATCGGGGCACCAATTTTGACTAACAAATAAAAGCGAAAAATTATCATCCATATGAATAATGAAGATGTGACCTGCCACTTTTTTTCTTGATTTCCAATATCAAAACCCCAGCGTTAATTGTTAATTTCTTTTTGAATAAAGAACTGTCACACATTTTTCGTTTTAAAGTTATATAGTTCATTTATCTGCCGCTTGACTTTGAGTTTTTCGTCAAAATTCCAACATGAATGTTCTTGAAATGAATTATGTTCACATTTTAATATCGAAAGTTCGATCGAATTCTTTAGTTTAAATCTTCGGATTTCGACTTAAAACTTCAAATTTTTACAATAATTTGTTTTAAAAATTTCGAAGTTTTTCCTTCAATTTTAATTTTAATATTAAAATCAAGACTTTATTTTTGAAATGTTGATTTTCAACTAAAAAATTTAAAGTTTTCCAAGTTTATCCCGTTTTGAATTTAAACTGAAATTTTTACTTATTATTAATTAATTTGTAAAACGAAATTTTTTCTCTAACTTCAATAAGTTTAGAGATGACGAGATTTTTTTTTCTTATTTTCGACTTCAGTTTCGAAACATCGATTTTAGTTCCTAAATTTTGACTTTAAACGCCACATTTCGAGAATTACTTTTAGAAATTCTAAAGCTTTTGAACCGTACAATGCAGTTTTTACATAAAACCTTAAAACCTATACTTTAATTAATAATTTCATCCATAAACTCATTAACTGATTCAAGATCTCGTTAGATATGGTCCCTTAAATGAAGCAGGTGATTAGAAAAAATAATTTTAAGCAAGAAGTTTCATATCAACATGTATCCAGAAACTCTTAGTAATAAAAAGATACCAGGTGTTAAAAATGGAGTTAAAATTTTTTTTCCTATTTCCAATTATATTTAAATCATCCTGCATACATGGTACATAGTAGTACATAGTACGAAATAACATTTTTGAATAAATTTGTCTCATAATATCGTTTCATGTTTGTCACTGTTGTCTTACAATTTAAATTTTTGGGGTTTATTACCTCATACGTAAAAACTTTCCGTACTGAAAATACCAATCTGAGTGATTTTTTTAAAAAACTACAACATGACGCAGTCAGTAACATGCGAAAAAATATCAGGAGACAACTTTTTTCAGAATTATGTGCTTTATCCAAACATGATATTTTATTTCACTGGTGCATTGGTTAGGATAAAACTTAATTTATCTATTTTATGATTTTTCATTCATACACCACATGTGCAAAATTTGAACCACTGGTCCGAAAATTATTAGAAAAATATGTTAATATCCTTAGAAGTAGTTTTTCACATGGTACCTTCCTCGATATAAATATATATTAATTAAAACTTGATTTTTCGGTAACCAAGCTATCCCCCAATTTATTATGTAATATTTATAATGACGATATTTGCGTTATTCAGCGAGAACTAAGGGTTTGTTTACACTAGCTATACATTTTGTTACGCACATTGTTCTCTGAGATAAGTGTCAGCTATCCCGAGAAAAGCTATTCGGAAGTTATTTACACAGCTGAGAGTCTCAGATAATTTCTAGGGGTAGTTGACACTTAATATATTTTACGTCAGAGAGGAATGAACGGAATAAAGTGTCTAGTGTAAGCGCACCGTAACACTGCTAAATTTTAAATGACTACTTTACATAGTTTTCCGGAAAAAGCCTCTCTGTTACAGACGAATGGACGAAAACAAGAATGGGATCATATAGCTTCCATTTTTTCCTTTTAAGGTACGGAACCCTTAAATTTTATGGAATGCGAAAGTATTTATTTCAAAAATACACTTGATCAACCTCTGCAGTTTAAAAAAAAATCCAGTTAAGGTCACACAAAATTAATAAAGATTCTATACGGCGATTCAAAAACAAATGACCATAGATTAATTGTAAAAATAAATTTTTCGAAATACTTTCTATCATAGAAACCATCGTAAGATCTAAATGAAGAAGAAAAATCAAAATTGCTAGAAATAATGCCTTAATTTTAGTAAACTCTAATTTCACGTTTGCAAAGGCGTGATTCAGAAACAAAAATAGCTTTAATCATGCAGATGTATCGAGTTCCGATAGTTTTTAATTAGCTCAAAAATGTCACCAATGATCTTTAACAACATCCTAATTGTCGCTACTTATTTAGGTTTGGCACCTCTCTATATAAAACCACTTTCAAGATTCCACAGTGCTTTAGTCGCCAATTTTCTAACCACCGCCCAACAGTGCTGTAATGGTAAGCATATACAGTTAAGACAATATTTAAAATATGCATTTTCTGTATCTTATTTTAGGCTGACTTAAAACCAAGAGAAATAGAAGGTATAATGTATTATTTGAGGGCAACTGGAGATAAAAATATTTAATTTTAGATGCTGAGTTTGCCCTAACTGTTTATGGTGATGGGGGTTTGTTAGATGGAACACTTTTGGGAAAATTTATGAGGGTCTTAAATGTAAATCCAAGTTTAGAAACTTTAGAGAAGTTAGGTGCTACTAAAAAAGAAGGTAAAATTTATATAAATGTAAATGTATTGATGACTGTAATGTACTGTTTCTACAGGGGAAAAAAAATTCAAGCTTGAAGAATTATTGCCAATTTGGAGCCAACTGAGAAAGGAAAAGAAAGATCAAGGGTGTTACGAAGATTTCATTGAATGTTTAAAACTATACGATAAAAATGAAAATGGAAAAATGCTGGCAGGTGAACTAGCACATTCACTTTTATCGTTAGGTGAGTACTTTTTTTATAATAACAAATATAATCTACAATCTATATATTATAAAACTTTTGGTGCAGGCGAAAGAATGCCAGATACTGAAGTTGATGAACTTCTTGACGATTGCCTAGACGAAGAGGACGACGATGGTGAAATTGAATACATACGTGAGTTTTTTCCTTCCTTATTGATAACTCATTTTGTCATCCTCGTTACTTATTGGTTAGATATGTATGCTGTCCTCCAGTAATATATTATTGTAATGATATCTACTAGATAAAAATTTATGCAGAAACGCAAAGGCTTGTTCGTCACTAACGACTCTTCCATTCGCTCTTTGTAATCGTTTTTTATTGCATCATTGGGATTAATTTTGTCGATATTATAAAGATAGAAACGTAAAAAGGACAATCAAACAATCAAAAGATGGACTGAACTGATGAGGCTGAAAAATTATAACTTTTCCATTTGGATTAGAAAAATTAATGGATGTCTACGATTTTCGGTTACTTAGTATATGTCCTTATTTTACTGGTATTGTTTACCGTTTTGTTTGAATATTTATTCATCTGCAAATTTGAATTTCCATTATATTTTTCGAAATTTTGGGTAAAAAAGGTGCTGTAGATTAATTACCATTTATTTTTTGACAAAATTGTGTTGTTTTTCAGCATTCTTGAGGCGAATGTGTGGCTTGGATCCCCCCTTAAAACCAGCAAAGAAGAAGTAAGATATTTAAAAATTTCATCAATTTAAGTTAAGATTAAAATTAAAAGATTAAAAATGTTTTAGAATTAATATGTTGGCATTACTCTTTCCTCTTTTGTTATATCCTTTATTATTATAGCTCATAAAATTCAAAATATATACTCCTAACTGGACGGTATATTTTTCCCGTAAAAGTGTTATTTTCAATTAGGTATTATTGACATGACTCGTTTACCTAGGGTGCCTTATTGCCATTATTGAACTAAAACGAAAATTAGAAATATAGAAACAGGTCTTAAGGATGATAAATAAAGTAAATAATTTAAAATATTCTGAAAGATATGGGTTAAAATTAATCATCTGCTGTTTAGGTAATATTTGAAACAACATGTCATTGACTCTTTTAGTGAATCGAAGAAATCAGTCAAACCATTACCTTACCTAGTTTCTAGTCTGGCTTAGCTAAATAACACCTTTTTTATCTTGATCTTGAAGTGCCACCATTTTGAGAACTTTAAAATATTAAATATACTTGGAAAGTCAAAAAGCTTCATATACGAGCAAGTTTCCCTTATTTTGATCTTTTCTAGATATTTTGAATTTTTTTAAAATAAACTTTGATTTCTAATTTTAAATTATTCTTCAAAAAAAGTTTACACCTGAACATTTGCATTTTTTATAAAATTCGGATATTTTTTTGCTCCAAAATTCAAGTTTAACATTGTAAATCAAAATTTTATTCAGTGCCTCGATCTCTTTTCTCAATTTCTGATTACAAATGCGATTTTTACGTCTTTCCCTAAAATTTCGGCAATTTCAAATCTATGGTTTTTTCTTGGAATTGTTGAATTTTTTAGAATTGCTGCTTCAGATAGGATAAGATCACAGCAGATACAGATAATTAACCGAAATCTTGAAACAGTTCTGGAATGGAAAGGGTTGACTTCAGCACCCAAAAAATAAGGGCGATGTTTTTTCGAAAAAAAAAGCAGGGTGTAACCCAACCAACAACGTCATCTTCCTTATGAAATCTATTCGTCTATTCTTAAAGTTAATAGTTAATAAAAGAAATAACTTCTAAAACGACATGTGCTCTCCATTGCCCAACCCGCTCCCAGAAGCTTGGCATACTTTTTTCTTTCAAGTTAAAAGGTATTTCACATCTCATCATAAAGCTTAAGCTAGGGCACCTCTAAAATACTGTTCTCATGTTGGGAGTTCAGTTCCAAAGCATCTTAATCTAATTGATGAAGAGAACTTGACCTAGTATCTCGAAACACTGCAGCACAGGCGGAAGGTTGGTGACTCTCCTTTCAACAAGAACTTACATGGGAACTCTCGTAGGAACTGATAAGTCTGATCGCCCAAGGGTAACATTCTTGAAGCATACAAGACAGTCGGAAACAGTAAGTTTCTATATGGTCCAGTTTGGCACACTGAGGACTTCTGTCTGTGGGGACTCGCTTCTCCAACATTTCCAAATTTTGAAATTTGTTGCAGAAGAGAGTTTTCCCCCGACAATTATACAACCTATTCTTATTTTAAGGGAAGGTTAATTTCATCTATTTTTATTTTCGTGTCTTTGCAAGCGCATTGGTCTGAAAAAACAATTCCGAATTTATAACCTCAAAATGCTCAAGAATAGGTTTTTTGAAATGTCGAAACAAGTGTGGACATAAAGTTGTCAGTTTTTTTAACTTTAGCTTCAATCTCATAATTTCGACCATTTTTAGAGAATTTTATGTTTAAATGAAATTTGCTTTTAAAGTCCGAATTATTTTCTAAACTTTAAATTTTTTTTTAAAATTCCGAGTCTAGCGTTTTTATTTTTCTTCTAAAACTTTAGCTTTAATCTCATAATTTCGATCATTTTTAGGGAATTTTATGTTTGAATGACATTTGCTTTTAAATTCCGAATTATTTTCTAAGCTTTAAAATTTTTCTTAAAATTCCGGGTCTAGCGTTTTTATTTTTCTTCTAAAATTTCAATTTTAAACTTAACAAACTTTGGCCAGTTGCTGGCTATTTTGACTATTTTTTTAAAAATTATACTTTAACCTCAAAACTGGGATCCCTTTCTCAAAATTCCGAGTTTAGATTTGAAAGTTTGGGAGTTTTTTTTTTAATTCGATTTTTTTTATGGAATTGTAACTTCTTCCTGAAAATTTCATGGTTATACTTCCTATGTTTACTTTTTCTCAAAATTTTTTCTCAGTTTAACATTTCGACTTTTATGGGAATTTGACTTCATCTTCAATCCTTATTCTATATTCAAAAACTTAGATGTAGGGTTTAATTCCTAATTTAGACACGAAGTCTAAAAATATAATGAATTTCGAGTTGAAGATTCTTTAAAAAACTTTATATTTTTTTTTAAATTCACACTTTTTTCTTAGAAACTCGATTTGTAACTCCAAGTTTTGGCTTTTTTAGAAATGATTATTCCGTTTGAGATATTGACTGCAAATGTTGGCTTTATCATTGAAATTTCAATAAAGTTTTCATCACTTTATTTGTTGCCAAACTTTTCCTTTCAAAATGTATTTTAATCCTTAACGTTTTGCTAAATTTTTAACTTCAAACTCGAAATTTCGACTCAAGGATTTTATTTCTAGTTTAAAATCTCGATCATAATAAGAAATTTTGAAATTTTTTTCGAAATTTTTAGTTTAGACTTGGGATTCCGTTATGAACTCTTCAGATTTTTTTTTAATTTCTATTTTATTTTCATAATTTTCGTTTTAACTTTTTCAACAAATTTCGAAAGTCTTAATATAACTGAAAACTTCGACTTTTTTGGTAAAATTTGGATTTCAATTTATGCATGTTTCTAATTGTGTGCTTAAAAGATTAATACATATTTTGACATTTTAACAACTTTGATTTATTTTAAATATTGCAACTTTTTAAAATTTTGTATAAACTTTCAATTGTTCCAAAATTTGGATTTTTTCCATGATTCCAAGTTTGCCCTTTTAATCATGATTAAAAATTTCCTAGCTAACTAGTAGTCAAATTTTCGACTCTTTTTTTACCTTAAATTGTAAATTTTAAGTTTAAATTTCAAACTTTCAGAAAAAACAAACGAATATGATAAAATCTCTTCGTGCAAAAAATTCTGGACGTAAACTAGCTCCCGTTTGGATGTCCGGGTGAAGGGTGTGTGAAAGAGTCCAAAATCGACGAGAAATTCTAATCTGCCAAGGGCCAAGTCTTTTTCAAATATTTCATTTAAAATTTGATTCTGTAACATTCAGGGTCTAAAGTCAAATCTAAACTCGGTTCATCAACAACTTCAAAATGAAAGACCCCATGTATTGTCTCGGCACAAGAAGGAAATTTGTGCCTTTACGCAAAGCGACTTGTCTTGTCAACGAGAAAAAGCATTCGAATCTGTTAATTATGATGTGAGTTGGTTAAAAATTCGGTCCTAAAAAGAGGCAATATTCATTTGTTCACTTTATCTGTCTCCGAACGATCCCTCATGCAGACAGCTCTTCTCTTATCTCTCAGTAACCTTCGATCACCTACAGACGAATTATTCAAACGCTGGGGTTGTCTTCCTTGGTGATCTTCAACGTACATAACATCCTCTGGTTAAGGTTTTCTTTCCGAAGTGACAACGCGAGAAGGGTGGCAGAGGCTTTCGACATAACTTGTGGACTGTCGCCATTAGCTGAGGAAGCCACAAGAATTTCTGATGTAGATACCCCTCGCCTTAATCTACTCTACCTTTTCCTCACAAATTCTTCAAATTCGTATAAAATCATTGTGATATCACCACTTGGAAATTCTGATCACAAGCTTCTCGCTCTTCTCGATTTATTGAGGTCGTCGTTAATGGCATATCGTCCGAGACATTTGCGATTAATGCAAGGGTGTATCAGGAGTCTGTCCTGTTTAATATTCTATTTCTCTCACACATAAACGATCTCTTAGCTTCAACTTTCAATTCGATATATAGCTATGCAGATGATAGTAGCCTGGTGTCATCTTTTTTCTCCGACAAACCATTATCCATCGCTGCTTCAAATTGGCTAAGGAAACAGCAGATGAATAATCGGAAACTCGAAATCGTTCTGGAATGGGGTTTGAAAAGGTCTGGTCGACTTTAACACTTCAAAAACTCATGAAGCGGTTTTCTCTAAGAAAACATCAAGGGATAATGCAACAAACATATGCATGGACGGTAAAATCTTCTCGATGGAATTTATTCTATCTGTCATAGAAGTAAATGCAAGCACTAACTTCTCTTGAGACGATCGTGTGCGTGCCATTACCAAATCCGCCTAGTAGAAGCTTTTTTTTAGAGCTAAAATGTACTTTATATCTCATCAGCTGTTCACTCTATACAAAGCTTAAGTTAGGCCAACACTAGAATACTGTTCTCATTTTTGGAGTTCAGCCCCAAAGCACACTTTAGCTGTTTTGGATTCAATTCCAAGAAGAATGATTCGCCTAATTGATGACGAGAGTTTGACCAATTCTCTCGAAACACTGGGGCACAGGCGGATGGTTGGTAACTCATCTCTTTTCTACAAGTACTTTCATAGGTGATGCTTGTAGGAACTAATAGGATTGATCCCTCGAAGGGTAAGAGTTTTAAGGCATATAAGAAAGTCGGAAACAGCAAATTCCTGTGAGGTCCAACTTGACACAGTGAGGAGTTCTGTCTATGGAGATTCTTTTTTTATATAGAACTTCCAATCCATGGAATTTGTTACCAAACGAAATGTTTCCCAAAAATTACAACCTATCCTTGTTTAAGAAAGCCCTATCCTTGTTTTCACATCCTACTCGCGGTCCTCTGAAGGTGTAATGCGGTTGCCCTTTGCGAGTGGATAAAACTTTTAAAAAAACCGAAAATTCGTCTTCAAACACAAAATATGTCCCTTTCTCTCAATGCTATTAATTAATCAAAAATGACACAAACCTGCCTTATAACGAAACATGCGTTTTAAAACAAAAAAGTCTTTCTCATCATATTGCTTTGGCATATAATATAAGTTATATTAATTGAAAATAAAAATGTTTAGTGCGAGAGTAAAATTATTTAATGCAACTAATGTGGGATTTACAGATAAAATTGTAAACTAAAGGTCAGTGCCTAATTTATGCAGCTTCCATTTGCGTGAAACTTAATAAAATACATTTAATTTAGGCGCATATCCTACTATAGCATATAGCATAACTTCTAGCGCTTCAATCATCCCACATTACTGCAGATAACCAGTATTAAGTCTTAATTATTCTTGGACGATAACGCTTCTAAACAATGACTGATAATTAAAGTTGTCTTCCCGTGATAGCTTTAGCACGCTTATAATCGTCATTATTGATAAGCATATATACCGGGTGGCCAACTAAGAGAGGACGCCGGCTATTTCTCAGCAACGATTATTCCACAGCTTTGAGAAAAAAAATTCAATAAGAAAAGTGGCCCTGAAAAGTCGCTGGAAAATATTTTTGAAGTTCGTAGCTTAATAGGTAGGACTGACTAGATAATTAGGATTTTCTCGAAATTTTGCTTAATTAAGGTATATTCAAAATACATGCATTGTAATCCTAGAATTATTTTGACTTGTTTCTGTTTTACACTTTTTGCTCTATCTCTAAAAATAAAGTGGTGGGGAGACGTCGAAAAAAATATTTAATTACCGTTCACTTTAGTTAAGTTTAATGAAATTTAGCAAATTTAGTCTCTGTAGAAAGAGTGTTATTTATTCTATCGAAGGCATTTTCATATGTTTTTATTTGAAAATTATTGTCGCTGCTACAGCGTGTTATATAAAATGGTAACCAATTTCGCCGTTTTTCTAACAAAAATTAAATAAAATCATAAGTCAATTTTGATATCTTAAAATAGAGAATTGAAAGCCCTAGATATCAGTGAAAATCGCAACTCGATATCTTTTGTCTAACCGGAGATATTGACAAGTAAAATTTCAGTAAGATAAAGGCTTGATGAAGTTGTTTGCCATTTAGAATACGAAATCAGAGGATGTTTAGAATTTGTCTTATATAATATAACAATAAGTAATTAACATACCTACAATGATATAATACTAATAACAGTAAATAATGTAAAAAACTAACCGAAGAAACAAATTAATGTTCAAAAAAGTAAAAAAAGGACAATGCATTACATTAAAAATGTTAAATTAATATCGTCTATTGATTGGAACCCTAGATGTTCAAATGGACTGGAGTCCATCATTTTCATACAGTAAATCCTCTAAGGAATGAACAACATTGCAAATTCAACTTCTGCCATTATCCATTCGACCACTCTAAATAGTGTTTCTTATTCTTTCGATCATGTGGTTTCTCTTGTAGGCTTCTTGGCAAAAGCAAGGTGACAAATAAAAATCAAAGTAAGTCAGATCTGGGGACTTGGATGGCCAAGAAAGCTGATTTCCACTTCCTATCCACCTGCCACGTGTGCCTGATATTGAACGGTGGTTCAGCATATCCCCATGTCATTAGCTATTGTTCTAGTACTTAAATGAGGATTAGATTTCACATACTCTAAAACACTTATAATATTATGCTCGATGCGACCTCTACGTTATCTTCTAAACACAGGAACATGCAGATTTACCGTGGTGCGTATGCGATGTATCAGTCGAAGGAAAACTCTTTCACTTTATTTACATTTATCGGGATACTGCATGCATAGATTTAGCAGCATCACTTGCATTTTCATGCATTCGAAATAAATGGTTAGCATGTCAAATGCTTTTTAATTTGTTTCAATCTTTTTAATTTTATAAAGAAATATAAAAGCGGAAATACCAATTACGTTAGAGGAGCAGGTAGTAAACACAATTGCAACCATAAAGATTTGCATTTTTTAATTTCATATTAGCAGTTAATTTTTTTCAAGGGTTACTTTACCAATTTTGTAGGCAAACTATGTTATAATTCATAACTTAAATTTTGTTTGCCAATATCTTTGGTTAGGGCTTTTAATTTATATATTTTAAGATATCAAAATTGACGTATCATTCTATTTAATTTTTTTTAGAAAAACGGCGATATATGATAGAACAAAAAGTTTAAAACAAAAAACGTCGAAATTAATTTAGAATTACAATTAATGTATTTTCAATGTACTTTTATTAAGCAAAATTTTGAGAAAATCCTAATTTTCTATTCAGTCCTACGTATTACGCCACCTAGCAGTCATTTTAGAACTTTAAAAACATTTTCCAGCGACTTTTCAGGGCCACTTTTCTTATTGAATTTTTGTCCCAAAACTGTGAAATGATTCGTTGCTGAGATATAGCTGACCTCCTTTCTTAGTTGGCCACCCGGTACATACTTTACCTACATACATAAGATGCTTGAAGAAAGACTACAAAACAATTTCTATAAAATAATTTTTTTTTTCCTTTAATGGATTACGAATTACGATTTAATCTTTTACACTGAATTTAGAACGAACCTGACCTGTACAATATGTTTAAAAGTTATAAGAACCTCTGATTTCTAAGTTTGTTTATTACCAAATAAACTATATTATCCTATAACAAAATTAATAATAATTGATATTTCTATCCCGTAGGTTCTGTGGAATTTTTCAATATTCATAATTCATAAAATATATTAACAATAAATATACCATAAATATTTAAAATTTCACGATATTTGAACAAATAATGTTGGATATTATCAGACCAGTTTTCACTTTTTAGTGTAGTCTACGGACACATACATTGATATGCTAAACAACTCGATGAATTACAGAATTATAGAGAATTATTTCTTCCATATTTTTGATAAGTATATGATTTCCTCTAATTTGAACTGCCATCCAAAGCTTTCATTAAAGGTGTGTACAAATGATCCAGCTATTCACTATTAATATACTTTATGAATTATAAAAATCGAACTGTTTAACAATCTTTTCTAAAATTAATAAGTTTCTATAGTGAGAAGTTTTGAATTGAAAGAAATATGAATCTCAAAAATTGGTAGTTGCTACCTATACACGCAGACCAACTGACGAAATGTTTGTCGTTTTTCAATGGGGAATTTTGGAGTTAAGCTCTAGCAAATAGTACTACTGTTTAAAAAAACTCTCCTCTAACCAAAACGCGATATCACAATTCACATAAAATTACCCAAGATATTAGTTTTATGAAGGAAAGTAGGGTTTTTTCAATTCTCCATAATAGAGCAAACTATAACAACGGTCGTGCAATACATATTAATAAAGCTTGCTGGTCTTTAAAATTTACCCCTTTTACAACAAATTTAATAATATTATGTCATTTTTAATTTGGAATGAATAATTATAATTTACATTTCAAATTATGGGAGATTTCAGGTGTAGCTGCTACTGCTTTGAGGGAAATAAAAAAAGAATTACTTAAGAATTTATTTTTTTGATATTATAATATACAATATTTAAAGAATAAATTAACAGTTTTATAGAACAAGTACATTCTATAAATTTAAAAATAAAAATTGTTCAGATGATGCCACATGAATGTTATATATCCCTTTTTCGGCAGTGTACAAAATTTGGTCGGATACAAGAATTGGCCCTCAACTGCATTTTGTTGTCCTTTGTTTATGTACATGCTTGGTTTTAAGTTGCTGAAAATATACAACAAAATTACCAAAGAGAAAACCTAAATTAACGGAACAGCAAACGAATGACGTTATGATCCCAACAACGTAAATTTGGATTCAATTCATTAAGCATAAATATGTTCCAGGGAGGAACTAAGCCTGTGGAGCAAATATATAAGCGTAAATAAGCAACTAAGGACTGCAAATAAAAATGTGGTAAATAATAAAAAAATTATAAATATAAAGCAGTTAATAATTTTTACCATATTTGCGAGCGTAAGCTTGATGGTCAACGATTAAAGCAGTATTACAGCAGCTTCGAAGCAATTTACAAAAAAATACTACTTACTTAAAGTAATTTTTTTAAAATAGACAAATTTCTTAGCTTACGCCATCATCTTTTTGAGGAATGCTGAAATTGAACATCTTCTATAAGTCTAAATCTAAGCAAAATTATCTTAAAAAAAATTAGCAGCCAAACTGATTTGTGCAGCTATTTGTACAGCAAGCTCTCTAATTATTTTAAGAATATTAACTAATGCACGATGAAATAATATAGGGTGCACAGTACAGTTATTGTCCACAGGACGGTTATTAACCTATGGGGCTTAAGGTGCAACATTAACATCTTAAGATGTTCTATCTTATCTTATCTTATCTATATCTTATTCAGCGTGTGACCAAAACTGCAATAACTTCAAACATTTTTGTGGCCAATTAATGTCACACATTTGTTAAATTATTATATGAGGTGGGCAATAATCATGCAGTTTTGGAAAAACATGTTTTTTTAAATTTTATCTAAAAAAAATATATAGGATTATATTGTTTGTGCGGTGATGCTGGTAATAAAATATTGGAAAAATCAAAGCTATTGGCAGCTTTAATATTTAATTTTTTGGAAATCGAAAGAAAATACATAGTACAGGATATATTTCTTCCGGATTTTTCCTGTACTGATTCTGGCCGTGGAAACCTTCGTTATCAGAATAGCTTTGAAAATGCATTTTTTTCCTAAGTGGCCAATAACTGTTTATTTTAATTTATAAAATTGAACGTTTGATTATTAATTGCTAAGATAAGATAAATTCGTCGTTTTGCTTTCTATACGTCTTGTTTTGGATGTTTTTGTAATACATCAAAACTGTTTTTGAAAAATCTCACAGTAGCTTTCAAAAGCAGCTTCAGATGTATTAGAAAAATATCCAAAATGATATTAATTGCTAATAAATTAACATCACAAATAAACAGCTCACTAAAATCAACTTATCTCGTCGTGGACTCTTTGCAAGAAAATTGCAAACGTAGGTAAGTGATCTAATGATCGATCAAGGATAAATAAGAATATTATGTTATCAGTAATAATCTTGACCAAGCTTTGGTATGACATCAAAAACGGTCCTTTTACTTGGTAAAAGGTAGACATCATGCATTTTTTTTTAAATACTTGCGTCAAAGTTGTTAACTTGCGTAGTTTTACCAACCTGATCAATAACGTCAAATGCAATCAAATGACAGACGTGTAATTTTGTGCTGCATATTACTAACTATAAATCAAAACACCTTTTAAATTAATGCAAGAGAAGTTCACCAGAGGTAAATTTCAGGTTTTGATAATAAATAATTATAAACAAAAACCAAAGCAAATGAACTGAGTAATTATGATTACAAGTAAAGTATCAGTCTCTGTCCCGTAGTTACGATTCTGATCATATTTTTTATACATTTTTTGCATTGAGTTTTTTATTTTAATAAATATCCATTTTTAATGTTATTTTAATATAAATTTAAAACATACTTTGTGATATATCAAGAATATTTTTAGATGTCTCTAGACTTTATACTGGATTTAATCTTATTGATATTATATTCTTACACACCACCAAGTTAATTTAGCCAATCAAAAATCACTTATGTTAAGGAGGGTAATGATACAATGTATTCGTTGGATTAATTTAACCTGTTTTGGGATTGGAATACAGAAGTTGAAAATATCGTTTTGCTATTATATAACAGTAAGTTATTCTAAATTCAAATGTTTTCTTGACCTGCAAACTTTTTGGGATAGTCACCTCGTAAGAGAATCGTAATATTATTAAATTAAGAATGACACTATTGCAAATATGTTTCATGTATAAGAAAATGCATTGAACAAAATGATTAGCAACACCGATATAATTCTCTCCCAGATTTCTAAATTTTTCTGAGTAGTTTCTGTTTTCACTGTTTGGGTTTTTAGACTAAATTTGATTTTTGTTTGTAAATTCATCACTTATTGTTACGATAGGTAACTTGATTATAGTTTTAATCGAATGTAAAACAACTTTTAAATTGATTGAGGTTAATTTAAATTTAGAATTCCTCTGTAAATAATATTCCAAGTAACACTGAATGGTATGAAAATATTTATTAAATTAAAAAAAAAAGTTTCAATTTAATAAATGTGTATTCTATCATGGAGTGTTGCTTAAGATGCCTCCAATGTGAAGTAATAAACATTATGGAAATAAAATTAAAATATATAATCGCGACATAATACTTACGTTCATAAGGGATGAATCCTTCATCATCTTCCTTATCCATACAATCCCTAAGTAATTCATCAGTTTCGGCATCGGACAACCTTTCACCTACATGAAAAATTATAATAAATTTCATGTTAATCAACAAGAATCATGTATCTAAATTAATACTTATCAGTTAAATTTCACCTACCCAATGACAGAAGGGTGTGAGATAATTCAGCAGCCATCATTTTGCCATTTTCTTCCTTGTCGTATAATTTAAGGCATTCCAAAAAATCTTCGAAGTTACCCTGTTCTTTGTCCTTTTTTACTTGGCTGAAGATTGGAAGAAATTCATCTACTTTCAGTTTCTTTTCATCTGAAAGACACACATTGATTATGAACTAACATGCCACACTCGTAAAGACACAAACTTACTTTTCTTTTTTGTGCCGCCCAATTTTTCAATTGTGGCTAGTGTTGGGTTGAGGTTGAGGGCTCTGAGCATATCTCCCAAATTGACGGCATCGACGGTACCATTACCCTCAAAATCGTAGATGGAAAACACAAAGTTTGCTCCTAAAATAAAATAATAAGTTAAAAAGGGAATTCGGTATTATTCAGAATATGAAAGGGTAAGCACATACCAAAGCTAAATAAAAAACCAGGAAGCTGAGGATGACCAATTAAAACAATTTGAAGCATGTTGACTGATAGTGATAAAAGCACTATCAATTCAGAAATTCCTAGCAAAATGTCTACAAATACAAATTTGTTTTCTGCAATTTCGACTTTTGATTTCGAAAGTCTTTAAATATGAAATTTTTAAAAAACATTTGCCTGAAATTTCGTTTTCCTCCCGAAACTTTTGATATTCAGTTGAAAATTTGGAGAATTTTTAAAAAGGTTTAAATTTTACCAACATTTTTGCTTTAATTTAAAAAGCTTAACTTTTATGTTCAAAATTTCAAAGTATTTTCAAATTAGATCGTATTTTAACTGAATACAAAATATCGACTTTCAGATCTTAAATTTCTATTAACAAATTGTTTATGGGTCTCTTTTTAAAATGTTACTTTCCGACTTTCGACATTTTTGAGAAAAATTTCGATTTAAAAGTCAAATTTTTGAAACGTAAGTTAAAATTATGAATTTTAAAAAATACATCCGTTGAAAATAGACAATAATGTTAAATAAAATGGGTTTTTCTTAACTCGAATGGTGAAGTTTTTTCTAGAAATTTTAATAGTAATTTCAAAAACTTTCCATTAAACTAATGGGTGCTCCATTAACACCGCCTATACATCTATAAATTAGGGACCCTCTAGTAAGTAGTCTGGCACTCTTCCGCCATATTACTGCCATTTCGTAGCGCGAAAATTCCAACCTATCATTTTTGATATTTTTAGCTGTTTGTTTTATGTTCATGCTTCTCGTCAATTCAAGCTATGTTTCTCACCAAAACACAAACAGCTAAAAATATCAAAAATAATAGGCTGAAATTTTATCACTATGAAATAGCAGGAATATGGCGAAAGAATGCCAGAATCTTATTAAAGGTCTCTAGTATGTACTATGAGTATTGAAGTTAAATCATGGATAATTACACGAATACACAAGGCACAGAAATTGTGAAAATCCAAATTGGTGAGAGTTTTGGGGAAACAGTTCGAAGATGTGGTTTTTTTTTGATTACCATAATGCACTTTCTCGTTCTATAGTGATCCGAATAATTAATAAATTTGTCCTGTTTGTGTTCATACAACACGGTCTAATGAAACCATTAGACCGTAATTAGAAGTGTTGGGCAACATTCTTCCACCTTGACTCGCCATCGTTCCAAGCAGTTGAGACTTTCACGAATTAGTTTGCACCAAACATCAAAAGATTAAAAGTTAAAATTCGATGTGTACGTGAAAATCTGAATTGCTGTAAACGATGACAAATCGAGGTAAAAGAATTATGCTCAACACTACTTCTAACTGCTGGAATATTTTCATTAGACCAATCTGTACGAATACTAGGTTTGAAAGGACCCAATCTTTCTTTATAAATTATTCGAATCACTGTAAGGCGAGAAGGAGCTTTATGGTCACCAATAATTCCACATCATCTTTGAATTTTTTCCACAAAATTCTCACGGAAATGGATTTTTAGAATTTCTATGCGTTGTGCGTTTCCTGTTTATACCTTTTTCTAAATATTTCGAATTTTTTTGTCGATCCTTTGATATTAAAGTCTAAGTTTTCAGAAAGAATTTAAATATTAAAAAAATAATAAAATTTGTTATATAAAATTAGGAAATATTGTTTCAAAATTTCAACTTTAAAATATTCCATTTTCCAAATTTTGAAAATATTTTCGAATTCTTGATTTTTCTTAAAATTCTGATTCTACTGTAAAAATTCGTTCCTTTGAGCCCAAACTTTTATTTTATTTTATTATATTTATTTATTACTCTTTTCCGTTTATTTTAAGTTGTTGAGGGAATGTTCATCTTAACGTTGAATTTACGTTACTTCTTTGCTTCGGGCTTTTGCATGTTTTTTTTACACTGGATTATGTCACTTATGTGTTAGTTTTAAAAAGACGTAACAAGGTGTCGAAACTTCTACATTTCTTTTATGCATTTCAGAAAATAACTCTTTGAAAACATCGCCTTATGAAAAACCTTTATTACCTTTATTATCATACATTTTGAAATTTACATGGTGGCCAAAAAAGAAACATATTATTTGGTTGATTTAGTTTGTTTAGTTTGTTGCTTTTTTCTAAATTCCAACTAGAAACACAATGAGTTTTTACTGCAATGAAGTCAAAACCGTTTTAGCTACAGCCAATTCTTAAATAGAGGATTTCAAATACATTGGTCACTTTAAGTGTATCACAGAAAAACTAAGAATCTGCATAAACCTAGTTTACTTATGTATTAAAAAGACTAACATTTTTGAGTGTAACTTATTTTCTGAAATATTCAGATTTTAGTCAATGTTATGACCATTTTAGTGAAGTTGTGCACAATAACAACATTTTACTGCAAATTTAATGAACCCTTTTGAATACTTTCAATTCCAGAGCACACTTAATGATATGTCTAACAGATAATCTTTTAATACCAAAGTCCTTTTTAATAATTTGTGGATTTTTTCAAATGCGTGTACTAAGTGAACTTCGCACACCTTGCAGTAAAATCTGAATTCTTCTTTCCACTCTTGCATATTTTGGTCATCCACTTCTTTTTTTTATCCAGTTATCTCCATCCACCAATTTTTGTTGGAAAATTCTTTAACAATTTTTCTAGCACCATTTTTTTTCTTTCAAAAGAGCTTTAATTATAATTTTATCGTTAGCACTCTCTAATAACATCATTAGCATATTCAGATCAATTTTAACTTACCAATAAAATAACTATTTGACAGTTAATTAGCATTTAAAAAAGTAAAGAAATATTTTACTCAGAATATATGTATTAGACTTTTTCATAGATAACTATATTGTGTTTATGGAAATACTTGATTTTTTTTGCGAAATACTCAGAGTGAAAAATATTTTTAAAATCCTCTATAAAAATTGTTTGTTTTTGTGATACTTTTAACTAAATTTTCTAAAACTTTATACTTTATTATATATTTGGTAAAAATTTCTTAAAAAAGTACCCACTAATAATAAAACTAGCAAAGAAAATGGAATGTTAACATTTTATTTTTCACCCATCGTATATGTTTCTTTGCATACGAATGCAAAAACTCTATTATCCTTTATTTATCTGTAATCGAATGACTGAAACTAAAATAATTTTTTTTGTATTGCAAACCTAATTATTTTGGATTCCGTGAAAGAAAACTATATTATCAAGAGTATTTTTTAACCATTTTAATTATTTTTTATATGCTACTTATTATTATTATTTAAATATGGATAGGGAATTGGCTCACAATTTAAATATTTAAATTCAATTCAATAATATAAGAGGACAAATTAACTAAACTTATATTTATCATTAATCCTCAGCTTAATACTGGTTTTCATGATATGTCAAATTTAATGTTGATTCTAGTAGAATAATTCAATTGAAAGTCAAAATCGGATCAACCATTGGTAAAACAATTGTCCAACTTTAATGAGGTTGTAATAATGTTGACAATGTTGATCTTAACTATCTAATTATATACTTTTATTCTTATTTTTCCAAAAATTCAAAAAAAATGTATCACCTATGATTTGTAATATGATTCATTTTATGTAATAAATTTAAATCTTCATTGACTGATCAAAATTGAAATTTATGGCTGCCTATAATTCATCAACTTTGATCTTCGTTATTTTAATCTATAAAAGTTTATACGGGACCGTCAAGGATCATAATTAAATATAATTTTAGGGCCTACGTTGAATTTCTCAAAGCAATTACAACTGGGTCACTATGACACAAGCTGATTTATACATAAATTTAAAAATAGCCAACCCCATAAATATAGTCACACGTATTCCGTACGTCGGACCTTATATGTTCCAAAGTTAAAATTAGCCTCCAGCTTATAACTTGTCAGTGAAGCAACGCAACACATTTGCGCACAGTATTATAAAAAAATAATACTTACGTTCAACGTCCCTGGCGCTTAAGTCTGCCTAAAATATAAAATAATAATATTAGGAGGATTTGCACAAAAATATGAAAATTAGAGAACAACGAGCGACTAAAATTGTTATTATACATTACCAAAAAAATTGTTAATTTTGGACACAACACGTTTTGGAGTGTGCTTGGAAGTAACAAGTGAAAACTGTTTGTTAATTATTATCACTTTTACATAAGAGCTGTCGTCGACAATGATTTTAAAAAAAATTATGACATATTTGTATCTCTTCTAGATCTTATGCAGAAGTAATTGATCAAAATCTATTAGACCTTGAATGCATAGACTACAAGGAACAAGACAGCACTACAGAATACAGACATAGATAGTAAAAGAAGGAACAAACTACTATACAACAAACAAACACAAATTGGACACTACACAACATAGAGTACAATCCATTTTCGAAAAATTGAGCACTACCTATCCCTTTCACGTTTCGACTTCGAGAACCAACAACTGGAAAAGAAAATCTCAAAGACCTAACTATTACTTTCTCTAAGTAATGCAAATTGTGATAACTACTATTTTGGCCAGCTTAATCTTCTTTTTCCAGTATTTGAAAGCCCTAACGTAGGCTGGTTCACCAACGGTCGATTCATCATGCTGCATTACACTTTTTACGTTCAAATCACTTCACACCAAAAATAGCTTATAGCGTGTAACGTATTTGCCTGTACTTACCATTGTGGTGATGTAACGTTACTTGCCTTCTAGTAATTACACCAGAAGTGGGGCCAAGAGGATGATGGCAGCCGAGTTTTATATGAGTAGATGGCGCTCCGGTAGCTCGCCTGAAACTGAAACTGAAACCCGCGGCGGATGCTGGCGTCTTACTTTGGCAACGTTGCGGACCTAAAATTTTCAGTAGAGTCGAGCGAATGTCATTCATATGGACGGCGAGGATTCCTTAGAAAGTTGCTTAAAATATACTCGTGCATCATGAGTGTTGTGTAGGTGATGGCGGGATGATTAGCTCGCACGCGAACTTATGTTTACACTTGAAAAAGTTCCAGCTGAACTTGAGAATTTCGGTACCTACTTTTCTAATATATGCATTATTCCTCGTTTTTTTAAATAGATTTTTCATTAGAATATGAATAGTGAATTAACCGATTCTATAACGAGAAACAATTAGAGGAAACTGATATCTAGCAAATGAAGTAAATTATTTTGCCTTCACAGACAATTTTTACATGATAAATGCTACTACATTCTTTTTGTTTAAATAGATTCCATATTCCTTAATACAATCATTTTTATTTCTAGAGAAAAGTATTTGTTGTATTATGCAGAAACTAAAAAATTCTTTGGTAATTAAAAGAATACGTGTTTGCAATATGCAGGGTGTAAAAGTACGAAAATATTTAGGAAGTGATTTTACGTCGGAAGTTAGTATAACTATTTTCTTTGAAATTTTTTCTGGAAACCTTTTCTTTCGTGGTTAATGCCCTCCAAAGTTATAGATTAGTGAACTTATTACACTCATTAAAATACATTTTACTATTATTTTTAATGACTCCTTATTAAAAGATGGCGGTGAAAATTACAACACCTATCAATTTTTTATTCAAAACTTTTTGTAAATTGGGGTTTGGATTTATAAAAATGCAATTTACAAATTTCTTACTTTAGAAGTTTTTACATTTCCTTCATATTTTTTGTAAGGTACATAGTTTTAAACTAAAAAAGAATAAAATGTGCAGCATTGATAATACCACTATCTGACAAAATCGTTAAAAAAAAGTACTGTTGTGTCATAACGTCTTAGCACAGTCTTGAATTAGTGTTTTCTTGAATGCTGTAAGACGTTGTGCTTCCGTGTTTTTGCTGTTTTCGTAATTCGATTTGATTTTCATATATTTTCACTTTTCGGGAAAAAATTTTAGAAGTCTAAAGAAATATTTTTCGCAAGAAAGTTTATAGAAATCTTATGCTACGTTTTGATGTAGAGTCACTTCCTGAATTATATCGCACTACGGCGTACGTTTTCTGATTCATGAAATTTCAGATTTTTTAAATGAACGTATTATCACTAAGGCACATTTAATTTTATTATTTAAAAACTGTCTTCTTTACAAACAATTGAGAAGAAAGGGAGGTAAAAAAGTTTCTAAACTTATTAGCTTTTTTTATAAGTCTTATCTCAATTTAGAAAAAGTTCTACTTTGCTGAAACGGACTGGCCCTTGGTTATCTTCAAAATTGAAATACTAATCTTGTCCCCTGAAACCAAGAAAGATTAAAAAATACAACAAAGGTTGCTCTAACGCGTTTCGATAGCCAAGCTATCATCTTCAGAGAGATACTGACACCTAATTCTAAAATTAACCCTTAAATACTAAGAATATTCACTTCGAGCATGATCGACTGCATTTCAGTGGCGTGTTTTTCATAGAAGCTAGGGAAACACAGTTTTTCTTTCAAAATGAAAATGCGAAAACTGAAAACTGAAAACTGAAAACTGAAAACTGAAAACTGAAAACTGAAAACTGAAAACTGAAAACTGAAAACTGAAAACTGAAAACTGAAAACTGAAAACTGAAAACTGAAAACTGAAAACTGAAAACTGAAAACTGAAAACTGAAAACTGAAAACTGAAAACTGAAAACTGAAAACTGAAAACTGAAAACTGAAAACTGAAAACTGAAAACTGAAAACTGAAAACTGAAAACTGAAAACTGAAAACTGAAAACTGAAAACTGAAAACTGAAAACTGAGAACTGAGAACTGAAAACTGAAAACTGAAAACTGAAAACTGAAAACTGAAAACTGAAAACTGAAAACTGAAAACTGGAAACAGAAAACTGAAAACTGAAAACTGAAAACTGAAAACTGAAAACTGAAAACTGGAAACAGAAAACAGAAAACTGAAAACTGAAAACAGAAAACTGAAAACCGAGAAGCGAAAATCGAAAACGGAATACTGAAAGCCGAAAACCGAATACCGAAAACCGAGAACCGAGAACCGAAAACCAAAAACCCAGAACCGAAAACCGAAAACCCTTTGTTTTTCACTCAGCAGCTGCGACCACTAGTTTTTGATATTAGTAACGCTTATGATCGAAATTTAACAATTGTGGCCGTAAAGTAACTTATTTTAGACATAATTAATCGGAATTTATTTATGTATAAATTCTTAAGGCCCCTTGAGAGTATAAACGATTTTATTTTGATAGAAAATTTCGATTTTTTCAAAATTGTTTATTTTTAAATGATGATTTGTCAAAACTCTAACCTTTTTTCAAAAGTTTAGTTTTACAATTCAATTTATTATTGAAAATTTGGACATTTCAAAATTTCACCTTGCTCAAAAGTTCCATTTCAAAATTTTGACTTTTTTTAAATTTCAATTTTCTTCGAAATTATAACTTTTTTGAAAATGATGACTTTTTCAAAATTTCGAATTTTTAAATGAAATTTCATCTTAATTTTAAGTTAGACTTTAAATTAGTAGTTAAGCCTTTGTTTTAAAAATAATCCAATTTATTGTATTGAAAATTACGATCTTTTTAAAAAAATCAAAACTTTTCAAAAGAGACTTTTAAAAAATTTTTAAAAAGTTATACTTTTCAAAATTGTGCTTTTATGAACATTTTGGGTTTTCTCGAGGTTTATTTCTCTAAATTTTGACTTTTATGTCGAAATTTCGACTTTATTGTTTTCGATCTTTTTGAAAAATTCGTCTTCTGTTGAAAATTTAAGCTTTTTTTTGAAAAATTTGTTTTCCTTGAAAATTTGGAATATTCTGAAAATTTTGACTTTTGGTAAAAATCGCGACTTTTTTGCAATTCAGATAACAAAATTTACATTGTTCAACATTTAGGCCTTTTTTTGAAATTCTGACTGAAAATTTGTACTTTTTCCAAAATATTGGCTTTTTTTATTTTAGTCCTTTTCTCCTAATTCAACTTTTTGTGAATTAAATCTCTTTTTAAAAAATTACTCCTTGTTGAAAATTTGAAATATTTATTTGAAAAGTCTTTAATTTTTCAACTTTTTTTTGATTAAATTTATAAAAATACCTTATTTTTCAAAAGTTTTTATTCAATTGTGTCTTTTTTGAAAACTAAAACCAACAAGTTGAAACTATCCAAAACTTTGGCTTTTTTTTGAAATTCTGGCTGAAAATTTTTGCACAAGTTTCAATTATTTAAAAAATTTTAACTTTTTAATGAAATTTAAACTTTTTTTCAAAGTGTTTTAAGTTTAAAATTTCGACTTTTTTGAAAGTTTGATTTTTTCTAAAATGTAGTTTTTTCGTTTTCCCAACTTGTTTAAAAATGTACTAGTTTTTCGAAATTCAACTTTTTCTGGAATTTTGAATTATTTTTAAAAATATTGATTTAATCATTTCGATTATTTTTTAAATTGGGATATTTTTCGAAAAATTAGACTTTTTGTTAAAAATTAGACTTTTTCTTAAAATTTCACTGTTTTCTCCAAATTTCAAATTTTTCTCGAAATTTCGACTTCTTTGTAATCTTTTGAAAAAATTCCACTTTTGTTGAAATTTTGAATTATTTTAAAATATTCGATTTTTAAATCTCGATTTAACTATTATTTAAAATTTCGATTTTTTTAACAGTGTCACCTTGCTTTTTTCAAAATTTTGATCTTTTTTCTTAATGTCAACTTTTTTGATTGGAAATTTTTTGTAGAGTTTGACTTTAAAAATTTTGAATGTTTCTCGAAATTTTTAATTATGATGAAAATTTCGACATTTCTAACAATTTGGTATTTTCCTCAATTTTGATCTTCTCTCTTAAAATGCAACTATTTTTTAATATTTTTTTTTCGACATTTTAATTTTTAGTAGAAATTTCGACTCTTGAAATATTGACTTAAAAATTTTAACCATTTTGAAAACTTGGACTTTTACAAAATTTCGAATTTTTCGAAATTTCACTTTTTTGGAAATTTTAAGTTTTCAAAAAATTTGAATTTTTAAAAATTCTGACTTATTTTAAAATTTTGAATTTTGTGAAAATTTTGACGTTTGAAATTCTGACTTTTTGATAATTTGGCTTTTTTCGAAAATTTCGACATTCCCTAAAAATAAATTTAAAGTTTAAAGTTTTAAGGAAAATCTTAGGAAAAAAAGTATATTCTTGCTTAAGTTCCATTTTGTGTTTAAAATGGTTTTTATAATTCTTTGACATAACTTTTCAACTGAATCTCTGAGTTTTTGCTCTCTTTAAATTTTAAAGGGAAGATCCAAATTTAAACGGAAAAATTTTAAAAATAAAGTAGTCCGAAGACCAAACTGAACATTAAAGAAATATTATCCAGTTTATCCTAAAGTTTGAAAATCTGGACTTCTTTATAATAAGTTTGGACAAATATCTGGATTTAGACTTAAATTTTTAATTTTTTTGCAACATTTTCTTGAAAATTGAATTTTGTTTTGAAATTCTGAATTTAAATCGATATTTCGATCAATCTAAACATACTTTTTGATTGCTAATGCATTCAAAATGTAATTCGTTAAAAGCAAAATTCTAATTAATCTTTTAAAAACGTGTCACAATTCCTTATATATCAACCTCTACTATTTTTAACAGAGATGAGTGGCCTAAAGGCTCAGCCCTACCATTCATAAGGTTGTCTCAAGCCTTATGGATAGCTAAACTTTCACATACATTTAACATAGAATTCTTATTTACTACTCTTAACAGTTTAATATTATTATCTATCTTATGATCTAATTCAAAAGCATGTTGAGCAATACTTGACTTTTCAGTTCTTCCGTACCTCAGATGAGCCAAATGCTCCTTCAGTCGGATTTTAAGAGATCGTCTAGTCTGCCTGACGTACTTTTGAGTACAATCTTTACAGGAAATTTGGTAAAAACCTGATTTCTCCGTTTGTTCTACTTTATCCTTCAAACTACCTAAACGAGAATTTAATTTCCCATTAGAACTGTAAACAATCCTGGAGCCTTGTTTTCGTAAAATTCCACTCAAACAATGCGTAAGTGAGGGTTCAAATGGAAGTGAGACGAAATTAAAGTTTCTTTTTTCGTCAGCTCCATAGGTGTTGTAAATTTCATTCCCATTTATTAAAGAAGGGCCCCAAACATATATATAAATTTTACTAGTGTACTAAATATGTTAATTTTGGATTGAAAATATTGGTTGTATACCTGAATTTCATTAATGTGTTGAAGGACCTTAATCTTGTAACAAGCATTGAGTCAGCTCATGGCTCCGATGAAGAGATTTATCTCTTTTTGATGTATGTCATTCTGGGCTAGCTGTACTTCTTGTGTAAAACTTGTTAGATACTGTGTTTAATTGGAGGATTCCAAATGGAACTGAAGCTTCATCTTCACTTATTCTGTTACAAGAACATTAATGCTAATTTTATTAGTCGTTAAAAAATAAATATTTTAAAATCAATCATTTTGTAATTAGTTATCTATTTCCTATTATCGAAGCGACAAAATTCCTGATTTAGATCATCCAATTAATGTTTATGGTGCAACTACCATTTATTTGGAAATTTCCATTTACTTTCTCATTGTTGACATTTATGTCGCCAGGGTCCACAAAATATGAAATCAGAACCCACCTTGTAAGAGGTCACTTGAAGAATTTTCAGGCACACAACTTCAAACACACATGAGTTCTTGTAGTGCATTGCTTCTTAACACACTGCGGGCGCACTAATCCTCTCCTGGTAACTGATTTGCTATTGTAACAAAAAGTAACTATAAGGTTTAGTGGGGAATTTTCTAGAAAATTTGATAAGGGAAAGCGGCCGCAATAATAAATCAAACAACAAATAAGCGCTCCGGAAATTTCGGCAAACGATAACCTTATCTACCAAATTCTTCTAGAACCCGGACCGGGACCTATATAAGGCGGTCAATTTTCCCTCAGTCAAGTTAGTTAGAATTCAATGAATAAGTTAGTTAATTAAACAGTGTTAGTGAATTGCAATTGTAATGTTCCAAGTTCAGTTTTAAAATAAAACGGTTACAGTTCACGGCGTATTAATCATTCGAACCGATAACGCGCAACAATATATTTGCCTGGCTTCCCTTATCTGTACAATCTCTCATCGATTATTGTGTCCGAAACTATTGGTCTTTTCTGTGTACAGAGTACAGGAAAACTTTGGAAAAGTACTAATCCATAATGGCCTGCATTAATTTATTATCAAAAAGATGTGAGTACTAGCCTAGATAAACGAACTAATTGCCAGTTTTTCATTTCCTTTTGAATATTTCTTATGCCTAATAGCAATCCAGGTACTTTCTGGGTAGAAAGTATATCTTCAATTAGAGCAATAGTAGTAATTTTAAAGAATAAACTCTGTTCAAAAAGCTTCTGTAAATTAGCTGGTCATTTTTCTAATTTATTTGATAACAACTGGTCTGAGTTTCTATTGATTGTGTTTCATATGAAAGGAACCGAAAAGCAAAGAAACAAGTTTTGTACTTAAATAAATAAATGAATGAGAATGAAAGTGCAATCACGAAAATGATATCCCACCATGTTATTATTAGGTGATATCTTTATTATTTACTAAGATAGAACCAAAAAGAATGTTTAAATGGCATCAAGTAATCTATTATTATGCGCCCTCAAAGATTTGGTCGTTGCTGCCACCCCGAAGAAACCACGCTCCCTCCTTTTTTTTAAATTATACCCCCCACTTTTTTCACTAAAAATAAATATTCATCTTTGATATCATTGGACATTTATGTCGCAATGGCAAACTTAAAACGAATTAATCATATATTTTATGATATTGACGACAAATACTACACAACTATTGAAAGCCGACAAGGTATAGAAACTTCATAAAAACTATGGAATATGTGCTTATGTTAAATAATGTTTCATACTAATACAAATTAAGCTTTATGTCAGTAGTTACATATTGTACAACAAATTACCAAAGAGTTTAAGTAATTACAGGATATTCTTCTTCCGGGATTGGATCGTGTCAAAGAACTACTAAAAGTGTTCGATGTTTTGCCCACCATCGTAGGAGGCTTCTTCAGGAACAAAGAAAAGAAAATATGAAAAGAGGAGTATGAAGAGTTTCGCCTCTGGTATGTTGGACATACTGAGTTACCGTGCTGTTCTGTCTAAACTTTCTTATCCTTTGTACCAATTTTCAATTCAGAAGAGTTTCGCCTCTGGTGTGGTGGACATACTGAGTTACCGTGCTCTGATGTTTTGAAATTGGCCTTTTTATTCTTTCGTTTGTTTTTGCATATTCCTTCATATTCCTCTTTTCGTTTTTTCTTTTCTTTGTTCCTGAAGAAGCCCCCTACGATGGTGGGCGAAACGTCGAACACTTTTAGTAGTTCTTTGACACGGTCCAATCCCGGAAGAAGTATATCCTGTACTGACTCTGGCCGTGGAAGCCTTCGTTATCAGTTTAAGTAATTCTGTGTTTCGAATTGAACTTAAGCTATGAACTTTACCTGATACTTGTAATTTACATTTAGGTCCGTCTAAAGAACTTCCGGGCTCGGGAAAAAGTATGAACTCCCCTTATTTCAGGTGTTTTCAATTTGTGCGGGCTCCTTCGAGCAGTCTATTCAGGCTCTTTTAGGATTGACTCAAGGGGCAAATTTTGATCCAAAGATTTTTGATCACTTAGAAAGAGCATTTTTGACCTCTTCAATATTTTTCATGAAGCACAGTTTTACTTTTGACGACTAAAAAAAGCAAACCTTTATAATATTTTTTTCCAACAAAGGCCCTAAGTATTATTTTAAATTTGGAGAATTTAAACATAAAAAAATGTGTCCCGGAATGACTGACATAGACGTACCTAGAAGCACGACCCCCCCCCCATCAGCGTACCTATTTTTATCTTAGGTAAATCTTTGGTATTTTCTTTGTAACATGTTATTCTAAGATTTTAGATGTAAATTAATTTCCATAATTTCTTGTTCCGCTACTGCATGATCGTCTGTTTTCTTATCTTACTACTTAAAAATGAAATATTTTTTCAAAAAATATTGAATGTTATTGTTCCACATGCTTCAATTTATTCTTAGTAAAATGCTAGGAAAATAAGGCAAATTTAATAGAAATAAACGGCTTGTTTCAATAAACAATCTGAAAAGTAGTTCAAGTGCAAATTGACAATAATTTTCTGCTCCTTTCCTAAAATAGTGGGAAGTTAATTTAGAGATAAACGAATTATAGAATTCAGATTCGCATTCCAACTCTTACGAGGAAAATATTTAGATCTTATTTTTAGTGCCTGCAGTAGGTAACCAAATTTCTGTAAGCTTAATAATGAGACTTACAAAAATACATCTACCTACAATATCTACGGCAATTTGCCTATTATTGTACTAAAAATAACTGCTACCGATTTTTCTCGTGCAATAGTACGGCTTTTTAGTCAAATCATTCCCAACCATATAATATAACTTTATGTTTTGGAAATCAACCTTGATTCCTTATTTTGATGCTTGTTTTAAATGTGAGTTATTTGCGGTCCTGCACTGAAGGCGTTCTATGCAGTCAGGAAGTTATATTATTGGTATGCGAAATTATCCTTCCAAAAAATGTCATTTGCAAATGGTGCAAATAGTCATATATTTTATATAAATATACAGGGTATCCGCCTTACTCATGACGATATATAGATATAATTATTGAAAATAAAGTTAAAATAAAACATATTAGTTTACGTGAATTGGTTTTTATATCTTTGAAAAAAGAGTTACAATTTGGACTATTAAATCTTGGTAAAAGCGATATAATCAATGATAAATAAAAAAATTCCTTAATGTGTGTGTATAAAATAGACATTAAAAAACTATTTTAAGGTGAAAATCCGATATCAATATCTCAAATATGTACGCAGATACAAGTCTGTAACATGCTACTTTTTTCACAAAAAAACTCTGCAGTGGGAACACGGGAACCCTATAAAATACTGTCAATTTGATCAGCATCAGTTTCCCTAAAAAATATAAATTTAGTGATATAAATCTACATAAATATAAATGAAGTTAATTTGACAATGTGGATTAATGATATATTTGCCAAATTGATAAAACGTCATTTTAAAATTTATCTTGAGTGAAACGCTATCTTCGGTATACCCAATTAATGCCAAATTTGGCAAAGTAAATCTTACTTTCTTTACATATTGATAAGAATCATGAGAAACAGTTTGCCCTTTTTAAAGATATTGATGTGATAGAGTAACTTTAAATTAAGAGTCGAAACATTAACACAAGGTAATAAAGCTACCAGTCACTTAGCCTTTATTGTCCTGAAAAAAAATATCAATAATAAAGTAAGGGAAGTTAACTCAGGTTTTCTGGCTCTTCAGAGCTCTCCTTCTTAGTTGAGTGTTTCCTTATATAATTTACGATTTTGGAACCAATATTCCACTTTTTCTTTTTCAAATTGTAAACCTTAGCCCTTAACGTACGTCTTCCAGGATCATCACCTTTGGACGAAGCGGGAAGAGGAAAAGTCATAGACTTCCTCGCTATTTCATCTAATTCTTCAGTTTCTTGATTTAACAAGTCATCTTCGTCTTGAATTCCTGCAAGGCTTACGTTGTCCATATTTGAATCATCTGGAACTTTGATTATTTCGTCTGAATTGCTTTTTGGTAGTGGAATGTTTTCGGGGTGGATACCTTTATTTGAAATGAATGGTTGGTCGTCGGGTTTAACGCAATCTAATTCTACGGATCTTATTTGGGTCTCTTCTTTCTCCTCCCATTCGTTTTCTTTTACTTTAGCTGCTTCACTAACCAATAACTTTGCTATTAGATTCTTGGAATTTTTGACTAAATCAGTAAGTCTGCTTTTTTTCTCTAAAACTATACTTTTCATATGATGATAAGCACATGTTGCCTTTGACTCTATAATTTCATTCTCGCATAATTGATCACCAACCCCGGTATTAAACTTCTTTATTTCGTCATCTCCTGATTTGTCTTTTTCAAATTTGCATGACATATCACTTAAATCCGTCAAATTGGCCGATCGTGGTGTATACTCATCTTTAATATCTCCTGATATTTGTAATCTTTTATACAGCTCATCTTCTTTCTTTGATACAGTATTCAAAGCATTATCAACGATTTCGTGCATGATCTCGGAAGCAATGGTCTGTCCCTGACTTAATGGTTCAGATTTCAAAAGTTTGGGTTCGATTTTTTGATCCCCAATCTCATGGCCTTAAATGTGATAAATTATGTACAGGCATATAGAACAGCCTTAGTGCTTACCAATATTCCTTCTGAGCTCGCAACATTCTAATTGTAAACCCGACATTATGCTTGAGAAATGTTAAAAATAAAATGTCAAATAAACTGTTTTGTTTAATTTTGAATGATGCGATCTGGATTTTATTTACTGAAAGTCATGAAATGACACTGACATCCACACCTGCATAATACTACTGTCTCGTGAAATAAAGCAATATTCAACGAGACTAAATATGAAGAGAAAACTAAATTTTTCAGTTTAAATAAGATATGCATTCGAATTCAAAAAATCCTAAGTATAGACCAAATTGCAGCGAGAAAGAATTACAAAATATCCATTATGAAACTTTTCCTAGCATCAATTTTTCAGATGATCATAAGGAATCGAATAACATTGAACTGTGCATTGAAGTTGAAATCGAAGATAGTTTAAAGGATCTACTTTCATCACCTGAGAAATGCAAATCCACGTTACTTGATGTCACGGTCATTAAGCCAAAAGAACTTGATTATTCAAAAAGAATAGAAACGAACACGCTTAAAGGAACACAGGTTGGCAATAAATATTATCTTACGCCTACTAACAGTCTTTAAATTAGGAAAATATTCAATTGCCGAATATAACTTGAGTATCCTGCAGAAGATAAGAAAATGAATTTATTGTATACTGTATCTTTGGATTCAATAGCTCTATTTTGTATCTTATAGTGTATTGAGAAAAAATCTAATTTTCTGCACAAGTATGGTGAACAGGGTGTTCAGCGAGGAACTGGGGTCGCAATATCACAAATTTGAAAATATGATCATAAATTATATCGTAGAGGACACGTTTGCGGATGGAATAATTTTAAATTTTATTTTTCATTGCTATGTGCTATGATGTATCTGTCTCATTTCTCGTTGAACATTCTCTATATAAAATCTATGACTTCATGGGAAAAATACATTAAATGATTTTTTAAATGATAGCAAAAACCAAGTTAAGCGAAATATGAATCCTTTACAATTCGAGAAAAAACTGGTTTCAATCAATATCTGCCTGAAGATAACTAATTTGCATTTTTGGCCCATTTACTACTTTGCTGGAAAAAACGGTTTTCTTATTTCTGCGTTTTAACTGACGCAATTGCCTGTTACAATCAAATATACAAAAAAATTAATTTCCGTCTGTATACGAAGTACTTCGAAATCGCGTGGCCCTATTTTTGAGATTTGAAGTGCATATGTCTTAAATATGTTTATTATCGGCGACATTTTCGAAAGGCGAAGATATTTATTTAAGAACAAAATATTCAAAGTAACTTTTAAAGTAGTGTCCGCTTTCTTGAATTCTGTATACATACAGTGTCTCCTAAGATAGAGTACTGAAGAGGTATTCCTGCTTTATTTGTGGTTTTATGAGAAAAATAACTGTTTATTAAACTGTCTGCTGTGTCTTAAATCAACGAAAATGACATTATTTTCGTTGTTATTTGTACAGGGAATCTAATAATTTAGGAATTTTAAAAAATGATCAAGAGTAAATTCTTGTTATCTTTGGCGATATCGAAAAATGTTATTAGGAAATATAGTTTATAACTGGAAAAATACTTAAAAATTACTCTTTGGTTCAGCCTCTAAAAATTAAACAAAACAGATTATAAATCAGGATTAAACATAAGAAAATAATGAGGAATTTGACAAAAACAATATGTAATTAAACTAAAACATCATTTAAACCAGCCTCGCCAACTGTGTATGCCCAAAGAAAAAAAAAACCTATAGAAAAGTACCGACGTTGATGATGTTTATTCATTTAAATTCTTGATATTTTTTCGATGAAATAATGTTAATATCTAAAAAGAGCTTTCATTACACGATTTTAAAAATTGATGCCATTTTTTTATTAATGTCTGAGCTGTTATTAACAAAGAAATTTCTTCACCCCAAAATGAGTGAAGAAATAGAGACGAAGTTTTACGAAAGACACAATAAAATAAAGTAACCTGTTTCTGTTTTAAAAACTTTGTAAAAAACTGTAGTTAAAACCGTAGGGTTGGTAACAGAGATTTAAATGTATTATCACATATTTCTGTAAAAAAATGTACTCTCTCTATTTTTAATTTTCTACAAGAATTTCGTATCTAAAGTTTATTTTTCTAAATTCTAATGCACAGAGTGATAGGTTTAAGTTTCTACATTTCTCAGATTCAGAGTTTGGACACCAAATATAAATAGATCCATTACGTTGGTGTACCCAAATCGAACCAAACAGATGCTCCGGCTGAAGGTATACACTATAAAATTACAAATAGTCTAAATGTAATTTCTAGGTACACCGCCACCTAGCGGTCTGTAGAGATTGTGGAATAGCTCCAATAAATTTCATGCAAAGAGAATAGACTTGTGTCCATTGAACCCGTTTAGAGGGCTTAATTATTGCAGCCTGGGTCTATTCGCTTTATATATTTTTTATTAAATAATTCAAAATTCCAAATTTGGACATTTTTTGTATTTTTTAAATAATTGAGCTCCCTGTATAAAAAATAAAGAAAATAATGTCATTTTCAGAGATATAAGACCAAGCACAAATTTTTATAAACAATTACTTTTTCTCGTAAACTCATAAATAAAAAAGAAACCCCTCTTCAGTAATCTATCTTGGGACACACTGTATATTATTAACAACAGGGTTAGAAAGAAGTAGGGGTAATATGGTGGAATATAAATTCAATCATACAAAACTTTTTATTCAAACTTTTAAATCATTATTGGATTTTTTAGTTTAGTTAATAATTCATCTTCCATTCCTAATTAATATTAATATGTTTAAGAGATTTTTATAAAGTCAAAAATGTAAAAAACGTTGTGAAGATTTTATTAATACCTTTTTGGTCCAACATATAAGCTCCAGTAAAAGTCAATTGAAGAAAACTTACTATGGCCAATTACATAGAACATTTAATAACATTTCAACTATTTGGTCTAAATTTTTAGTGTAAAATCGTGAATCCAAATATTTCGAATCCATCTTAAGCCTGTTTAGAATTTATAAAAAATTATAGTTATTTCTGAAAATTACAACTTTTTTCAAAATTAGCACCTTCATTTTTTCCTAAGATTTTGATTTTGCTTATACGTTTATATTTTATTAATGTTTTGACTTATCCTTAAATTACTTTATCCTTAAATTTCGAAACTTATTTTTTTCAGAATTTCATATTTAAACTTGAAATTTCGGATTTTTTTAATTACCCGATTTTGTTTCATCAACATTTTCTTGAAATGTGAACCTTTTTCTGCAAATTTCAAGAAAGATTTATTTATAACGTAAATTATCAGGTTTTTGAAATATAGTAAAATTTCGCACCTTCAGTTGTTACCGCTTTATCTGAAAATTCAGCTTAAGATTAGATATTTTGACAGTTCCTTTTTTTGAAATTTGGAAATGCTAATGATGTAAATCTAAAAACTCAGGCTTTTTAATTTAGAAGTTCGGGTGTTTTTCTAATAATTTATGTTTACAAGTTTCGAATAGTGGAAAGCATGTGATCATCACCTCGTTACTGTTACGAGACCCATAAAATTATGAAGTTCCTAAATAATATTGACAGAAAATTATGTTTTTCTCTCTATATGAAAATCAGCAATTGTAACATCTCCACATGCGTCTGCACATGTGCGTCTTTTCTTATCTTTTCGATCAAAAATTGCCTCTGCTATGCATGTCGTACTAAGCTATCGCGCTCTTTCTGTCTGTCTTCTCTATGATTTTCCATTTTAGCAGAGCTTCGCCTTTAATATAGATGACATATTAAATTACCGGTGCACCTTTGTCTTAAATCTTGATTTTCATTTCAAAGTCTGCAGAGGAGTTTCGCCTTTATATAATTGACATACTGAGTTACCGCACTGTTCTGTATTTCTTGCGTCTCCTCTCCATTTTGTACCACGTTCATTTAGAAAAAGTTTCGTCTACAGCATTTATCGACTGACATCCAGATTGACTGTATTCACTCTTTGTGTCACTTTTACTTCAAAAGATCTTCGGCTTCGCACGGTTGACATGTCAAATTACCGTGCACTTCTGTCCCGATTTTTTTGTACTTTCTTCCTGAGAAATTCTCCTACGATGGCGAGTAAAATGTCTAACATTTTCAATAGTTTCTTAACACGGTCCAATGTCGAGGGAATTATATTTTATATTGGAAAGTAATACACTTTTGCCGGCAGTCAATTATATGGGAATATTTTGCCCTAGGAAGAAATCACAATATTAAATTCTTTAAAAATCAACTGATCGGATTCTTTCATAATCTCAATTGACAGTGGCTATAATTCTTTTAGATTTTGTAAACTTTGCTTTGAGTGAACTTCCAAATCCAAATCTAATCCTCTTATTTTTATCGAAGTTCTCTTGTAACGATAATTCATAATTGTTTTATTATAAGTTGGAAGAGTGATAGACATATTTTTTGACAGGACTCTGAAAATGAATAAGCATTTTCTGCCATGCTGTTTCCAATGTTTTACAAATCAAGCAAAAATATAAGATTTTCAAATAACTGTTGCATTAAATACGTAGTATTTCTTAAACAATTTGATATAAATTCCATGAGTTCCAAAATATACATTCATTAGTTTATATCTTACGGCCTACTAGCAGCATTGTGATGTCTGCATTTTTCTTTCAAGAAATTAAATAAAATTATATTATACTATAGGTGAGAAATTTGATAGCGAACATAGAAAGGCAAAAAAGGGAAGAGAAGCTCATTAGTGAAATTTTAGAAGAAAAGGGAACTGAACACGAGACCATCATTAAGGTCTGTCGACATAAACCAAGAAGAAATCTTAACGTATACAGTGATTTTGGTTACGACTCGACAGTGCGGGACCGACACAAACAAACTTTGAATAAACTCCAAAAATCAATTAGGACGAAAAAAATTGACTCTAGCAGTGCTCCCGTAGACTCCATCAGCAGAAAGAGAGATACCAACTGTTTTGCTGGAATAACGTCTCTTACTCCGCCAGCGGGAGAATATCGTAGGATGCATAAAGATCCACGGGGCTCTCTAGAGTCCGCAGGAGGTGTTGAGCCCACTGATTGTGAGGAATATCCCCCTTTGTTAGAGTTCTCTAATTTTAATTTTAAAGGTGAGTTATAAGTTATTTTTAATAAGTACTTTTTTCCTTTCTGTATCTGTCTTTTATAAGCCTGCCGCTGATATCATCAGCGTCTACACAACTAAAAATGTCGCTTTTCGCCCCTCTAAAACACTAAGAGATTAATTTTTTGACTGCTAAATAAAAATGAACCAAAAATATTTTTAACGACTAAAAAAGATCACACGGTACGCCAAACATTTATTTTTACAGCTAAAAAAAAGGTCCTTACCCTATAAAATGCGATTGTTATCGCCTTGATAGTATTAACAGCGCAATACACGAGTCGTACACTCGCTCCCAGCGAGCCTTGGCGTCCGAAACGAAATCAGTTCTTAAACGTTAATGTTAAGTGTATTAAAGGCATCCTTGTAAAAATATAATGAATGTGTGCAGGAAAAAGGTTATATAACTCCAGATACTATATAACTCCTTACGAACGACTAACGTATATTTATTTATCTAGGACAGATTATTACAATGTCAATCGTAAGTGGTAAAAATCTATTTAACATTTTAAATGGAGAATGAAGCACACAGTCATCTATATCAGACGTAGATATTCTATGGCCCACGAGTCACATAGTGGCCCATTTTATGATTTGAAGAAGCCCAGCCTAATTAGACAATAACAGATTCATCAACATAAAACTCAGTGCTATAAGGGCAACCAATATAGTCTTTTTTTTAATTATTAAAAATATGTTTGGCATAACGTTTTCGTTTTTGACCGGGAAAAATAGTTTAGGATACTTAGATTTTTTTCTTGATCTTCAAAAGGTATTATGGACTCGAAACATCTTTATAATTCTTAAACTTTGGGTGATCCTGATCTGCAGCAAAAAAAAACACGTTTACAGGCGGTTTAAAAATGGTATCCAAATTACGAATGGAAGTAGCCATCAAATGGTCAACCCTGACTAAATGCTGATAATGTTTTAAGGTATTTTAACTCTAGTGGGGGTACTTCCAAATGCACAAACAGGCGCTCTTAAATTTTAATTAGATTTATGTTGTGTGTACATCAAATAACGAGACTTAATAAGGTTGTAACAGGCCTTTAGTTCTCATCTCGAGATTTGGTGATCTGATGAGATCATCCTGTATATCTGAATGGAAGTAACCTAAAGATGATGTCTTCCAATATAAAAGCTATTACGCAATGGTTTTTAATTTAGAGCATATGTATTTTACAACTTAATTTGGTTGCACTATATCATCCCACAAAAAAAGATGACTGAGATCTGTTTTCACTTATTTTTATTGGCGGATAAATTGCTACATTGTTGCAGCTCCTTATATCATTACGTTTAACAACATACTTCTTTCGGATAATTAAATCTATTATTGGTTATTCTGCATTATTGATCTTTCTATTCCTTTACTTTTTCAGTTAAGTATGCGTCCACACCATAAATAATCACTGCAAACAAACATGTAAAAAAACGAATTATGTAAAATTTTCTTCATCACGACCCTTAAGCAATTAAATGATCTATCCACAATTTTATCTATCAGTAAAATTATTCATTTTTAGGTGGAGACGACAAAAAGACTCATCAAGTTTACACAACAGCAAGGACATTTCGTGATATCGATCCTGTCTTAACTTGCACCAATAACAGTAAAAATAGTGTTGGTCCTTGTCTTTGTAACCGTTGTGGCATTGCTGGTCTTCTGAGTGAATCACAAAAGCGTCCCATCGTTACAGCCCCCGTGGAGCATCCCAACGATCTAAGGCGAAACAGGCGAGACTGCAGCAGACATGATAGACCTCATAGGGCTTCCGAAAGTTTAACTAACGAAGACAAAAACATACAGGTTGCTTTTCTTAATTTGTTGGATCGGATTAAGTCCCTAGAAGAAAGGATGGAAGTTCAAGAAGAAAGAGCTGTACCGAAGGATTATTTTAAGCGCATTATCACTAAGTTAATCGCCCATTTCTCACCTAGAATCATTACAGCCCGAAACGACAGTTCATATAGATTAAATGACGGTGATTCGGACGAATCGACTCAGTATAAAAATAAATGTTCAGTAAACGCTGCTTTAATTGAAGGTAAACTTTCTCCACGTCAAGGTGGTAGCAATGCCAAAACCGATAAAAAGAAAGGTAGAGCAAAAGAAGGCGAGTTAATAAATCTAATTAGTAATTTGGCCGATAATATAACTAGTACCAAACACGAAAGTAGTTACGAGAATGCTTGGAAGTGGGGAGGAGAAATTCTCAAACCCGGCATAGATTTGAAAAATAAGATCATGTCGTTGCTGGAAGTTGCTTTACAACAACCGAAGAAAACCGAAGCAGAATTGGTAAAACCCATTAAAAGCGCTAAAAGTTCAAATTCTAAGCCTAGCAAGCACACTGATGTCAAAAATGAAATTGATTCTGATATTTTCAAGAACTTTGTTGAAGCTATGTCTGCAAGAATTTATAACAATCACAAGAAAGATAAAGAATCGAAGGGGGAAGTTTGTAAAAAATCCAGTATGCTTGATACGACGAAATCTCAAATTGCAGATGGTTTTAATCAAAGCAACTCAGATTCTTCTTTGTATACAAAAAACACCAAGAAAAAGGAGGTTCTTGGTTCAACGATCACAAATTTCCAGAAAAGCAGCACTATAAAAAAAAATCCTTCTCAGAAACCACAATCGAAGAATAAAAGTCAACAAGGGGTGGCTTCGGAAGGAGCGAAGCGTTTGAACATATCCTACCTCAATCCGAAGTTGTCAGCTTGGCAAGAGGAAGAATCGCAGCTTTCATTTACTTTAGAGCGTTCAGAGGATGCCGTAACTAGGCAGAAAAGTATCAAAGCAACGCAATAAGGAATCAGGTAATTTAAATTTTCTGTTAGTTGTAAATAATTTCTTAAATTTAAGTTAAAAATATTGAAAAGTATTTTTGTACTCTACATATTTTTTTGCAAGTCGTAGGAAGTTTTATATTATGGCTGAACAGCTCATAGCTTCATTTATTTAATTTTTATTACCTGCCCAATTAAAAAAAAATGTTTATCATAAGGATTCTTTATTAAAAATAAATAAAAATGTTATTTGTGTCGCTGTTCCTGGCCATAGTTTTTAAAGAAATTATCTAGCAAAAAACAAACTAATTATGTAATTATGCCACAGGATTTTAGGTATGCAAGTTTGCAATTTGAACAGAATGCTTATGATTATAGTTTCTACATTGCGTTTTATCTTGAGACTAACACTTTTCCTCTTTCAAAAATAAAAATTCCAAGGTTCGCAACGAAATTTTGAGAAAATATTAAACATTTCTAAATAGTGTCTTTAGATTTCTTTCAGTTTAATTTGGCGCACAATTTTCAATATTTTTGTAAAAAAACAAATCTTGCAATTTTTATAATTTTTTCTTGTATTTCGACTTTTTAAAGTTAGAACGTTTTATTATCATGTTTTTTTTACTCAAGATTTAGATTTTAGTTCCAAATCTAGATTGTTTCCTAGGTTTTCTGGAATTTCGTTATTTAAATTGAAATTTAAAGCGCAAAAATTTTAAATTAAAAAAAAGTTGTATAGATAGGTTGCAATTTTAACAGATTTTTATTAATAGATTCATTTTTATTTCAAAGTTTTATTTGAATGGGTAACACTTCAGTTACTTTTATGCAACCTTATATTCAGGCCGTGTTTAAAAATAGAAGTTCAGAATATTTCAGAGTTGCTCAAATTAATTTACTTTAGTTATAATTTGCAGAAGGCCTTTTTGGTGTTATATTTATAATTCGCATACTGGACATTTTAAATAAAAATAAGTGAACTTTCATTACCTGTTTTCATCGTTGTTTTCCATAAAAGAATGAAAATTATTTTTTATTTTAACAAGAAAAAACAAGAAACAAAGAACACTGAAAAAGAATATTTGGGCAATTTATATTTAACTTCAGTCCTAAAACTGTACTTCTTGTTATTAATGAAGGAGAAGGAATATGTAACGAAATATTCTCTTAGATCTTTCTAACCTTTTAGCGAAATGTTGACCCTTTCCTCGGAAATTTAGTTTAGTTTAAATTTTTTTAACTTTCGCAGAAAATTTAAAGTTAAAATCGGAACCTTAAGTCAAAATGTTCTGAGTAAAAGAGTTTTGAGAATTTTTTTACATATAAACTTTCAAAATGTTGACTAATTTTATAAAAGTTTCCAATTCAAACCCAACACGGTTGTTATTTATTTATTTTTTTTTTGAATTTTAATTCGAGAGAAGAAAGCAAACTAATTTTAACTCATGATTTCGATATTAGTTACGAAATGTCGAATTGTTTTTGAAAGTTTAAAGTTTTCAGCCAAAAGTCAAAAGTTCGGGATATTATTGAATTTTCGAGTTTAACAAATTTTTTCAAATCAAATAATCTTTAAAAAACTCGTATTGTACCAATTGCAAGTTTGTCGAGAATTCTAGTATTTATTTTAAAAAGATGTTTGAGTTTTCCTTAAAATTTCAACTTTTATTTTAAATCTGAAAGATAAGCTTGAAATCTTTAAACCTAAAAATTCTGTTTGCAGCCGAAATTTTCAGTAAAAATCGAAATATCGAAAAAAAGATCATTTATTAACCAAAATTAGAAATGTTGAAAAACAGTTTGAAATTTCAACTGCTAATTTAAGAATTACAATTTTATTTTAAAATTTTGGCTTTATCTAATCTCGAAATGTCGACAAAACATGTTTTTAAATTCCTAAATATTTACTTTTTTAATTTACCTACACGTTTCAATTTTGAACTAAAAATGTTTTTAAATTAAAAGTTGTATGAGTATAGTTGAAATCTAGAGGGTTTTTTAAACGGTGCTTCTCGACAACTACATTTATTTTAATCTTTACGTTGTAACTTTACCCTCGACATTTTAAAAACGATTGGTAGAATTGTGAGGAGAATTCAAAAATAAAAAAATAATTGAGGGGTTCTATTGAAAAAAAGGAAGTTCTACTAGCGCCTAAAATGACCACACACTTCGTACTACTCTAGGGCGGGTCCTGCTTCTATGGCCAATAAATATTTAGGAAAGTGGCCATTTATCAATTTTTTACTGTCAATGGTGTACACTTAATTTTAACTTCATGGTATTTTAATTTCAGAGAAACTGGAATTTTTACGAACTTTGTCTAGGACCAAGGACTCTGACAAAGAAAAACTTTGGGAAAGTATATGGGCTCAAGCAAAGGCAAATGGACAGACTAAGAAGGACAAAGTTACGATACAGTTACCGCGGTTGAATGAAACTAAGCATTTTAACGACATGATCGAATTAGAATTTAGCATAGGGGACATCGAAATTATGTTGACTAAGCATAAATACGCGAACGGTCGACATCCGAAGCAAGAAAGTGCTTCACGGGACAAACCCAAACACTGATAATTTTGTTAATTAGCTGTATGTCTTAATTTAAGCGATCTTTGTTATATTTTTATAAACTTTTGGTTTATTTTGCATAAGTGGATTTTATTTGAAGTACATTTATGATAATTTACTTAACGAAACGTATATTCACATTCATTGTTTAAATTATTATTCATTAATTTTCCATCAGCTGTTATTTTTTCTTACTCGATACTGGAAAATAAAATGCGTCCTGACAGAGCTACACTTAAAGAATATTTTAATTCCAAATTAGAGACATGTGAAACTTTTTTATATAATTTTATTTTTAACAGTATATAAAAGTTTATCACAAAGTAATGTGACGGATTTTTTCTCACTTATGAAGTACAAGTCCAAAAATTAATGAGATAGGATTCCTTTAAAAATCGATAGAATCGTTTTGACAAATAACATTAATAATTTATACAATGCGAATTTTTGAAGCAAGTTTTTAAAAAGGCAATTCTAATTTTTAATAAATAAAAAGATATATTTAGCACACAAGTGGTATAAAAGCACCATTATCACTTAGTTGAGCCCATTTTGATTGGATTTATTTGAAGAAATGTTTAGGCCGGTAAAAAAGAAGACTTATTTCCACGTCTTTTGCTCAGTTGCTTCCAGAACCTTCTATCCATTTGTTTATCCTGGAAAAAAGAACATCTTATTGTTTAGGCTACGTTAATTAAGGAAATAAAATGTCATAATGTCCTTCAGAATTTCTTTGCTCTCTACTATTAAATGGACCACCCCTTTATTTTTGTTATTGTTCACTAAGGTTAAGAGTTAAAAATACAATCCTATATAATTTTTCCTGAATTTTTTAACTTTTCTATAAAAAAATGTATTTCGGTGGATGTAGGGAAGGTGAATCAATATCAAGTCTGTTCTTTCTTACGGAACACTATATATTTTTGTATATTTGGATTTTTTTTAGTTTTTGAGAATCCAAGGCATAGCTAGAATAGGGCAGGCTAAGGCGCTTGCCCCCCATCCCCCTGGCTTATGCAGTTAAACGAAAATTTATATTCAATTGAGAAGACTTTCTCTAAAAAATTTCCATTCGACCAAATTCGTCCTTTTAGCTAATGAAATTTTCTCGAAATTTGGACTTATTTCTCAAAATTAGTCTTTTTTCATGAATTTCTTTCGAAATCTCAAATTTGTTCCTAAAATTCGATTTTTTTCATCAGAATCCGACTTAAGTCAAATTTTCGAAATTTTATCTCAAAATTCATTGTTTTATTTTTCGAACTTCCTCCATTTGTCAAAATTCGTTTATTCCGGAAACTTCATATTTTCTTTAAATTTAGATTCTCTGAAAACGTTGACTTGTTTATCAAGATTTATCTTTTGATAACGAAGGCTTCCACACCCAGAGTCAGTACAGGATATACTTCTTCCGGGATTGGATCGTGTCAAAGAACTACTAAAAGTGTTCGACGTTTCGCCCACCATCGTAGGAGGCTTCTTCAGGAACAAGGAAACTATAAATGAAAAATAAAATACAAGGAAATATACAAAAAATAAAAATGAAAAAAGCTAATTTCAAAACATCAGAGCACGGTAACTCAGTATGTCCAACATACCAGAGGCAAAATTCTTCTGAATTGAAAATTGGCACAAAAGAGACCGAAAAGAGTTTTGCCTCTGGTATGAGTTCGCGTTTTTTGCTTTTTGTACATTCACAGTACATTATCACATTTATTGTTATAACCATGGGTCCGAAGAAGAAGATGATGTCTATTGAATTAAAGCGTGAAATGATAGAAAAACATGAGCAAGGTGTGCGAGTAATTGACTTGGCGAGGATGTACGGGCATAGCACATCAATGATATGTACTGTGCTTAAACAGAAGGAGTTGATAAAGGGTATAACACCGGCTGAAGGCGTTACAAAAATTTCTAAGCTCTGGACCTCTCTCCGTGAAAAGATGGAAAAATTACTGATGGTGTGGGTGACAGAGAAGCAGCTTCAAGGAGGAGCCTTAACACAAAGCATCATTGTGAGAAGGCACGAGCGATTTACGGTGATTTGCCGAAGCATATCCCATACACTTCCACAAACGAGGAATCGGAAGACTCCACAAACGAGGAATCGGAGTTGGGGCGCGCTTGACAACTTTAGGAAAAGGACTGGCATTCACTCCGTCGTCAAGCATGGTGAGGCAGCAAGTTCGGATGTGAAGGCAGCTGAGGTTTAGATCAAAACGTTTTTCGAACTAATAGAAGCCAAAGAATACATCCCTCAGCAAATCTTCAACTGTGACGAGACAGGGCTTTTCTGGAAAAGGATGCCGAATAAGACTTACATAACGCAGAGGAGAAGACGATGCCAGGTCACAAACCCATGAAGGATAGATTAACTCTAGATTAGCACTTTGCACCAATGCGAGCGGCGACTGCAAAATTAAACCTCTGCTAGTATACCATTCGAAAAATCCCAGAGCCTTTAAGTCACATAAGATTTTAAAAGAAAAACTGCAAGTTATGTGGAGGGCAAAGCCGAAGGCGTGGGTCACAAGGAAATTTTTTGTGGAGTGGATAAACCTGGTGTTTGGTACCTAACACCCAACACCACTCCTATCCTAAAGCTCATGGATCAGCAGGTGATTTCTAATTTTAAGAAGTGTACACCAAGCACATGTTTTAGCGCTGCTTTGAGGTGACGGAAAACACAAACCTTACCCTTTGAGAGTTCTGGTAGGACCACTTTAACATCGTGATATGCCTAAGAATTATTGACCAGGCCTGGCTGGATGTTTCAACGAGGACCTTAACCTCTCCATGGAAGAAGCTGTGGCCTGAGGCTGTAGCTGAAACGGCCTTAGCATGATTGGAACCCAAAGAATCAGTGGTAGAAGAGATTGTTTCTCTGGGAAAATCCATGGGTCTGGGGGTGGTTGAGAGAGATGTGAACGAACTCGTCGAGGAATACTCTCAGGAGCTGACAACCGAGGAGTTACACGATCTACATTCGCAGCAGCATACGGTGGTTCAACGAAAAATTAGTTTTCATGAGGAGCCAGAGATGGAGGAGGTTATCTCTACAAGAGATATAAAGGAGATCTTGGGAATTTGGGAGAAAGTTGTAGAGTTCGTGGATAAAAATCACTCCGAAAACGTTGCAACTGGTTGTGCGTCGGAGTTGTTCAACGAAACTTGCCTAACTTATTTCCGCAATATCCTGAAAGGGAGGAAGAAACAAACTTCTATAGACAGTTTTTTTAAACGATCTGCATGTGAAAATAAGCAAATCGTGACGAAAAAAGCGAAGACCAGTGACGAAAATTAAACGCTAGCTTCTGCCGTAAGCACTTCACTTTTTTCTTTTCGTTATGTTTTTATAGAATATGTATTTGTTATTTATAAATAAATGTTTTTTCTTGTAAATACATTTTTCTTATTGAAAAACACTTAACAAAAACCACTGAGGTGGTGTTTTCAGTGGGGAAAAGTGTTTTGAGATACGAGCAAGGTTACGGAGCGAATTAAACTATGTATGTATGTATATCGAGGTACCACTGTACTATCAGGTGTTGTTTAGCCCTTGCAGGTGGCAGCACTTGTGGCACTGGAACGAAGTTTAGTCAGTGTGGAAGAGAAGGAAAGAAGCATTCACTGGAGCGAATGGGGCAAATATCAGTGTGATAACTACCACGCAAGAGACCAGCGAGTCGAGTTTTATAATGCGCCGCGTAAGGCGCGAAATTGAAATGGAGATTATTAAATTAAAATTCTTTGATGGCAAATAAATCGCTTATTTTTCAAAGGAAGTATACAACAATTGAATATATTTGGATTCTGGAAAGCTAGCAGAATCCAAATATCTAACAATATACAGGATGTTCCATAAGAAGAAACAAACTTAACATTGATTCATTCTTTACACATATAGAAAAATTGTTGATACAAGTATGCGATTAATAAATTTTAATGCATATTTACACTGAAAAAAAATTATAAAAAAATTAATACAATTTAATTTAATTTAACTTGTCACCGATCCCAAACGGTTTCGATATCGCTAAATAAAACATCAGTTATGCCACAGCTTAGAAATCGGAAATTTGGGAAAACAAAATACTCTTTAGATTACGCCTAAAAAATAAAAATATGCAAATCATAAAAGTGATACTTTTGAGTCTGAGAGCCCCAAAAAAATCGTTGGATGATAGGTGTTTTTGCATGAAAATTTACCGATAATGATAATGAATTGCCGAATAAAGTTAATATGAAATGGCGAACAGTAATATTTTGAAAAAAAGTGGCCAATACTCGAGAGGAATTTTTGGAGTTATTTGGATTTTTGAGGGAAATTTTTTTAAAGCCAAGTGTTGTTTAGCAACAAATTGTATTGTTTTTCTTCATAGATGCCACTCAAATAGTTCATGAAAATATTCACCTTAAGTGTTTCTGTAAATATACTATACCTTTCCTAAAAAATTAAATTTATAAATGTTTAATATGCTTCGGGTATTTTAGCATTGAACTTTAATTTTGTGGATGCACCGTGATTTAAGTTTTTTAAATTCATGTTTTAGGCGAACCGGTTAATTTTTTTCTTACTCATTTTATATTTATTTACTTTTTAATTTTTTTTTATTTTTAGTTAGTCGGGTTGACTAAAGAACCCTAAAATATAAAAACAAATTTAATTATTGTCTTATCAGTTTAAAATGTTTGGAGATTTAAATAATTATATAGTAAAATAAAACATAAAAATTCGTTGACAATTAGTTAGCGATTAGTTAGCAGTCTGCCTTATTATCTAATCTGGTGAGCTGCAGTAATAATATACAATGAGCCATAATGATCTATGTTTAAGTTTGTTGCAAAATACGAGTGTCCTATTAGGGGAAATTTTTGGGTTGATTTAAACCCACCCGAATACATTTTTTTTAAATTAATAACAATAACTGATACATCCTCTAGACATTCTTAAATAATTGAATACCTTTATTTTTTTTGGAGATGATACTTTTTGATGATTGTAGGGTACTGGCATATTTTCAGTAATCGGACCATCTTTAATAAAGTACTTAACACAATTTGGAGTTTCCGGATACGTTTCATGCACCCTCCTCTCTAATCTACGAACACTGAAAAACTCGAATCTAAAAAAATCGTAATTGAATTAAAAAGAAATAATACATAATAATCCACCTACATCTTAATACTTCTTGACCTAGGCACTTTTTCTATATTTACAAACTTAGCTGTCGGCCGAAATCGATTGAAGAACCCTATGGTATCGTCTTCGTCCTCTTCTGCTGCTTCTACAATACGTCGATAGCTTTCTGCTCGATGTATTCGTGGTGCGTCTTCTATCGCCGCTTTTGCCACTTCTACCACTTCCGCTGTAGATGGTGCTGATGGATGGTCTGTATTTTCTGGAGGGGTGTTTTCTTCTGCAGCAGTCGAACATGTGTCAGCAGCATCTCCAGTCAGCTTGCCCTGCCCACAATGCAAAAAATCATTCAAATCCATTCGAGTGTCAAAAACAACAGCTATTTAGGTAGGTAAATTCTAAAGTCGATCATTTTAGTGGTTCCCAAAGTATGGACCTTGACATCCAGTGATGCCGTAACTTCTTCAGACGATGACTGTGAAGTAAACGTTGATAATTTTATTTTAAATTTTTATTCATATTCATAGAAAATAGCATCTAGCGGAGCAATGCACATCGTTTAATGATTGTCGAAGAAATCTTCGTAAATACCTATGTAGGTGCTAAGCGATGCAATACTTTAACAAATTTTCTGGTACATTATATTAATACATAAATAAATTTTGATTTAAACCACTTTAAGTGTCAAATTACTTTGCAACGATTTTTACCTAAATTTGTATAGGTAAAGTTTTAAGAATGCAAACAGTAATCTGATGTAAAAAAAACACAGTATTAATCAAAGGTATTAGTGAAAGTGTATGAGCTTAAAAATAGAAAATTTGATGATAGTTATTTGTACATTGCTTATACTCTGACAACTTTGAGAAAACATCCACTAGCGAAGACACATAGCCTGTGTATACATTTTTCACCTCAGAGTGTATGCCAGAGGGCCTGATAATTTGATGCTTTCCATTTTACTTGCATTCTTTCGCTTAACAAGATGTTTTATTTTCCTAGTAAGATTTCACCAATCAAATAAATTAACAGAATACTTATCTAAATAGAAAGTATCACCAAGATAAGCAGATATTCACCTGTTCTGGGGACGTTGAAGGTTCCGTAGGTGTTGGTGATGAACTTGACGAGGTGGTATCAGTGAAGTCTTCTTCAATTAATGGTTCTAATGTCCTTCTAGGTAGTAAACCTCGAATTACAGCACCAGAAATTGGCGGCGTCATAAGTAGTTCATCCATCATAAATTCTGTGTCATCATTATTATCCGACGAAAACGAACCTCCATATGGCTAAATGAAAAATAACATTTTCAGCACCAAGCCATAAAACTGAATAGACAGAACGAAGAGTGTAATAAATAATAGACGGGATATAAAATAATAATTAATCAGAGGAAATACATTTTCCATCATAACTAAACTCAAAAATTATAATGCAAAAAATGAAAATCGTTCCTGTCTGTCTTCAAAATTTTAAATAAAAAGTAGAGAATTAATTATTTAACTCTAAGGAAGACTCGATATCGACAATAATTTATATCGTTTATACTTTTATAACAATTAAATATTTTGGTTTAATAAATATTGGTAGTAATAGTATTAGTTATTAAAATCTTCGTGTAGAGAAATATAGCTTTTTTAAAAAAAGTTGGCCAATTAAATTAAAAAAATATGAAATTTACAGCTAAATTAATTATAATATAGAAAATTTGATGAGAGCAAAATCAGTGCAAGAAGAAAATGATCGAACGGACCGAAAGTTTCTCTTCATAATTGGGCGAACTGAAGTTTTCATCCATTTCTCCTCCACTAGTGGGTGTCCCCCAAATTTCTTCGCCAGATGTAGCCCCAGATGCCTCATCTTCTTGATTATCATCTCCATTAACTTGATTTTTGTTGGGGCTTAGGTATCTACAAAGAAACCAAATCATTTTTTGGCAAAAACAAAAAACGCAATATTTGCCTTTCGAAAAACCTTCCACCAGATCTATAATCATCTCCAAAAAAAGACATTTTTTCGGCGACAAAAGAGCTAGCTTTGGCTGTCCAGCTTAATATGGAAGACGGGTTAAAACCTTCGTTGTCGATCCCGTGACACTCGTTTTCATCTGATTCGCTTTCTGACGATTCTCTTTCTTCACTAATGCTGCTTTCCTCTAAATTATCCTCTGCAGCCAATTTCTCCAAACTCGAAACTGTTCCAAACCTTCGTATGGTCAAATTTGAACTACTCAGTGAATGATATGGATGCTCTTCTGTTTGTGGTGAATCGTCAGGTGTAAAATCGAGGTCACTTGACTGAAAATACTTATGTAATACATTTATCTGTTATAAAAAGCAAGACTCACATTTAAGCGTTGGTTGCAAAGGCATGGTCTGTCTTTAGATATTTGGTGTGAACCTTGACAGTCTTTTCTCATGAATGGATCCAAGTGGAGCAAACTGGCTGCTGGGTCAATAGCTGCAAGACCCATCAATAGGAGCGGTTGCCATTCATTGTTTTCATTAACAGTTTCTTTTCTATGTTCGTTAGTGTTAATATTACAATTTCTACCATTAGACTTATTGCTACTATTTGTAAGGCAATTTTTATGGCACTGACGACATACAGGAAGTGATCCAGGAACCAGCGGACTAGTTCGTACCGTAACCTGAAATGTAAAGATGGATTCAATAAATAACAATCATTGAGGCATAACAATTACCTGACTTTCCGTCGTTGTACTTTTTGAAGGACTCTGGTCGTGATCTGATGCAATGCTTTCCTCCATAGCAACTATGCTCCGTCTTGGATCATTCCTACATATCACATTTCCTTCGTGATCAATCAAGTGTAATTCTTCCGATCTTTTTCGTAGTCTTTCTAGGCTCCATTCCTCACCGATTGGTTCTAATCCAGGGGCTTCTGCTGTATCTTCATCTAATTGTCCCTTCATCCAGTTTTCCAGATAGGTGGTACTACCTTTGCTACTATTATTACTTTTGTTCATTTGTTTACATTTATTTTCAATAATGGCATCTATTTGTCTCTGATTTTCGGTGTTGTTGTTTTGATTTACACTATGAGGAGTCTGAAAAATGGCCGATAAATAAAGATTGAAATTAACAAAGAATTCGAACTTTAGCGAGGTCGTTATTAAAAAGCAAATATAATAAATAAAAATTTTATTTGCAAATATATAATTTTATAAATTACATTCTATAACAATATAGAATTTATCTCAGATGCAACTACTAATATAATAAATTCATTCATTAAAGAAAAATAGGTGTAATAAGAAAAGTATTTGTTCTATAAAAAAAGGAGGCAGTCAGTTTTGGTACCGAGATTTCGTTTAGAAAATTGAAGAGGGTGTTTTAGTCAATGTTGTAGTCATCAACTCTGGTATAAAATTTGTAAATAAAATTAGTCTGAATTAAAAATAATAGTCAACCGATCCCATCAAAAATTTAATGTACTAGGTAATTCGTTCGTCTTAAAGTTGATGTAAGAAAATTAATTTTTAAAATTTATTATCACATACTTTATGAACACTAAATTTTTCCGAAACAAGTTGACTTAAGAAAAGTAAATAAAATCAAATTATAATAACTTAACCATTAATATCGCAATATTGCTTTGTAGTTAAACATGGACGATGACTGACCAAAGACGAGCATTTCAGTGAAAAATAGAAGTCAAAATTAATTAAACATGTAAAGAAAAACGTGCCAATAAAAAATAAAAGTAATTTCTCTAGTATTCTAGTAGCAGCGTCTTATATTCCTGGATGATAATTTTTGATAAAAGCAAACCGTACATCATATATTATGATAACGACATTCTTTTTCGTTTCTTTGTCATTTTTCGCGGAGGAAAATTCTACAAGTACATAAATAGCCAGATAAACAAAGTATAAAGTGAAAATAATACTGTAAAATCATTATCTTGAAAAAAATTATGAAAAATAAAACATTTTTAGCTTTAACGCAAAAGGTTGCCTTAAAAAAAGGTTGCTTATTATATTTCACCATTCCTTGTTCCTATGCGATATACAGATGTAATGAAATTATTTACGTATCATTAAAAAAAATACTACTGTAAAAAGTCAAGATGAGCACTACCATTGTTTAGACTACAACACTAGACATTTTTCTACCATTCGTAAAACTATCACATCCAGTTTTCTAAGATTGTCCAAAACCATCATTAAAGACTAACTAGAATTTTGACTCTTATTAGAATTATTTTCAGTATTCAAACCATTAAAGTCATGATTAAAATTAGCTAGATCCCATGGCTCTTCATCGAATTTTAAAAAGTCAATATCTTCAGTACAGTGAGTCTCGTCATCAGAAGTCTGAGAGACAAAATGTGAACTAAAAGCATGTGATAAGGTTGAGGACCTGGAAGAGGAGACATTGGCAGAGGGAGAATCTGGAGTTTTTGTAAGAGAGGATTGAGCTGTTAAGGGTGGAGGCACTGTGGATAGTGTTGCAGTGGTTGCTGTGATGTTAACTACAGGCTGACTGCAGATACTGCTACTCAGACGCACCTGCCGCCTTAAGGAGAACGATTCAGCACTTTGGAGCGTCGCCACTGAGGAAGTAATCGGTACTTCTGGGGAGTCTAAAGGGCTGCTAAACGAACTGCCATCGATGCCTGAATTAATTTGGAAGCTGCGTGCGTACAATAAATCTATCAGTACTACCAACTAATCTAAAAACATTTCTAACTACTGTTTATGTCAACTGTCATATAGTTGATTAGAATAAGAAACTAGTACTAATAACCTACTTTAAAATGTGGAGATTCATAATTAAAAATTTTGTTATGCTATTATGCTAGAATTCTGGTTCTACATTAAAAATATCTAATATCTACAAATTACGAAACTCCACTGGGATTTCAATTAACAGCTGAATAAATTTTAACAAAAATAATTCGGAAATATTTTTAAAACTTACATTTGCCTTTTCAACAAATTTTGCCAAACAGCTTTTAATTCTATAGTTGGGGCCCTGAGAATTATTGTTTTCTTATTAGCATTTTTCTTGGGTGTTTTTGTTAAATCAGGTCCACAATGAACTGTCGGACTAAAGGCCGGTTTTCCACCAGGAGCGACCACTATTCTAAATTCGGTATCTACAATAAAAATTTCACACATCTATAATATTCATCGAGTAATTAAAAAAGTCACCTTTCTTCCTAATATTAAAAAACATATCTGTAACATTTAATAAAGGCAATGGTTCTTCCATAACAAAAAGAACTCTGTCTCTTGAAACTTTGGCGAATAAGAGAAGATCATTAAAAAGTAATGTCCAATATTGACGAACATTTCTACCCTCCACTCGACCCAGGTCTCCTCCAAACACCCATTGACGTCCAGACTTATTAAGTACAAAAGGCTATAATCTGCCGAATAGTTTAAAGGAATTTAAACACAAAATAATTCACTTACTTTACATTTAGTAAAAACTATTCTATTTTCTAAGTCTTGTATTGATAGTAATGGTCTACCTTCTCCCACTGGCTCCATTAATCCTGCTTCTACTGTAATTTCTCTATAAGTTACCTAGAATCATATTTAAATAGTACTTTATATAAAAAATCCGTCAAATTAATTTCTATTTTATAATAAACAATTTCACCAAGATTTGGTAATATCTTGAGTTTTCTCTGAATCAACTTCATTAGAAAAATCATGAAAAGCTGGGCTAGGCTAAATGTACAAATTCAAATCCTTGCACAGGTTAGACTAAAAATGTTCGACGATTTTATCTATTCTTTATAATCTCTTTGTTTAATTGAAACTATGGTTTCATATTATCTGGCTTGAAGTATAATAAAAAAGTATGAAAAAGTTACAGCGCTAGAAGTGCTTTCATGACTAATTACAACGCTAAAAATTCGACAACACAATTATATTACCATCAGTTAGTTACAACTATTAAAAATTATGTCTTTTTAGAAGAATTTTAATTTAAGTAAAAGACAAAAATACAAGGATTCAAGTGTGACTAGTGTTTTTACTTGAGAAAACACATTTATTTAAATCACTGTTCTCAATATTCTATTTCACACCACAGAAGAAGTTTGAAGTGGTGGTTTACTGTTTGGTCTTGAGATTCCTGGTTATAGAAACGTAAATCAACAAGGATTTGATAATTGATTGGTCTCTTCCATTTTTTTTTACTTTGGTTTGAATAACTTTATTACGTAATAAAAAAATAAAATGCCCTTTTTTATGTGACCTGATTTTCTGTAACCTTTAAAATTAATTAGGATGGGTTAGAGTTAGAGTTACCAACTTTTGTAAAATAACTCCTGTACAACTGAACACATAAATTGTCCTAGATGGAAATTGTACTTATGACGACTAAAAATAACTTCTCAACTCGAAAAAAAAAAATCATTATAGGAGCAAAGATAAACTGGTTGAATAATAAAAAGCTCCTCATATTAAAATTTTAAACTGTTTCGTACACAATATATCACGAGGTGCATTAGAAATATAAGTGCAAGTCTGTGGGTACATTTGATCAGTAATTTTCTTTACAATTTCTTAAACATTTCGACAAACAATTTGGTTTTTGGTTTCTGATTTCAATTCTTGAATGATCCAAGCTAAATCTGGTCAATCATGGCAACCCTAGTAAAAACACTAGATTAAAAATAAAAGTAACCCATAAATGGCTAACTTTAGGTCCATTGCATTCTGAAAAATGTGCAGGTTCCAAAAGTATTTAATTACAAAACAAAAGTTGCGATCATTTAGTGAAATTAACAGTAATGCGGATATCACTTTTATGTCATAAATGACGTTTCACAAGTACACAGGCACAATAAATTTGAAGATTTTATTTTTATAAATAAAAAGAAATATAAAGAAATATTAGAAGATATACAATGAATTTATTATACCCGATATGGCTAGTTTCCTGTTTGAGGTATCATACTTACTTGTAAATCATGCACTATTTGATTTATCACAGAATGTTCATCGTGGCAATTTTTCGTTAAGCTTTGTATAGCTATCAGCAGTTTTAAAATTTCCCTATAATGTTCCAAGGGCTTATGAATAAAAGTAGTAATATCTGGCCTCCTCTTTGGTATTTCCGGCGTTTGTAAAAATCTAACAAATTCAGAATTAGTGTTTTTCATCTTATTGGCTAAAACGCAGTCCGCTTTTTTTATTCCTGAGCAGTATATTTTGTAGGCGTATGTAATCTCTTTTACTTTTGATAAATAGACTTTACAAAGATGCTGAATTTGCGATTCTCCATCTTCTGGTATCAATTGATCCAAAATATCTTCTGTAATTCGTAGAAGCTAAAATATTTTATGAATTATTGCAGTTACAACAAAGCAAACAAGAAATCAACAACCTCTTCGCAATTTTGGAATAAAATTTTATGTTCTGACGGTGTTATAAGGTCCCTTCTTTCTGCTAAGGCCGAGACAAATCTGGTTATTCCAAATTGCAACCTCGTTGCGTACTGTTGCTCTTTGCTGATTAGCTGGTACATAGCCTTTTTTCTATTGTCTTCCGGTGTACTATTAGATTTCTACAAAAAGGATACCTGGTGTGTTAAAAGCTATTTGTGTATTTCGGGTAATAAAGTACATAAAGAAAAATTGGACATCATTTAATTTATGAAATAGATTTATGTATTAAATTCAATTAATATGTGAAAAATGGTTACACGACAATAATTGCGCAATTAAAATAGGAACTTTTTATACTCCCCAGCAAACATTGGACAACGGCCGAGCATTGGCCAGTATTGGCCGAATGCAGGATTGCCAGTACTGGCAAACTGGAAAGGTTCACTACTGATTGAAAGCAGGATTGCTAGTACCGACAAAAGCTGGCGAATCTTTAATGGGTTATTACTGGTTGAATGCAGAATTGCCAGTACTGGCAAAAGCTGGGGAACCTGTTATGGTTCATTACCGGTTGAATGTAGGATTATACCAGAAGTGCCAAAAGCTAGCGAACCTGTAATGCTTTATTAATGGTTAAATGTTGAATTGCCAGTACCCGCAACAGCTGGCGAACCTGTAACGGTTCATTATTAGTTGAATGCAGAAATGCCATTTTTATTTGGTATTGCTGGTGGTTCTAATATTAATGTAAATATTAATATTAAATAAATATAATAAAATATTCGTCAATTAGGTTGACTGCGCTTTTTGCCCTAGGGAGTAAAAGACCCACTTTAATTCAGCTTTTAAAAGAGTAAAATCGCTTATTATATAAGGTTGTGCAAAAAATATATTTAATTTTAAATTTTCGTATATTTTCAACTGCCAACGATGACGTAATATTGGCAAATCAATACTCAATGTCATTTCTTGGAAAGAATGTCCGACCGTGATTTTTTATAATTTCCCCTCATCATAACTTTTTGCCTTTCGCATTAGAGAAAAATGTTAAATACCAAAATCATACAAAATAATGTAAGATATTTGTAGAATATATTGTAATGAAATGTAGTTGTAAAATTTGTATTAGTGATTGTGTAGTGTAAGGAACTCTCTGGAAACATTTGTTAATGGGAAGCGAGAATCAATCATACGTCAGATAAGTGTTCTAGACTTTTCCCGCGAGCGCGAGAGCAATCTGTACGGAGATCCATTCTAGAAACCAGAACGGTATAAATACGCAGTCGTCTTCCTCGCAAGCAATTCAGTCAGTTAGTCAGATAGTTGGATAGTCTGATAATTAAGTGAATCATAATTGTAGTGTTCCGAAAAAAGTTTGAAGTAAAGTGCTTACAATTCACGGGTTTTAATTTTCGAACCGGTAACACGCAACAACTGGTGTCAGAAGCGGGATTCGTTTTGTGGATTACTTCTCGGAAGAATAAATGCAAGGTTCCGTTAGTAAATCGTAGTGATAATTTAATTTAGACTTCATCAAGAAAGTTATAAACTAAAAAATAGTTTATATGGGGCGCCAAGAAAAATCTGGAACATTCTAGAACGTTTTATGGAAACGAAATCAAAATTGGTCAAAATGAAACAACAATTGCAAGCGATATTAGCAATGATAAAAGACAAAGAAGAATGGGATGAAGGACGAAGACAACAAGATGAAGAAAGAAGACGACAAGAAAAAGAAGAAGAAGAACAAAGAAGGAATGCAGGCAGAAAATTGTGCAGTCTATTAACAAATAAATATAACAGAAAAGATGGAAGTAAATGTTGGAAGAATAAAAGGAGAGATGAGCCAAGGCAAAGGAGAAACTGGAGAAGTAAAAGTAAAAATTACAGGAATGTAAGGAGAGATGGCCGAAGTTAAAGAAAAATTCAACAACAAGCTTCTTGATTTGGACAATGCAACACAGAAAAAGATCAACAATTGCTAAGTAGTCAATCCATGCGACATGAATCCGAAAGTGTACCTGCTATTTCTTCCCAAAATGTAAAACCCTCGACCTATGATGGACAAACATCCTTCCAGACCTTCAGAAAACAGTTCGAAGCTGCTACTAGAGCCATTCGGTGGACGGAAGACGAAAATACAACCTTATTGGTGGTATCCCTGCGCGGAGAAGCTCAGGAACTACTCCGAACTCTATCTGACCATGAAAAAGCTAACTATGAAGACCTAAATAGGGCTTTAGAGCTGAGATTTGGAGATCACAATTTGCAGCAACTTGTCCAGTCGTAACTGCTAGTGATAAGGCAGATAAGTGGTAAAAAGCTGCAAGAATTCTAGGCAGATGTGAAAAAACTGATATGTCGCCTACCCAACAGCACCAAGTGATTTTCTAAAACTCGACGCAGTTAGAATCTTCGTAGAAGAAATAACAGATCCAGAAGTCCAACTTCCGAACATCGAGGGAGGCACTGATTAGCGCTTTGGAGGTTGAAGCTGCTTACAAAGTTTCAGAGCCAGGGACGTCACGCAGAGTAAGCAAGTCTGACATCGAAGAGGGTGCGAATGACCATATCTCGCGATCATGAAGGAAATGAACGCGAGCATCAAAGAACTTCTGGGAGCTCTTAAAGGTAGATCAAGCAGAAGCATAATATGTTACAGCTGTGGCAAACCGGGGCACTTCAAGAAGGAGTGCAAGTCAACCCCAAGAAGTCGACAAGCCCCACAGCAGGAAAACTAACATGAGGCACTCACTGGCTGATGTCCAGCAACCAACCCCCAAAACTCTTCCTATCAAACAGATAAAAAGGACCATGCAGAGTTTGGTGGTGGAAGCTAGCGCAGATGGAAGGGATGTACAGGCAACAGTGGACATAGGAGCCATGATAACTTTAGCACACGAAACTCAAGCAATCCGTGACTGGCCAAGATTCAAAGATAAACATGGATTGAGGAGCTTCCTGAAGTTAAACACCTATTACAGAAGATTTGTAAAAGATTTCTCCAACATCGCCGCGCCGTTACACCAACTAACGGAAGGAAGAACGCCCTATGTCTGGACTTCCGATTGGAATACCGCTTTCCAGCAACTGAAGTCCGCCTTGTGCACAAGTCCTATCTTGGCTTATTCTCAGCAGAATAGGAAGTGCGTGTTAGATACAGACGCCAGCAACGTTGGCATTGAGGCTGTGCTGTCCGAAGTTCAAGGTGGCGAAGAAAGAGTCATCGAATATTACAGCAAGATCCTGATGAAGCCGGAGAGAAATTACTGCACCACCAAGAAGGCAATTCTTGCGATAGTGAAGGCCGTGGAACACTTTCACAAGTATTTGTATGGGTATTTGCATCAGGCAGATCATTCGGCGCTTTATTGGTTGCTCCGAATGAAGAATGCGGAGGGTAAAACGGCTAAATGGTAAGAGAGGCCCCAACAGTATTACTTCAAGGTGCATCATCGACCGGGACGACAGCATAACAGCGCTGACGCTTTGTCCAAAAGATCTTGTAGGGATTGCAAACACTGCAGAGGAGTCGAGGACCATAATGACATGCTGGATATAAGGGTCACGTCTGTCCAGCCAGAAAATGGATGGACTCTTGAAGCTCTTCGGGAACTACAGAAGAGCGATGCTGATATCGGACCTTATTGGAATGGAAAAAAGCTGGAGATAGACCTGAATGGCAAGAAGTTTCTGACAGAAGTCCAGTTCTCAAAGACATGTGGGCCCAATGGAAATACCTCCAAGTAGAGGAGAGTGTGCTGAAGAGGGCATGGAATAGAGAGGTTGGAAAGCTTATCAACTTGCAGTTGGTGGTTCCTCAGGGGAAAACTCCACAGGTTTTATGGGAGGCGCACAATGGGACTTCTAGTGAACAAGATGGACAAGACCCTGTAGAAGATTCGGAAATGGTTCTATTGGATTAACTGCAGGGAGGACGTCGAGCGATTGTGTCGAAAATGCGTCACCTTCGGTCGGGACGATCAGTCCTCAGATTTATGATATTTGTAGTAGCGATTGTGTGGTGTAAGGAACTCTCTGGGAACAGTTGTTAATGGGAACTGGCTGCCAGAATGAATAATACGGCAGATAAGCGTTCTAGACTTTTCCCGCGAGCGCGAGAGCGATTTTCACGGGTTTTAATTTTCTAACCGGTAACACGCAACAATATTTATGTATATACGGGTGTTGCAGAAATGAGTGACAGATAAAGGTTACAATTTTTAAATGAAACACGCTGTATATTGTTAGTTTTCTAGAATCTTTAAAAATATTCTCATTATACCGGGTGTTTTTTTTAGTTGGGAGGTTACCTTTATATGGAATACTACTGATTATAAAGGCAAACTGATTTTGTCAATAGGGCTAATCGAGGTTAAACTATCTTCTAAAAATATTTTCAACTTCCCCCCACTACCGATTACACCGGAAGTAGACATCAACTTTCTTATTTTAAATGGCAACCCACAAATTTTATATTTTATTTGGATTTTACGTAAAAAAATAAGATGAGTTTATGTATACATGTTTATCGCTACCTTTGATAATTTTAAAGATATTTCAATTTTTCGAAAAAAAATGACAGAAAAGAGGGTTATTTTAACTATTTGTGTCTTTTTTATTATTTGCAGTAAAAACATGAAATTTGGGTTGAAGTCACGGAATATTATAAAGACTATGATAAGGTAAACATATTTTACATTTATTATACAGGGTGATGGAAATTTTATAATCTTTGCTGTTGTTGTTTTATTCAAAAAAACTCTGTTTTTTTAAATAGGAACTATATGTTTTTTAATCATTTTTGGATTCTTCACAAAAAAAGAAGAAAAAAGTTATATTACTTATTTTTTAAAATTTTGTGCCGTTACAGAGATATTTTACATAAATCTCAAAATAAAAAGAATCAAACATCTCTTTTTTGTTCAAGTAGGAAATTAACTGTAGGGAATAAAAGCTTCAAGAATTAATCATAATAAATAATAGGAAACAAAAATAATTGACAAAAATTTACATCAAGAACAACAAGGGCGATGTTCTGTTTCAATACATTTAAGAACATATTTTAAGATTTCGAATTGAGTAACGTTTTTAAGCACATCCTATTGTTTCTAGCTATATGCTTGTCATGCAGTAGTCGTAAAAAAAATCACTAAAAAATTTCCATTTTGATTTTCATTGTAAAATTTAACACTTAAAAATCCTGAGTTCTAATCTAACAGCACAACAGTTAAAGGACGAATTTTCTTGAACATTTGTTGTTGATTTTTATTACCCCAAAAATGAGGAGTCTGTTTAACAAACCATTTTTACGAAACTTACATTCGTGGCTACCTAAACATTTTTCAATAAGTGTTCTAACAATTAGCCAAAAACTTATTCGTCTTGTGCGGTTATCTTTTAAATGTTATTTAGCCTAAAATTTTTAGGCTTTGTGGTTATTTTTTTTTGAAAATTTTGTTGTCTACTACCAAGTTGCTACTAGAAAAAAAAGATATATTTTTCTTTTTTATTTTGCATTATATCTCTGTAACGGTGCAGAATTTTAAAAAATTAGTTATGTAACTTTTTTCTTCTTTTTACGTGAGGAATTCAAAAATGTTTAAAAAACACATAGTTCCTATTTAAAAAAACAGAGTTTTTTTGAATAAAACAAAAACAATAAAGATCATAAAATTTCCATCACCCTGTGTAATAAATGTAAAACTTGATTACGTTATTATAGTCTTCATAATATTCCATGACTTCAACTCAAATTTCATGTTTTTATTGCAAATAATAAAAAAGATACAAAGAGTCAAAATAACCCTCTTTTCTGTCCTTTTTTTTTCGAAAAATTGAAATATCTTAAAAACTACCAAATATATCAATAAACATGTATACATAAACTCACCTTATTTTTCTACGTAGAATCCAAATAAAATATAAAATTTGTGGGTTGCTATTTAAAATAAGAAAGTTGATGTCTACTTCCGGTATAACGGGAAGTGGGAGGAAGTTGAAAATATTTTTGAAAGGTAGTTTAGATCCGATTAGCCATATCGACAGAATCTGTTTGCCTTTATAATAAGTGATACTCCATATAAATGTAACCTCCCAACTAAAAAAAACACCCGGTATTTTTTGTAACATGTCCTATACCTAACCTTATCCAAATTTTGTTGTGTGAAAACGAAAAATCGCAACCTTTCGGGAACTGGCCACTGTCATAATTTTAAAACCACAAAATGTCTGAACTAAAATGCATTTAGAATGACTAACACTAACCGAGATGGCGCTAAAAAGTATTGTGGAAAAATATTGTAAAGGAAGATTTTTTTCGTAGAAGAGGAGAAGTAACTGTGTTTGTGCCATTTCTGATCTCTGTTAAATAATTAGGGTTAAGCAAAGACCCGATTATAACAAAAATATAACTAAATTGCGAGAAGAAATTGGTTATTGATGTTGATTTTTAGTCAGTTTTCTTGACGTTGTGTTTTTTTAATATAGTTGGAGACACATGATGGTTAAAGTGAGTAAAAGTATTTTAATTAATTTTAATTTTAATGATTTTAAAGGTGAATTTGACTAATGTAAAATATATTTACAATTAGGATCCCAAAATATCTCAAATTAGCATCTCATCTTGCTTAGATAGCAAGAATATCACCGATATCACATGTGTAATATTCCAAAAACTATAATTAATTTCATTAAAATGTTTATTGCTATAAAATACAGGGTGATTCATGGTGGATGGAATAATAGAAGTTATGCTGGGAATGTATCAACCAGGCCATGTTCTATTGGACTAAAATATTTTTAAACCAACGCTGCTGCTTCTACTAAATGTAGGTAAATTTGACGTCTTCGTTATTTTAAATAAAATTACCATATATTTCTTATGATTTTTGGAATCTCCATTTGCCTTTAGATAACTTTTTTTTATACTTTCTTATACCTATCTTAAACCGTTCTGGAAATAATAATTAATTAGCAAATTTATGAAAAATCAATTTCAAAAAAATCATGTTATTTCCGTGTCAGAAAATAACCGACGGCTGAGCTTTGTGATACAGTCAAGCAATATGACAGGATTTTGCTCACCCTTCATAGGTTTTGTCAACAATATACGTGGTGCATTATACAAACTTTAAATTAAGTCAGTTATAAAAGTGATTTAGGGCATTTTCTTAAAAGACCCCATATATTGCTGGCTGTTGATTCAGAAAGCTGACATAACTTGCCATCCAGTAAGGTACTTATAACGTTACTACATATAAGTCTAAAGGTTTTCCATTTGTAAGCATTTTATTATTAATTTGCTTCAGAAATATATTTGCATTGTTCGCTAGCAACGCGTTAGTTATGAACATTCTATTTTCTCACAAAAATTTCAGTCGTAGTAATATGCAGAATCTAATAATGAAATAATATCTAGGGCAGAGTTTCTCCTTTCATCTTCGCAACCCCCTAAAATGTTAAAAATAGGCGTTTTCAGTACCGAGATCCCCTAAAATCCCGTAATGATTAAAGTGACGTTCCAAATTATTTCTGTCCACTAAAATAAATTTATAAAAGTTATTCTAAGTGAACTATTATTTCTGTCGACTTAAAAAAAGATCCTCACATTGAATCATTTGTCCAATAAATTTTCAAATGTTATAGCTCCATTTATCCAATTTGACAATTTTGACAACTAAAAAAGGCCCTCAACTTAAGGAATTATACTTCTTCGACGGGTTTTGTCTACCAAATTGTGGCGCCTACACGAAACAGTGACTTGCTCAGTTCAGTTCTTCACGGGTATCTTTCACAAAGGCATTATTCCCTCATCATTTGAACGGGCAAACACCATTGCAATTCTAATACTTGGTAAACCAAACGACCGGCTTGAAAACTATCGCCCCATCGTTTTACTCAGCATGGTCTATAAACTAGCAGAAAGAGTACTTTTGAACCGAATTGGTCGAAAAATATTTGAAAATATACCCACCGAACAAGCAGGATTTCGACCCATGCGAAGCTGCTCGGACCAAGTTCCATCGTAAACTGCATTCATAGAAGCTGGTTTCCGAAAGAAAGTGAAAATAGCTGGAGCATTTGTAAATTTAACCCCAGCCTATGATACTGTCGGGTTTAATATATAAGCTAATTCGCGTAATCCCCTATAAGAAGATCATAAACCTCATCGATAACATGCTTTCTAAAAGAACCTTTCAGGTAACATTGAGAAACAATAGAAGCAAACTAATGAAGTTTAGTAACGGCCTTCTACAACGCTCGGTTCTTGTTCCACTTCTATTCAGCCTCTACGTCGCTGACATGCCTGCAACCAGATCGTACAAGTTTAGCTATGCAGACGATTGGATTATAGCAATAAGCGATAAACTTATTGAAATAATTGAGAGTATCTTTACGAGTGATTTGGCCACTTTCCACAAATACTTTAAAAGGTGAAGACTTCGACCAAGTGCTACAAAGACAGAAGTATCTGCTTTCCACATCAATAACAAAATGGCAAATAGACAGCTGCGGTTGTATTTTGATAATAAATTATTGAAATATACTAAGCACTCAAAATACCTCAGTACCACCCTGGATAGAATACTTAGTTTCAATGAACATCTGGTCAAAACCGCTGCTAAGCTTAAAACGCGGAATAACATACCGCATTCCATGGGGCTCCTCAGCAGCTACATTAAAATCCTCCGCACTATGGTCGATATATACAGCAATAGAATATTGTGCTTCAGTGTGGCTCAATAGTCCTAACTCCTACATGTTTGATATTCAGTTTAACCAAACCATGCCTATCATAACAGAAACAATTACCCCCACTCTTACAATGTGGCTACCAAAACTTCGTCACATAGCACCATCAAACTTACGACAAGAAAACGCCCTAGTTAAAGAATTTAAGAAGATTATAGGCAATCCAATGCTTCAAATCCATAACGATATTCCGGATATCCTGAAAATCCGGCTTCGATTTAGACATCCCCCAATAAGCACGGCACAGACACTTTTTCAAAACAATGTTCACATAACTTATAGATGAAGAACGCATTGGACAAACCAAATAAACTTATCTAATGAATCAGAAGGATTTAATCTCCCTCGAAAAATTTGATCGACGGTCAATCGGATTAGGAGCAGCACTGGAAGATGCTCAGACTCCTTATACAAGTGGAGTAGGATACCGTCACCCCTCTATAATTGTGGAGCTCAAAGACAAATCATAATACATATAATCCGGGAATGTCCACTTAGGGCATATGAAGGTGATCCTCAACGATTTCCTAGACGCTACTAATCAATTAAATATATCATAAACAACCTATACATAAACTTGTAACAAACTATGATTGATAGGCCATACCATAAATAAATAAATGTTGACCAAAATTAAAAGAAAGTTATATTTGTCTAATTTTTAACGGATAATTGCGGCCCCCCCTTGTATGTGATGGTGATCTCCAGATTGAGAAACGATTATCTAGAGTGTTTCATTTAAAGTAACAAAGTTGACCTGTACTTGCGGTATAACCGGAGGTACCGCTTACTTGAAAATGTTTTGTTCAGTTACCTCCGAACATTTTGGTATTATACCAAACACTGAATTGTTCCACACTCTGGTGCCTGATGGTACCAAATATTTATAATTTATTGATATTCGTTTTCAGTTCAATTTAATAAATCTCTTGGTAAATACATTTTATGGGTCTTTTCCACATTACTGATTTTGAGAAAATGCTCACCAAATTTTATTCTTTAAGCTTGAGGCATTACTATTGTTAACATAAGTAAATAAAGCAATAATTTGTAAAACAAATAAATAGCATTGAAGTAAAAATGGTTAGGCAACTAATGGAATAAGGGAACATAATGTCAAACTCAAACATATATTGAAAATAAAAATAACAAAATAGGCAAAGGCAATAAATAAATAAACAGTAAAAAAAATACTTAAACAAAACTCAACTAATTATAAATACAACAAAAACAGGACACATATACAGAAAGTGTGATATCAAAATAGTTTTGATGCTATGATACATCATATACTTAAATTACATTAATTTGTAAGCAAGCACACACGAAAATCAAGTTCAAATTAATTCATACTGGCCCCTGTTGACAAACATATCGCTGAGATATTCCTAAGACAGTATTTCTAAAATCAACGAAAAACAAGCAGCAGTAAAAGCATTCCGTATGTCTTATTCACGCAACTTTCGTAATTTTTGGCTGATGACAAGTTACAAAATAAACACGTTTTACACAATAACACCACTACCAACCTCAGCACTAAAAGTTACTTGTGGCAAATGCAACTTTTTCCTGTTACACTCCAAGGAGGGGGTATTCGTGGAACATACGGTAGATGGTCTACGTTGAATTAATGCGCTGATTGTTGGCATCGCTGCAGTACTAACTGTTCCTGTACTATTTAACCTTTTTACACTTGGCAACGATCCATTCCTAGTGGTTTGTCTTCTAAATATCTCCAAAGTTAATTGACATCCATGAGACCTGATGAAGAAAAAACAAATATTAATTATATCATTGTCGGATGGAGATGACTTGTGCTATGGCAAACCCGTAAAAAGAAATTGTAAGCAAACACACATTTGCAGACACACACAATCACAAGGGTTAAAAAGATCAATTATAATATTTCAGTGTATTTTCTCCGCGTGTGATTGCAGTATTTTAAAAATAAATTGATTTGGCTAAGTGATTCAAATAAAAGTAAGGATGCAATAAAAGCACCCAAAAATTTGTAAATACTATAATGGAGAAACTCTTAGGACTTTTTAAACCAATTAAGTAGTATTATATTTTACTGAACTCCATTCACATTGCTAAAGTTGGATCATTTAATAGCAACATTTTAATTTCTGAGCTAACTTCATGAAAAACACTTGATTTTACAGACATTCTACGACAATGCTAGTGACTTGATGGCCTTGAAAGCAGGTAGGAGCTGCCCCCAAGCAGTGCTCGATAAATACTTTCCTTTTATGAAAAGGAAAAACTGGATATTATATCTGGTAACCCAATGGCTTCAACAGCTCAAGAAAATGAACAAAGCTCTGCAAATTGTACAACATTTCAGACCAGATGACAATGGTGGAACACATTTTGTGCGGCTGCCCCTTCGTGATCTGGGTTTGAATAATTCGGAAGGATGGAGATAACATCTGCAGTAATAACTGACAAATCTGCTTCAAAGAACGTCCTAGAGTATGGATGACATTGATATATTTCAGAACAGAGTTATTCATTAAGAATCTATTTTGATTGAGGTGGAAAAAGGTACTTAAAGCCAAGCGACCCCACATAAATCTACAATCTACAATGATTCTGATGACATTAAAATGTCTTAAGAGTTTTCCAAAAATATGAGTGGCTAGGGAATAAAGTACTTTATATAACAAAAAGCTTTAACTTTCCAAAATAATTTCTTCAATTTTATGTCAAACATGACCAAACCATAAAGAAAAAATACAATACTTAGAATTTAGTAAAGTTTTGTTTGTAAATGGACAAAAGATAGTATGACCGCGTACCCCGTAGGAATTTCCTTTTTTAAAATCTGAGAGAGTATACTTTTTTAATTTATGTTTGTTTTCTGTAAACTTTAAATTAAATATTTTGGTATGAAAATGGGTTTTCTTTGGAGTATAATAAGGTTTTTAAATTATTTTTTTTAATATCTCTTCCAAGCATAAAGTTGAATGAATTAAAAGATTCAAAAATAGGTGACGTTTCCATAATTCAACTTTATCTGAAATTTATGTAAAATAGTGTTTTTGTTCCAAGTTATTGGTTAGTTTTTCGCTTAAAAAGGCTTCTACCACTAGATTGAAATATGTTGAAAGATTGTTGTTTTTCTTGTTGTGTACTTTTTTAAAAAACTTTCACTTACCTAATCAGATTAAGGATTTCTATTTCTGGGGTCATGACCACATTATGTTTATCTACGAATATAATATAGTCCCCTGGTAAAATTCCAGCTCTATCGGCTGGTAAACCCTTTTCAACCCGTTCTATTCTAGGTGGATGGGTCCAAACAACTGAGAATCCAAATCCCGATTTGCCACTTCTTATTAGCCTCTTGGTTTGCGTAAATGGTGTCCTTCCATTTTTATTTCCAACCGCTCTTCGTTGTGTAGCGGCTGGAATAGCCTCGGGTCCTTCCAAAGGATCTAGTTCAAGATATCTGAGAAAAAGGTTTTCATCCGCTTGTTTCTGTTGTTCACTCAGAATCGTTTTGTTGGTGGGTTTCAATTCATTTTCGATATCGTCCAAGCTTAGGATCTCCTCAATGCTGGATTGGCTATTTTCACACATTGTTGTGTTGTTAAGTGTGTTGGACTGCGAGGTTACAGGACTATTTTGATAACGTCCAAGTGACTGAGGTAGTAAGCGATATGAACCACCAAAAACCTGAAAAATGATAATCGTGACAACTAGATATTTTAACGGAGAAATGAAAATGCTTTAGCTCAAAATGTATTAGAAATTAAACAAGAACAACACTTTGTTTTCCAACAGTAGATGGACTTCCCCTAGGAGTTTGCCATATCTACGTAGGTATTGGAAGAAGACAAGCCTTAGCTTTGAACATATTCCACCATACTTTTTACTAATTCAATTTGTTCAGTGTTTAAATAACAAAATAATATAACAATTTTTTTTAAAATTAATCTCACAATTAATTGAAATATTTATCCTCGAAGAGACATATTCCCGAAATAATTTTACAGTTTACTATTGCAGTCATCATTAGTTTACTGATTTCCAATTTGAAATATTGACACTGAAAACTTTCAAAATAATAAAATAAGCACTCACCTTATTTTTGCACTCATCCTGAATTGAAAATGACATACAACCTAGGAATTCACTAGTCCTGAAACAAACAACGAGGTGGAATTAGTACGGGTTAATAACCTAAATTTTCGTACAATGTGTTATCAAAAATCTCATATTCACATTTATGCCAAGAGCGTAAATTGGGGTGAAAGCGTATTTGCAACTCAGTTGCGTGTAAAATTCAATTAGGAAGTCCGAATTTACCATGCGTGACTAAATGTATTAAGTTTTCCCCAGCTGCGGCAAAATGTTTTACCATAACAAACAGTTGATAGACACCGTTTTCGTCTATATTCTACGTAACTAATTAGTTGCATGTCAATTTTCTAATGTTTTCATTGGAATATTAATATCTCGCGATTTCAAAACGAAATGGATAAAAAAAGTTTTCATCCCACTTGCATAGTTATGCTTGCACAGGATGATCGATTTATCATAGGCACTGCGTTTTATCTGGTAAAATAAAGAAGGGAATTTTACAACAGGCATTTGATCATTTTATTCACGTGTAGAAATCTGCGGGACGCTGAGCGTCGCGACGTCGCTTGTTCTAACAGCATACTACTTTGTAAAACTTCTTTTAATTTGGAGAATTTTTCAGGATACATTTTTTTCTATTTTTACTCATTAGCATATTATTAATGCATTTTTGTACCTTTACTATTGCAGAACCGCAAAGTTCCTTTGATTTAAAATCAGATAAATCCCTTTTTACACTAATATAGTATTTTGCCATAATCCTGATGTGCGCAATTTGTTAAATACAAAAGTTAGTAATTAGTTGTCCACTGAAATTCGGCCCAGGGATCCAAATTTGACATTTTGGATTTTTCTTGTGGGGAAACCAAAAAATATTTTCTACTAAACCAGATCTAGCGATGAAGGATACTAAAAGTAAGAAATTAGAGATGCTTGTGATGAATTACGTGCTGATGTTTTAAAAAGAGTGGTTTTAAATAAAATAAGAGAATGTAATGAATCGGGTTTAAATAATAATAGTGCTAACATTAAAGGCCATACAAATGAATAAATTATTTAAAAAGTATCTCCCTGAAGATCCATCGAAACGCGTTAGAGCAGCCTTTGTTGTGTTTTTTAATCTTTTTTTGGTTTCAGGGGAGAAGATTTGTATTTTAATTTTTGAAGATAATCATGGACTAGTCCGTTCCACCAAAATTATGGAGTATTTGTCAAGGGTTAAGTTTCTTTGTTTTTAATACTCTTTACAACTCATCAAATTTTGTCTTTTTTCCTTAAAATTTTGATTTTACTTTGAAGATATCAACTTTCTCATTTCGAGTCAAAACTTCAAAGAAAACGTCGGCAGAACATCGGAAATTTCAAAATAACACTGTAATTAAAAAAAACCTCTTTTTATATTTTTTCTAAACTTTCGGCTGCAATCCCTAAATGCTGATTTAAAATGTCTCTTTAAAATTCAATACTTTTCTCGCAGTGACAAGTTTAATATTAACATTTTCATTTTTTTTTCGCACAAATATATGAGATGAAAAATGGGCAATTTCGTGAAAGATGAGAAAAAAAGTGCCTCCATTTTTTTAGAAAATTTGGACCCTTTGGAAAATTGTAGGTTTCCTCTAAATCGCGTGAGCATGAACTAGATCCTTTTTTAGAAACTGCATCTTGTCTCCTAGACATTTTAATTTTCATTTCAAAATTTCAACATCTCTCGAGATGTCCAGCTTATAACTTATAGATTAAATTTTCACACGAAATTCCAAATTATATATAATATAAATATTATATGACAGGCGTTACTAAGAGTGCGGCAAATAGATATTAGAATCAAAAAATCTTAACGAACGTGGTGGCTCAACGTTAAAAGCGTTGAGTTCTGTAACTGTAGTGTTCGATTCCCGGTCGCCGATCATGTTTTTTTAAATTCTATTACACATTTTATAGCCTTAGATATACTGTTACAATTAGCATGTTAGTGACGCGACAGTAAAAACCGATGAAACTAAAATAATTTTCCCTTCCAAGAATCGCTTAGCTCGCCTAAGTAAGTGTTCAGTTCAAAATCCTACAACGGAACAAAGCACTCTAGCTCTCTGAAATCAGTTTATCCTGTAGTCACGCTACCTTTCGTCACTGGTAGATTGCTAAATATCTACTAAAATGATTTCTGCAGTGATCAGAAAACCATTTAACATATAATGGGATTCACTTTTGTTTCCCTTGTAGCTTGGTTCAAGATATCGATCAGTAAATACATAACGGTAACGGTAAACGAAAACGTAATATAATTAAATATACCAAGCAATATTTTTGAGAAACGTAGCTTGCGTGTCCGAGTTTACTTACTCAATCCAATATCATTTCGTTAAATTGACATTTCTGACTTCCTTTGGTGTTTCCTCCCTGCCATTTTACTTCATGCAAATATCACCATCGTTGTATAAATCAAATTTTAAAACACCTATTCACTTTATTTAATTTAAACAGAATTAAGTCTTTTAGCACACAAACTTTCACTTTTATTTACTTTTCCATTAGTAATTAGATGCTTGCAAACTATTAATATGGCACTTGTTTTATATAAAATAATGTTTATTTCCTTATTTAAATTAAAGTTTTCCTCAATTTTTTCTCAAAATTCTAAAGGTTCGTACAGAATGAAAAGAAAAATCACATATAAAATAGCAACGATTAAAATTGATGGCAATTATTAATTGCAGAAATTTCTTTTTCAAGTATATTTGTACTATGATAATCTGCGTATGCCTCAATCTATGTTCCACATGATTTTGCCAGGGCCGGATTTAGACTTGATACGGCCCTAAGATATTTGAGATATGGGAATAGTGCTGCCAAGTAAATATTAAATTTTTTACTTTGCCAGAACTTTTTAGGGAGCAAAAAAAGGGTCATCATTAGAGCTGGGATTATATGCAGCCAAAAAGTAAAAAATATGCATACAATGTGCCCTAAAATACCTCCAAAATATGCACTGTAAAATATTTTATATGCATTTATTTCCATAAAAAATTTCAAACAATAGAGGTGTTAAGGATTAATAGACAGGCAAAATATGAATACATTTACGTACAGTCAGTTCAACAAGAAATGTTCCTTGATTTTACAAAAGCTGTTAATGATTTGGCTTTTATAGAATTGTTGGTGAAAAAGTGCATTCGGTTGCCACGTCGCGGATGCTAAATTGTTTTACTATTGCTGGAACTGTCAACCAAAAGTCCACGCATGTCTTAACAATATGGCTGCTAAATATTTAAAAAAGTCGAAGACATTCGTGAAGAGATGGGTTGAAACCTATAAAGCCGACGAAAATCTAGCCAATAGAGGCAAATCGGAAGTGACAATAACATAGCAGGATAGTTATCTTACAGCTGTTTAAGCGTAATCCTACTCTAAAGTTACGTGAAACCAAAGCCAAGCTAGCTAAGAGAGAAATTGACGTGGCTAAGAAAAGCATACAATATCGAAGCACAATGCAAAACCCGTTGTTTTCGAAGACCTACAGGAAAAAATGCAAGGTCTGGGCTGTCGAAAATTTCGACTGCGATTGGTCCAATGTAATTTTTTCTGACAAAGCATCGTTCTGGGCATGGGCTTTCATAAGATATGCTGGTGAGCGATTGTTTCAGTGAACCATCAAATACCCAGTAAAAATTCATGTTTGGGGATTTACTCTGGGCACAGTTTTAGTTGTTTAGAGATCTTTATGCAAAACGTGAATGCTCAAAAAATCGTCATTATTTATAAACGAGGTTTTCTAAAGCCTGTCCAGAAGATGTTTGTTGTCAAAAGCGAAGACTGGATTTTAGGGCAAGACAATAATCAAAAACATCGGAGTCGCCTCTGTACCTCATGGAGAGCAGAAACTGGCATCGTAACTTCAGACTAGTTTTCACAGCTTCTTGATGCAAATCCAATGAAAATTATTTGAAGCACTGCAATGAGGAAGCTTGCAGGAACACGTGTCTTCATTCACAAGCAGCTTTCACGAAAAATCAGAGAGATCTGGCGCTTATTACTCCTAGGATATGCTGAAAAGCTGGCAGAAAGTATGCCCAAAGGGTGCTAGGCTATTTTGGAAAGCAATAGGGATTGGACCATGTAATAGGCAGCTGCGTTGTAAGCTTTTTAACATACTTTCAATTAAAAAGTCAAAATAAAAAAATTTTCAATAGTTTTCCTAAAACCGAGGAACGTATCTTGATGAACATACTGTATATAAAACAAAATATGTAGACTCAACACAGCTTTATTTTAAACTAAGGCTTAATTATCTAACTGATTGCTTTTGTATTAACTGAACAAAAACAAATTTATCATATCAGTTTAGAAAAAAATGCTGAAATATGCACAGTCTCCCGAGAATTCCTGGTGACCTAAAATAAAGCTTTTCCTTAACATCTTGATGGGGCTCAAGAATTTTAGTGACCAAAATTAAAGGTTCCTCCATAAAACAATTATTTCGCATGGGGCTTCCTTATACCAACAATTTTAGCAACGACTAAAAAAAAAGAGGTCCTCAACCCTATTTTTTTCTACAACTTCTGAGCAACACAGTGTCCAAATACGATTTTTTTGGGCCTCCTCAAGATGGTAACGGCCCTAAGGTATAACTTGTATAGGTTATAGATAAATCCAGCACTGGAGATAGCTACATATTAGGAACGTTTCAGTCATACTGCCACTAATTTTAACTACATATTCGGCAGGCTTAATAAAGACAGAAAAAAAAGTTATTCGTCTTTTAAAAAGAGAGACAATTTAACTCATAACTACCCTTAGCAGAGCGCTCCTGCTTTACAACAAACTCCCTTAATAGACCTTGCTGTATGACTTCATAGTTCGACAGAACATCTGGAACTAATGTGAGAATAATTTAATCTATTTTACATTTCTCGTTCCTTTAACTAGTCTGATTTAAGTAAAACAGAAACCCTGAAATATAAATGATGTAAAAAGTGTACAAAAATAATTAACCGGTCTGCCGAAAGCAAAAACAGGAGTTTTAAAAAATAAATAATGACATATCTACAACTCAAAATCTTTATAACAGTCATCAAAAAATCGCTCTTATGTATGAAACACTTTATAACCCAATGTTTGTCAAAATATTTCAGCACCGATCGCGATTTCACAAAAACTTTTTTCTGTAATTCGCTATCAGATACTGCAAATGTGAAAAGGTGGATAACCCAAGCCCGAAGGCAAAGGATCACCTAATTATTTTATCTTGAAAGCATACCGAAATTTTGAACCTGAACAATCTCTATTTTCCCTGATCAGTGATTTGCAAAACAGCTGTCAAAGCTGTCGTATTATCTAGCAACGTCTTGGTCTTCAAAAAATTACAGTTTGTCATCTCTGTTTAATCTCGTTTTTCTGTCCCTTTTGTTTTACATCGAGTTCGTCTCTACGATGTCTAATGCAAGCAAAAATATTTAAAAGTAACATTGCACACAGACCGGCACGAAGTTGATTTCAGATCTAATACGGGTTAGTAACACTCTTAAAAGACTTGAATTATGATTTGAAATTTTTTTTCAGGGAAAATAGGCATTAAAACAAATGTAATCGTATAGTTATATCATACTCATTTCTCTCTAACTTCTCTTAAAATTAATGATATTAAGACTCAGGCATGTAGATGTAGAAAACATGAAAAAGAAAGAATGCTGTCAAACATTTCCAAGTTTAAAAACTCTCTCGAAAATAAATCACCAACAAAAAAAACTGTATTTTCCAGTTTTTGAGTAGTGCACTGCAATGCTCTAAAGTTAAATGTTAATTTTATGTAAAATAGCCTGCCTTCACAAAATTGTTAAAGGTTTTTACAATTTAAAAAAAAAAGCATTTGAATATCATTTTCGGTATTTTGACATCTACAACTAACTTGTCTAGTTTCTGTAACACAACAATCACTGTACATATAATCCAATATTGCATGTATTTGTTTATTTTTTTGACACTAACGCCTTTTTAGCTGGTATAGGTTCATTTAAAAATCATAGAGTGGTAAAATTCTCATTTTTGGCCATTATAATTTTAATATTCTTAAGTTTAATAAATGATTTCTTTCCGAGTACATTTCAGTTCTTCTTCTGACATGAATGATTCCCGGCACTTTGTTTTTTTACCTCATATTTTTTACAATGTATATCGCAGTCAAAAAGTAAGTTCGGTTGTCATAAATGGATTCTTAGCTTTTCTGTAATCAAATTTGCAATGGTTGTCATTTTTCCGTTCCCATATTTGATGTATGTAACTTATAGATTACTTTAGAAGTAAACGCTAAAGTACAAAGGGATGTATGAAATTTATGGGGCTGATTACTCAACGTAACGCACACTTTAGTTATCAACTTAATAAATTCAGGCCTCGGTGTTTTTCGTTGAAAAATAACTAACCTTCTGAAGTTTATGATGACCAAATTAAAGACATAATTTAATCGAATAATCATATAATGAAGACTGCAGATGTTAAATGTATTACATATAAAAATTGTTTATTCTTTTCAAAATTGTTGGGCTCAATAGGAACCTTTAGCCTTGAATTCCATATGAATTGATGTAGATTTATTTGACGTAAATAATTATTGAAATAAGCAGTAAAATTTACCTCTTTTCTAGGAAATAACAGACAATCTTTGTCGGGGCGTAATTAAACAGCACAAACTATTTCAAAAGCTGCACCACGAAAAAATTGTGCAGATATGAATCCAATTCTATTAGTGTAAGTACTGCTGTCAAAAACTAATGAAATGGTCAAAGAAAGACGACGACGGTAATTGCCATTTTTGGCTTCGTTAACGCAAATAATAAATTAAATAAGCAACGACATTTGCGCCTGAGAGAACAAACGCTACTGGCAATGAAAAATTGATTAAGTAATTTACATTTACCTCGACAATCGCGATCCAACCAACACAAATCACACCAAAGCTGATTTGCACCATAAAAAGTTTATTCTGCTAACTTGGTGAGGTTAAAAGGACTAAAGGATCCAAACAATCAGCGATTAATGTGCTGTCAAGAACTAAAATAAATAACTTTAATTTCTTTAGTTTGACTTCTTCAGTCCTTGCTTAAGGGTGTGAACACTTAATTGTTCAAAAAAAAGTGAATAAATTTGGTAAATTGCAAGAAATCGCTCAATAATAATAATAATAACGCTGCACCAGACACATTTTTGGTAATACGTTAAAAATTATCGAAACCTCATTGATGATCTTATGATTCCACCTTACATCCCCCAAAACCCTTGACCTTGCAGCATCATACCACAATCATCATTGCACCATCTTAGTGTTAATTTCAGAACTGCAAAATCTCTTCCATATTTCCCAATTGCGATGATCTTTATTCAATTTTTTGATGATAGCGGGAAGAACTTCTTTCAAGACTTGTTAAAAAGGTGGCAACATTTTTGGAGGTGATTTAAAAAATTTTCATTTATTTAAATAATTTAAATCTCATCCCATATGATTGGTTTTGTTATGTCATACTGTAGATTGATCTTGGTAATATGGCTTCGTTATGAAATTTTAAGTGAATTTTTAATGAAGATTAGAAATATTCATATTCTTGCAGTAATGGAGAATGATAGTTCGGTGAACTTCAAATGAACTTAAATTAAGGAATTCATTAATCTCAAGGAGGTTTGCTATGGTTTTTGAACCTTTTTCTGTATATCTGTTATAAACTTATATTCTGCCGATTTCGAATCTGGATCTAATATAATTCCTTTCATTACGAATTAGACACATACATACGAAATGTAATTTTAATACAAATCTACGAATCCCCAAGCTTCAAGAAGCCTTCAGCCTCTTACATATATTTTTGTGCTTCGGTAAAATCATATCTTGGAAATATTTATCAAATATTTTTATCGCAGAACGCTAAAGCTATCGTTAAAAAACCCAAATGACCGAAAATGATATTCATGTTTAAATATGGGTCAAATAGATCGTACGTCATCAGGTATCTCTTCACATTGATATAAGGCAGCTTCTCATTTAATATCTTAAAATGCTTTTTTAAACCTTCTCTCTAAATACCTAACTCCTCATGCATAACTAATAATTTCGTGAAACGTTTAATAACATGTTATGTTAAATTTAAGAGAAAACGAACCATAATTTACACAACACTAATCTATTATTGTTTCAGACATTATCACAAAGTTCACTACTTCACCGAATGTTTCGTTTTTAACTTTTAACTAAAAAGGGGGTGTTGATTACGGCAAGTAAACCCCGAGTGCTCTCTAAAGGGTCCAGGGTTAGCGCTATCATTATCCCGTTTGAGAATTTCCTCACGCCAACGAAGAGGGCAGATTCTCCCGGAGAGTGGGACAAGATCCCAGAAAGAGACCGATGAAGTTTGGTGCGTAATTTGTCCGAAAATGGGATCAGAATCGATCCGTTAATTTTGCTTGTGCGCCGTACGAGATGTGTATACTGTAGTGTCCTGCGCAACCATTAGGCGATTTTGGTCGTTCATGTGATTTAACGTGTCGCTTACATGTAAATATGTTTAGTTAAAGGTCAGGAAACTTTCCTGATTAACTTATTAATGGCACACTGATTAAAAAACGTTTCAGCTCCTGTCACGAAATAAACGAAAATTACCTCATCTAGAAGATTTTATTTTAGCATAACTAACTGCAGCTTTTTATTATTTAAAAAAATGCTTTTAAAAGAAACTTTCATTTTAAATTTAAGAACATTTTACAAGATGAGAAATATAATTAGTATTGTGTGGATCACACCTCCGAATATATTAATACTTGTTAAAGTCTCTAGTTCTTACTTGTATTTTTGATGGAACGGTCTGGTCCTTGATTATCTTCAAAAATTGAAATACAGAACTTGTCCCTTGAAACCAAGAAAGATTAAAAAAACACAACAAAAGTTGCTCTAACGCGTTTCGACAGCCAACAGTTTCTCTCTGAAGATGACAGCTTGGCAACGCGTTAGAGCAACCTTTGTTGTGTTTATTAATCTTTCTTGGTTTCAGGGGACAAGTTCTGTATTTCAATTCTTACTTGTATGGTTATTTTTTATTTTGCATTTTATTTTAACAACACAACCTCCACAAGAAAGATAACAAACACAGAGACTATAGGATGTATTGTAACTATAAGTGTATACCAAAAAAAATACTGAATTATCTCAAAATAACAGCTACGAAATGAAAGTCAAGGATTTATCCGCATGGTAACTGCACATTTTCCATATAGACAATTCGTGAAATATTACTAAAATAAATATATTTTAAAAATGTTACTTGTAGTCAAAAAATGTTTCCTTACATATCGATAAGGTTAAATTGATGAACATAAGAATTGTAGCCATATAGCCAAAAACAACAAGGTAATCAGTCATTTTTGCAGTCAATTTAATGACACGTTTTGTCAAAATTTACTTTGTAAAATTGCACTGTTCATAGAATCAATTATACAGAACTGGACGAAATTTATCTTTCATAAAGTCCTCATTATTCTCGAAATTTGGATATTTTTCAAAATTCCAAGCTGCACTTTCAGTTTCAATTTGAAACTCTAGAAAGTTAGAAGCTTTTCCGTTTCTGTAAATTTCAATTTTTATTGAAAATTGAATATATGCTTTCATATTTTGAAAAAAAAAACCGTTGAAATTAAAAATAAGACTAGAAGTTTTGAGAAAAACTTGATTCAAATTTGAATTTTTCTTCAGAAATTCTCATTTTTTTTAAATTTCAACCCGATCCTTGAAACGTCAAGTTACCACAAATTTGTAGAAAGCTTCTCTATAGATATCAATTTTTTCTTCACAAAATTCAGCTTGACATCGAAATGCCTGTTTAATGTAAACTTGACATTTTTAAGTAAATTGCTAGTTTTTACCAAGTTTAGAGAGATTTAAGCTATTTTTTTCTAACATGTAGACTCTAAAACTTTTTGGAGAATACTGATTTTCTTACCATTTTTAGTTTATTTTTTTTTTAAATTATCTTCATCTAAATTTCGATCTTATTAATTGCATTTTTTTTAAATTTAAGAAACACCCTGATCAAAAGAGATAGTCAATGAGTAATTTTGTTTTAGCCTAACTTAACTATGCTTGAAATCTTAAAACTAAAGTCTTACTCACTAGTATACCTTAGGGTCTATATAACTTAATTACACTAAACTAGCGTGTAACACAAAACCGCACAAGCTCTGCTTTTCACCAATGCAACGCCACAGTCACTTGATTGTCTTAAAAGGCTTCAGTCTTCTTGTCATATTGGTGTTATCATGGAGCCGTTGTTCGTGACTCCTTGCAAGTCTGGTAATAGTCTAGTCAACGGTGTCCACCGGAACGTCTCGCTGAAGATCACTATTTCTGATATGCCAAGGTGCATTAACAATGTTTCTCAAACTTTATTTTGAAATCTCTGGATGGTTAGGATATTACTTTTGCTGATGCCTCCCTAGAGCAGCAAGCCATAAGTCCACACTGGTTTGAGGATTTGTTTATACAAAAGTTTTTTGTTATATGTTGATAAGCTGGAGTGCCTATCAAGTAACCAATACATTTTCCTATATCTTATCTCAAGCTCTTCCTTTTTCTTTTTAAAATGGACTTTCCAGCGAAGTCTTGCATCCAGTGTAATGCCTAGATATGTTGCTGCATTTGCATAAGGAATCTGTGCATTATTTATGTTGATTGATATTTGTTGGTTACTTTTGTTTGTAAAATTAATGTGTACAGATTTAGACTAGTTCAATTTAATATGCCATTTTTTGGTCCAATTATTTATTTGATTAACTGTTGTAGTCTGCAAGTTTATTTGCGACTTCTTCGTGGCTTTTTTCTACCGGCCAGGATATCGGTACCGCCTGCAAATGTAGCTATAGTGTCTTTTTCTGAGTATGATATATCACTAATGTAGATCTGTCTGAAATTAAGGATTTCAATATTTCTGAGTATTTGTGTGGGAGTAACGTATTAAGCTTATATTTTAGCCCTATCATGCCACACTTTATCGAAAGGTTGCATAACATCAAGAAGGATAGCAGAACAAACTTCTTTGTTTTCTTAGGCCTTTTCAATCACATTTGTAATTCTATGTACCTGGTCTACTGTTGAGTGGCTCTCTCTAAAGCCAAACTGATGACTTGGTATTAGGTTTTTCTCTTCAATAATAGGTTTCAGCCTTTCCAAAAATATTTTTTCAAATAGTTTCGATACTCTAAGCAGTAAAGAGATACGATGAAACATCATGAGATGTTTTGCCTGATTTATGAATTATGATGACTTCAGCTGCTTTCCAAATCCTAGGGATATACCTTAGTCCAAATGAAGCATTAAAAAGGTGTGAAATTTTTGGTATGGCTTTTTTTGGGAGTAATTAAATCAAAGTCAGCAGCTTTCTCAGGATCTACGTTGGTTTTTATTTTGTATTACATTTCCTTCAGGAATGTTGGTGCAATGTTTATGTTATTTTAGTCAGGTGAGTATCAGTTTAGCAATTCTTCTCCTTTCTTTGGTTAGAAGGTATTTTCAAGATGTTCTGCAAATCCTACTGTCTTTGTGAATATTGTTTCCTCGCCCAACTTCATCTGCATTTCTGATTGGTGTATTCTGCAGTATCGGCCTTTTTAATTTTTTAACAGCTTTCCTGTAAGAAGTAGTCAGTGCTTTTGTCATTTGTCAGCTCATTTAAATATTTACTGCTAGATCCATTTTTTATTCTATCTATCTCTCTTTTTAATTTCTGAGTTATTGATTATTGAGTATTGTTTTCTCTGCTGGAGCTCTGGACTAGTGCCATTCCCTCCTGAGTTTTCATTTTTTTTGATATCAAGTTCCTTACTTCTTTAGAATAATTGTTTCCCTTTAACCTACTGAATGATGGAAGGAGTATTATTCCAAGCTCCTTGCTGAATAAGGGTAACAAGCATTTCCACTTTCTCATTCAGTTGTTGTTAATGGTAGGTACCTTTAAGTTATTAACATTTTCAATATCTAATTTGAAACTTTAACAATCTGTTCGGCTGTTTGTTAATTTCGGGACTTTTTTTGGATAACAGTATCGCTAAGAGTTAAGAGAATGGGAGAGTGATCTGAGTTCATATCCCATACCTCATCGGCCTGAATGTAGTTTGCTGAAATATTTCGCATTAGAAATCTATTAGGCCAGGAATTTTATTTCGATCTGTGGGTCAATAAGATGGCTTGCCAGTTGAATTTGCCTCACATTTGAAGCGTCTCATTGCTTCCCAGCATTTTTATGCCTTTTGCTGTGGTAAGCCTAGATCACCAATGAACGTGCTTAGCATTGAAGTCGCCTCCAATGATGAATCTGGGAAACTGGCTATTGAAGAAGTCGATGTATTGCTCCTTTTACGTGGAGCGTCTTGGAGGACAATATACATATGTGACCATGACATCATGAGCTTTGGTTTTGATCATTACCCAAGTTGCCCGAAATTCTTCAGTTCTAAGTTCCATCTTTTAATGATGCATAATACCTTCTCTTATCACTGCACTGCCTCTCTTGGCTGTATTTTGGGGATGAAAGGTGTATGGTATACTTTATATCCCTTAAATCATATAAAGGACTCATTAGTGAAGTGGGTCTCTGAGATAAGACATATGTCCATGTTTTCTATATTTAGGACTCCTTGTGGTTCTTGTTGATGCTGCAGCAATCTATCAGCATTCCATCCCATTCCATCATTCTTAGGTTATTACACAACATTTTTTTTTCTTAGGTACAGCCCCTTTGCTGCTATATTCCATCTTAGTGATACGTTTATCCATTTTGTTCAACTTTTCAAGTATTTGTTGGAGAGTGTTGTTAATGGATGTATATTGCCTAATGTGTTCTTCTTCTTAATTTCTGCCAGCTGCCACATGGCTAAATGGTTTGGATTTAACAACTGTTTTATCTCTAATTTCAGTCTTTATTTTTACTTTTTTCTTAAATTGTTGACATTTTCGTTTTGAGTTTGAGTTTAAAATTGGACTTTCAAAAAATGAAGTCAAAACTATGCTATGAAACCGCAATTTAAACTTAGACAACTTTGAGGTCTAAATAATCAAAAGAGAAAACCTTAATTCAATAACAGCACCATGGCTTTTTATACATAATATTGGGTGTGACAGGATCATGGTACACATCTTATTTTTTCTTTATTTATACAGTTTAAAAATGTTATCTTTATAAATGAAGAAAAAATAGTGAGTGTACCATGATCCTGTTACACCCGATATATTTTTAACTTCGAGTAAAATTTCGAGAAAAAGCCGAATATTCGAGTTAAAGTCAAAATTTTGAAATCCATAAGGAACTTCGAGAATCATATTTGAACTTAAGACTTTTCCCAAAATTTCGAGATTAAACTAACTTAAAAATGTTTAAGTTAATAATAATAATAATAATAATAATATAATTAATTTTATTTTTAAATTGACATCACATATTTTACAGCGGCGGCTTCTCCATAGGAGCACAAGAACACATGCTTCCTCCCTCTGATAAATGAAATATACAATGCAAAAAATAATAAATTTGTTATTAAAACCTTAAATTTGTTTCTATAAATTGCGAGCTTAAAGTTGAAAAATCGAGTAAAAAGCCAGAAATTCCAAGAAGATGATTAAAAATATTATATATAATTTCAATCCTAATATCAAAATTTTTAGTTTTTTCAAAAACTTTAAATTTTAATACACATTTCTCGCTTAGATGGCATTTTTTTCAAAGAATCGTATCCTAAGTTACAATTTCTAACTATTTTGGTCTAAAATTTCCATTTAGATGTTAGAATTTCCAATTTTCCTAATAATATTGATTTGTTTCTTGAAAATTTCGATCGTAATTCCAAAGCGACAAAGAGTATTTGCAAATTTCGTAATTTAAATTTAAATATTTTAACATTTTCTGGAAAACATTTTATGGGATGTTCATATAAATACGTTCTTTTTTCTGTCTCGAAATTTGAACATTTTTCAAAAATCCGTATTTAATCTTAAAATTTGTTCTAAAATTCCAACTTTGAAAATGACTTACAGCAAGAAATAAAATGTTGAATTGAAGTAGTATATCTTAACTTACCTAGAGATTCGATCCCTATGCCACACTTCTATATGTAACCTCTTGCCCATGTCCGAATCTTGTAAAGGAATTTTGAACGTATGGTTATATTGTGGGGAGATAGAATTAGCCTGGACTGATGTTCTGTACAGTATATGGTTCCTTGATTCATCAAAGTTCTCCTTAACAATTATCTAAAATAAAATTCATATATTATAGTTTATATCAAACCTAAATGCATTTTAAACAAGATGATATATTAAGAAGTGCATGGTACAAAATTAGTAACTCGAGCAAATAACTGACACTGATATAACGTGCCGCAACAGCTGAAACAGACTCTTGTTACATGAAAGACATGTTGCCTGATTAGTTTTGATGTTGTATTGTACAGGCAAGGTAGCGTCAAAGAAGAGTGTCATGGAGCATCCGTAACCAGAACAAATATCACTTACCGTCATGGAATTTTGAATTTTATACATGGTGTTGAAACTTAGAAATACGCTTCGGTAAACATAAAAGAAATATAAACTAAGATAACGAAAATTATCATCCATATGCTTTTAGCTTGTTACAAAACTTACCTTCACATAAGCATTCGTAGATGCGTCTCCTCCTGGCCTTTGTAAATTTCTACATCGTATAACTGAAAAATAAATTAGTTAAAAATCTATATTGCAAAGTAAAACTAAATCCATTACCATGTAAACATAATTCATTGTCGTGTTCTTCTACAATCAAATCTACCAAGCCTCGATGACGTTCCAAGGAGTAACAATCATCCAAAGGTTCGATTTCACTAATACTAGATCTGTCCGTGGTCGACTGGTCAAAAAACAAACATCTCTTAAACCTACGACTTGCTCCAGTTGGAGTTTCTTCACTACTTGTCTTGTACGCAAAAATGTCACTAACTTTAAGTTCACTAAAAGGAGGAGTCCGGTCATTGGTTCCCACAAAATGTTGACTTTCTTCCGAATTTAACGAAGATATAAAAGAGGTATCATTTAAAGTTGGTTCTGACTTTCTGTGTTCTTCTATTCTTCTTCTTCTGATACACCGTTGGCGTTTAAGTGTAAAGCCTTCACTGTTTGAATCATTACTATCCATGGAACGCTTTCGACTTTGCTTAGTATCTATATTCCTTTCCCTAAACGTTTCGTTTATATTAATTACAGTTTGGTCGGATTCCTTTCTATTTTCATCATCATCAATGTTTTCATTTTTATCATTTTTACAAGATAAATTTTTTTCACTAGAATCCAAAATAGCTTCCACTATTTCATTTAAAGACATTTCATTTATGCATGAAGAGTCATTGCTTTTCTTCTTTTGGGATTCCTGTGTCATTTTGAACTTCAAGTTCAAGAATTGTTTGACTAGAGGAGACAGTTTATTGTCGTGTAGATTTGTAGCTGACTTTAATTCTAAATTACAATTATCTTCTTCTGGAGATGTTATAAAAGATATTTGCTGAAGAAAATCGTTGACGTGATCAATCCTTGATTTTGTTTCTTCATGATGTAGCATTTTCACAATTGGCGTTGGATTTCTATTGACTATTTGACTAGGAAATGGTGAAAATGCAAAATTTGAATAACTTGGCAGAGTTGATTTTCTCACACTTCGGTTGCAACTACACGAATTTATAACAGATACTCCTTCAATGTGTGAATCAACACTTTCAAATTGTTGAAAATAGTTTGTACCATTAAAATCATCTTTACTCTTTTTGAACTTCTTCGCACTTTTGTTGTTTTCATTCATATCTAAGCCTCGTTTTGAGTTACCGAAGGACACATTACTGACATCCTTTAATGGATCAAACTGCTGCAGTTCCTCAAACAACTTAATTGGTGTTGAAGTAAAACGGTTTTCTTTGTCGATTTCTAAGTCCAAGCTGTTGCGTTTTTGTCCTGAGATACTTGAGCGTCTTTTAGCATTTGATAGGCGCTTGTGTCTGGCTCTAGGCGATTTTCTGGGTGTCCTGAAAGGCAAATTGCTCTGTTCGACTTCTCTGAGAGCGTCTTTTCGAGCTGTAATGGCCCACTTCAACATTTTTTACCTGAAACAAATTATTTGTTTACATAATTACTGGCATTGGTAATAGCTTTTTATAAACTTTTATTAATAATCTCATATTTTGTTAGATAAATAAAATTAAAAAATACAAAAAATCCCAAATTCTTAGATGATTTTCTTAGAGCTGTAAGTTTCGAAATTATAATTTTTAAAATTTCATTTTAAAATTTTTAACCTTTAGCAACCTTTTTAGCAACTATAAAAAACTCATAGGAAAAAATGCTTTCCAAATTTTTACTTGTCGTAAAAAATTCACGGATTTTTACAATTATTTTTTATCACTAATTTTATTTTAGATAATTTCATTTTTTTAATTTGATATATTTCTGGGCCCAAAACAGTGATTTTTGGCTTTTAAGGCAAGCAAGTCATTTTTTACTTTCGTTCAGAAAATGACAGCAAGATTTTTTAAAATGCGATGTATTTTTGAAAATGTTTGGTTAGAAACTTAATGAAAAAATATGTTAAAAATAGCTAATTAGGGATATTCTCCTAACTCAGTATAAGTTTACAAACAATGAGTGAACTAAAGAATTTGACTGTAATTTAACTAAAGAATCCTAAAGAATCGAGAACCTTTCAAAGTGCTGCGAAGTGAAAACTTCTTTAGGCGGGTGAGCGATTTTGGATAGGAGGTAAATTTATGATTTCGCGTCACCATGTCTACTGTTAATATTAGAGCATGTTGGTAACGCAAATTACCATGATGGAAAAGCGAAACCATAAGTTTCCCTTTCATCAAAAATCACTAAACGCGTCTAAGGAATTTGAATTTAAAAATGCATGACCTGCAACGGGGTTTGAACCCTAAACCTTCCAACCGAATCAAGCGAAAGAAACAACCCTAACCAATTAAGCTCTACTCTTTGCCAAGTTAGCTTTTAACTTATGTCTTAAACATATTTATACGCCTACAATAAATTAAATTGACTAGTGAACACTATTTAAATTGTTATTATTTTACTTTCATCTTTAAAATTACAGTCGTTCCCAACACAATGAAAAAAAAACGAATCACAGAGTTTCCAATTTTAGAATTAGGTATCACTGCAGTTGTTCAAGATTTACAATTATTGCATTAAAGTTATTATTCATAAACTATTATAGAACTATTACAGTCAAATGTTTATAAATTTATAATTACAACACATTCAGAGAAGCACAATAACGACACTTAGACGTTACTTGAAAGGTGAAAGCTCATGTGTTTGGTGGGCATTAATAATATAAAACAAACATATTTGGTAGGTAAAGGAAAATACGATATTTAAAGGTGTGATTGGCTATAATCAACTTTACCATATAATGTCGCTTTTAGTGAAACTAAAAAATATGCATAAAAATTATAATTATTATTAAAATGACACATGTCATTCGAAAGAACTTATTGCCCTATCAGATTGTGATTTTAAGTAAATTTAATTTTTAGTGAATTTGCATTCATTTCAAATGAAATATCAAGCTGATAAAATTAATGATTTTTGGCACTTGTTTCTTTTTGATTTAAATCTAGACAAGGAGAACCCTAAAACCAGTTAATCCGCTCGGGAAATTTACATCATATATGGTGATAACATGACGAATGAACGAACGGCCCATGGACAATTTTCGCGTTGAGAAGGTTAAAAGCTTGACTGGATGTGTTTTTCGAGTGAAAGCCATAAAATTGTTACAAAAGAGCCATCAAGGAACTTGCTGTACGTTGGGAGGTCATAATTAACAATAAAAAATACATCACTAATTAGTCTATACATAATTCTAGAGTTAAAAATAAAATACCCAACCCAATACTTAAAAAAAAACTTACTGACAGACAACGCACAGCCGAAAACAAGCGACATGATAACTCTCAGAATCAAACATGAGAATCACGGATTTTTATAGTTTCTAAACAAGACCTAAGTTACGTTCCTCTCAATTAATGTGGAGCCGAATTCCACGGACCGTGCACAAAGAATTTTGTCTCTGGAAAGGTTGACATAACTGTGCTCTTGTATTTTGGATTTGGTTTCCCTTGTTCGTAAAGAAGCCCCCAACAATAGCAGGAGAAAGGAACGTCGAACACTTTGAATGGTTTCTTGACCTGACTCAATCCCGGAAAAATGATATCTAATTTTAGATGGGATCTGATTGAAACTCGAATCTGGCCAGTATAAAAATCAACTAATTTCTGTTGCGTTTTTATCGTTAATAAAGTTTAATAGCTATTATTATAAAATTCATCAGCAAATGTAAAAATCGGTGACTGGATTTAGAAACAACGTTAAATGCGTTCGATAAAAAGTGAAGGCACAACATTTCTGTTCTAATAACTATATTTTCTTGAAGTAATCGACATAATATAAGAAACTTATTATTAACACTTGTGGAATAACTGTTATTTGGCCTAAGCACTAACAAATTTGGAACTATTCAACAGCTGTTGCGTCAGTAATTGTTCTACACCTGCCCTAACTTCCGATTTAACCATTAAATTGTTGTTTATTATGCACCATTTTGAATTTTTCGATTACATTCCTAATAGGGGTGGTGTCATAGCGCTATAAATCACAAAAAGCTGCCATGCATGGTGTTTTAACGGTATTTGATAATAAACTGATGAGTAATAGAAGATAAATGGATAAAACCGACAGGTTGCGTTCCTTTTCAAAAGGAATTCTGGCAATATATATTTTTTTACTGAGAAACGTTAAATTTCGTGAGAAAGTTATCGTTTCTAACATAGAGTTTTCGAACTATTGTGTTATATAAAATTAGATCACTTATTGTTACCAAGTGAGGGTAAGACGAAAAGGTTGCCAGCCAGGTCAACACATGCACGGGGAATTCACTTGGGTCTTACCCTTCGCTAATGAAAGTACACGTTAGGGCCATTGTTGTGTGCCTGAAAAGAGGAGGCTGCGGAATCGACAGAAAAAATACAATTGCAAAAACTGCAGTCTTCTTTCCTTGGGTCTTCTCTTTGACCTTGAATTGCCGCCGTCTGGATTTCCGTTATGGAATAACAAACAGGGAACAACTCTTTTTTCTTGGTCTGCATATTAAAACAGGTATAAGATTTGAGAAATGATAAGTTTCATAAGATATTATTAAAATGCAGTTTACATTGCTCAGCATAAATGCAGTACATGTCCCATTTTTCGTACAATGTAGATATACATTGACCACCATAAGGACTAACGCACCTCTGCAAAATGCATCTATAAGTATTATTTGATTCATTATTTATTAAAATTTAAAGCAGTCAAAAAACTAAATACCTCGAAGAAGGCTTTCTCGTTCAGCAGTGTGTCAATTTTTTTTTTTTAAATCATATATCACGATATATTTGGTTCATTATGTCTATTAAGTTTAGTTTAAGTTCCTACTGTAGCAGAAAAATCTCATTTTATCATTTTAAACCTTTGTTTTGTAACTAATTTAAAAAAAGCGTATTTAATAAAAAAAAATGAAATCAGATGTTCTGAAGTAAAATTTTTCCTGTCGCCTTCAAAGATAGAAACACTAGATTAAGCGCTAACGCAGGTGACTTTTTGGATTTAAACGAGTAGCTATCAATTTCCCACCCGATATCCAGCAACGCAGTCAAGAAAAAGGCTTAATAAAGTCCACTTTCTTCAATAAACCCATCCAACTCTTTTCAAATAGCTGGAGGTAACAAAAAATTCAGACGGTTAATTACGATTTAAAGTTCTCCAGATCTCAGGCACTGAGATCAAAAAATCTGGTTAACTTCAAATCCCTGAACGTTATTTTTTCTAAGAAAGCATTTATTAACAATGCAGGCAGCCAGTATCGTGAATGAAGAAATAATTCCTGTGAGCTTTTATCAGCCTTTGTGGAAATAAATAGTCACACTAAATTTTCTTACAATGATGATGTGCCTCCCAGAGTCTCTCAAAACTTGTACATTTCTTTTCACACCAAAAAATAGTTGATACATTATCAGGTTTTCTCTCTGCATCAGACGCAGGTTAAACTTAAATATGGTCCCCATGTTTCTACCTTGTCCTCATAATTCAAACTAGTTCAATTAGATTCTATTTAGACAAAGGCCTTAAATTGACATTGTTTGTGAAGTTTAACAGACCTAAACGGATATCATGCCTAGAAGGCTTGTACTTAATGGATGTGGCTATGCGACCCATAATACAAGAACGATAGGTCACTACTAGTGATCTTTGTGACCCTAGTTACATGTTACATCTTACATAACCTGGTTGTGACTGTTATGAAAAGAAATATTCAAAGACTTTCTATTCCTAAACCATCCAACTTGGAGCAGTGAAAACTTATATACATTGAATTTAATGTCAAGGGGGCTTTTTACAATTTAAACTCTGAATCGGGTCCTGTGAAAATCGTTAAAAATTGCCTGAGGTATCTTTAGTTTTATCGCATTACACGACCATCATTCGCGAAGTAGGGATGAGTAATGTCTAAAATTTTATTACAAAAATTTTGGATTCCTTTAGGTAGGCACAATAAATTTGCCTCCATAAAAGCAAGTTACTACTAAAATAATGCAAATTGAATGTCTGTATCTTCGAAAATAAATATTATTATTTACCTGCTTCACTTACAGTCATAAAATTACTTAAAGAAGGGCTGGAAAATTTCAATAAAGGGTTGGTTTACAAGTAGGTGCCTTACATTAAAACTGGATCTAAAAAAGCAAATAATTCATATTCCTAAACGGGTCCCAAAGCGACCTTTCAGCCATACATAAATATACGTTGTGGGAACGTAAAAAGTAACTCATTGTCAAGGGGTTGTTTCCAAACTCAAACAAATATCAATTTGCTCGACTTTTACTAACGTCAACTAAAATGGCATAAGATATAATTATATACATATAATTACTACATTACGACGCTACTACATTACTGCTAGATTAGTATAATTTAATCAAAATGTTGAATTATATTGACCATTTGTTAGAAACACTGCTAATGTTAAAAACCAAGCGATTAAAACATGGGTTAATATGTAAATTTTAGCTGAAACGTTTGGACCATATGTTCACTTGAATTTTAATGTATTTTTTCAATCGTGTACCACGAATTCTAATTTATGTGCCCTCTGTTTTATAACACTTATTTACATATGCGATCAAAATTGCCCTTACCGCAATTTCATGTGTGGGTCTTTTCTTCTAATAGCAAGTGCTAGGAATCAGGAGCAATTGACAATTATCACGATTCCAATCGAGAATTTCAAGTAAACTTTTCTGCACATATCAAATTAATGTTCAAACAATAACAACAAAAATATCCCCTATAAATTGATATAATCTGTAGATTCTCATAAAAAAATATATTTTGGTGGAACGGACTGGCCCTTAGTTATCTTCAAAAATTGAAAAACAAAAATTGTCCCCTAAAACCAAGAAAGATTAAAAAACACATCAGCTATCATCTTCAGAGAGATACTCTCTGAAGATGATATGCTGTCGAAACGAGTTAGAGCAACCTTTATTGTGTTTTTTAATCTTTCTTGGTTTCAGGGGAACAATTTATGTATTTCAATAAAAATTAAAGATGAAACAATATTTCTTTTACAAAAAAAAATGGTCAGCCATGGGGACTGGCGACTGAGTTTAAAAATGTAAAACTGGGAAAATAACCATGGTTTTTCTGAATTTTCAAATTAATTGCAAAATCAAAAATTAAAATTTCATCATTTGTATATTAAAGTTATCAACTTTAGTCTGATTTTCACATATCGGCACTCTGGGTGACAATTATATACTTTTTTATGCGGTTTATTTATAAGTCAAAATGTATGACGGGCTGAGCAAGCCCAATACAAAACTGAGCAACAACTGAATTGAAATAAAAATATAATATCACATTTTTAAATGCCCATATTTCACCTTTAAAATATGACATATCAAATTATTCAGAAAATGGAAATGCAAATGAATTCAGAAAAGGAAAAATCCAATATGGCATTTATAAGAAAAAACAAAGTTGTTGAAAAATAGATTTTTGTTACAAAATAAGCAAATTCTAATTTCTTTAGAAATATCTTCACTTCGACTTAACAAATGAATACAGAAAGTTTTCCACCAAGATCATGTGCTGATCGGCGGCCATATTGATTTAATGATGGAAAACTTTGTTTTTTTGTGAATATTTTTTTTGTCACAAATAAGGCTGGTCAACTAAATTGAAGTTTTGTCATGTCACATGAACTTTTTTGTATTTTTTAATAGGGTTAGTTGTTGTTATTTAAAATAAGCAGTTTTGAAATTTTCATCACCCACGACATTCGTTTGTTAATTGTTTAAAAAATGATAGATCTCCAGAAATATAACATAAAAAATGTACATTAGAAACTTATAATCTTTGTTTTTCTACATTATTTAGCTTTTAATTGGCCCCTCTTGATCAAGCAGTAGTAGTTAGTCAACACCCTTGAGTTTAATCTGCCCTGATAAAGTTTTTCCATCATTGGAATGTCCACATGAAACTTTTATCAGTTCTTATCGCTTAAAGCCCTCCAGAACCTCCTAATTCGTAGTAATAAAATCAAGATATGTGTCTAAAAAATCTTGATCCCCCCCCCCCTTGTAACTCAAAATTATATACTGCAATAAAAGCTTTTTAACCAAATATCTTTATATGTCACTCTTATGGTAAACTAAAAAATTTCCAAAAAAATTTTTGAAGCATCTTTATGCTGATTTTTTTAAAACATTAAATTTTTCTTTAAACAGCGAGTCTTTTATTAATTTTCTTAATTTGAGGTTCTACTACTACTACTACTTGACTCATTCTGAGGAACATCTCTTTGAAAAATAAAAATCCTTTTTTATTGGGACCTATCCCCTCTAAAAAATTTTTGGTAAGGCTAATTTGATATGAATTGGCGGTAGAAATATACCAGAGAGGCTTTACAAGTGTAAATGCTTTACAGTTTTCTATTTACCAATTAAAAATCTACGTGTAGGACAAATATTTTTCTAATTCTGATTTTTTCGATCCCTGGTGTCCCGTTCACATAAAAGATATCCAAATTTTAATAATAAAAAAGACTTTAAATGAAGAATTAATATGATCATGATATTATATTTTATTCCTGATAAAACTTTTTAAGATGTAAATAATACATGGATCTTAATAAAAACGAACAGTATTTGGGAAGACTAAATTTCCAAAAAGAAATTTTATCTTGTCACAAGAAAACTAGGGGCGATGAAAAAAAAAAATAAGTACTGTTTCATGTTGAGGGTAGATAGTCCAAACACAATTACCTACCAGAGTTCGTGTGACAAAATCAGTGTTCACCTGTGTAATGTCTAACAAAAAATGTTTCCTATAAAAATTGGAAAGCTTAAAATTTCCTACAAAAAAGTTATTTGCCGTTTTTTTGTTAGACCTACTCGTTATTGAGAAAGCATCAGATGAATATTATGCTTTTGGATAGTTGCCCTTATTAGGGCATGATCTAAAGGGTACAGCATGTGACGCTTTTTTTTGACGATTTTGTCAAAATGCCCAATATACTATTCCATTTTTAGTTAAATTCGCTATACACGGCTGTTATTAGACCAATTGCAACCTACGGTGTTAAAGAAGTCAAAGTGCATGACTATAAAACAAAAGCTAAATCACATACAGAGACTAGAGCATCTGGGGGTGATAGGAGCAATGAAATCTGCTCCAACAGCGGCTATGGAGGCGATATTGTGTCTGCCACCTCTCAATATATTTCTAGAGAGAGCGGCACAGGCTTCCATTCTTCGCTTGCAAGCTGGAGAAATGTGGAATACGCCAGGTAGAATGGTAAGCTGCCGCTACATATTTGAGGGAAAGCTCCAAAAGGTGCCCATTCTGGATGCGCCGATGGACCATCTACCAGTGAAATATAACTTTACAAAATCCTAACGTATAAAAATGAATAAACCACAGCCAAAGATTCCAGATGTAAGTATATAGATAAATGAATCGAAAACAAATATGGGCATCTAGCTCCAAAAGGTCTGTCGCATGAGAATGTACTTGATCTAATATGAATCAAAGGAAATTCTGGAAAAGAGGGAAACAAACGTGCTGACAAACTGGCGAAGGGAGGTTTCAAGGGACAATTTGTTGAAACAGAATCACCCCTTCCTCTGGCTAGATCAACGTAAGAACTCTAATTAACGAAGAAATGCATCGTAAACACAAAGCCCAATGAGTGTCAATAATAACATGCCGACAGACCTCACGCATTCATTGAAATACCGTGCACGGAAAGGTTAAAACTATACCTACAACTTTTAAGACATAACTTCAGGAAATTTTTAGGGATTTGAACAGGTCACTGTCGATTAAGCAAGCATCTTCACAGAATGGGAATTATAAACGACCCGAGCTGTAGAGGGTGTTTAGAAGAAGATGAGAGTGTCTGAGCACGTGCTCGGCACTAGCATCAGATTAGAGGATCCATGCCGGGAGACTTCTGACCCAGTGTGGCCAGTTTGAGAGAAGTCAATCCAAAGGACGTTCTTCAGATTTTCAACAAGATTGAATGGCTGAATGAATCACCAAAGACGTCTCCATCACCGGGATAACACAATGGGCTCGGAATAAAGTTGCCTAAGTGTTGGCCTACACACTTTTAGGCCACGCACCCTAAATCCATGCAGAAGGATTGAACTCAAATTTCGCAAAATAAAGTTGCAATTACAACTCCACATTTCAATATAATGGTAAAAATTTTAAAAAGGAACTTCAATGCTAAAAATTTATAAAAACATCAATTAATTTAAAAAACTATTTTCGAGCACAAAATCGACGTTTTGGAAACAAATTCAAAATATCATGGCAGAATTTAAAAAAATATAGGAATTCAAAAAATCTTGAGTTTGCACTAGAATTTTGGAAAAAAAAAGTAGAAATTGGGGCATTAAAGACAAAACTTCAAAAGAGCACGAAATTATTAAAAACAATTTAAGTTCACAAACTAAGTTTTAGGAAAAAGAAAGAACTAAAAGTGTAAATTTAAAATCATCAAAAAAAAGTCTTAATGTGGAAAATATTCCGAATTTAAAAAAATCAGATATATTAAATTTATCACCAAAAGGTCGAAATTTTGTAATTAAAATTTTGGAAGAAATTAATAATAAAATTTTAGATATTTTATAAAAAAGGTAAAATAGGAAATTTGGAATTATTGAAATTTTAAAATTTTGGAAAATTAAAACTTGGAATTTGTCGAAATTACGAAAAAATTTTTAATAAAAATAATGTATATAAAAAGTTCGAAAAAAATACGAAATATTACCAGAAAAAAACATAATTTCCAATTTAAATCAAAATTTTAGAATAATAACCTTAGAGGTTTATATACGAAGAAAAGAAAGAAAAAACTAATATAATGAAAAAGTGAATACTTCTAGAAAAATTCAAAATATCGGATTTGAAATTAAAATGTTAGAAAGCAAGTAAAAGTCAAAATTTCAAAAAACCTGTATGTGAGGAAATTTTCTAGATATTAGGAAACTTCAGATTTAAAGTTGACATTTCAAAAAAACAAATTGAATTTTCGAATTTGTGCTCGACTTTTTGAGAAAAAAGACATAGCTTCGAAAAAAAGTCAATATTTCTATAAAATACCCAAATTTCGATGTATAATAACCATACTTATACAGAATTTAAACAGAAAAACTAAAATAACAGTTTCGAAAAATTAAAATAAAAGTTTCTATAAAATAATGGCATGATTACTTTCGAAATTTTAGAGGGAAAATAGGTATGCAAATTTATCGTCAAAGATATGAAATCAATATTAACTACAATAGGAAAAAGTTTCAGTTAGATTTTTATTATAAGTGTATAAATTTATTTTTCAGTTATAAAATCGAAATCTAAATAAACAAAATAAATAAGACAAATTTGATAAAATATTATTATTATTTATATTTAATAAAAGAAGATCAAAAACAACTTTTGCTTATATTATTATAGGTATATTATTATTATTATTGCCATTTGATAAATAAAACAATAAATTTTGTTGTTTATTACATTTTATTTTAAAATTTATAGTTTTGGGAATTTGAAATTATTTTAAGGAAAATTAAAAATTGTGACCAAAAGCCAAGGTAATCACTTTTTTTATATGACAGCTCAATATCAAAACAAATCATTTGCTATATTCGAAAAATCATAGAAAATATATTAATAAAATAAAACTGAATTACACTTACTTGAATATGAAAGGACAAGCTTCACATTATTAGTCTGAAATGTCCACACACAATTTTTTTTAAAAACTGTATTAACAATAGGAGTTATTTGCTGTCAACTACATTTCGCGCGCATTTTTAACCTCGACCGTCAACTGAAAAATGTTTCAGAGGTGCAAACAGCACGAGTTCGAGTCTGCATGGAAGTTGTTGGGCAAGTGTCTGGCGCACACCGTTGGATTTCAACTTACCTACAATAATATCTACCTGGTCTGCCTCCTGTCTATACCTACCGACCCCTCTTGATAACACCCGGCTTCGAATCTTATGATTTTCAAACACCTTGAGTTTTTTTTCGGAAATCAAATTCAATTCCACTTTCGATTCAATTGCATAGTTTTATGACATTTTGACGTGTAGTCATTAGAAATATTGAGAATATTGAGAATTTTTGACTCCTGATACATTATTAAGTACCTCTGTAATAGAATCAATATAGTCTAAAAACTATTTATACTAAATCATTTTTGACAAAATCAAGAGCGTTGTTCAAAATATATTCTGAACAGGTACTAAATTTTTCTAAAAGCGTACCAATATCTTTCCTAAAGAGGCACTTCCAAGCATCTTGATAGTAAAAACCAAACGGTTAGATGTGACACCTCGAAGAAAACATTAAACGATGTAATGAAAATCAACAGGAATATGATCGGGAAAACCATTCTGTTAGGGATACTTTCGATTTTCGACTCTTTTTAAGAAATTGGGCACCACTATTTTATGCAGTTCTTATTTGAATTTATTTGTATTTCTTTTTTGCGCTATTTGAATTTTAAGCATTGCGAATAGAAAGCAGAAGACAAATGGCGATGAAATGTCGTTTTAAACAAGGATAAGTTGTAATTATTAGTGAAAATTCTGTTTGATAACAAATTCTGAAGTTAAAAGTTCTATAGAAAAAAAGCTGCCCACAGATACTCTTCATAAGTGTCACTGTGTCAAGTTGATCTCCACGGTAATTAGTTGCTTCCGATTTTCTTTTCTTAAGAATATTGCTTTTAGGGGGTCAGAGCTATCAGTTTTGCCAACATCTTCCATGAAAGTACCGTAGAAAAGATACAAGTCACCAACCATCCGTCTCTTCAGTATTTGCATGGTCAAAGTATTATCATCAATTGAATTGAATCCAAAAAAACCAATGTGTTTGTTTTCTGTGGCTAAACTGCAAAAAAAAACAGTACTCCACCGCTGGTCTAACTTGAGGTTTATTATTTATTTTATTATTAAATGCGAGTGGGAACTACACCATGCGGCGTTTCTGGCACCCAAGCTTCCACCTTCTATCTTACCAATCGTCGTCTCTCATATACCCGCCCCACATTGCTTGAGTCATTCTTTCGTTCCACGTGAGCTTCGGTCTTCTTTTTTTTTTCGTGTATGAGGTTTCCAATAAAATATTTTTGACGACCATACCAATTTAATCTCCTTCCTTCTATTGCATCCAAAATATTCACTGATGTAACCCCCATTTCTTTCCGAATGTATTCATTCCTTATTCTTTCTGTACTTGTCACGCCACGGCTGCGTCTCCAAAAGTCTATCTCCATGTCCTTTAACTTTCCTTCATTCTTCTTTGTTATTGCCCAGACCTCTGAATCATATAGTGCAATACTCTCGACTATCGTTTGGTAAATTCTTCTTTTCACATGTTTTGTTATATCTTTATTCCATATAATTAAATGTAACTGTCTTATTGCAACTCTACCTTTTGCTATTCTCTGCCTAATCTCCTCCCCACTTTCCCCTTTACTAGACATATTTGTTCCTAGATATTTGTATATTATACAGCATTTTACTATACTTTCGTCATCCATCTTCAAATCTTGTCCTTTTCCTCCGCCTGCCATATTCTCGGTTTTATCAAAGTATTTGCAAGCACAATTTCATATATTCCTCGTCCAGTTTCCCTAGCATGTAAAACGCGTCGTCTTCATTTTCGGCGAATATAACCTCATCGTCAGCAAAACTTAAAGTGTACAGGGTATCGCCATTTATCGGTATTCCCATGCTACGGCATTTTTTTTCTCCAATTTTTAGGTACTTCATTTAAATATATTTTAAAAAGCGTAGGTGCTATACAACACCCTTGTCTTAGTCCTTTATTTACCCTAAATTCTAGTGACACTACTTTTACCCTATTTAAGCTTCCTGTGGTTTTCCATCGCCGGCCACAATTTTGTCATAAGCTTTCTTCAGATCTATGTAAATAAGATGTGTTTCTAGATTATGTACCAATCTCTTATCCGGGACCTGTTTAATACTGAACATATTAGCGGTACATGACCTGTCTGCCCTAAAACCGCTTTGGTCTTCAGATTCATACATTTCATGTTCGATTCTATTTTTCAGAATCTTGCCATACATGCGTTCAATGGAGCTTAGGACAGTGATTCCTCGATAATTAGTATATTCTGTTCGTTTTTTAAAGATATTGTTGATAATACTTTCTTTAAAATGCGCTGGTACTTGTTGTCCAGAAAGACATAGGTTGAACAAATTAGGGAGAAGTTGAAAAAGAACTGTAGGTGCGGCTTTTAGTAACTCAATAGGTACTGCTCCAGGGCCTGGGGCTTTTCCATTTTTACACGACATAACCACTTTTTGGACCTCTTTAGGTGTTATACGCTCTATTCCTTGATTGTCAAGGGCATTTATTGTACATCCCCTATCTTCTTTGAACTCTACTCTGTCTTCTTGCAGCAATTTTCTATAGTAATCCTTCCATTTGTAAAGTGGTATAAGATGTAGATTTAACCTATTATTTTCATTTGATCTAAGGTTTTTTATTACTTTCCAAGCTTCCCTTGACTTTGTGCTGTCCATGTAGTTATTAATTTGTTTGCACTTTTGTTCCCAGGTTTAATTTTTTCTTTAATTATGTCCTTTTTTACTTCCCTACTTATCCTTGCGTAGTACTTTCGGTCTTTCAGGTCGTATGTTCCCAACCATTTTTGATGAACACTCTTATTTACCTTAGTTTTCATTTCTATCTTGTTATTCCACCAGAATGTTTTGTTTTCGCTCATTTTCTTCTCAACATTTCCCAAACTTTCATATGCGGCTTCATGTATTACTTTTATTATATTAGTTTAAATTTTTTCAGTTGTAGTTTTCTCCACATGCCTTAGTTTCTCACTAAGTTTTAAGTTGTATAAAAATAAAACCTTTGCTTTTAGAAGCAAATGGTAAGATCCGCATTCGGCTCCTCAATATACCCTACAATCATTAACTTTAGTAATGTTTTCTGTTTTTCCTATCATACATATAATCAATAACATATTATCATTTTTAAGTCCGTATATTTTTGTGTTCGAAAAAGCCATTCCTTATTTTAGGATCATATTGATCGCACATTTCTATTAGTCCATTATTATTTTTGATTTCCTCTCCAAATCTTCCTACCGCTCTTCCGTTTTCCTGCTTGCCCTCTCCTCTATTAAAATCCCCTAATAAATGAAGCGCCTTCCTATTACCAATTTGATCTAGAAGGTTCGTCAAATTTCCAAAAAATTCCATTTTTTCTGCATCTGAAGCATTGGCTGTAGGTCCATAGCAAGCACTAATATCTACGTCATAACATTTGAGTTGCAAGTCAACTCGCATTAACTATTCATTATAGCAGTACCACTTTTTAATGCATCGCCTTAATTTTTTGTGAATAATCATGGCGACACCTTTTTTGGCTCTATTTTGTTGTTGTTGTTGTTGTTGTTTGTTGTTCTGTAGATGTGAATGTAATCTTGAACTTCCTCTATTTCCTTGCCTTTCTTTTTTGTTTTTCATAAGAGGACTATTTCTAAATTGCAACTGTCCAAGTTTTTGAATACTTCGCGTTGTTTAGTCGCAATGCCTCGAATCTTCCAGGTTCCAAAATTCCTTGTCCTTTTTGCGTAAGCTATATCGTCGTCGTTTAATTTCGTCTAATTTCCGAGGTTCGTCGCTTGAGTTTTTAACAATTTTTTAAGGTGTGAGGTAGTCTTGCGCATTATAGTTCGCAACTGGGAGCGATCAGTTTAGTTCGGAGCTCTTTGGCGAACTAGGTCGTTCTTTTAGTTCGTTAGTTCGCAGCTCGATCCCGCTCACTAAGCGATCGGTGATCTGTTGTATTACATTGGCAGTCGAGCTGGTCGCTCCTTTAGGTCATTATTTCGCAGTTCGAAAGCGGGGAATTACAGATCGCTACGGAGCTATTTTGTTATTTATTTTATTTTACATGGATTTGACTTTTTTTGGTAATTAAACAAATGTAAAGTACTTATGAAAATTATTTTAAATGGTTTTATTGATCTATTTTAAAACGAATTAGCCTGTTAATACTCCTGAAGTATTTAAAATAATAAACAAGGGTACTTATAAAAAAATCTTGTAACAAAAATAATCAGGTAATAAATTTATTACATTTATGTTAAAGTCAGTCAAACATAAAAATTAAACTATAATTATTATAAAAGGAAATCTGCACAGGAGTACGCTGATGATGCTTTAACAAGAAAGCTGGTTGAAACGTGACCCTTTTTAAATTAATTATAGGATGGCCAGCTATCATTATGACCAATAATATTTTTTTCATTTTTCTGTAGATGCGGGTGACTATTTAATCTGTATTTGTAAATACGTTTACAAAAATCCAAAAATCTCGATAATGCCTAGCCACATAGATCTGGTTTACCCTCTATTCAATTGGACAATGAAAAAATGCAGTTTTTCGTGGGTTTGATTTAAGATTTAAGGATTTTTATCCGCCTTGCCATCTGAATCCGAGCCCATGAATGAACGATTAGGAACGCTTAAAGCATAAACAATGACCAAACGACGGCTGCATCACTCAGCTTACTATCGCTTATCGCCTTAAAAAGTCTGTCTCGGGAAAGGAACGAACGAACTAAAAGAGCAGACGAACTAAAAACCTACGGAGGTGCGAACTAGTTCGCGTAGTTCGTTTGTGGGAGCGCTCTTTCGAACTAGGTCGTTCGCGAACTACGCAAGACTAGTGTGAGGTTGTAAGCCCCACGACCAAGCCTCCTCCTTTGTCCGGGTTGGGACTGGCAATGATGACTCTGAAGCTACTCAATCCACCTCAGAGCCAACTCAAGCGGAATACTTGAGGTTTATAGGACGTGAATAGCTGATGATATGTGAAGTAGTTATAAGTTTGAAAATAAAAATCCGATTTCTGAGAGGCAGATTTGGGAATGCCACCGGTCATGGTCATACCAAGCAAAGTTTGTGTTTACATTAGCTCCTAAAATAGACACATTACATCTCATATGGAGGTCTTTTCCATCCATATGGACTTGATTGCATTTGCCCAAGCTGTTTTCTTAGAGAAAAAATGGCCTGAATTTTTCGATCTTAATCAGGTTGAACCAGCTTATTTTCGTCGGTTTTGTTCGCCAGTCAATACTACTACATATCTCGGTTTTAAGACGTTCTTGTGCAAACAGTCGAGTAAAACCGTCAAGCAAAAGCGTAGCCCGTAAGCCTTTTAACGCAGCAATGGATATTATTTTAGTGGGTCAGAGAAGAAACATGAAATTAACTACTAACTGTCATCTGTATAATCATATATCGCATTAAAAGTTGGAACTAAAAAACCGTTTATATGTATAATAGAAATAGAGTCACAAACAAAACAGAAAACGTTTGCTTTAATTATAAAGTTATAAAGGATGTTCATTACTGCATTGATTTGTTTTAATGTCTTACAATAAAATAACAGAGCATATTTTGAGCGATTACTTCTTATTACTTAGTACTAAATTCGGAATCATCTAAGAACCTAAGAAATTATAATAAGTTTGTTTCCGTAAAAATATTTCTGTCAACAAAACTTATCATGTGATTAAAATATGTTCTTTTTAATTACCCCAACCAGTAACTGAAATGGAAGATGTCGCAATAAATTTAATCCAGTTTGAAAGTCATAAATTTATAATTTTGAAATCGCTTCTTTGAAATCTTATTCCGCCAAAAATAAGTGACAAATGACATATTTTTATAGCCTAATTAATAGTTGTTTACAACTACGTTCAAAGGAGACCCCTCCAGCAAAAACTAAGCTTAAAACCCAAACTATTTTTTAATGAACTTGTTTTGAGATATCAGAGGAAAAGAAATGTCAAACAAAATGCTTGGATATGCGACGCTCGCTTTCAAGAAACTTAGGCAATTATTCACTTTGCAGCTTTGAAGAAATGGTTTGATCAAAAGACAGTTAGCTTATGTTTGTTTAATACGAAAGCATATTAAAATTATTAATACTACAACCACGTTAAACGTAATGGTATTTGTTGTTGAAAGAGTATAGAATATAATTTTTGTATAAATGGATACGGTTTAGCTTGCATGCGTCTCATATTACCCCTTTTAAAATCACATGTGTACCAAATTAAGGAAATTAGCGAGAAGCATGACGAGCCCTATTAATAAATAGTAGGTGTCCAATACTTTGTTCATGCTTGACGGAATTTGAAGTACTGCTAGTGGTATACATCAGTTTACGGTCGAGTATTCAAACACCACATGCGACTTGTACGTACGATATAATTGAGTTAGTTAGTTGGTCAAGCATGAGGTTATTTAGTTTGTTTAATGATCCATTAATTTTTCTTTTATATTAAATTTACTAAACTTATAATTATATCTCAGAAAGCCACGTTTGATTGTTCCCGATTCCCGAAATATGTATCCCGATCAGATACTTCAGGAAGAATATTTATTTCAAAATTTTAGGTACATTAACGTCCGTAGGTCTGTTAGAATACATAATATAAGAATGTACTGTTTCATTGCAGAATATTTAGTTGACATAAAGTTTATGCAAATCCTTAATAAAGGATTTAGTTACCTCAACACAGTGTCCCTTCAGAATTGCATCCCATTTCTATTCTCAGCAATAATTCATTCAGTTAGCCTGTAGCAAAAATGTACTTTATAAGATATATAATTATAAATATAATATATGTACATATATGATAAATACAGTCGAAAGTCATTTTACACCTTACTCAACGGTGACTGCTTCCATTAAATATATTTATGTAGTTGGCTTATAATTTGAAAGTGTTTACGTCTACCGTAACATATGCTGACGAGGCCAAGGAAGACCGACACTGGTTTAAGGTTGTGATGATTGTAAATTAATTTCATTTTTAGCATCTCCTTACTGTTTCATTACAATACATGTATTAATTGACGTTAATTGTTAGGTTTAACATATGATCAATTAAATGTTTTGTAATAAAATGGTTAAAGGTGCCAAAGTTGAAATTATTTACAACCCCCACAACTCCAGACTAGTTTCGGCCTTTGGCCTTATCAATACGGGTACGCTCGTTTAAGCACTTCCAACTTAAAGCCCCTAGTCAATCGTATAAGTATTCAACAACAGCAAACATTTTTCTATCTGTTAATTCAAGCATTCCTCTATTGAGATTACAAGCCTCATGTTACGAATATGTACAAGTTAATTACGATGCAATTCAAATTGCAAAGGCGACTTCATGAGGAAGCAACTTGTATCATGGGTTGCACCTCAACATCCATTTATACAAGCGTCTTCAACGTGACTCTACTTTTATCTAGTTCGACAAATGACCAATTAATGGTTCTGTAATTAAACATGCCTAAACGTAGGTCATGTAAAGAGAGCAGGTGCATATACTTAATGGAATTTGCTGTGATGCAAATCATAATACACACACAGTGGTTTTGTAACCCTTTAGAGTTGTTTCGTACTTCTGGTTACTGTCAATTTCACGAAAAAGAATGCCAATTTTTTATTTTTATACAAAACATTTTTTAAATTTGCAAATTCTGAATGTAATGGAATGTAATGGATATACAGGGTCCTGCAACAGTGCAACATGCAGACCTTAACTGTGTACAAGGATGTATTTTAGGAAAATACGGTCACATGTACAGGCTGCCTCCAAAAAGTGTGAGCCGCTAAGGATGATTTTTTTTAAACGGAACCCCCTGTATTTTTTTTACTTTTTTGGGTTCCTTTGTCACAACTTTACATATTCCTAAGATATTGTTAAATTTGGTTGGATACTTGTATGTATAATTAGTCGTTTCTAAAGTAATTGGATTCATAATATTCTTCAATTTAGGGTAGTACTAAATGGTTACAAACTGCTCTGGCCTGGATTATTCAGGAATTGCATTATTTGTCCAAAATTCATAGATTGAATGCTAAATGTATTAGTTTCACTAAAATGATACCAATTGTTGAATTTTAAATGGAACACCAAGCACTGGCGAAAATATCGCCTTACAAATTAAAACAATTTTAATTATTATTTGACTATAAATCTATTTTCTTATAGAGTTAAAACTGATGTGAAAATAATAGCATCTCTTGATTTGACAGAACGTAAAACAGGAATTCTAAAAAACCAGTGAACTATACAAATACTAAACTAGAAATTCTTAAAAATAAAAAGCAACACATTCACAAAATTAATTTTGTTGAACACCCAGAATTATTTAATTTTGAATTAGGTCATCGTTTATAAAAAATGTCCCAACATATCAGACCAAGCATTATTTCATTTCTTAGAGTAAATATTTTGTACTTGCAGGAATATTTGTCTATATATATATATATATATATATATATATATATATATATATATATATATGAAAAAATATCTAATTTTGTGCTTCTATTTTTTATTTTTCTTATTCTATGTAAAACCTATTTTTCGTAAAATTGTCAAGAGGTGATGTTTTAAATAAATTTAGATATCACGTAGTCATATTTCAAAAACTGTTTTAGAATATTGTCAACAAACATTAATAAAAATTTAAATATTTCCAAACTAGGGCGTAGAAATATTAATTAAAATTAATAAACGTTAGAATATATACTTCTGTATCAAGAAATTTACTACAATATTCAACGCTTTGGCAGCCATCGTACAAAGAGTTCAGTATAATAGAGGCAAAAATGTTCTGATCAAGAGAGATTTTTTTTGTCTTGACAATCCTGTATTTTTATTTCGGAAGTTTCCTTTTGGTATGACTGACTTCGGAAGAGTTTCATTAAAATAACATTCTTTACTCACTCTAGCGACTACGGAGAAAAAAAATATGAATCGTTGATAAAAATGAGTGGTTTAAAATTTTTCCGTCGGCATCATCAAACTCGGTGATCAAATCGCATAACTTTTTTGAAAATTATTTCCGACTGTTAGCAATTTCACACTAACTTTTTTCTCTGGTTGACATGCTGAGTTACTGTGCACTTCTGTTTTTAATTTGGGTTTTTTCTTGTTTCTAAACAAGCCCCCTACAATGGTGGATGACACGTAGAAAACATAATTACTTGACATGTTATAATCCCAAAAAAGTAGATATCTTTCATTCACTCCTCCTCCTATGAAAAAGAAACATGACTAGGCCTTGATAATACTAAAAAACAGGAAGACTGGTTTATTGATAACAAAATGGCAATCGATCAACTACTTCAGCAAAAACACAGCGTTTCCAAATCCATGATACAGAATCCGTCCAACGCAGCAGTGGCCGAAAAATACAGATCCGAAAAGGCAAGAATTCAAAAACAGATCCGTAATATTAAAAATAACTGGTGAAACAGCAAGGCTAGAGAAATCCAAGCTTACGCAGACCAACACAATACCCGAGCGTTTTTCGAAGCAACAAAAAAGATACATGGACTATCCCGTAGAAAAGTCAACACCGTACGAGACAGTAGTGATCAGCTAATAAAGAACCAAGACCTAATCCGACGTCGACGAAAGGAACACTACTCGGAACTTCTAAATCAACGGTTACAAACAAACCTCGCAGGGATAGGCCCCAATACTGCATGAACTCTGCTCTAGACGCAATACCCACAAGTCAGAAATCACACAAGCGATAAAAGACCTAAAAAACAACAAATCTGCTGGGAAGGACTATAACCCTGCTGAAGTCCTTAAAAGTGTTGGCCAGTACATAATTCCCCACTTAAAGCATTATTTGAAGAGATATGGCTACAACAACAAGGGCCCCAAGACTTTCGTGATGCTATCATAGTGAAGATTTTTAAGAAGAAAAGGGACCCAATCATATGTGGCAATTGCCGAGGAATCTCGCTGTTGGTGGTGACTGGCAAACTCTTGGCACATCTGATGTCCAACAGACTTTTACCTTACCTGGATGCACTGTTAGCGCAAAGAAGTGGTTTCAGGCCGAATCTCTCAACTACAGATATGAGCTTTGCACTTCGTCAGTTGCAGAAGAAAACCATAGAGTAACAAATTTCTCTATATATTGCTTTCGTAGATATCACCAAAGCGTTCGACTCGAGACACGCTATGGACCATTATCTCTAAATTCGGCATACCTCCAAACTTCATCGGGGTCTGCAAAAGTCTTCACAAGGATAACTAGGCGGAAGTATCATATAACAACAGGACGACCGAACCTTTTTCCACTCGAACTGGAGTAGGCCAGAGCTCCGCTCTTCTTTTTAACACATTTATGGCTGCCTTGTCAAGGATAGTTGACAGAACACTAACCGAAAGAAATGTAGGGTTTAAGTACCGGTACGATTGTGGACTGTGCAATCTCAGTCGCCTTTGGTCAATCTACAAGACAAAGACCCAGTACATCACAGAACTCATGTACGCCAATGACTGTGGACTGGTGGCGCACTAGCAAAAATAGCTTCATCCAATCCTAGACACCTATATTAAATCATACAGGGACATCGCACTACTCATAAATGTTTTTAAAATTAAGATTCTCTCCACACCAAGAACACATGCAAATGATGAAATCATCAATATTTCTAACCAATAATTAGAACATGTCGACAACTTCAACTATCTGGGAAGCATTTTAAACACAAACGCAAATATGGATGCGGAAATACAAAATCGAGTAAGCGCTGCATCCAGAAGTTATTGGAAGCTATGAGGCCGAGTATTTCAAAATCGTGACCTTTCTATTAAAACTAAAATTTCCGTATACAAAACAGTGATAATACTGACATTATTATAGGCTGTGAAACCTGGACACCATATGCTTGACATATGAAAGCAATTGAACGAATTTTACAAAGGTAACTTATGGAAATCCTAAATATCAAACTCGCATCTCAAACTCCGCGGTCCTAGATAGAGCAAATTGTCCCTCAGTCGAAATAACGGTCTCTGACTCCAAATTAGGATGGTTAGGACTTGTATGTCGCATGGGAGATATCATGGTTAAAAATATCTTATATGGTGTGTTACTGGAAGGACAACGAAAATAAGGGGATCAGCGCCTCTGGTACAAAGATAGTCTTCATGAATCTTTAAAAAAGTCTAAACTTTGCTGCCAATTGGGAAAACACGGCAAGTAATCGCCTCGAATGGAGAAGAACTATATCTAACTACAGCTGACCAAGAAGAATACCTAGATACATATTCCTTAGAGCTATTTCCAAAGTCGAAACTGCGGTAGGATAATTACATCCATAATTGGACTCTTCAGTCACAGAGAACCCCACAACTGTCAATAAATGCATGACCTATCGATACTCGACTACAAGTTAATGGCAATAATTTTTGTGCATAAAAAGAAAACAATCCAAAAAACTTTGTTTTGAGTTCAGCACTATTTAAAAAATTAATTACACAAAATAAGTTATACGTATTTGGAAGATTTGACCATCTTGTCAAGTAAAGTAAAAGCTTCTAAAATCACTTATTGTACAAATACCACTTGCACTTGGTCGGCAACTACCACATCATGAAGTGTGAAATATTATAATGAACCATAATGACAAATGACAAGCTCTCCAAATATACCTACTGAAAATATTTACAATCAACAACCATAGACCGGTTTTGGCCTTCCTTGGCTTCCTCACTCGCTGTAAACATTTCCATCTTATAGCCATTAGTCGGCTACATAAATAATCAAAAGATCTAAATTTCATCAAGTCGTTGGTAAGTGACTTTAATTAAAGCAATTATTGCTGAGAGTAACAGCCAGGTTATGTACGATGTAACTAAAGTCACAAAGAGTGAGTGTTTCATTACAGAAAATTTAATGGACATTATTTGGAATGGAAGAACCTCCATAAATTTGTTGCAGTAGCTCATTAGAAGAACCGGCCCATGCTTAATAGCGGCAGGTTTTTTTTGCCATTAGAGCGATTTGAAAGATAATTTCCACCATTGAAACTATACCGTAAGATCACTAAGATGGTATTAAGGTGTCTCTAAGAAAGAAAACATATTTAGGTGTTAATATTTAAATTCGTGTAACTCCAAAAAGTTTACATAGTTCTTGTTCAGATTTATTTTTAACGATTCACCTTATGTTGTAAAATTACTTTTTATTTAATTTATTTCATTTTAGTTTTTGGAACTATTAAATTTGCAGTGCGGCATGAAATATAAAAATAAGGCTTTATTTAATTTTAATAACATAATATGATTCTCAACAAAGAAACAGACCTTAAAGCGAAGTTGTCCATTTTGGTGACTTCATTCATTATAATTTATAATAAATTCTACTATGGCGCGAGTATTTATTTACGACTTAGAATTGCCACCAAGTGAATACCGATGCATACTGTCATTCGTTTACGTCGTAAATTTGGCGCTAGTTTAAAATCTACGCGGCAATTTTTCAAATGTTTTTGAGAGCACCAGGATACATGAGTCTTCAAGGTTGATCGATTAAGTGGACATCTTTACAGAACGGGCATTATAAATGATTTTAGATGTACATAGGGGATATTTAGCAGAGGATGAACACGTGTTATGTCAGTGACTGGCCTTAGCGTCAATCAGAGGATTCACACTGAGGAATCCAAAGATTCTCCCAGGCCAAGTGTGGCCAGTTTGATCCATAGGACATTTTTCAGTTTTCCAATAAAGTTGGGTAGCTAAATCAATGACCTCAACTACTCGGATAGCACAGTGAGCTCAAAAAAGATGTCCCAAGTGCTGCCCTAAATTCTTAGGCAACCCATCCTAACTCCAGAATCTAGACCTGAAGTGAAGCTCTTCTGTAGAGGACTGTGAAATGAAAAAAGAAGGTCCAAGATATTAGAGCACTGATGAATTTTGGTATGTCAATCACACCAAAGGCTAAACGTTGCATTTGTCAAGCAAAGATTGCTAAACACCGACTAAAACTGACTTTGTAGTTTGGGTTCGTTATTCCCTAGAAGATTTTTTCAAACCTTTTTTATGTTCGGATACCTCAAAAGCATATTAAATGAAATGCTATAGTGATTAAACTGATGCTTAATTTCATAATACTATTACTAATCTTTATTTATAGTGTCATGGGTTAACTTCATTAACTTCGTGAAGAATTACCTTCATTATTGCAACTCTCTCAGCTAGATGTATAATTTATTAAATTATCAGATTTTGATCTTATTTATCTTTAATTAAACAATAAGCCACAAACTCGCATTATAATTAAATGTATCCTCTTGTAAATGATAGAAAGTTGTAAGGAGAAAAGAAAACAGAACTAAATACTTTTATGAAATGTAATTAATAGAAAATAGTTCTCCAATTCTTCTGAGTTACCGTTAAAAGATTCATTGAACCACCCAAAAGGGAAAGTTTCCAATATTTGGCATACCAAATGTGGGAATTCGGCAGATATTTAGTTACGGAAGCCAACCTCATGAATATATTTTCGACAAATATGGTCCAAATTTCAACCGTCTATTATTCTAACTTTCAACAGAAAACTACCAGTCCGTTATGTTAAATCAATGTAAAACACCTGGAGCACCTTTCTTGCGCAAAAGTCTACCATAGAAGTCTGCATCAGTTCTTATTGTCAGTTGCATATAAAGGGATGCATATTTCAACTTTTAAAGGCAGCAAATGTGTAATAAATAGCGTTAGGAGAGTATGTTAAGCACACTTACTTTTTATTTTGGTGTTCACGTAGTGAGACAAGAAGGTAAAGCCGTAGCGTACGGGAATAAATATAATCTTTTGAAAGGACTTGACAGCTAAGGAACACTAGCACGAGCCAATGCATTTCCTTATAGCCGTATACGTATTATTATAAAATGGAATAATTGTTGAGTTTAATACACAGTGTGTCCTCAATATGACTAAGCTGCTCACGCAATTATAGAGACGGCAGACTTTTCTAACTTATAATTATGAATGTTTTGCATCCCTAACAATGTTGTCAACCACAGGAGATCATGGCATTTTTAATAAAATAATAGGTGGTTTAACTAGCATGCATCAATAAATTCAACAGCTGACAAATTATGGCAGATGACAGTTCCATCCAATATTGTTCGATTACTCTAATAAATTGCTCATATGCTGCTTTGCTTAATTTCAATTAAATTTAACTTCATGGCATAATACAAATGTAATAAATGACATTGTTTTTTTTTTAATACTAGAATACATTCAAATACAAGGAGAACACTCCATTTATGAACCCAAACAAATGCAGATAATTTAACTCTTGATTATGCCAAAATGTTCACATTCAAAGTTTGTACCAAAAACAACTTTAAAATGAAAATATGTAAATTTGGTGATATTTATTGTTTCTCGGGTATTGAAGCCACTGTCCTCTTTCTTAATTTAAATACATAATTTTATTAAAAGTGAGATAAGTCAAAAGTTCTTATGATAAATTTACACAAATGCAGCAGACGACCTGTGCTTGTGTTATTAATGTTGCTAAATAGCCTCATCTTAAGTATTTGTCAAAAAATCACTATTTTTGGTTAAGCACAAGATATTTACCCCTTTTTCCAAAATATAATTTCGTTCAATTCATATTTGGTTTCATCACTCGATGAAGTTCTTCTTATAACTAGCTTTAAAAATCTTCCAATACTTCCAATCTACGCAGAGTCGCGAGTGATGTTAGTTATACAATATTTTATAACAATAAATACATATATCTTTATGAATCAAATAAATTAGTATATGTATTATATTTAGTACAACTGAGCGAAGACATATCTTCGTTCAAGTGACATATACCTAATTGTTGTGGAAACAGTAAAAACGCGTGGCTAATAAATGCGGGAGGTCGTCTCGAGGAATCCAAAAAGATTGTCAGGACATGTAAACCGGGATTTCTGTGTAAATATAACCGGATGGCGGCAGCCACTGACAGTTACAGATGTGGCATTTAACTGCTTTGAAAAGACAAGACGAATAGAGAATAGCACTAAGACAGAGAGCCCAGCTGATTGGCGCAAATTACGTAAATGAGCCAACGGCTATATTACTCACCCCGTCGTCACACGCGATGTTCTTAAGGACCATCACAAATCATAATGCCTAATGAATGATCCTCTACTACTCCAGTTAATTTAGTAGACTTGACATTTATATTATGACGTCTTCTTTCGAGCCAATTTAGAACAACTTCCTGCTACTAATCATGGCGAATCGTCCGTAGCTCAAATTTATTTTATAAAGAAAAAATAAAAATATGCTTAAATATTAGTACCTTAGACTGTTCTAATTCAAGATGAATATTACCAACGTTGCAGCGTATTTCCTCAAAAAATAGTAAGATGCATTTACTGAATTAAAAAATGAAACATGTAATGCACATCGAAGAGGTATTGAAAAATTCTAAGTCTACAATAGAAGCAAACAAAATTTGAAAGTCGAGATATTTCATTATTCAACATATTCTTCCTTTTTTTTGAGTTCAATCCACTCGCATTTATTAGCCAAACCTGCCACGTCTGTGGACCTTTCAAAAAAAGTTTTGTCTTGCTCTGCAAACTAGGCCTCCACAGTTTCTATAACCTCTCTTCCTCACTGAAAGAAAATTTATGATCTTTTAAACTTTTTTGATTTGGGAAGTGAGATGATAGTCGGACGGAGCTATACCGGGTGTTTTTTTTAGTTGGGAGGTTAGCTTTATCTGGAGCACTACTTATAAAGGCAAACTGATTTTGTTGATGGGGCTAATTGGAGCTAAACTATCTTCTAAAAATATTTTCAACTTCCCCCCACTACCGGTTATACCGGAAGTAGACATCAACTTTCTTATTTTAAATAGCAATCCCCAAATTTTATATTTTATTTAGATTTAACGTAAAAAAATAAGTTGAGTTTATGTATACATGTTTATTGCTACCTCTGATAGTTTTAAAGATATTTCAATTTTTCGAAAAAAAAATGACAGAAAAGAGGGTTATTTTGACTCTTTGTATCTTTTTTATTTTTTGCAGTAAAAACATGAAATTTGGGGCGAAATTACGGAATATTATAAAGACTATAATAACGAAAGCAGATTTTACATTTATTATACAGGGTGATGGAAATTTTATAATCTTTGCTGTTTTTGTTTTATTCAAAAATACTCTGTTTTTTTAAATGGGAACTATATGTTTTTTAATAATTTTTGGATTCTTCACATAAAAAGAAGAAAAAAGGTATATAACTATATAACTAATTTTTAAAAATTCTGCACCGTTACAGAGATATAATTTAAAATAAAAAAGAAAAATATATCTTTTTTTCTCTAGTAGCAGCTTGGCAGAAAACAAAATTTTCAAAAATAAAACATTACCAAAAGGCCTAAAAATTTTAGGCTAAATAATATTTGAAAGATAACCGTACAAGACGAATAAGTTTTTTACTAATTGTTAGAATACTTATTGAAAAATGTTTAGGGAGCCACGAATGTAAGTTTCGTAAAAATGGTTTTGTTAAACAGACTTCTCCTTTTTGGAGTAATGAAAATCAACAACAAATGTTCTAGAAAATTCGTCCTTTAACTGTTATGCTGTTAGATTAGAACTTAGGAATTGTAAGCGTTTAATTTTATAATGAAAATCGAAATGGAAATTTTTTAGTGATTTTTTTACGACTACTGCATGACGAGCATATTGCTAGGAACAATCGGATGTGCTTAAAAACGTTACTCAATTCAAAATCTTAAAATATGACTTTAAATGTATTAAAACAGAAGATCGTCCTTGTTGTTCTTAATGTAAATTTTTTGTCAATTATTTTTGTTTCCTATTACTTATTATGATTAATTCTTTAAGCTTTTATTATCTACAGTTAATTTCCTACTTGAACAAAAAAGACATGTTTGATTTTTTTAATTTTGAGATTTATGTAAAATACCCCTGTAATGGCACAACATTTAAAAAAAAAGTAATATAAATATTATCTTCTTTTCATGTGAAGAATCCAAAAATGATTAAAAAACATATAGTTCCCATTTAAAAAAACAGAGTATTTTTGAATAAAACAAAAACAGCAAAGATTATAAAATTTCCATCATTCTGTATAATAAATGTAAAATCTATTTACGTTATTATAGTCTTTATAATATTCCATGACTTTAACTCAAACTTGATGTTTTTACTGCAAATAATAAACAAGATACAAATTGTCAAAGTAACCCTCTTTGCTGTCATTTTTTTTCGAAAAATTGAAATATCTTTAAAACTATCAAAGGTAGCAATAAACATGTATACATAAACTCACCTTATTTTTTTACGTAAAATCTAAATAAAATATAAAATTTGGGGGTTGCTATTTAAAATAAGAAAGTTAATGTCTACTTCCGGTATAACCGGTTGTGGGAGGAAGCTGAAAATATTTTTAGAAGATAGTTTAGCTCCGATTAGCCCCATCGACAAAATCAGTTTGCCTTTATAATAAGTGATACTCCATATAAAGGTAACCTCCCATCAATTGGGCGAATCGCTCTTCTTTGAATTGAATCCAAAAAGAGCTAAAATGTGCTTTTGAGGCTGAACTCCAAACATGAGAACAATATTCTAGTGTTGGCCTAAGTTGATCTTTGTATAGTATGAGTTAGTCTTGCGCAGTTCGCGAACGACCTAGTTCGAAAGAGCGCTCCCACAGACGAACTACGCGAACTAGTTCCCACCTCCGTAGGTTTTTAGTTCGTTCGTTCCTTTCCCGATACAGACTTTTTAAGGCGATAAGCGATGGTGAGCTGAGTGATATAGCCGTCGTTTGGTCATTGGGCTCAGATTCAGATGGCAAGGCGGACAAAAATCCTCAAATCTTAATTCAAACCCACGAAAAACAATGCATATTTTCATTGTCCAATTGAATAGAGGGTAAACCAGATCTGTGTGGCTAGGCATTATCCAGATTTTTGGATTTTTGTAAACGTATTATGTATAATAAATTTATTATCTGATTATTTTTGTTACAAGATTTTTTTAATAAGTACCCTTGTTTATTATTTTAAATACTTCAAGAGGATTAATATGCTAATTATTTTTAAAATAGATTTTGCATTCATTTCAATAAAACCATTTAAAATAATGTTCATAAGTACCTTACATTTGTTTAATTATCAAAAAAGTCAAATCCATGTAAAATAAAATAAATAACAAAATAGCTCCGTAGCGATCTGTAATTTCCCGCTTTCGAACTGCAAAATAATGACCTGAAAGAGCGACCAGTTCGACTGCCAATGTAATACAACAGATCACCGATCGCTTAGTGAGCGGGATCGAGCTGCGAACTAACGAACTAAAAGAACGACCTAGTTCGCCAAAGAGCTGCGAACTAAACTGATCGCTCCCAGTTGCGAACTATAATGCGCAAGACTAGTATGAGTAGCTGATGAGATGTGAAATATTGTTTAGCTCTAAAAAGAAGCCTAGCTTCTGAGAGGCGGATTTGGCAATAAGCGCGCACATGATGGTCCCAAGAGAAGTTACTCCTCGCATTCACTCTTAGGATAGACAGATTAAATTTCCATTGGAAGGATTTTACCGTCCATAAGTATGCTTGTTGCATTATCCCTTGATGGTTTCTTAGAAAAAACCGCGTCCTGAGCTTTTGAGGCGTTGCAGTCGACTAGATCTCTCTTACCCCATTCCAGAATGATTTCAACATCCCGATTAATCATCAGTATCTGCTGGTACCTTAGTCGATCTGAAGCAGCGACGGAGAATGATTTGTCTGAGAAAAAAGATGACACCAGGACTACTATCATCTGCGTAAATGTATATTGGATTGGAAGTTGAAGCTAAGAGATCGTTTATGTGCAACAAAAACAGAGTAGAAGACAGGAGAGACCCCTGAGGCACCCCTGCATTAATCGCAAATATCTTGGACGAGATGCCATCGACGACGACCTGAAGAGATCTGTCGGCGAAAAAACTGGATATCGAATGACAAAGTCCAGGAGGAAAACCATAACATGTTAATTTGGCGAGAAAAGATCGGTGCCAGACTCTGTAGAAGGCCTTTGAGACATCCAACGCCATATTCATAGCTTCAACAGGTTTTTCCATAATTGAATTACAGGTATGAGTAACATATGCCAGTAGATCCACCAGTTGAGCGTTATTGTCTGAAACCATATTGCCGGTCCGAGATGATTCTATTCTCCTCCAGATATTTAAGAATCTCGATGTTGTTAACCTTTTCCACCACTTTAGATATAACAGGCAACAAAGGTGCTGTGCCAGATTTCTTTTTCTCTTTTTAGGTACAGACTGCATCCTAGCAGATTTGCAGATGTTAAGGAATATACCTTTGTTGTAAGAGGCTATGAACAATTTGCTTAGGAGCGCACTTCTTAAGAATAAAGGCAGGGATGCCATCAAGGCCAGAAGCTTTTGATGTGTCGAGCTCGAGGAGAATCTTTCTGACTGTGCGTTGTTTAAAAACAACTTCAGGCACCGAAGTGCCAACCTTAGGAGAATAGGAGATCCTGCGTTTCGAGTGTCAAGGTTGGACTATTATAACATTATTATATCATATAATATATTATAACATAGGGCTTGTTGGTAACGCAAATCAGCGTAATGGTAAAGTGAAACCATTAATTGCTCCCTATCAAAAACATTCCAACGCGCCTAAAGTAATTTTCGCTTCAAAAATGAGTAATCGGCACCGAGGTGTGAACCCTTTATCTATCAGACCTATCAGCGAAATATGCAACACTAACCAACTAATTGCAAGTTCAGCTTTAACTTACTTTAAACATACCAATGTGCCCAGTTAAATGGACTACTGTACAGGATGAGCGAAACTCGATGTCTCAACTCTATTATAAGGAAAGGGAAAATGATATAAGAAATCGGAAAATAGATTATTGAATTAAAAGGTCCATTTTAAGTGAAATTTGCATATTTTTTCAAAGTTGGAAACCAAAGTCATTGAACTTTTTTTCCAGAAACATACCTGCATTTCTACATATTTAAAAAGACCTAATTATTCTATAATGCACAGACCAATAGGTTTGAACATTTATTAGATTCGAAGTTTGTAAACCAAATACCGGTTTCGATCTTATTAGATCTCGTCAGTTTGGTATATCCAACTCGAATCATTCGAGTTGGATATACCAAACTGACGAGATCAAACAAGATCGAAACCGGTATTTGGTTTCCAAACTTCGAATCTAATAAATGTTCAAACCTATTGATCTGTGTATTATAGAATTCTTGTCTTCTGGGAACTCTCCTAGAGAGCAACCGCTTCGCTAGGTGGCAGTGTTTCAACTGTTGGTAGTTCAGCTACCTATGATTCACTATACACGCCTGGAGGGCTGCATGAATTTGTAGTCTAGGTTGCATTCTTCTTGCATACTAATTATTCTAAACAAATTTTGTAAAGAAAAAAATTTGGTATCTTTTTTGGTTAAAAAAGTTGTAAGTAATTTTATTGTAAAAAAAATAATATTATCAAAGATTCGCAATTACTACGATTTAGACAAATAGCTCCTGGACATGCAATACATTAAAAATAAAAGTATAGTGGCATCTGTCTATAACTGAATTAATGGTTGACAAACATTTTATGTTGCCATTTGATTTAGAAAAATGTTCACGTAAATGATAAACAGGACAGGGTGAGCCAGAAAGAATGGGCAAATGCTAATCTGGAGATACTAGACATCAAAATATTACGATTGAACTCAACATGCCCTATACCAATGTGGCTTGGTTTAAGAGATTAAGCGCCTTCAAAGTTTAAATTTTATTCTGAATTTTTTTAATAATTAAGAAAGTTTTAATGCTTTAAATTTAATATTTGGGAATTTTATGTTTTTCGGTGTGGGAATTACGAATTTTGAATTTATATTGACGGTTGTCCCTAGAGGGCGCTAGTTTCACATAATCATTTACGTAAATTAAAACATTTTTTTTATCTGTTAAGTTATACTTAAAACTAAGTAGACTAGTATAAAAGAACGATCAATTCTATCAAGAAAAGGTACTCTTGTTTAGGTCGTCTAAGACTAAAGTAAGCTAAAGTAAAGCTAAAGTAAAATTAAAGTAATGCTAAGTAAGTTCAAGTCGTCTAAGGCTAAAATATTAAACTTATAGCACCAAAAATTTACCAAAGTATTGAGAAATTTCAGAATAAAATTTAAACTTTGAATGCCCTGTCTCTCCTAAACCAGTCACATTAGTATAAGGTATGTTGAGCTCAATCGTAATATTTTGGTGTCTAGAATCTCCAGTTTTGCGTTGGCCCATTCTTCCTGACTCACCCTGTATTATTTATGGGAAATTTCAAAAGAATCATAGAAGAGCAAATAAATACTTTCTGAGATACCCCAAACATGTTATTATATACCTAAAAATATTGAATAGGTTTGTTTCCAAATCGTACCAATTGGGAATTTTTAATAATACATTTTTTACAATAAATTTGCTTATGACTTTTTAACGAAAAAATATATTAAATTTTTTTGTTTACAAAATTTGTTTAGAAAAAGTAGCTCTTCCTAAATGTGTACAAATGTAGGTATGTTTCTAGAGAAAAAAAATCAATGACGTCATTACTTTGATTTCCAAATGGGAAAAAATATGCAAATTAAGCTTAAAACGGACCCTATTCAATCCAATGTAATAATCTCTTTTTAAATTCCGTATATCGTTTTTCCTTTTCTTATAATAGCGCCGAGACCTCAAGTTTCTCGCAACCTGTACATTGTTTAAATTAAAATATAAAAACGCAATTAAACCATAGAGTGTGGATGCTTAGTTAAATTCGAAATAAAAGGAGATTTTAAATATTTCTCAGGACCATATTTAAAAACGAAACTAATAACGGTTTCTCAACGATTAAACGTTGAATAGAAAAAATGATTACGTTCCCTTTAAATTAACCTTACAAGTAACTCGAAAAATAAAAATCATATCCGATGTTTCTGGACTTCAGACTGGTAACATTTTAATTGCACAACTTTTTCATAATTTAATTGAATTCGTATCCCATCCTTTCCAAGGTGCCCATGCTTGCCCTCCTTATCTTGGATTCACGGTATCAACCAACAAGCAAAACCAACCTCCATTACAGCCAAACACTAAATCTAACAATTTGAAATGATTAGGAAAGACGTCATTGTAGAGGAAGAGTAATAGAGATCGGAATTATCGGGACGTGCCAAAAGCTCGACCTTTAGACATAGAATTCGATTTTTCGCCATGAAACCAATTATATCTCCGACAATTTTGCACCAAATCAGTTGTAGTATAGTTTTTTTGGATTGAGAAGAGCTTTTTTTAACCATGTTACCATTTGCTAGATCCAAAAGTTGCTATTAACTCCAAAATTTATCATGGAACCATTTCCGTCGGTTGGTCTCTGTGTATATTATTACTCTACAGATCGCAATTCTTGACCAATTTTTGCCGCTTTTATTTCAAGCGATTCGGAACTTCTCAGAATAGAACCCTATCGATTTTGGTAAGGATTGGTCAGTTTATTAGAGAAAAATTAAACTTAGGAATTTCAGGTCGTTATAATTTATATACACATTGCAATTTAGATTCCTCTCATGTACAGTTTAAAAAGGTGAGAAGTAATTCGTTTTTGTTTTCAAGAAAAAAACATTTAAGGAAGAGTTTTTTTCTGTTCAGAGGTTTTGTTTTGCGCTTTTTGTTCAGGTAATCTACATATGTGTATTAATGATGGTGAAATTATGACAAGCGTGTTAAAGCTGACACGTCAGATTTATTTATTTTAAAACTATCATCGCTCAAGAACACTTTAATCATTGCTGACATTCAATAATAATAGAGACTGCTAAAGTGATAGATACTACACAGTATATTATGAATATAAGGAACCTAATGAAATGCTGCCCAATGCGTACCGTAGCATAATAATTGTTATGAAAACAGAAGCTGTACAAATTGCGCACTGACTTTTAGGTGACAATTCTGTTTGTAAATTCTTGCAAAATGCATACTACCGAACAAAATTTTTTTTTTGCAACACTGGAACTGGTCATAGGGAAAACGCAATATAGTGAGGTATATTTTTTGTGACATGTATGCGGCATAATGTATGTTTAAATTTGAAATTATTTTAGCGACAAAAGTAGATTTTTATATATGGAGATTGAAGACGAACCTTCTGCTTTTTTCTGGAAGTTTGGAGTTCAAAACAAAAATTTTCAACTTAAGGTTAACGTGTCGAAACAAGTCAAAAACTTAACTGGAAGTTATAAAATCAATATCTTTTTGTTTTACCAACGATGTTAAAATATCGAAAAGAACTTGTTAGTTTACTAAAATCAGAGATCCTATATTCACATTATCTTAAAGTTACTCCAACTTACCTATAATAAGTGATGTTACATTAAGCACTGGTATATTTTTAACGGTGCCTTTCATAGGAAATATGACTACAACTAATCTTAGAGACTAAAAAAAATGTGAAATTTCAATCATAACATAGAAGGGTTCGAATTACAGACACGGCAGTTTGGGTTTTAAGAATGACAGCACATATGTTGATTATACATAGTCTGGAGACGTATAGATGCACGCTTCAGTGATTCGGGAGATGTTCTTTGGCAAGGATATTTTATGTGTATCTGAGCTGTGGAACGCCCATTGTGGGCAGTACGAGAGCAAGGCGTCCAATTTTCCTGTCTCCGATTGTCCTCCGCTCGTATTTCTAAAATAATCATTTCAAACAACCATATATCCGTGATTATTAATTTTCAGGAATCCAATTCGGTTTATAAGCTTTGTGCTTGAAGCAGAAAAATATAAAGAAATGAAATGATCATTTATCATGTATATCTATGTTTACGTTACACCTAGCTGGAATTGTTTCGTCTAATTTATTCAAAAATATTTTTTTATTACTATTTTATGGTATAATATTAAGAGCAAAGGTGAAGGTTAATATGAAAACGCATATAAGACAATCTAAATCGTTATCGACGGTTACCCGCAGGTATACTGTTTACCATCCTTTAGAATAATAGTGCCTGATGCACCTTTTATTTAAATCACATAAATAAGGGTGCTAGCCCCGCAATATTTTCATATTCTGTTCAAAATGACCTCTTACTACCAGCATAATGTTACCATCATGTATACACAAAATTACATGGTATTATTGAAATTTATAAATCAACAATATTCAGTAATGAAGTACAAATGTAGAGAAGGGAAATAATAGTATTTTCATTTCATTTTATTTTTTATATTTTGCACACTACGATTGTCGGTCTCTTTTTGCTCCAGTATATCGATAAATGCGAAAAACTTGATTTTCCGCCGTGAAATGATATAAATAGGTATAGTTCCAGTAATTGTAATAAGCATTTTTGAAATAGGATCCCTTCCTACAAACAATGATACCATTTGCTAGTCTTGAAAATAATTCTTTATTAATTATTAGGTATTTCTTAAATTCCCCATTAAAAACCACACGTATTTCCGTCAGTTAGTTTCTGTTTACGCTGCAGGTCGCAATTTTTGGTCGATTTATGAGACTTGCTTTTGTCGATTATTTACTTCTTAAAACAGAAATCTATGGATTTTGAAAATGATTAAATTAATCAAATAATCTAATTTTTACTAAAAAAACGCAGTTTATTAGGGAAAATTCAAACTTAGCAACAACGGGTTCTTATAACTGGCATACTCTTATACATATTGTAAATTAATAAGCTCGTCTAAACTACATTGTAAAAGGGTAAGACGCAATTCGGATCGTTTTTGAGAAAAATCCGTTTAACGAAACATCTCATAGAAACCACGCGGATGCCAAAGGTATGCTTATCATTCGTTGTTATGATCTTTTAGCGCCAAAGAACTGCATTGACGTAGTTAGGTCATCCAACCTGGGGAGCTAAAGCTTCCCCCCTTCTGGTTTACAACCGTTTTTTTGTTTTCCTTAATATTTCTCTAATGCAGGACTTTCTAGGGTGAGTTCCAGTATTTAGAAATTTGAGGTTTTTTCTGCAATTTTAAAATGTTTGTGAAATTTCGAGTTTTTCATTTTATAAATTACTACTTTAACTTCGAAATTTGAGATTTTTTCTCACAAAATTTCCATTCGATATTTTTTTTTCGAAATTATAATTTTCCGTTCGAGATATTGATTTCATTTAAAATGTTGATTAATCCAGAATTTTTTATGAAAGAGGATGTTACCTGCGCGGCAACTATCTGTTTTTTTTAGAACAGACAACAGCTTATTTTTGAGGAATTAGAGTTTACCAGATATTTTTATTAACATATTAACATGTTAACATATTTGTAATGTGCGGGTTACACGTAAAGTCGTAAAGTAAAACTATCGCTAGTTGATGTCAGAGTACTTCCACAGAACTTGCATAGTGTAAGCAGTGTTTGAGCATGCTGTCCCAGCAAGTTGTAAAACATACGGCAACTAGTTGCTGCAATAATTACTTGCACGTCTAAACAACTGTGAAGAGCCCTCTAGCAAGTTCAAATTTATTTCCAATTTGCTGGAAGTTGTCTGCAAGTCACTCTCCCAAGTGCTATCTCAAGTTACTATCCCATGTAATTAACCAACCGAGTAGGAGATCTAGGGGTCACTCCTGCATTAATCTCAAATATATCAGAGGTGACGACATGCAAAGGTGTGTCAGTTAGAAATGTCTACATAAATACAACTTAATTCTTTCCTGTTCTATTTCTTTCGTGGTGGTGAATTGTGAACTCGCAAAATGTAGACAACGTAATGCATTTTTTTTTTGGTAAAGTCGATAAAATTATTTCTTACATATTCAAACAAATCATTTAAAGATAACCAAAATTGTATCCAAAACTATTGGATATCTGAAATGAAAAAATGTTTGTGTAAAGTAAATGAAAGTATTTCTTACAAATTCAAACAAAGCTTATAAAGATATCCATAACCAAAATTGTATTCAAAACTATCGTTATCTGAAATAATTTCATATCCATATGCGTAACTTGAACCGATACATCGATATCCGTATTCATAAATGTTATATCCCTAACAATTAAAAGTGAGAATTATATCCCGAAATTTCAAAAGATTTATTCCTAAATTGATGCTGGTTGTAAATAGCAGCAGTGTAATTTTTTCCAAGATTACACTTTTCACTTTTTTCTCTCGAAAATTTTGGATTTCAAGTAAAGTTTTTCAATTTTTTCTTTTTACTTTTTAATTCATCTTTTAATCTAGAAATTTATTTAGACCATTTTCTTAAATTGTTCTTTTTGTATTTCAATGTTTTCTTTGTTATTTCCTAATTTTCTACTGAACCTCAAAATTTTCGCTCTAGTAGTCTTGATTTTTCGAAGAAATTTTGAGTTTGGATTCCAATTATTTTTTTAAATTGCCACTTTTTTACGAAACTCGACTTTTTCAAGACATTTTCTTATATTTCGTAAATATCAGCTTTAGATTAATTTAATTTTGACTTTTTCTAATTATAACTTTATATTTTCTATTTGTTTATATTTCTTTTCAATTTTTTTTTAATTTCGCCTTCTGCTCGAAATTTTAATTTTTTCCAGAATTTTAGAATTTACACGTAAAATTTTTACTTTTATCTCAACATTTCGATTTTATATGTAAAATTTTCTCTTTTTCGAGAAATTTTTGGTAAATTATTGATATTAAACCTTCTCTAAATATCTGACTGACCTGTAAATACCTGACTTGTTCAGTTTGTTCTACTTAATCCTTTAAACTACCCAAAAGCCAATTTAATTTCCAGAGTAGAGCAAATAGAGCAAGCGGACAGTCAGATATGTATCAAATTTTCTGTAAAGATTGTGCTCAAAAGTACGTCGGGCAGACTAGACGGTCTCTTACAATCCGACTAAAGGAGTGTTTGGCTCATCTGAGGTACTGAGAAGTCAAGTGTCACTCGACATGCTTTTGAATTAGATCATAGGATAGATAATAATATTAAACTGTTAAGAATAGTAAATAAGAATTCTATGTTAAATGCATGTGAAAGGCTGGAAACAACTTTATGAATGGTTGCGCTGGGCCTTTAGACCACTCATCTATGTTAAAAATAGTTGAGATATAGTATGCTTCACGATAGACCAACTGACGTGTATGATTAGATGTGCATGTGAGTTCGGATGCGGTCGATCATGCACGAAGTGAATATTCTTAGTGTATAAGGGTTAATTTTATTATTAGGTGTTAGCATCTCTCTGAAGATGATAGCTTGGCTACTGAAACGCGTTAGAGCAACCTCTGTTGTGTTTTATAATATGTCTTGGTTTCAGGGAATCCGATTTGTATTTTAATTTTTACAGATAAACAAGGACCAGTCCGTTCAACAAAAAAAAAATTACTAACGATTATAAAATTTTATTCAAAAAGTTTTGAATCTTTTTTATCCTGTTATCACTAGCACAGCATCTCGAAATGATCAAACAAACAACAGATACTTCACAGGATTCTTTAGTTCATCAGCAGTCATTTTTAAAAATTGTTGCTTTTAGCAATCTAAAAACCATGACTGTAGTTGCTTCTCATGTGAAAGGTCCATCTACTTGCTGAGATTTCATAAGGTTTGTTCTATTGTGTCATTAGTTAAAATTGTAGCAAAAAAAGTCATCCTTTTTTAAAAATTTTCATTTCAACTTCATCTTATTGTTTTTCCACCTGCGCTACCAGAGGTCAATTCTATCGTGTCTGCGTATATTCACAGAAAAGTTTAAAAAAATGTAAACGTAAATTAAAAGGTACATATCAAGAGGAACAAAAATTGGCATTGCAATATAACGTCGTTAATTTACAAAAATTAAATTGGTAATTTTCAACAACGGGTTGTGAAAAAATCTCAAAAAGCACTGCAAAAGTTGAATTTCACTTATAAACAACGTACCTACGATAGTAAATCAAATATGCACCAGAATTTCTATTATATCGTCATGAGGGCATACTATTAGACATGTTAGATAAGGATATCACGTGACTTCCTGTGCTCAAGCGAATTACGTTCTCATCGTTCATCAGTTGTAAATACAATGAGTGAGAAAAAGGTTCATCCGCAATTTGCGCCGTGCATTATTATTAAATTTCTTGCCTTTGAATGTGAAGCCCGCCGAAATTTTTCGTAGAGTAGAAACACAGTTTGGGAATACTTGTTTGAAAAAAACTTAAGTGTATGAATGGCACAAACCATTTTTGGAAAAACGAACCCAAGTTGAAAATGAACCCCATGCCCGTCGTTCTCGGCCCAGTGTGACTGCGGACAAGATTAACGTTGTTCAACGCCTTTCGGAAGGTGATCGCCGTTTAACTGTTGGTAAAATTGCAGCTCACATAGAGATAAGCTTTGGGAATGCTAAATCCATCATTACAGATGAGCTGGGGTTTTGAAAATTATCTACCAGGCGGGTACCTCTTCTTTTGACTAAAGAACAGAAACAACAACGTCTGGATATTTGTCAGCGCTATCTTGGACGTTTTGAACGGTATGGTTACGTGTGATGGGGCTTGGGTCCACCATTACACCTCTGAATCTAAGCAAGCAAGTATGAAGTGGAGAAGAAAGGGGGGAAGGTGAACCTGTCAAGGTAAAAACACACCTCTCAGCTGGAAAGGTTCTTTCGGCAGTGTTTTGAGATTTTAAAGTAGTCATGTACGTCGATTTTCTGTTTGAACGTCGTACGGTTAATACTGCCTACTACTGCCAGCTAGCCAACTATTGAATAAATCAAAACGTAAATATCGGCAAAAGAGGCGCGAATTTTCAGCCAGAAAGTTGATTTTGCTTCATGACAATCCCCGCCTCCCCTCAAGCAATCTGACACATCAGCATTAGGCAACATTAGAACACCCTCCTGATAGTCCCGACTTATCACCATGTGATTATCATATGTTTGGGCCACTAAAAGAAGCTCTAGGAGGTGAGCGATTCCATGAGGATGCTGCTGTTGAGACATTTGTGAGCAATTGACTGCAAACACGTCTCTCTTCTTTTTATGATGATGGCATTAAAAACTCCCAATCTGTTGGAAAAAAAGGCATAACAAAGTCTGGAAGGAGATTATGTAAAAAAATAGATAATAACTTTCATAAATGTATTTTGTACCAATAGATTTTTAAAAACGAATTCCAGTTCATATTTGATTTACCCTCGTACAAATTATTTTGCAACAAAATTTATGTGAACTTTCTGAGGAAAAATGTCAACCTGTCCAAAACACATGGTTCACTTCATACAGCTAGACCCTATCACAAAAAAAGGTTGCTTACTTGTCAATGGTGAAAACAGATAAACTAAAAAATAATATAAACATTCTAGTAAATCTGAATGACGATTCTTAGAACAAAGTCTGGTTTATCGTAGGTTTTGCGTGCTTTAAATTATACTCCCCAATATTTCAAAAAATTCGAAAGTTTTATATTTAACAAGACAACAAATAAAGAAGAAAGTTCCACGATGTTTCAATTAAATCGTAGATTTTCGGGACCGGTTCCGTTCATATTAGCAAGACCGGTCATCTGAATGCCTTTAGAGATAAATATCCCAAAAATTGATTAAAATGTGCAAATTCTAGTGGAAACTCGAAATTTTGGAAAATATATCGAAATGTTAACTTTAAAGAGGAATTCTTCACTGTTTTTTTTTTCAAAAAATCGAATTATCGGTTAAAATGTCGAACACAGTTTCAAGGATTCGACGTTTATCTGGACAATTCGAAAGGTTAGGATGAAGTCAAATTTTGCACTTTTATTAAAATTCTGATTTAAGGTTCAAATTTCAAAATACTTTCTTCTGGAAATATCAGCTTTAATCTCAAAATGTTGACTTTCAAAATTCTACTTGTATTCGAAGATTTCGACTTTTATCCATGAAATCGACTTTAAACTCATATTTGCTATTATTTTCCTTTACCTAGTTTTAGAAATTTAGACGCTCAATTCGAACAGGAAAAAGGCAAATTCTCGATTAAGACTTAAAATCAAATTTTAACTCCAACACTCGCACTGCTAATTGGGTTCCTTACTTAGCATACAACAGCTTTCGTAATAAAAATCATAAATAATTGCTACTTACCTATTATACAATGATATGAATCCACAATAATATAAACTCGTCATATTTTTGCTTTTCTTTTCTTTACTGTTGCTTTCATGTTGGCATGATATTGCTGTTGTCAATTATAATAAATTAATTATTTAACTTCATTAAATTACTTCTCTGGTATTATAATTACCATGTGGAGAAAAAAAAATCGTTATCAGTATCATATAAAACAAAAGTAAATCCGGACAGGAATACACGTTTATCCCCTATATCCTATTCTTATATTTACTAAAATGAAAAAGATATGCTGCAATTAAAGGGAATTTCCTTCCTGTTCCATGTGCCTGCAATGGTGTAGACATGTCAACACAATTATGGCCAATTACTGAAACCATAATTCTAACCGATTATGGGGCGCCACTCAACAACTTAATTCCCAACAACTTAAAACCGCCCCTTTATAAATTAAGTCATTTGGGTGGGGAGTGTGAGGAGGAAGGCGTAAACGAGATGAATTCTGTTCTATCCCGAAATCATGTGCCAGCTTTTCCTTAGTCTTAACTTAGAATCGCAGATTATTAGATTAACTCGCAATTATAAACACACATTAATATTCATTTGAGTTCACGTCAAATTAACAAATTCAAAAAGTGAGAAAATTAAAATAGATGTTTTAAATTATTTTCAAAGGAATCTCTTGTAACACTAATCATCAAATTAAAGCCGTTTGATGTGTCTAATTTTGTATTGACGACAGAATATAAATTTTTCTAAAGATAACTATATACATAAAGAAAAAATGTTCGGTTTCGAAGGACAACTATCAAATTTAATCACAACTCATCGATTCAGTGATAAACGAGGTGCAAGCGAAAATGCCAAACATTTTTCTGTCAATAGTTTGCTGAGACTAAATCAAAAAAGGAGTTCGGATACAGAGTCAAATGATGGTAAGTTTATGGAAACAAATCTTTCTGTATTTAATTTCTTTGGAAATGGTTGTCGTACTGATAATTGTTATGACTAAATCTTCTTTGGAATTTTCTGAAGTTTTACATATTGATATTAATTACTGTTCAAAGAGAGTAATGATTTTCTTGGATTTAAATAACATTATTAATTTTTAAAAATTAAAGGCAAATTTCGAGTTTTTCTTAATATCGTTGGTTCCCTCAGAATTCCGAATTTATTTTAAAAATTCCAGAATTTGCTTTGTAAATTTATTGGTTTATTCAAGCTTTGTTACTTAAAAATTGTCTAACTTTGGATTTATTTCTCGGTCTTTCGGAAACAAGTCGATGTTTTAATAAATTTAGGTATGGGAAAAGTTTTTCTAAACGAAAACTACTATGCTCTATACTAAACCTTATTTATAAATTACAAATTTATTTTTGAAAAAGTCCTAATTTTGGACTAAAAGTTAAAATGTTCAGTTTATAGTCGAAATTTTAAGAATGGCAAAATTAAAATAAGACACGTAGAACTTTGTTTTAAAAATGGCTAAAATTTTGAGAACTAATTCATTGACATTCTAAAATATTTCCACTTGACTCAAAATTTTGAATGCGAATCTTAGAATTTTGACATAAAGTTTCATTTAAAGTTTTAAAGAAAAAAATTGGTATTTTAAGAAAAAATTTAAATTTCTAGTTTAAATCCAATAATCTTAGAAAAAATTTAAAATTTTCAAAAAAAAACCTTCTAAAAGCTTTTTCATTTTGTTTACATTTCTATACTTTGTTTTTCAAACGAAATTTAGTGATTGTATTTCTTTCAAAGTTTCTACGATATATAAAAACTTTTATAAATTTCTGCTACCTTTGCTTTTCTATTTTAGACTCAACTTTGCTTAAGCCTCAAAATTTTGATAGTATATAACCTTAAAATTATCTTGACTATGATCACGAAAGAAGTCGTAATCGTAATCGTAATGTAGGTAAAAAAAAACTACTTTTAGAGCCAACATTAATAAATATTTTTATAAATATTTCTTTTAAGAACCCTATCTGTTCGTCTTTATCCAACGTTAGTAGGGTAATAGCGAACTAGAATAATTATTCAGTTATCAGCTTTCAATTATGGTAGAAACTATATACAGAGCGTCCGGAAAGTAATCGGATCCAGCTTTAATATAACTTCCTGTTGTCCTCATCAGTATGGCACGGTGGTTGTATACATTTCATTTAAAGCCGTTAGTCAGTCGTATAAGTATCCAAGAGAGTAAACCCCCATTGGGTGACTTGTAATTGACTTTTAACTGTTTATTACGCAAACATTTTCGCTACATGCTAATTGAAGCATTCTTCTCTGCTGAGATCTCAAACACTAAAAGTGTTCGACGTTTCGCCCACCATCGTAGGGAGCTTCTCTAGGAACAAAGAAAAGAAACAATAAATAAAAAGAGAAATATAAGGGAATATGCAAAAATGAAAAGGTCAATTTCAAAACATCAGAGCACGGTAATTCAGTATGTCCTACATACCAGAGGCGAAACTCTTCTGAATCGAAAATTGGTACAAAGGATAAGAAAGTTTAGACAGAAGAGCACGGTAACTCAATATATCCACCATACCACTTGTGAAACTCTTCTGAGAGGAAAGAGGGAAAGGTAAACTTTATATACCATTCATCTACGCGATCGCTCCCGAAGATTTCCGATGGTTGGTTTTCAGATGGAATAAAGCATGTAACCGTCGTCTCTGCTGATGTTTTTGGGGAATTTTTGGATTTCAATGGCCTCGCGTATCTTCCTATTATAGTAATTGGGAATATTGAATATAATTGAAATATTATTAAAGAGAATCTTATGTCCGGTCTCATGTTGATGTTCCGCAATGGCTGACTGCGAAAATAAACCAGACCTAAGATCTTTGGTGCTCGGATATTCGCCTCTTAAATGATCGCCCCGTTTCTCCGATGTAAACTGAACCACAAGAACAAGGAACCCTGTACACACCATTAAAACAAAAGGATGAATTTTTATCTTTGGGAGATGGGAGGAGCTGTTGGATCTTTGAGGAAGATGAAAAAATGGGTTTGATGTTGTGTTTTCTCAATAATTTTCCGATTTGTTTTTTTACTTCGTGAACATAAGGAAGAAAGGTTTTAGAAGAAATTATTGAATTTTGTGAAGGACGAGGGGTAAGTTAAAGATGTCGTTTAATGAAAGTTTCAATGTCGTGCGATTTGTAACCATTGTTGCGAAGGTTGAAACGAATTTTGTTCAACTCGTCTGAAAGATTTATCGGTTGTAAAATTGCTACAGCTCGTGAAACCAGTGAATTTATGACAGAACGTTTTTCAGAGGGTGATGATGGGACTCTCTATGCAAATAACGATTAATATGGGTGGGTTTTCGATAAACGGAATAAGAAACGCGACCGTTTGGTAAACGGGTGACCAGTACGTCAAGAAAAGGAAGAGAACCGTTGTTTTCGATTTCCATAGTGAAGCTAATGGAAGAATATAAACTGTTTAGGTGTTCTCAAAATAAATTTAGTGAATCCTTGCCATGTGGCCATACAATAAAATTTGTCATCTACAAACGAAGCCAAACCTCGGGTTTTAAATCCGCAGTCTCCAACTCAGTGTTTTCAAAAGATTTCATGAAAATATTTGCTACGACTGGTGATAAGGACGAACCCATTGGGATGCCGGAGACTTGATTAAAGAAGCTGCCATTGAAAGAAAAATAAGTCGATGTGAGACATATTTCAATTAAATCAGCTAGAGAATCTGCATTCTCTTTGCCTGAAAGTAATGGACGAATTGTCGTCATGAAGTCGGAAACTGGAACATTAGTGAATAGTGAAGTGACGTCAAAACTTACCAGTATGTCGTTGGGGTCTAGGATTAATTCGGACAATAATTCGACAAAGTGTTTAGAATTTAGGACGTGTGATGATGTGTTTCCGGTATATGACTTGAGGATGTTAGATAAATATTTCGAGACATTGTAGGTAGGTAAATTTATCGTGCTGGCAATGGACCTAAAAGGAATATTGGGTTTGTGAATTTTGGGGAGACCATAAAGACGAGGTGGTTTGGACTTGAGTTCGCGTTCAATTTTGCTTGTTGGATTCGTCATTCAACAGAGCGTTAATTTTGGATACATACTCGGAATTATCCAAGATGATAGTTGCATTACCTTTGTCAGCCGAGAGAATAGTGATTGAAGAATCTGTTTTTAGGGTTTTAAGGGCACATCTTTCTTCTCTAGAAATGTTGGACTTTGATGGTTTGGCATGTTTTAGTATTTTTGTAGTTTGAAAATGAATATAATCTGCTGCCTCCTTAGGGAGAGTTCTGATGGAAGACTCTACTGCACTGATTATTTCCTCAGTTGGAATTTGTCTTGGGGCGACATCAAAATTCAGTCCTTTAGATAAGATGGTATGTTCGTTAACCGACAGTGGATGGGAAGACAAATTTACCACCGTTTTTGAGACTAAACTATAAGTTTTGACCTTGGGACTTAGGGGATTTGAATTTCTTCTTGTGTTTCAGATTTTCTAATTCAAAGGTTTTTTCGGACTGATAGCAGGATATGACGTCGAAATGACTCAATGTTCAACCGACAACCTACTCGATAGTTCCAGATGGAGCCCGAGCAATTGTCGGGAGATCGAAGCCAAATCGCGTTTAATCCTTTTAATCATATCCCGAACAAGATACAAACCAGCTTTGTGAAGAATTTTGAATGAAGAATTGGTATGGCCGCGGAAGCCTTCGTTATCATATTCCTTTATTCATACAAGTTGCGTGGAAAGCTGCCTGTGAAGCACTTGATAGAAACAAATGTAAAATCGTTTTAATAAATTTGAATTTTTAAAGTTAAATTATTCTATATTTTGTGTGTTTTGTGTTTACATAATCACAAAAATTAGTACATTGAAAACCTATTTTTTTTTAAATATCTTGAAATTTTCTATGCAAATATAAAAATTAAATAATGTGACAGGTTTTTTAATAAGCAGTAACTTAAAATAGGTTAGATCAAAGACTAGATCGTACACAAATATAAAAGATATAAAAACTAGAAATAATAATTTTAATTTACAAAATATGAAATTTTTATTTGATATTACAATTTGAAAATTAAAAAAAAACACTGTTATATACAGTTTAAAACTTTCACTTCTGTCGGCGGTCCTCATAATTACCCAATTTTTTGTTTTCTTTGAAGGCCTTAACTTCTAAACGAGGCACTTTTGGATAAAGCTAAGTTTGCCTAAATCGGTTCTATTTGACCACAGGAAGCTGTATTTAAGCTGGGTCCCATTACTTTTTGGACAACCTGTAGATACTTTACCGATGGTGACTGATCGAACATTCCTCGTGTGCCCAGTTTTCACACGATTAATACGATCCAATCTTAAAATTAAGGGATGTCACAGTTTTCATTATATAAAATACAACTATCTTCATTACTAAATTTTTCTACTTTTTCTTTTTATCATTTACATTGTTATATGAATTTAGAATAATTTAGAATTTTTTTAAAATTTTTACACTATCATTGGGTAATGATCGAATGTTCGAAATTGTCCCAACTCACTTCGTTCACCATTACCCTTTATAGCGGAACATTAGAATAACATTTTTAATTTGGGGACAGATTTTATTTTGTCACTATTATCGTTCGTAATACGATCTTTGAATAGTAAATATTTATGTCTGAAAATTTGGTATTTGAACCTCTTATAGAAACCAAGCTATATTAAGTTTAATATACAAAAAAATTACATCATAAGCAACAACATTTTTTTTAAATCATAGCTGGAATAATGTGCACAATGGCTTGCTCCGTTTATGGTGTGGTATAAAAAATGAAATGATTTATAAGATGAAGCTGAGCAAAAAGATGCCACATATTTCTATCAAGTACAATCGATGTGTTCGAGATTACCCAGCGTTTGTGTTTACCGTATTTTCCCTCAGTCTTTAAAAGTATTTAAAATTTTTCATTTAATTTCGTATTTTAGTCTCAAAAAATATCAAAATTTCGAAAATTGTCAAATTATCTCGATTATGATCACAAAAGAGTCGAAATGTGGAGAAGAAGTGTAAATGCATAAATGTATAAAATTAGACAGCTTCAGGTTAAAATTAACTGTGAGAAAAAAAATCATTTCGAAAAAGAAATCCATCTCCATGAAGAATCAGTTAATTAAATAACTTTTATCTTTAAAGCTATTTAAAATTTTCTATTTGATTTAATATTTCAATCTGGAAAAATGTCCAAATATTAAGAAAAATCAACTTCGACTCGAATTTTAAAATTTTGACCTTGCTCTTTAAATTTTGGCCATTAGGCAAAAAAGATATGTTGTAATTTACTTAAGTAACAGGGTGTAACTAATGCCCTGTATAAATAGTGCAAAATTCAGCATTAATATCGTAATTCTCATGCCAAAAAACATAAAGTTGCCAATTTTCCAGGCGATACTGCTTAAAATCACAAAATTATTAAGAAGTTTCAAATTAAAATTCTAACTTTGAACACCCTGTACCTAGTAAACCTGCAACATTTGTATAAGACATGTTAAGCTCAATCACAATATTTTGATGTGTAGTATCTCCAGTTCAGAGATTGCCCATTTTTAATGAATCACCCTGTATATGAGTATACTTTAAAAGAATAATGTTTTTCATAATCATAAGCGATTTATAAAACTGGCGAAAGAAAGTAGAAAATGCACTTTACAGAAAATCTCATACGTAATGCAGAGGATTTACTTCCCACAAAAATGTTTGTGCTTTACTAAGTTCCAAGCTCAACAATTTATTTTAAGTAAATTATTTATTTAAAATATGCTTTCAAATAGCAGATCAATTGCTTTGCGATATTTTCTTTAGGGGATCAAATTTGTATTAGCTTTTAGCTTTATATTAATTCTGAATATTGCCTCTAAAAAAAATGTTTTTAAATTAGCCAAGAGCGGGTTGGGCTCGCACAATTGGGGTTCCATACTAATTGCTACAGGGAACAGTCAATAGATTTTACTTATGTATGAATTTGAAATTTTATTCAAATTTCTTGTTATAATTGAAAAACAAAAAATTGTCTATTTTTAAATATACACATTTTTTTCTACAGTCATTCCAAATACTTATGGTACTGATGATAAGATAAAAAGCATTCATTCGTAATTCGCAATAAGTCGATGACTAACACAGTTTATGAGATCTCTTCGGATAGCGCCAAAAATGTTCGACTCCAACCGCAATTACTACGTTGTGTGAACTAGTGCTAACTCCGAATATGTGCATCTAAATGAAATAATGTAAAAGACAGATTTCAACCGCATTATATTCTTCAGCTAAAGAAAGTTTTTAATTTGAATGCAAGCACCTATTTTACCATAAAATATTTTTTTATCGTAATTTATAAAAAAAGGGTGCAATTGTAAACTTGGAGTCTAGATGAAAAAAAGTAGAAATCGAGAATAAAAATAAAACCTATAAATTTGCAAAAAAATGATTTTCGAAATTTTGCAATTAACATGACAAACATAAAAAACTCTGTAAAACACAATGTTTCGATAATTCGAGAAAAAGTTTCATTTTATTTTGATATTATAGTAGAAATTTTAAAATATATTAAATTTCAAAAGTTCAGATTTTGATAATAATTAGTAATTTTGAGAAAAAAGTCGAAAGTTATAAGAAAAACAAATACAAATACAAAGACTGTGATTTTTTAAAACAATTTTTTCTTGAAATTTAGTTTCTATAACTATTGCTGTTAGATTTCTAATAACGAAGTTGCAAGAATAAAAGTCGAAGTATACAAAAAAATGCGAATTTTCTGGATTCCTAAATATATTTCGAAAAAATCGAAAAAAAAAAGGATAACACGTCTAATTTTATCTAAAAAATTGTAGAATAAGTTAATGTGTTTATGAAATCTATTTAATAAAATTCTTTAACACTGTCTGATAACGCGTTAAAATGCTGGGTCTAAAAGGCAGTATGCTGCCTCATTAAGGGGCATTAAAAAGGGCTATTTAGTCTTTATTAGGGTGAATATGAGGTATCAGACTTTTCATATTAGTTAATCAGCAGGCGGGTTACATTTTTTCAACAAATAAAAAAATTGATTGTATTTAAAATTGGTTACAGAAAAATGAGCTCTAATTGGACCGTTTTTTAATTATAATCTTATTGATAAACGTTTTGATTTTTTGGCATGTCGCGTTTCACATGTGAATTTTATCTTGTTTCAATAAGTATATTAGTTTATTCCTAGAACAATACACAGGCATATCATATACAGGGTGGACCATAAGTAATGGTACCCAGAGCAATGGTAGCTTTTTCGAATGAAAATAATGTGATTAAGCTACATTTACCTTGTACCAAAAGTTGATATTAACAGAGATACAGGGTGTCAAAGTTGAAAAAAAAATTTCAATTTTTTCGTATAATTATGGAATGAATTGTAATATGGGCACGAAATTTGGCACAAGGGGGTTTCTTAAGTCGACAAATTCTAATTTGCTAGCATATTACCAATAGCTGATAGGGGTCGCTACCTGCGCTATCCTGCATAATTTTAAATCATCATAATTTTTTTGTGCACTCACGTATATTAATTTCAAGTAGATTATTTTATTTCTCTATATTCTTTACGGAAAAAAGTTGTACTTTCTAAAAATTCATACGAGCAACCGTTTCCAAGATATTTGCCTTGAAAGCTTGACGTGGCTTGAATTTAAATTACTAAGATATTAAATTTTCGAAGTAGGCTTGAAAAAAAAGTAATCATAAGACATCTTTGAAACTAATTTATGTCAAATATTACTTTGCTAATAATATTACTACCTAAATTTTGAAAATCTCAATGAAGAAAATTCAAAAAATTAAGACGTAATTTATTTTCTAACATAGAGATGTGAGAGATGATCTCTGAGTCCGCTCAAGAAAATTTTAATAGTCTGAGTGGTTAAAGCAGATATTTGAAGATAAATTTTAATAAAACACAGCCAGATTTTTAATTGTTTACAATCCCTTTACATGAAAAAGGTCATTTCCCACATACTTATTTTTGAAAATAAATTTTGTTTTGTTATTTACCTAAATTTGCTTTAGAAATTTAAAAAATATGTGTAATAATAATGTCAGTGGAGTAATATTTGATATCAACTATTTTAGAGTTAGTTTAATTACTTTTATTTTGAAACTTACTGCAAAATTTACATTTACATAATTTAAAATAAAGGTACAGCAAACTTTGAAGGCGAATATCTTGAAAACGGTTGCTTGTATCAACATTTATAAAGCATACCTTTTTTACGTAAAAAATGTAGGTAAATAAAAATATCTATATAAAATAAGTGTACATGAAGGCACAAAATAGTTATGATGCTTTAGAATAATACAAGGTAGCGCAGGTGGCACCCCCTATGAGTTACTGACAATCTGTTAGCAAATTAGAATTTCTTGACCAAAGAAACCCCTGTATGCCAAATGTTTTGTCTATAGTAAAATGTGTTCATCAGTTATACGAAAAAATCACATTTTTTTTTTCAATTTGACACCCTATATCTCTGTTAATAGCAACTTTTGGTATAAGGTAAATCTGCCTAAATCACGTTATTTTTATGCGAAAAATCTACTCTTGCTCTATGTACCACTATTATGGTCCACTCTGTATATTACAAAAATTGTTTTTTAGATTAGCGCCCCCATTTACTGTAATAATTAACAACCAATGAGATTATTTTTACATTATTCAGAAACTTATCAACCCTCGTAGACAAATATTTAAATATGTTGGCAATAAATTTTAGCAGAGGCAAACGGTGCAAGTACAAAAATATCGTATTACCGAACACATAAGGCCACAGTTAGTCATTGCCTTGGACGGCTGTTCTTTGAACAACTCTTTGATCATTCTAATACATATATTCTGGTGGATCTGATCTCAGACCGACCCTCTATCATGTCTTATTTCATTTACACGAATAGTAACATTAATCTTAAGATATATTTGACGCTGTTCGAGTTATTTGCACTTTATAGAACCGCTTTAATCAACGTCTAATTGATCTTATATTTAGTACATATAAATCTGAAAATTACTACAATAGTGACAGAGAAACTCTTACTTAATAGCTATATGAATTTATAAAACTTTGTTATTAATAACATTAAACTAGCTTTATAAATATATTAAAAATATTGTTTTAGATGCTTTGGAAATTCTTAATTTAGAAGAAAAGCAAAACAAAAAACCACGGAGAAATAGGACCACATTTACAACAGCTCAATTAGCAGCGCTGGAAAAGGTTTTTGAAAAGACACATTACCCAGACGCTTTCGTAAGAGAAGATCTTGCAACCAAAGTCAACCTTAGCGAAGCCAGAGTTCAGGTAAAATAATTACAATTCAATTTAAAGCTGCACCGTTGCATGTTGCTAGGAAACAGAAGTTTTAAACGCTAAAAACTTGTTTATTTTAAATAGAATACTCTGTATTTTATGTCAACATTAGTTAAAAAATTTAATTCTTTCGAATTCTATTAGGTTTCTCTTTAGCTAACTGTTTGCGTTTTCATGGAAAACGCACATTTCCAAAAAGGAAACCGATTTTAATATATTCAATATTTATTAAACCAACTATGGCATTTTTAAAAATCAGAAATACTTATAATGAACAGCAGATTAAAAGAAAAAACATTTGATAACCATCAATTAAAATTTTAATTATGAATTCATGGAAAATAAAAAAATGTTGGAAATACAACAAACAATGCTAGCCAATAGGCTAGCATAGGGTCCTTATTTTAAACTCTTATAATAAAGGGTTTAAAATAAGGACCCTTCGACTAAAGAAAAGCATAACTCCTTTTCAAGACCCACAACAATATTTGTCAGAATTTCTGGGGATTTATTTCGTAAATCTTTCCCGATGCGCTTCTTCAGATTATCTAATGTTCCGGAAGTGGCTCAAAAAAATTTCCTTTACACATCCTAATAAAATATTAGTGAACTTAAATTTGGTGATCGTGGGACACATTTCTTCAGATTTGGGTTTTATGAAAGATGAAGATTTAAAATTTCTCCGACCTCACAATGAAAATGTGGTGAAATTTCATTCATTTTAAATCAAATCATTGCCCTTATGTCCAAGTGTAATTTGGTAGGAAATGATTTATCAAAAATTATAAAAGGTGTTCCCTTTAAATTTTCCACAAAATAGAGATCTTTTAATTTGAATGGGGAATATGTAAAATGAATTGTTTCGAACATATCTCCAACAAAACCTAGGTAATATGAAAAAAAGCATCAAAGCAGTTTCATAAAATAAAAGCCCACAAATGTTGACTGATGGTGAAATTCTTGAAAAGAGGTGTAACGTTTTCGTTTAGGGTCAGAGGATCGTAATTTTAAACTTTTATACTAGAACAATATTGTTTATTGTATTTGAAACATTCCTTTAGTTACTTAGTCCATAGTTTTTAAAATTTTAAGTGATAATTATCAAATGTTTTTTCTTAAATCTGCTGTTTATTACAAGCTGTTCTGATTTTTCAAAATTCCACAGCTAAATTGATAAATGTTAAATTTATTAAAATCAGTTTTCGTTTTAAAAATATGCGTTTTGTAGAAAAACACGAACAGTTAGCTTTCTTTTAGTTTTTGTTTTGACTGAGCAGCTAACATAAATAAAATAAAGTTTGTGTTGCTATCGAGTTTATATGTAAAACAAAACAAATCGAATTCTTTCAATTTAAGAAGCCATGAAATTAAACAAACTGTTTGTAACTTTGGATAATTGAATACATAAAGTTTTATTTATGTTCCTATTCTTGCTAACCATAGACGCAGCTAGAATAAGGCAGGGTGGCAGAGTGGGACGCTTGCCCTTCTCTGGTTCATGCAGCAATTTATGTATTCAACTGGGTGACAAAAAATTTTCTTTCTAGCTTCAAAATTTATTCTTTACTTAAAATATTTTTCGACTATTTCTTATTTTTTTTACAAAATTTCACTTTATTTTGAAATTTTGCATTTATTTATAAAATTCCACTTCTTTTATCAAACATGACTTTTATCAAATTTTCAATTTTTATTTAAAATTTCTTCGTTCTTTTCCGAAATTTTACCATTTCTGAAAATTCGACTTCTTCTGAAAATTTTGACCTTTTTTAATTCTGCAAATTTCAGCTTGCTTTATTAAAATTTGCCTTTTTCCTCGAAATTTCGTCGATCTTCTGATAAAACAAGTGAATTTTTTTGAAATTTGAAATTTTTATAAGAAAATTACAAAAAAAAATTTCTGGAAGTTTAAATTTGTTTGTCAAAATTTCGAAGTGCATTACAATATTGAACATTTTCTGACGCCACATAAGGCAAGGTAGGGCGCCCTGTCTTTGTTTGAGTCTGTAGTCGAGAGAAAATATATATTCACCCAGGAACTTCCCATTTTTTCTGAAAATTTCGTATTTTTTTCTTAAAATTCGCTTTCTTTCTTAATTTCGAACAAATCTCATCCTTGAAAATTTGAAATTTTCACCAATCGATTAAACGTTTTTTCTCAAAATTTAAATCCTTTTCGCAGAATGTTTTTCCTAATTTCGTCTTTTTCTCAAAGCTTAAATTATTTTTGTCATTTTTTCGATAATTTTTTGAACATTTGGCTATTTTTGAAAATTTAGAATTTTATTTTTTGGAAATTTCGACTGAAATCGAATGAATTTTATCTCAATATCCAATATTTAATATTTTCTTGGTAAATTAGTTATTTTTTAATATTTATATTTTCTCTTAAAAGAGTCTTTTTCTTAAAATTTGCTTTTTCGTCATAATTGAACTTTTTGAAAATTTCGATTTTATTGTCAAAATTATACTTTTTGAAATTGTGTTTCAAAAATCGTCTATTTATTTCGAAATTCCGCAATGTTTCTTAATATTTGTCTTTTTTAACAAATGTCCACTTTTTTCTCAAAATAAGATATTCTATGGTTCTGAAAAAATTTTCTCTCTAAATTAGATCAAAATATTACTAAAAATGTTGAGAAAAATATTTTTGAGGATCTAGAGAAAGATATTGTGTATGAATTCAACGCCTTTAGTCAATTTTAAATTTTTAGAACAATTTTTCTCAAAATTTGACTTTTTCACAAAATTAGGCCATTGAAAATTTTAACTTTTTTCGAATTTTGGACATTTTTTGAGCTTCTGTGAAAGGTTAGGTTTTTATTTTTAATGTGATTTACTAAAAACTTCATCATCTTATTCTGCAAATTTTGATCTTCTTCTTAAAATTCGATATATACGGTTTCTGCATATTTCCATTTAAAATTTAATATTTTTTTTAAAGTTGGACTTTTTCTTAAACTTCGTTTATTTTCTTAATATTGGATCGAAATTTTAATAAAACTCTAAATCTAAGAACAATATTTTTGGGAAATTTTGAGAAAAAGTTTTCTTGTAAATTTCAAGAATATGTTAACATTTAAATAAAATAAAAATTCTGAGAGAGAGTTTTTTCAAGGTTGCATTATTTTTCTATTTAAATTTAACTTGTTGTGGAAACTGCTACTTTGTTGACAAGAATCGACCTTTGGAAAATTCGTCTTTTTTAAAATTCCCCCTTTTCGGTATTTTGACATTTCTTGAAGTTTTCTGAAAGATGTTTTCTTAAAGTTTGGCCCTTTTCGAAATTCCAACTTTAAATTTGAAAATTCGATCTCCCCAGTTCGTGCAGTTTTTACGTGAAAATATATGTAGATTATTACTCAGCCGGTTTTAAAAAAATCAAATCGACCTGTTCAAATGTTTTTCTTGAGAATAGTACATAACGGAATTATGAATTTTGTTCCAAAATTTATCACTACACTGTGTAATAGGTAGAGACCGGATTTTAGGTAAAATCCTATGGTCCTTCCTTTTCACCTTTTTTTGGCGTTTTTCATGCGTTATTGCCTAAACAATTTCGCTTCTTTTTTGCCTTTTTATACATAATTCGGACCTGTTTCAAAAAAATTTCGTGCCTATTTAACCTTTCCTATGGGTTTTTCCAAGTAGTATATTTCCACCTCTGAAGAAGTTAAGCGGAAATATGTAGTTGATAAAATAAGTGTAATGATATGATATGATATACGTGGCGATTTTTGACCATCGTAACATAATAATAAGAATGTTCAAGTATAAATGTCCAAGAAATGTAATTTAAAAACAATTATTCTCATGACTCACCCAGACCCTTATTTTTATCTTAATTTCTAAGTGCAATCAGATGTTGAGGTAAAATGATAAAATTACCCGAAGGATATTCGTTTTCTAGAATTTATCTTTGAACTGTCTTGTGTAAAGTGCACTTGTGAAAAATGCCTGCAGCAAGATAAAGTGCTCTAATTAACCACATAGTGTGAAGTGAACTGGAAAAAAATCGTTTAATTGCAGATGTTGAAAAACTTTTTGTAACAAGTTAAATTATAAATAATATCATAGCAAACGTTTTTTTTTCAGAAAAAAAAACATTGTTTTAATTTCAATTACATGAAAAAAATCTCATGTTATACAACAATAATAATAATAAATGAAAACAAATCTATCAGGCAACCTCTTTTAAAAAATGTGTAAACATTTTTATGAAAACTCTAGATTAATTAAGTAGTTCCAATTTTCGTAATTCTTTTATTGCAAAATACCTGGAGGATAAAATTACTCGTAAAGGAGGAAAACTACGAAAAAGTACGTTGTTTATGATTTTCATCGTGAAAATAATTTTCTGCATTATTTTTCTTTTCCGAAAATAGGTAATATTGAAAAAGAAGAACATTTTTTTAAATATCCATCTTTTGAAGCAATTAAAGACTGTGACTACACTTACACTAATGCTGGTGAAAGCGACAGCTCCTTAGAGAATGAGAATGATGTAATTTGGACATTGTCTGTCGATGTAGAGAGAAGCTTTTTTAATTATGCGGATTTATTGCCGCGGAGGCGCACAAATTTTACAATGGAAAATATTGAGTAACATTTATTTGTAGTTGGGGAAAAAGCAATATTCAAAATGGTCAACAATTTTTTGTCTTTTTAATTGTGGTTTTGACCTCTTAATGCCTTTTTTAGCGAATTTTGCCTTTTTAGTGCCTTTTTTAGCTCTTTGTTTTTACCTAATTTCACATTTTTCTCACCTTTTTATCTTATTTGATTATTCCTAAAATCCGATGACTAATAATAAGATAAAGATATTTAACATCACCGTTTTAATTGTTGACATGTTTTACATTTTAGTTTTAGTAAATTTAGTATTGATCGAACCTTTGCGTCAATTATTCATAAACATTAGCAATAGCAATGTTTTTTAATGGTTCGTTTTCAGATTACTGTGATACCATAAACGCCCATAAATTTAAAATAAAGTGCGCAATAAATGGCATCAATATCGCGATATTGGATACAACTGAAACTAATTGGACTTTTGTTCCACAAATCAAAAATTTTCATCATTCACATAAAATTACACGATAGCTATCTGTAGTTTTTTAATACTATTAAATTCTTTTACAGGTTTGGTTTCAAAACCGAAGGGCCAAATTTCGAAGAAATGAAAGGAGTCTTTCCATGCAAAATTCTCCACCAACAACCAAGCTAAAATTGTCGCCAACGTTAGAAAGCCATCCAGAATATCTTGAAAAACAACCATTTCCTCGACAACCTTTACTGACCACCCATACAACCAGTGATATACAATACGTTATGCCTTGGAAATGTTCACAGTACACTCAAGCTGATGTATATGGAACGACTCTGAGTAGTACCTTTAGTGGACAAATGTGTCCTTTTTCTCCTCCTTCCCCGTTTAATTATTGTGCTACCAATTTAACGTCTAACGCCATGTGCAATAGATATGACATGGGTACGATTAGGTATAGGCCACAGGAATATAATTTATAAAAATACTTATGTAATGATTTGTCTTTTGTTATAGTTTTAATTTAATTTAACATAAATTAAAAATTAATTCCGTATCTTTATTAATATTTAATTGGCTGGTTACATTAATCAGCATTTTGATTTTCACACCTGCCAAACTTTTATCTACTGCAGGATACAGAAAATCTTTCCCCTGTTCAAACCTTTTACCAATAATATTTAGAGCAACCTTTGTTGGATTAATGACATTTCGAGGACGAAAATAAAGGATTGTAGTCTTCTTATCATTGATGAAGTAATCATCATAAATGACTCATAAAGCGCTTATGAAAAATCATTTTAAATAATAAAATGACACTTCATTTAAAAATACCTCTTCTGTCATACTAATTTTGTATGAGTTTAGGATAGCTTTGAGGGGTAAAATGAGTGCTAGTAAAAAGTACTTCACCTTCCTTGTATGTACAAGTGACACGTTGTTTAAAGGGTATTTAAAAGACTAATTTAGTCCTATAATAAAACAAAAACTAGTCGAGTCTTCAAGTCATTTAATTCTTTAGCTTCATTTACTTTGCTACGATTTTATCTTATTGTTTAACACACAGTTGAAATGTGAGTGTTTTATTTATTTACTCATTAAAACAAACGTAACCCCAAATAAATGTAGTATCATTAAATATGACTTAAGTACCTTTCAAATGAAATGCCACTTGCCATCAAGCCATTGAAAGTTATTGGTCACAGTGGCCTTGTGACGTCATTTATGCCGATTGCGTCATGTAAAGTTTGCATCCGTTTATTTTCACTCTCCAAATTTTATTTGTGTCAGTATAATATAAGAATTCAAAAGGTACTAGCGAGGGAAGGAAGGTATTTTTAACTAGTGGTTATTTAACCTTTTAAAAGTACCCTAAACTCCAACAAACTTGGTATGACAGAACAGATCTTTCAAATAGAGTGTTACTCGCCGTAGGTGCTATTTAAAATTATAGGTCATCTATAACGATTACGTCACTTGCTATCATTAATTAAGAAGCTTACAACCTTTTATTTTTAATCTCCAAATTTAATTAGCCTAATTATAACCATTTAAAACATAAGATAGGGGAGGGGACTTTTGACTAGCACTGTATTTTGTTGAAGGTGAGGAATTGTTTGTTAGTTAAACATTATCGGATAAATGTCAAGGCTTATTTTTTCTTAGACTAGTACCTAACTTTTTTGGGGGTTGCGGTGTCTATTAAGAAAAAAAAAGATTCTTCGTCGGTAAACAATACGTGATTTAAAATATTTCTACCGGCATCAAGATTCACAAAATGCAAGACGTTTGCAATGCTGGTGATAGGAAAACGTCTCTTATCCGATCCGCTACTTTATAATACTTGCATCGAGTTATTTATTTCCAAAATATTTCGGACAGTTTGCGATCTTACATTAACTCATTTCTGCATTCGCTATTCGTATCTGCCGTTTTCGTTAAAAACCCTAATCTCCCAAGAACTTTTTCGGGACTCTTGAAGCCAGGAGATCGCCTAATTATTTTCATGTTTTCATCTTTCCTGCATATCCGTCAACATTTTGTTACCTAATATCTAAACAAACGTTTTTTGAAGAAATAATTCGGAGAAAACTTGAAATCATTTTAATGCCTTTATTTGATGTTAAGTATCAGTAATCTGAGTTTGCAAGATCTCAGGAGGTGAGATGAACTTTCCAGCCCAAAAAAACTGCGAAATGTTTGCACTTTTTTCCATTTTTCACTGATAACTCTTAAACGTGCTTTTTACGGAAAAATAGCTATCACAAGAATTGTAAAGCATTAAGTTTTCATTAAAGTGGATACCCGAATCTTAAAATTTGGTGCACTGGTATAGCGGCAATTAAGAGCCCTAAAAGGGCATTTTTTGGCCTCGTATGAAATTCGTACAAACTCGCTAAACATGCATAGTTAAGTACTGCTATTTTAACTTAAAAAACTTGTAGAATAAGAGTTGTAGAGCATTAAATTTTGCGTCTAGGGAGTACCAAAATATATAAATTGGAGTAATTTTACGTATACATATGCACATAAATTCAAAATGGCTTTGTATGTATGCTTGGTATGTATTTAAATTACCTCCAGCTTCATTGTAAATCAAATTTAAATATGTAGGGTAAAATACCCCAAATTGAACCGCCTCCTAAATTGAACCCCCCAAATTTTCCTACCTTGTTAAACTTTTAGCGCCCCCTGCGGTAAACAGCTGAATCTATGTGTGTAGATGAGGTAAGCTCAGTAATTTTATAATAATTTCTGTCAGAATTCAGCAATTTCCCACCTGTGCGTGTTGTGGACAGTTTTCGCCTAAAACTTGATCTACGTCTCCAAGAGAATTTTGATATTCTGTTAAAGGTCACTAAAATTGCCATAGTTTTTGGCATATGTATCACTATTTACGAGTATTTAAAATTTATGTATTTAGAAACGTAAGGCTATAATATGTATTTTATTAGCAGTTTCCCAATTTGAACCATAAACGGTTGCCTAACTTAAACCTTAAATTAGAAAACTTTTGTCTGCTTTACGAGCTTCCAAGTGGTCTGGTCTTTTTTGCAAATGTCAAAAGGGAGAAATTAGGGAAAATGACCGGCGTCCGATTTAGAACTAGCACTAGTAGCGTACAAGGAGGGGAAAAAGGGTCCAAATAAATGCAGTAACGATTATGGAATACCTAAATGGACGTTACTTCGGCATATTTGAGTCAAACAAAGTGGCCAAAGGTTCTATTCAATTATTAGGCAGGAACCCCATTTTCAATACAACTTTAGAAGAATTGTGGTCGAACCATATTATTAAACTCTCAGAATCTCTTTTTCGACTCGCTGTAAAAGATGTTCCAAGTCTTACTTAAGATTCGGATTTTGCTGGACCCGTAGTTCTTAAGCCTGAACCAAATAAAGTTCAAAATCATGGCTTTAGTCTTAACGATGATATTCCATTAGCACATTAAAAAAAAATTCAAAACAGAAATTGTTCAACACCTCTCTCTCTATGGATGTTGCCAAAACCTCATCAGAAACCTGAGCATCAATATTTTCCGCCAGCTTACTGAAAATTGCCCCATTATTTAAATGTGCATCTTTAAAGAAAAGCAGCAAAGCCTTCGGTATTTAGAAAGCAGCAGAACTCACTAAAAGTCCCTACAAAAATTTGAGAAAAAAAAATCGGATTAAAGTAACAACGGCAGGGACCAACAACGTTAATATTGTAAGGAATGTGAAGAGAAAAAAGTTCAGGATATAATTTGATGTGTGAAGTGCAAAACGTGATTTCATTGCAAATGCGTAACAGTAAGTTTGTTCAAGAAGGTTATTTGTCAGACATGTGTGTAAAATCCCTTGAGTTTTTAATTTATTTTTGTTTTTCAATGCTTGTTTTTTTTTAATTTATTCATAACATGTGTGTACATTGTTTGTAGCTTTGCACCCTTTTCTGTTTTTAAATAAAAATTTAACTGTCTTTCGAAAGTACCTACTCATAATTTTTATAGGTAGTTTCAATTTGAGGAACTAGTGGTTTAAATTTGGCAACCAGTTTCTTTTATTAAACCATTTGCAATCCTTCAAAACAATTTTTTTTTACTTCGGAAGTATTACATTTCAAAGATCATAAAGCCTGCAGTAGATTTATAAAAGTGTAATTCAAATTTTAACGGCATATAAAATATTACAATCATACATCTACAAAACTACAGGCATTTTTCTATAAAATTGTTCAATTTGGGGCACTTTACCCTAGTTATCTAGTTAAAAAACGATTTTTCAGTTTAATCATAATTTTTTATTTCTTGTAAATACAATGGGAAAAAGAGTGTCCCTTTTTGGCTTTTAATTGCTGCTATACCATTGCACCGAATTTCAAGTTTCAGGTATCTATTTTAACCAGAATTCTTGTAACATCTATTTTTCCGTAAGAAGTAAAGTTTAAGAGTTATCAGTGAAAAATGGAAAAAAGTGCAAAAATTTTGCGGTTTTTTTTTTGCTGGAAAGTTAAACTCACCCTCTGATACTGTGCACTCAGCTTACTATACTTAGTATCAAATAGAGGCATTAAAATGATTTTCAGCTTTCTCCGAATTATTTCTCCAAACGCCTCATTTTGAGTTTATGGCTACGACTACACTTCACTTCTATTTGGAAAAATATAATTCTATAGATAAAAATTAAATATTTTTTAACGTTCTGTCAACTCCATGGACTATTACTAACATCTCTATATTGCCTTAATATTTATTTCTAAAAAAATCGCGACACTAAATTCGTTAAAACTATATGTAAAATACCGAATATATGTTTCTGTATAAAAAGATAAGATTTTTAATTTAAAAACTCTATCACATTATTAGTTTGTATACTTGGTTACGGAAATGTGTCATCAACTCCGTGGACAATTTAGTTTAATCAAAGAGATATATACTTGTAGCTCCCAAAAAGATTTCAGACGCGTAAAAATTTTGTAACTAGGATCAGATAAGCGTAAAGGAGATAAAATGTGAAATTGATAATTAGTGTTAACGTGAGACAACATACTACATTCGGTTGAGTATTTTCTTTAATGCATCATCTTCTGGCCATCAACATACAATATTTTTTTGTTATACATTTTTACAAAACATAAAGTCAAAGAAGATCAGAGTGAAAGATAACCATGCAAATAAAAAAATACAGAATAAACCTTTTTCTAATTAATGATCACAAAGATGAATTGTACAGGAAATATTCGATTCCTACTGTCTTGTATATCATCAGAAATTGCCCTTGGAGGAACCGGAGCTACCAGTTCTTAGGCAAGTCAAACACATTTCTCTTTTAATCTAATGTTTGAAGAGAGTCATAATGTTAACATTAAATAAAATTATCGACCTTCTTTGAATTGAATCCAAGAATTATTGTCAAATTTGGACTTGAGCTCATGAGTTTTAGTCTAACATGAACTTTATAGAGAGCGAGGAGCACATTAGACCATTACACTGACGTGGTCATTATATTCAGAAACCTTGAGGGTCGAAACATGCCCTGAGGCTTTTTTATAACTTAAACAAAACAAAAAAATATTCTTAAACTTACAGGAGACTGAATATAGGAGACTGCAGCCTCCGATATTTTTCTTTCTTCTCCATCCTCTCGGCGGCCCTGATTATATATCACACTTCTTATAATTAAAACAAACAAGAGAAATACATTAATTTATTGCAAAAATAAAAGCAGACATAAAAGTGAAGTGCCAAAAGAAGATGATAGGAACAAAACGGGTATAAGATCACTTATACCGGTTTTGCACTCAACAGTCATCTACTATTTTAGTGATAGATGTGTCATACTGAGGTGGTGTTTATATTGATAACGAGTTGTTAACGGGCGTTTAAGTTGTTTTTTGTGTGCTAAATCAAATCAACTCTATAAACTCAATAAAATTTAGTTTGTATAATTGAAAATGAAGAGCAAAGAGAAGACAGAATACCAGTAAATGGAAAAGAAATAAAAAGAAGAGACTACGAACAGAAGGGAAATTGTACGTAGAACACAAAGGCCTAATGCATCCAAGTAAACAGTCGGTTAAGAATTTTTAATCATATGTGCAGGTACAAATGTAACGAGAAAATTTCTGAGGCTGATACACAAGTATTATTTAAAAAATTTTATAAGATACCTAGTTACGATTTGCAGACAGCGTATTTATTATCTTGTATTAAAAAAGAAGTTGCCTTCTAGCAGGAAGCAAGAATCTTAAAAATCGCAACAAAAATAATGTTAATGAATAAGGGTGTATGTAAACAGTTTTTTTTTTCTGAAAACGTTTGACATTACTAACAGACGGTTTACTACAGTGTGTGCAAAAACTGATTGATAAGGTAGTATATGTGAGACTAATAAACGGAGAAAAATGCGCAAAAAATATTAGAAACCATGTTATTTCTCATATAAAAGTGTTTCCAAAACACAAGAGTCATTATTCTCGGAAAGACAACATCATCACAAGATACTTATCCCTAGATCTAACAATAAGTGTACTCGTTGTATAAAGAATACTGCAATACTGCCTGTCGTTAAACTATACTATTATCGAAAAATTTTTAACACTGAGTTTAACCTACCCTTTTATAAGCCCCACACTTGCTCAAAGTGTGACAACTTACAGAATATTATGAATAACTCAGGTAATAAAGAGTGCATGCTGCTAAAGTATCTTTAGAACTACATCAAACAAAAGTTCAAAAAGCATGTGATTTGAAAAAAATGGTTATCGAAAGCAATAGAGACTCCAGGGACACACACTGTAGTTATATGTTTTAATTGACAGGAAACCCTACCTACACAACTGTTTATTACATCAAAAGTCTTCTATTTGGGGCAACTTTGGACGTATTATTTTAGCAAAAATTGAAACACAGAACTTGTCCCCTGAAACCAAGAAAAATTAAAAAACACAACAAAGGTTGCTCTAACGCGTTTCGACAGCCAAGCTGTCATCTTTAGAGAGAAACTAACATCTAATCTTAAATTTAACCCTTATATACTAAGAATATTCACTTCGTGCGTGATCGGCCGCACCCGAACGCGCATCCAGTCATACACGTCGTTGTGTCAGAATATCCTATCTATCAACCTTAATTATTTTTAACAGAGATGAATGGCCTAAAGGTCCAGCGCAACCATTCATAAGGTTGTTTCCAGCTTTATGGATGGCTAAGCTCTCACATGCATTTAACATATAATTCTTATTAACTACTCTTAACAATTTAATATTATTATCTATCCTATGATCTAATTCAAAAGCATGTCGAGCCACACTTGACTTCTCAGTTCTTCCGTACCTCAAATGAGCCAAATGTTCTTTGAGTCGGATTTTAAGAGATCGTCTAGTTTGTCCGACATACTTTTGAGGACAATCCCTACATGAAATTTGGTAAATACCAGACTTATCTGTTTGCTCTACTTTATCCTTTAAACTACCCAAAAGCGAATTTAATTTTCCATTAGAAGTATAAATAACCCGAAAACCCTGATTTCGTAAAATTCCACCCAAACCAAATTTTAGCAAATCTAATTTAATTACTGGAGAGGCCCATACGTATACATGGGATGAGACTATATCTGGCAGAGGGTCACAGGAGGTAGGCTCCTGTATAATGCATTTTTTAAAGTTGTTGCCATCCAGTATCACTAAAGTAATTGCCTATAGTGACTCATGTGGGGGACAAAACAAAAATAAGAACATTTCCAAAATGTTTATGTTTTTACCAAAAACCATCCACCTAAAAAAAGTTCATCATAAATTTCTGGAGCCTACCCACACATATATGGAGTGCGATAGGGATTTTGCTAGAAACTGAACAGTGCAAAAAAAGAATCCCATTTTTTTATTCCCGAGAATTGGAGAGACGTGATTGCTGGTTCCTGCAAAAAAATTATAGTGCATAGTATAATTCAAGGAATGCTTTATTTTTTTGAAAAGTTAAATATTTTAATAAAATATCAAAAAAAAGATACAGCAGGAAGACCTATTAAGTTTACAGAAATAACCCACTTTAGATATGAGCAAGAATTCGAATCGTTTTCCTTTGAATTTAAACCAGTCTTGGGTGATCTTTATCCATTCTTGAAATGTATATCTGGATCAAGTTCTATTAGACTCCCATCTTATTTGTTTGATAACACATTTACATAGCTGCATACAAGTTTAGTTTCAATTTAATTTAAAAAATGGAAAAATCTATAGAGCCTTTTAGATTATATACCTCCAGTGTAACATTTATTTTGCACAAACATGAACGATGAGGAAGATCCCAAAAGTAAAATAAAAGGAAGAAAACAAACATTGAGACCTGAACCCAGCACCACTCGAGTGAATCATGAAGAATCCGACAACGAAATCGACATCGATGACGATGACATAAGTTCTGACTATGAACCATGATAGTTTGTTATTTTTTTGACAATAAATATTTTTTGGTAGAACTGCATCTGTTTTAATAATACAATCATTGAAATGAATTATTATATCGAATATATTTGTGCAAAAAGGGTATAAGTATTTCAAATTTGATTTTCTTACAAAAATATTCTTTTTTCGAATATAATGATTTTACTAATAAAATTATACGTTATTTTTTCATATAATTCATTTTACTAAAAACTTGAACCGTTATTACAAAATTTTCAAAAAGCAATAAACTTTGGGAACCAATTTCTCAAAACTAGGTAGGACGCACTTATACCCTTTTTGCTCTAACTCCTTCAATTGCATCACAAACATGAGGAATAAATTAAAGACCATAGAACATTGCTAGAGATAAGCTGCTTTAAATACCGAAGCAATTTTAAAAAGGAATCAACTTATTAAAATTTATTTAAAGTGAAGCCAGGACTTTTTAAAATAAGGTTTTTTTTTACATTAACAGTATTTAATTTTGGTTTCAATAATATTTGTAGTTAATTATTTTTGAAAAACATCAACTCCGTGGACAATGCATCACCTCCGTGGTAGCATAATTTTCTATATTTCCCAATATTTTTCTTGAATCATGTGATCTGAAAACCACATATTATTATTCAAAAAACAAAACTTTTATTTGATGATTTCATCGATGTTATTTTTAACTTTTCGCTGGAATGACCAATTTACATTTGTGCAGCAGCGATGGCATTTATTATCCAGCTATATCAATCGCCTTCCTAAGGCGTATCAAATAAGTAAATTAGGCGGCAATTACACAGCAGTTGAGTGTCGTGGCACTAACTGTTTAGTAGGCGTGGTTACACTGCCAGGTGATGTTTTATGTGTAACACCCTACTTCAATAACAATTGAGTGTTATAACAGCTACTGCTGTTACTAGAAATATTTCTACTTTTGATGCAGCAGTAGCTCAAAGTAACTTTTCAAAATGGCGAGATCGACCAAAGCAAAGAAGAGTATTGCCTTCTCTGATATGAAAATATTGTATTTATTGATTTATTTGGACAGAACGGATATTTGTGGAACATCAAGTTATTTTCCTACAAAAATAATGGCAAAGAAAGGAAGCAAACATACATTTTTTGGAGAAATTGAAAATTTTTGAAAAAATGTAAGGAAAAAATTTAGTCCGCACATTTTATTTGTTAATTAAAGTTAAACAACTTTCCTTATCGATTGTTAAGACAATTTATTAGTTTTCTTTGGTTCAGGAGCACCTTGCAAATGTTTTACTGCTACACAATTTTACAAATATTGTGTAACACTCCATTACTCCATAGCAGTACTGTAATAACAGCTTGAAGCTTCCCCTACCAAAATTTCAACTGTTATAGCACTCGACTGTTATGCGAACCTAGCCTTACAGCCTGAAATATATGCTTAAATCGCTTTTGATTTCTTTTTGCCTTACGCAAGTGTTTGTTCCTCTTATATATATGCCAGACTTAACGCTTCATGGCGAATACGATAGAAATTTAAGAAACTGATATACAACCAATTTTAATTTGTATTAATATTTGGCTAACAATAATAACTATAAATCCATATTAGCTATAAATAGCTGTTAACTGGCTTAAGTTAAATAATTGCTTTTAGCTGTTAAAATTATAATGTGTTATATCTAAATTTTTTGCCAACATCTGTGCATCTATCCATCTTCTGAACATAGATACATGCGTGTAAACTCCAGGTATATTCTCTTGACCACAACCAATACCCCACGCAACAATCCCTGTCTCCATATATCGATCTTGTTGACCAGGAATGGGACAAGCTAAAGGACTACCTCCGTCTCCCCTACAAGAATCTTGATTAGGTTCTCCTCCAGCACAAACAAAACTCTTATGAAGTTTAAAATATTTGGACAGTCTTGTTCTTCGAAGGTACTGCTGACATTCCTGTCTTTCTACAATTGGCATTTCGACTTTTTTGAGAATTGCTTGATAAATTCCATCAGCCGCGAACACATCTACACCCCAACCGGTCGCAAAACATGACTCATCATTCGTTATATAATCGGCGGGAGGAAGACAAATTGTGTCAATATTAGGACCAAGGTTAAATGCATCCTTCACAAATATCAAAGCTATATCATTAAATAATGATTTATCATTAAAATCTGGGTGAACTACGTAGAATGCTGCTTGTAAGTTTTGATGGTGATAGAGTTCTTCCTCAGTTTGTGTATCCCACTCTCCAGCTCTGACAATGATATCTTCAGCTGATATATTGTATATGCAATGTGCCGCAGTCAAAACAGCATTTGGATGAATCAAGGAAGCTCCGCATCTATAGGTTATGGTAGGAATATCATTCTCGTCCATAGTTTGAACGAGAATTGCCACCATCCAAGGAAATTCCCCAAACTGAGATTCGTTATCTTCGTCACCACTTATTCTGAAAGCAACTCCATCAGGGTTTCTATAACCGCAGCCTTGGTCTTCGCCTTCTAGGGATGGTTTCCTCGTCGATGCGATTAATGGTAGAATAGGTTCATTTACTATATCTTCCTCATCGCAGCATGTGTCCATATAATTGGGATCACATGGACTTCCTCCTCTAAAAAATTAAGAAATGTTTTCCTCCTTATTTTGAAACTATGTTAATCTCATAACTAGAGTATTAGCTTTTAGAAAACGATGTGATATAGAAACTTATCAGCTTAAAGAATTTGACTTATACTGAATATAAATGGAACTCAATCTTATTAGAAGACATTAATGCGACAAGTAACAGGACATAAGGAGAACGGATGCAGATACTGATATATATATATATATATATATATATATATATATATATATATATATTACCCGTAGCTTTAATGACTGCTTATTAAAGTTTTACATATTTTTTCATTTTTCATTAATTTCTGGTTACTATATAATAATATAATGTAGGATCCTTTTTTTTATTCAAATTTATTATACTTAAGTCACAAGTTTAAATGGACTGACCGTTATCCATTCGATTAATTGATAATTAAGCAATTGAAATATTGATTACATCGTAAGGCACGAACAATTGACTTCAGCTTGAATGTATTGCCATTAGGCTCTAAATATAAAAGCTGTTTAAAACTAACTGCACTTACCACTTTCTTATTTATACTTGGGTATTACCTTATATCTATTATTCCTGACCCCGAGGTATCTATCGTGCCATTTATGCATAAATAATATGGAACACAAGTGCAGTCATCGGCTTTAGATAGAGGAATGCCAAAGTACATACACAAAAATATGTACCAGAAGAATGACCCCATAGATGGTATCTATTTATATGGCAAAACAAGCTTCAACATTCGAAACCCACTGCACTTGGTCAATTGATGTAATATTTTTACATATTTCTACTGAATTAATTATACTGCATTGTGTTGGTTATAATTTTAATCATAAAAAATTTATCTGCGTCCTACTCAGCTGATATAAATAAGAGCGGAAGGCTCAGATGATGTCATTATCGTGGAATAAATCAGAAAATAGTGATCCCACATTGAATGAAAATTAAAACAACTTGAATTGTCACTAGGCTTTAGACCTATGTAGACCAGGATACTCTCTAAATTGTTTATTTCTGAATAATTGTATACGCTTAAAAAAAAATAAGTTATAAGTAGAGAGCGGATTTTATACAACTGACATATGCATGCATATTTTTGAGATGTAGGCATATTTCTAATAACGCACATATAAAATGTTATTTAAATTAAAATCATTAATTTTGAAAATGTAGACTCCACAGATTACATTTTTATCCAATGAGCAACTATACGATTGTTATCAAAATTACGGCGCCTGCTGGTAGAGGTCCAATTCTCAGATGATTATAAGCAATTAACCAACAATCCAGAAATTCCAAAATAAACAGTTCTTGTTATGAGCACATATTCTTATATCTTATTCCATAATTATAAGACTTTTGTTTGTCTTTCATATTTAAATCCTGTAGTGCTTGCAGTGCAAAACTGTCGAGTATCGACACAGTTTATGACACAAATTCATTGCCTCCTTTATTTAGGAATGAAATTTTCAGTTTTTGACTTAGCTTGATCAATATTTTTAGACTTCTTTGATATTTCTATTTCTACTAAAAGTAACTGAAGCAATTTTCCTTGTGAAAACTATTTTCTTGGCTATTTTAAAGAAATGTTTTTACTCTCATTTAAAAGAACATGGAGAGAGCAGTTCCTATTGATGTAAAATACCGTAACACTTTAGTTAATGGTTGATTTTTGATATAGTTTTGGTATGCATGAAAGAAAAAATAAAATGAATAGTTAAAACCTACTTAATACTATTAAAATTCGAAACAGGGGTTGCCCTGCTTATATCATCATTTTTGTGAATGTGAAGATTCCAATCTTAAAAAGTTTTGGGGTAATTACAAAATCTTCAACCTTAACTTTATTGGAGAAATCGAAATTTCGAGAAAAACTTTTTAAATTTTGACACTAATAAAAGTGTCGCAAAAGTAGTACCTACTTAAAAGAAAAATATGTGGCTCAACTCATCAGTATACTTTTCAGGTTTCTAAAAATATCTCCGAATTTCCTATTCCACCCTTCTTCATTCTTCAATTTCTTCCTAGATACTCAACTCAAGTTTCGACCTCGAATCACTAGAGCCGTTTTAAAATTCTGCAAACTTAAAATCGAACTTCCGAGCTTAAAGTTGGAATTTCGATAAAAGTGCCGAAATCTCTAGTGGAAAATATAACAATTGTTTATTATTCGAGCAACTACTTTACACATTTTTAGCCCCGTATTTTTTTCCATAATATGCAAAGTAAAAGACAAAGAAGATGGAAGGATTTTTTATTTATAAATATTAGATAATTTAAAGCTACTGAAATCTTATTTCAACTTAAGTTCAATAATCTGGAAAGTATTCGGGTTCGTAAACACTTATGTCGATGTTTCTGCTTATCAACTCCTGATCTATCCAATTTCTGAGGTGGGCTACATTTGTATATACACCTGGAATATTAGCTCCACAGCCAATACCCCAGGATACGATTCCTGATTGCACATATCTATCTAGTTCTTCTCGAATGGGACAAACCAGAGGACTGCCGCCATCACCTTGGCAAGCATCTCTTCCTTCCTCACCTCCAGCACAAATAAAACTTCCATGTAGCCTAAAACGATGTGAGAGCTTTGTTTTTCTTAAGGCTTGTAAGCATTTAGGTCTAGGTACGATTGGCATCTCTATTTTTTTAAGTATTGCTTGATAAGCTCCTCGTTTGCCAAATACATCTTTGCCCCAACCTGAAACAAATCGATTACACCATTTATTATATAATAAAGTATATTTCTGACGGTGCGTTTACACTAGAAACTTTATTCCGTATATTTCTCTGTGACATAAGTGTCAACTATCCTGAGAGAAGCCATCTCCTGCCAGCTGTGTGGATAAATCTAGCTTCTTTCAGGATAGTTGACTCTTATGTCAGAGAGAAATGTACGGAATAAAGTGTCTAATCTAAATTCACTCTAAGGTGGCTTAATCATTATTTAAATCCTGCATAATAATTTTACAATATTCAAATTTGCATAACTTATGTAATTTTTATAAGCCAGCTAAAACAAGTAAAGTTTGCTGAATCAGGACTGACAATCTCATACTTTTGGTCATTGTCAATACTAATATGTTCTTGGCTTGAAACTTAAACAAATATTAAGGAAAAAACTTGTAATATTTACCTTGTTCAGTCTAGTTAGATTTTTTGTGGAAGTAGATAAATACAATGACTTCCCGTTTATAATGACTTTGAAAGGAACCTTTAAAATGAGATCTCACCAAGCGGACATTATAAAAAACAAACTAGGTATACATATGTTTTTAGTAATTAAACTTAGTTTGTTTATTGTGTTAATAATAAATGAATTATTGAAATAATTGAACACTACCGATCAATTCTTCAAAAAACCTAAAAGAATCACAAATGGATGGATGAATAATATATCCATTACATTTGAAACACACTCATTTGAAGAATAAAAGTCATTTAACTCCAATTCTAGGAAAGCAAACATTTTACCTTATGAAAATTCCTATCTTTTTACCAAACATTAAACATTGTAATGAAAATTCTCTCAAATGAAAAATCAATCATTGTTACAAATCCGATAATTTCAAGTGAACCATTTAAACTGGCAGTCCTTATATGATATGAACTATCCATGGATTTTCAACCAGATATAACGCTCTCAAATGTTTGAGAAAATTCTAATGAAAGAAAAGGTTGATCGGGTAAATGTACGTACAACTTTCATTTAATGCATCGCAAGTTTAATATCGTTTTACACTATCAAACAAAATTAACTTATTTTATTGTTAAATCTTTATACTCCCTTTTATAAAAATTTTATACCTTCAACTGAATTTTAAAACAAACTAAAATAGAAAGTCTCTTACCTGTAACAAAACAGTTATGCCCATTTATATGAACGTTTTTTGAACTAAGACATGCTAATCCGATATGCTCCTCAAGAGTAATAGCCGTTTGTAAAAATAACAAGGCTATATCATTGAACATACTTCCTTTATTAAAATGTGGATGAACAAGTATTGATCCAATTTCTACATCTTGATGAGAATACATTTCTTGGTCCAAAGTGAAATCCCATTCGCCTGCCCTCACCAAAAGTGCTTTTGGTGAAATCCCAGTTACACAGTGTGCTGCAGTTAAAACGACTTCAGGATGAATAAGACTGCCACCACATTTATAATTTAAAGATCCATTTCTGATGGTATTAGATCTTTTGTCGAAACCGTTTCTCAGTAAAAGAGCAACCATCCAAGGAAATTCTCCATATTGGCTCTCATCGTCATCTCCGATTATTCGGAAACCAACTCCCAAACCATTTCGATATCCGCAACCTGAATATGGTTCAGTGGTAGTTGGCTTTATTTTACTTATAACAACATTTCCGTCTTTGCAGCATACGTCGTAAATATTTTCGTCGCCACATGGATTCTCTTTTGCGCCTCTAAAAAAAAAGTTAGCTTATTTTAAAACGCGATAATCTCAGTAACAATCAGTGGCAGATCCACTTGCTAATCCACTTTTTAATCAATTTGGCACATTTGAAAATTGGTGCGGATATTTGAAAATAGAGGGTGGGCTTTTGAAAAATTATTTTCCAGAAAATCGCCGAGGCTGGCCGATTTTTGATCTAATGAAGAAATCTGTTCTCATAAATTTCTTATTACTGACTCCATCCCCTAAGAAGAGATGGCAATCTTCCAAAAATCTTAATAGAGAAGGAGGGTAAAGTGGCACAATCTTTTTACATACAAAAATATTTTTTCTAAATTTTTATTCTACTATCTTAAGAGTTATTATTGTATTAGTTTATATAAGACACTAACTTCCTTTAAAAAATCCAGTCCTCCAGTCCTTACCTTAGGTCAAGAACTCTTTTTCCAGAAGAATCTATTGTACCATTAAAACAACGATAATGAGGGAACGCAAACACAACTTTCAACTGATTTCGTGATTACATTGTTTTGTTTATTTCTTTTAGAAAAAATTGAGGATTCACTATTTCTTCTATATATTTGATTGATTAGTATGTCCAGATCTGCTTCCGATTGTATATCACCAACTGCCACAAGCACGGTAAATGAAGCCCATATCATAAGCGACACATTGAAATTCGCCATTTGAAATTGTAATGGTAAATTGTAATAAAATGAAATTCAGATAAGAATTCACAAATCCATGTACTATTTTATGCATTCCATTATGTTAATTTCGGTTCAAGCCAAATCATATTATACGATATACAGAGTCCACTATAAGTAATGGTACACAGGGCAAGAATGGATTAATCGTATAAAAATAATAGGCTTTAGCTAAATTTACCTTACCCAAAAGTTAATATTAATCGAGATATAGGATGCCAAGCAAAAAAAATACATTCTGATTTTTTCGCATAACTATTGAACCCACTTTAATATTGAGTTGTCACGAAATTTCACACAGGGAACACTTTCTTGGATCGATAAATTGAAATTTGTTAACAGATTACGAATAACTGATCCTTAAATCCACCTGTATTACTAAAAATCACCATAACTTTTTTGTGGTTCCATGTATTGCTCAGTTATTAATTTGGTCTGACTCCCAAATTAGAGCGAACAAGACGCAACACTTTAATAGTAATTGGGATTTTTTGCCAAAGAAAAGATAGAGTGGCTAAGAAGCAACAAACAAATCAAGGCTATATTATAATTAAATAGAAATTATGGACAAACAAAAACGTACCATGTTCAATTACATTCGTTTGGTTTAGATTATTATTTTTTCTTAAAGAACCTATCTCTCTTGATCTTTTATTCTTGTGCTTTAAAGTTTTTTGCTTTGAAGATGGATCTGCTCGAATTGCTATAGTTGTAATTTGTAAACTTCTATTTGAGCATAGTGTTGTAGAAACCCGAAGTCAAAATTTTGGTTCTCCTTTGATTCTTCACGATTTTAATTGCTATCTAACTCTGCGTTAGTTTCATTCTCTTTCGATGCTCATTCCTAGCAGGTGTTTTTATTTTTTACCAATAAAGACTTTTTTAACATTGGCTTAATAAATTCCTTAGACCTCATTTCGCTAGCAAAATTGTCTACGTCGATACTTTTTTATATTCCCATAAAAAAGGTCTTTTTTTTTCTTTTCACATGGACTAAGTAGTATCGGCTTGATACTCCTCTACGATCCCGGTAGTAGGATAGATCTACCTCGGGGACTAGCGACCCTGCTCACGTGAGCGCGTGGATATGTGTTCCCCACCTCCTAAGAGAGGGGAAGCCATATCCTAACCTCGATCCCTACCCTCCCTGCTCTTATTTCCTTTTTATTTCCTCCCCTAAGCCAACATGCAGGGCAGGCAAGCGTGGCATTGAAATGCCAATATCCCTTCAAGAAAATGAAGTGTCGACTTTCAAAACATAAATATCCCAGGTGAGTAGAGCAGAATGCCCAAAATCTCACACTAAATTACCAGTCAACCTCATGGATTCTGGGGAGACACTAATTACATATTACATTCAAAACAGAAAAAAACATAGCAAGAACACCATGATAATTTCCACCTATAACATCCGTACTATGAGATTAGGTAAACACAGACTTGCTTTAAAAAATGAACTGCAAAACATCAAATGAGACATTTTGGGAATCAGCGAGACCGAGCTAAAGAAGAAGCCACCACAATCTTTCCATCCAGGTACCTACTCTTCCAAAGAAACTTGACAGTATCCACCACTTCGGTGGAATGGCTATAATGATTCACAAAAAAATGTAACATCTTATCATCAAATGCCATGCCATATCAAACCATGCTATTTATATCGTACTGAAATTAAACAGCAGATGCAGCATACATGTTATTCATGCCTATGCTCATATCGCTGCTTCATCCGATGAAGAAGTACAGCAGTTTTATGAAGACTTTTCAGTAGCAAAGAATGCAGAGAGAACAAAGATCAAAGTCCTCAATATTGGCAACTTTGAATTGGGCCCAAGAAATGATAGAGGGCAAACTATGCTAAACTTCCTGTGCAAGGAAGAGATGTATTGCATAAACCTTCTACCGAAAGCCTCCGCAAAAAAGTGGACCTGGAGAAGCCCAGATATTACAATCAAATACGAGATCGACTACATAATCGTAAACGACAGGACTATATGTACTGACCTATCGATCCTTAATCATTTCAATATAGAAAGCGACCGTAGGCTTGTAAGAGCTAAAATATGTATCGACACCCGACTGGAAAGAAAGAAGTAGATTGAAAAGAAGCTAAGACCAACAAAGACTGCGTTAGAAGGGAAGAACCTACACTTAAATGAATTGACAGAAAAATTAGTCTAAAGAATCAGAGTGGCAACCAAGAAAGTCTGCACATTTGGAAAACACAGAAACACAAAGCTTACTCCTGACACGATAAGACTATTGGAAGAGCACAGAGTTATGGATTATGACGCACCCCAATACCGCCAATTAGATAAAATAATAAAGAGAGCGATTTTAAGAGACTTGAGGGCATACAACACGAGGAAATTCCAAGAAGCCATTGAAGATAATATGAACATGAGAGTCCTTCGATCCAAAATGGCTAAAAAGAGAGCTTTAATATACAAGATAAAAAATGAACAGGGCATAGTAGTATCACAGGAAGCTGAAATCGTTGCTATTATCGAAAATTTCTATCAGAGATTGTGACAGCCAGTCAACACCAGAGCCATAGTGTCTCCGTAAGGATAAAGGCGGAGTGATCCAAAATGTCGGCTCCGAGAAGATCCCCGAAATTAACCACCAAGAACTAAGGTTAGCACTGAAAGACATGAAAACCAAAAGGCTCCTGGAGATGACCAGTGACAAATGAGATGCCCAAGACTGAAGGAAAAGCTTTAGACAAAGCGCTTCTTATTCTCCTCAACAAATATATGAAAAAAGGAAAAATTCCCGATGCGTGGAGAAATTCCGAGGTTACTATCCTCTTCAAAAACATCGAAAACTACCGGCCTATCAGCCATTTCTCGGAACTATATAAGCTCTTAACCAGAATAATCACACAATGAGCTCGATTTCTACCAACCTGTGGAACAAGCTAGATACAGAAAGGGTTACAGCACAATCGATCATATCCAAACAGTGCATCCACTCATTAAAAAATGCATTGAACACAATATCCCACTCCATTTGTCGATTACCAAAAAGAAATCTGGGCAATCTTGCATGCAATGAACGCTGCAAAGATTGACTCATGATACTCAGACCTCATCAGAAACATGTATGAACACGATACTATCCACATCAAAATTGAAGACGACTAAGTCACCGGAAGGATACCCCAAAAGTGAAATCAGACAACGCGACAACATTTCGCCGAAGCTGTTTGCGCTCGCACTACAAGATGTCTTCAAAAATCTGACATAGCAACAGAAACGAGTCAATATCGACGGAAAGTTTCTGAGTCACCTACACTATTATCCTAATGAGCAGCTACGCGAATGAACTTAAAAATATGTTAAGAGAACTGAAAGAAGTTTCGGAGACCGTGAAACTGATGATGAATCTTCAGAAACCAAGGTCATGAGTCCAAACAACCTTTAGGCTACGCTCGACAACCACACACTTAAAGTGGTTGAAAAGCACGTGTACCTTGGCCACAACAAAAGGCTCGACAAAGAAAATCAGGCCACAGAAATCACCAGGCGAGTTGGCTTGACATGGGCGGCATTTGGAAAACTTGGCTTCATCCTCAGAAAACCGGACATTCCCATCAATTTGAAACGGAAAATCTTCGACTCTTGCATATTGCGTGTCATGATATACGGCCTTGAGACAGTAAACCTAACACAAAGGAGAGCGCATCGTTTAAGGGTATGCCAACGAGCGATAGAGCGCGCAATGTTGGGGATCAGTTGGAGAGACCGAGTCACAAGCGAAACCATCACAAAGAGAACGAGAGTCGTCGATGTCATAGAACGTGTAACTACGAAGACGATAATACAATGAAGATCCAGGGAAACTAAACGAAGTGTCAGGCGCCCTCAAACAAGATGGAGAGATGATATTTAGAGGCGAGCTGGCAAAAACTGGATCTTGAATACTCAAGATAGAGAGCCGTGGAAAAACATAGAGGGGGTCTATGTCCAAGAGTGGAAGAGAACGGGCTAAAGAAGAAGAAGAAAAAGTTAACATAACACTATATTGGGAAATTAAATCTAAGGCGTGTAATAGATTCATACCACGTTTGTAAACATCCCATAAATAATTGCAAAATTCCCCATCTGGATAATCGCTTTGGTCTTTAACAATATTGAGAGTACATAGCATATTCTAATGTCTAATGGTAAGTTAAAGATATATTCGAAGTCACTTTTCTTAAGTTGTATGTTTATTGAAAAACTTAAAATAAATTTGAAGTGTCTTAACTTCAACAAAATTTTGGCACCGGAACTCCTAGTGCACACACATATTTGGCGTACAGTTTGCTTTATTGTAGGGAAATTCCAAAAACACGACTCTTCGCCATAAAAATGATTATATCTCAGGTAATTTTGCATCAATTCACTTATATTGGAGCTTTTTGGATATAACTTTCTCTCTATGATGATACTATTTGGTAGATTTTTAAATTGCTATTAATCCCAACATTGGTCACTGAAAAACTACTGTTAGTATGTGTAAATGTCTGTTATCACGCTACAAGTCGTAATTCTGAAGCGATTGAAATGATTGGTCAAAGAGTTTAACTTTTATTAAAGAACAACATAGTTTATTACAGAAAAATCAAACTTAGGAACCTCAGATTCTTATTTTTTTTATACATATTGTAGGTCAAAATCCTTTTAAGTGCACTGTAAAAGGGTAAGACATAATACGCTTTCATTTTCAAGAAAAATTAATTTAACTGAAAGATTCTTCTTTTCATTTTAAAGAAATTGTTTTGTGTTTTTTTTTCAAATCATGACCAAATTATAACAAACGTGTCAAAGCTGACACATCAAATTTATTTACTTCAGAACTATCACCCCCCAAAAATAATAATCAGCATGTGAGATCGCTTAAAACTATCTAGAAACTACACAATTATGAATATAAAGTACCGGAATGAATTGTACTGTAGTATAATTATCATGGAAACAGAAGCAGTCTGATTGTTTCTTCTTGTGTGATAAAATTAGTTTACATATTTAAAAAACTCTATGTGCAATTTTAAAGTAAAAATAATTTTTTTAAAACTAATTTCCTTCAGCGAAATTAAAAATTTGCATTTGGCATAAAGTCTGTTTATGTTATGAATAATTTTTGAAGACAAAGTAGATTTTATTTATATGTTAAGCCGAACTTTCTTCTTTTTGCTTTTCTGCGAAAATTTAAGTTTAAATTATAAAACCAATTTCCGCGATGTGCATTTTTAGTTTTACCAGCGATTCCTTTCTGCGGTTGGACTTGTTTTTCTATTTGCATTTTAGAATATGTCCTGTTTGCAATCCATTATGTAAAGGTGATTATCTAATAGAGTTTTTTTTAAATTATTATCTCCCTTGACGTTAGTTTTGCGGACAGCTTTAAATTGGTTATTGTCAAACATTTTTATAGTTTAAATTAGACTTTTTTTCTTCATTTATCAATATTTGCAACTCAGATTCACTTAAATGACCGATTCCGGGAACAGAAAAGTGAATTATTTGAGATAGCGAGTTTCTCACGTAGATTACTTAAATTCCTATAAAAGATCAGGAATCAATTAATATTAATAATACACCAGTAAAGGTACTTATCAAATAGTGTACATATAAATTTTGTTGTTGCGTTTACTGTTTACGAAATGGGGTAGCTAGAAGTATTACGTTTCCTAGCTAGCTGCAACAACCAGTAGCTTAAGGAACGTAAATATGCTTAACCGATAAATGATCATTACAAGCGTCTATTTTGTGATTCTATGAAGGAAGCAAAGGATATTTTTTTAAGCCGCCTTTTTAGGAGTCCGCACCTTTAAAAGAAAAAACAAAACCTTATAATCTTACTCTCGTGAAGTCTCTGCGTTTATCACTGAGGACTTTTTCGAAAACTATGCAACATAAGAATCTGAAATTTAGCACAATGTTAGATCTCAATAACGTTTTTTTTTTTAGGTTTCATTTACTCACAAAGGGTAAACCCATTATGCTTTCAGGGCACTGCGAGTAGGATGCGAAAACAAAGATAGATGGCGATGAACCGCCTTCTTAAACTAGGATAGATTGCAATTTTTGGGAAAAATTCCTTTTGGCAACAAGTTCCATAACTTAGAACTTCTATAGAACAAAGGGTCTCCGCCTCAAGAATCTTGCCCTTGGGGGGATTAATTCTATTAGTTCCTGCGAACATCTTCCATGATAGTACTTGTAGAAAAGAGACCAGTCACCAACCATACGCCTGTGCTCTAGTGTTTCGAATGAGTCGGTGAGACTCTCGTCATCAATTAGGCGAGTCGCTCTCCTTGGTTTGTCGGAAAAAAAAGATGACACAAGGTTACTACCATCTGCGTAGCTGTATATAGGATTGGAAGTTGATGCTAAGAAATCGTTTATGTGCAACAGAAATAAAATAGGAGACAGAACATACCCCTGAGATATTCCTGCGTTAATCGCAAATGTCTTATATGAAATGCCATCAACGACGACCTGAAGAGATCTGTCAGCGAGAAAATTGAATATCAAATGACGGAGTCCAGGAGGAAGACCATAAGATGTTAATTTGGCGAGAAGAGATCGGTGCCAGACTCTGTCGAAAGCCTTTGAGGTATCCAATGCCACAATCCTAGCCTCACCATGTTTTTCCATAGCTGAGTTACAGATATGAGTAACCTATGCCAGTAGATCGCCAGTGGAACGTTGTTGTCTAAAACCGTATTACCTGTCGGAGACGATTGTATTTTCCTCCAGATATTTGAGAATCTCGATGTTGATAACCTTTTCCATCACTTTAGATATAACGGGTAACAAAGGTATAGGGCGATAGTTGTTCGCCAGATTTCTTTTTCCCTTTTTAGGGACAGGCTGCACTCTAGCAGATTTTCAGATGTTAGGGAATATACCTTTGTTGTAAGAGAGTGTGAACAATTTGCTTAGGACAGGAGTCAACTCTGAGGCGCACTTCTTAAGAACAAGAGCGGAAATACCATCAAGGCCAGAAGCTTTCGAGCTGTCGAGCTCAGGAGAATCTTCCTGATTGTGCGTTGTCTGAAAACAACTTCAGGCATCGAAGTGCCAACCTTAGGAAGAATAGGAGGTTCTGCGTTTCGAGAATCAAGATTGGAATTTTCAGCAAACATTAAGACTAACATGTTAGCCTTTTCCTTGGAGGTAGTAGCAATATTGCTATTTTCATCAAATAAAGGTGGAAAATTTGAAGGTGTTAATTCTTTCCAATCGACTTTACAAATCCCCAAAAGGACCTGAAACCGTTCGGACAGTTGATAACGTGCACATATATCGCTGGTCAATGACTAAAAAATTATATTTTAAAAATAAATGAGAGTTTAGTGTGATCCAAAAGAAAGGAGTTTTAATTAAGTTTGAGGTATCATTTAAAATAGCTTATCTCTAAAGGTTCTATTAAAAACATTTCTTATAATTTTTGAGCCAATAGTACAGCCCAAATTTTGCAGGAAAGAACTGTTCCCTTGACCTCCTAGAGCTTTAAAGCTAAAATTTAAATATTGAAATATAATAATAGGATTAGTAGGTATTGAACCATGGCTTAATTATCGTTAAAGTACAGGTTTTTTTAAAAAATAATAATTGTTTAATTTAAATAAAAATACGAGTGGCTCGTGCTGTATTAATCATTATCAATTAATTAGATAAGGCACATTTGTCATTTAAATGCGTGTTACAACCTTTGGGTCGGTACCCAAATTTTAATTAGCTTGGGTTAGAATGTGGCCTGAATAACTCCTTTTTTAATTTTGGTCATTAACTGATAGGATAAATTTTTATATGAAATAAAGGTATGAATCGTGTAGAGTCCTTTTTTTAGTAGCCAAATTATGGTTATAATGGTAATAAGAAACTTCATATGAAATAAAAAAATAAATATATGTAGTCCTTGGCAGTGGCGGCTAGTGCTAAGGTTTGCAGGTTTACGCAACCTCCAAAAAAACGCTGGGATAAAAAATAAAGTACATTGTTCTTTATGTTGTTTATTTTATTTATTGATAACAGATTTATCGTTACCAAACATACTGCTGAATATTGCGGATTCCGCCAATTCGTAAGGGTTTGACGACATTATTGGGTCCATGGTTTGCAAAATTTGCAGACTAGACTGCAAACTTTGCTTTACACATATGCACCTGCGCGTTAACTCATATTTTGTTCGCTTAAAATACTTGCCCATAAGCAAGCATTAGGTTGCACTTGTGGGTGCAAACCAAATATTGATTCGCTATTATAATCTGTCATCGGTCAATGTTGGGGTCTTGAAACACAAATAAAAATGAATTCAGTGCAAAGTTTAATTGCACAGCCATTCTGTAACCGATCTGTGTCGGAAAAACTGGAAATTAAACGACGTGGATCACCTATTCCAGACTTTAATATTGTGCAGATGGTGTCTTGTAAAAAGCGAAATTTTAACAGAAGTAGTTCGCGAAGCTAAAGAAGTACCTATGTGACATTGTTATCTGCTAAGCTAAAGAACGATTCAGCTTCACTGGCCATTTAATTGCAGCAACTTTATTTTTTTCTGAAAAGTTTAACCAACATAGAATCACTTTTCCCGAAAAGAATTTTAAAGGAACCGCTAAAGTTTATCCATTTTTAAATTTACAAAAACTAAGAACTGAATTATCTGTAATTTACGAAACAGAAAAGTTTTAATGAGCCTTTGGTTTACTTGTACTCTATAACATTATTTCAGAAAACAGTGAGCTTAGTGAAACCCTAAATCTTTTAAAAATCCTTATAACTATCCCAATGGCTTCTGCTGAAGCAGAGTGGTGCTTCTCCAGTCTGAAAAGAAAAGAAACTTAAAAAAAAATACATTATGCCAGGAAAGATTGTCCGCATTAACGATGTCTTCAAAGAAAAGGACTTAATTCAAGGAATACTCGACTTCAGTAAAAAGTTATTGATAAATTTGCAACTGCCAAAGATCGTCCGTCATATGGACTTCCTCCTTTTTTTCTTTTGTTTTTTTGCAAATATAAAAAAAGGAGATATATGTATAACATATATCAATTTAAAATCATAAATATCCCTTCCTCCAGCTTAATTTAAAATTAGTTCAGTTTCGGCACATTTTTGCAAATGTCTCTTTGCAACCCCCAAATTTTATTAGCACCAGCCGCCACTGGTCCTTGGTCTTTTTTTTTTGTCATTAACTAACAAAGGAAAATGCAATCTCTCATATGAATTAATTAGACCTTTTTTTTTGGTCAAACATTTTTCCCAAATCACAACACGCGTTAAAGTATTATGTTTCTTTTTCCAATGCACATGGGTCGTCTTTTAATTTTGTTACGACTTTTGATTTTGAAAGGTTGCAAACTTTGCTTTAGATGAATGCTCGTACGTATTTCTTGTGTCAAATTATAATTTCACTTGAATCCATGCTTTGTATTTGTGAGCAGAAATGACAAATCTGTTTCTGGTTGTTTGATAACTATAAAACTATAAATGTTTGGTTGGTGATTACTAAATGTTCCGCTATTATCGAAGCTAATGGTCTGGATAATAGGAGAATTATTTATTGCTTATATTTAAAATGTAAATGTAAAAATTTTAAACAAAATTTTAGTTTGAAATGCGAAAATAGGATGTCTTAGACTCCATTGATTATATTATTAGTCGATTTAAATTAATCATAGAGAATATTAAATAAATTTTTATTTTGCAACTGAGAATGAAATAAGCAATCGTCTCGAATACACAACAATACAACGTATTTAGTAATGTATCAGAAATAAATTTGGATAAAATTTAAATATACATTTGTATACTAGGAATTAAACTTTCTGCAGTGCTTTTGATAATGGTTTTACAACTTGTTGTTGAAAGTTAATGGCCCAATGACCCACCACACTGCAATGCCAAATGTAGGTTGGTGATTATTTTTGCCAAACAACCCCTAGAATATAGGCAACACATTAAACATCCAAATGTTCTAAAAATATTTACGCGTGAACGCATCTTTAGTTCTGGTAACTTTTTTAGTAACTTATTTAAAAGCCTACTGTTATGCACATTTATTTTAAAAGGACTATGTATTGGGCTGCATTTTGGACCCATATCTATGGTGAACGGCACAAAATTTCACATCACATCCATGAAAAAACGACTTCATGGACTCAGTTCCGCCAAAGTGGAAGCTTAAATTAAACTTAAGTGGTGCTTTTTATCTTTATTAGTGAAATCATTACAAAATTATTTTCAAACTTAATATTACAAAGTGTATAAATTTATAGTTAAGAAGTTACTTTTACAGATAACGAATTGTCTGTTTTCAAACTATGTCATCGTCTTTTAATTTCATACTCATAGTAGGAAGTTTCCAAATTATGACGTATCATTTGGTCATCGATCCATTTTTTGAAGAGAGGCATATTTGTATAAACTGCCGGATGATTCTCACCACATCCAATACCATATGACACTATTCCATATTGTACAAATCTGCAAGTGACACAACACAGTTGAATATAACCCTGTGAATTGGAAATTGTGAGGATCCTATTATAAGTACCTGACCTTCACAAGAAAAAACATTTTTATGTATAAAATTTATTTTATTCAAATTCAAAACAGCTATTTTTAAATAAAAACAAACAAAAATGTTTGATTCACTCTGGTAAGGTGCAAAAATTTACTTGTATTATAACGCAGGTGTACAAAAAAAGTGGTGTGTGTTGGATGCCGGACTATGATTTTCTAGGGTATTTTTCCCGCCGAACACGAATCTAAAGTTAAAAGTAGTGGTCAGTGGGCATATAATCGAGAAAAACCCAAAAAACCGATAAAAATATCGTGACTTCTATCGATTTTTTGGATTTTTCTCGATTATTTGCTAATTGACCCTCAATTTTGAGTTCAGATTCATGCTCAGCGGGAAAAAATACCCTAAAAAATGATAGTCCGGCCCCCAGCACGCACCAATTTTCTTTGTGGACCTGTTTAATTGTTAGAACTGATTTGTTGAATTTAAATTAAATACGAAACAAATATTAAAATTTTGAATAAATGCCCATAATGTACTAAAATAGTAAACCCTGTACTAGAGAGCATTTCATTAGGAACTACCTGCATTAGACAATTTAATGATTAAAAATGTGTACTAAGATGTTTATTGTTGAATAATTATGTTATAGATGCAGTCTATTAATTCTTAACTGTCTTTTTAGTTTAAATGCTGACAACTAGTTGTTATAAAACAAAAATAAATATTCTAGAAAATTCACTAAAAGGTTAACTAAAATAATTTAGAAACACAATGCTCACGGCTTATGTTCATAAATGTACATAGATTAAAATTTTATTATGTACAAACCGGTTTCTAATCCCTGGAATAGCACACACCAACGGACTTCCTCCATCTCCATCACAGGTATCTTTCTCTTTTTCACCTCCAGCACAAATAAAACTTTTATGTAAATTGTAGCGATTACCTAGTCTAGTTTTCCTAAGAGATGATTCGCATTTATTACGCTCTACTACTGGTACCTCTACTTTTTTCAGAATTGCTTGATATTTTCCATCTTCTCCAAAAGTGTCCTTCCCCCAGCCAGTTGCGTAGCAATATTTCTTTGGATCGGGTGCAAAATTTGGATCTGGAAGACATATAGTCCTAATAGTCTCAGTCAGTTGAAAACTAGATTTCAGAAATAATATAGCAATATCATTGTACAATCCTCCAGAAAAGAAGTCCTCATGAATGATAATGCTTCTCACTGTAATCTCTTGGTGTGGGTAAATCTCTTCAGTTGTTTGAGCATCCCATTCACCAGCTCGTATCCTTAATTCATGAGGTTTTTTTGAAACCACACAATGCGCCGCAGTAATAACGGCTTCGGGATGAATTACAGCAGCGCCACATTGATAAACATAAGTAATTTTGTCACCAACTTGCACCTTCATCAAAATAGCTGCCATCCAAGGAAATTCTCCGAAATTAGACTGACGATCCTCAGCGTTTACTATTCGAAAGCCCACACCGTTTTCGTTTCGATAGCCACATCCAAGTATCTTGGGAGGAGTAAAGATGACTGGTTCAGTCAAGATCTTATCTTGGGTGCAACAGGTTTCCCAATAACTGAGGGAACCACATGGGTTATCATTATTTATTCTGGAAAGAAAATGAAAATACGTATAACTAGAGTAAATCCAACTAGTTTTCAAATAGAAAAAAAACGGGCGAGTGCAGTTTTATTTGTAAAAGAAAACATGGAAAAACTCTAAATCACTTTTCGGACGAGGGAGATGCCCTCCATTCCATTCCCTCTATCCAAGTTCAGCGCTGATATAATTTGTAACTTCAATATATTTCCATTTCCAAGTAATCAATTCTCCACATGCTACGTGCATAATTTTTGAAGAATTGGCATGCATATGCTAAATACATTTTGATAGTAAAATATTGTTTTTTTTATAAAATAATAGATTCTCATAAACGGTGTTTAAAAAAATAGAATAGCCTTAATAATATCACTAGCAAATAGCACATTACCTAACATCTAATAAGCCAATTCCGTATTGGTCTCTATCACCTTTTTCGCACAAATAAATTGGTACACATATGCACGGTTCCCTGATTACAGGTTTTGGTAATACGTCTTCTCCAGATGTTTCAAATAACTGTATCATTTCCTGAAGAGTTTTGGACATACTGTCTTGACACCAAATATTCGCAAGAACTGTTGATAGGATATACACTATCAATAAGAACATATTTCACTCTGAAATTCCTTACATTCAAAGTAGCACGTTGTTTTATAAACTTATATTGCATTTTTATCAACAAATTGCTGTAAAAAACTTGGAATGAATGAATAAACATCAGCACCTAGAGCATTTCCCTATTTTATTGATTTTCAGTATCATTCATTTTATAATCCATTGTTGTTTAAATATAATTGTAATGTGTGATATATTAACGAATCATAATTTAACAATGACAGAATTTATTAGAGATATTTATTAAATGTTATAAGAGTCTTTTATTATCTTAACTCCCATGTTATAAAATTCTAAATATAGGTTAAAATAATTGCTTATTTCCTTAAACACCTCCATTTATTTTTGCTACTGACAAGGAAAGTACCCGAGGTGTACCCCACCGATTTTTTTCATTTTGTGATATGTTATAGTACATAACAAAATATTGGACACGTATTTTTTTTTAGCTGCTAACCCGACGATTTAAGTGGTGAAACCACCCCTTAAATTTAACCCCAAAAAAAGTTTTTCTTCAATAACTCAAGAATTAATTAGAATTTTTTGATGAAACAAACACTGTTATTTCTGGTAAAAAAGCGCTCCTAAAAACATATTGGTTATGTTAAAAAGTTGCTACCCCTAATTTGTATGGGGGTGAGTTTCATTTTTTTTCTTATATATCAACTTTTGAACAACTGAATGTTATCAAATTTATCAATTTTATTAAGAACACTAAAAAATAAAATTGACCTCTCTCGGGGTTTTGCATAAAAAAATCTTGAAAGGGGTGATTTACCCCTTGAAGTAATTTTTTTCTGTACAGTGATATGGAAAGTAAAACACAACATATGTTTTCAATTTTATTTCTATAATGATTATTTTGACATATATTTTGCATTTACAGTAAAATAACGTAACACCCCTATTTTTATTACCCTTGGAGAACCCCATGGATTTGTTCATTATTAGATTGCGAATCAAAACATTTATTTTTTCACCTTTAACTTATTATATGTTGATATTTCATTAAAATAATGTATCAACAATTTTTTTAGATGCTAAATTTGTGATTTAGGTGGGGAACTCCCCACCCCCTAAAGATAAGCCCCAAAAACGGTTTTTCTTTAATATCTCAAAAATGAATTGGAATTTTTCCGTAAAACCATTGTTACGTTATTTCCCTTAAGAATGTGCTTCTAAAAACGTATCAGTTATGCCAAAGGGTTGCAACCCCTAATTTGTATAGGGGTGGGTTTAATTTTCTTCTTTTATACCAACTTTTAAATCCTTGAATTTCATGCAATTTGCCAATATCATTAAGAAAATTAAAAAATAAAATTGACCTGTCTCCAGATTTTACAAAAAAAAGCATTGGAAAGGGTGATTTACCCCTAGAGTCATTTTTTTTGTAAAATGATATGAATAATTAAACAAACATTTGGTTTTCATTTTATTGCTATAACGCTTTTTCTGACATATAATTTGCATTAAAAGTGAAATAATATAAAACTATTACCTTTATGAGGGTCGGCGATGGGATTGATCATTATCAGATTGCGGGGTAAAACATTCATTTTTTCACCTTCTACTTATTTTATGCCGATATTTCATCAATATAATTATACCAACAATTAAGTTTTAATTTGAAAATACTTCTTCTTTAGAGTCTCACCCCTAAAATTTTTATTTTCGCTTGAATGTAAAGAAATATTATTTACTGAACAAAGTCTTGAAACATTATATTGTGCAGAAAAAATCTACATTTGCCGATCATTTCAGACAATGTAGCAGTATTATTAAGAAAATTAAAAACCAAAGTTGATCTCTTCCAGTTTTGGATTAAATACATAACGTGAGGTCCAAAAGTAACGCAAGTAAATTCATTATCTACAAAATTTGAGATTATCAAATAACACTTTTAAGGCATAATTATATTCCTCTCCCTTCAACCCACCTGGAGTTACAGTTACCCCTTTAAAATTTTTAAATTGAACAAGGATGCGTGTGATACCTCACTTAAAAGGGTTTTTAATTCTCTATTCAGCAGACTTGGGCTTTTTTGAATTTTGCTAATATTCTTCAAGAAAATAAAATTTAAACATTTTAAAATATATTTAAAATCCATACAATCAAATATATTTTAACCTATGCATATGTGCCACAAATCTGTGACATTTGTCTTTTCTAATAGATTTTTTTGTCATAATTATTGATTTTTTTTTCCTTTACGCAAGTGAAGAAATATCCAACAAGAAGAAAGAAGAAAAAAGAGTATGTTTTGCACATATCTGGAAAAATGATACATTACAAGAAAGTATGTAAAAATTCAATAAAAATAATTTAGGCATAATTTAATAATGATTAACTCCAGGGGATTTCCAAACCTCTTAAAATTAAAGTTTTATGGTATTTCACTTCTAATGCAAAATGTATGTCACAATAAACGTTTCAACAATAACATTGAAAATATATGTTGCCATTAATTTTCTATATTACTGCAGATAAAAAATTAACTCTTGGGGTAAATCACCCCTTTGGATGAGTTTTTTACAAAACCGAAAGAGGTCAACTTTGGTTTTTAATTTTCTTAATAATATTGCTATATTGACTGAAATGATCGGTAAATGTAGACTTCTTTCAGCACAATATAATGTTTCGAGAATTTGTTCAGTAAAGAACATTTCTTTCCATTCAAGCGAAAATATAAATTTTAGGGGTGAGACCCTAAACAATAAGTATTTTCAAATTAAAACTCAATTGTTGACATTTTATATTGTTGAAATATCGACATAAAATAAGTAGAAGGTGAAAAAATGAATGTTTTACCCCGCAATCTGATAATGATCAATCCCATCGCCGACCCTCATAAAGGTAATAGTTTTATATTATTTCACTTTTAATGCAAATTATATGTCAGAAAAAGCGATATAGCAATAAAATGAAAACCAAATGTTTGTTTAATTATTCATATCATTTTACAAAAAAATGACTCTAGGGGTAAATCACCCTTTCCAATGCTTTTTTTTGTAAAATCTCGAGACAGGTCAATTTTATTTTTTAATTTTCTTAATGATATTGGCAAATTGCATGAAATTCAAGGATTTAAAAGTTGGTATAAAAGAAGAAAATTAAACCCACCCCTATACAAATTAGGGGTTGCAACCCTTTGGCATAACTGATACGTTTTTAGAAGCACATTCTTAAGGGAAATAACGTAACAATGGTTTTACGGAAAAATTCCAATTCATTTTTGAGATATTAAAGAAAAACTGTTTTTGGGGCTTATCTTTAGGGTGTGGGGAGTTCACCACCTAAATCACAAATTTAGCATCTAAAAAAATTGTTGATACATTATTTTAATGAAATATCAACATATAATAAGTTAAAGGTGAAAAAATAAATGTTTTGATTCGCAATCTAATAATGAACAAATCCATGGGGTTCTTCAAGGGTAATAAAAATAGGGGTGTTACGTTATTTTACTGTAAATGCAAAATATATGTCAAAATAATCATTATAGAAATAAAATTGAAAACATATGTTGTGTTTTACTTTCCATATCACTGTACAGAAAAAAATTACTTCAAGGGGTAAATCACCCCTTTCAAGATTTTTTTATGCAAAACCCCGAAACAAGTCAATTTTATTTTTTAGTGTTCTTAATAAAATTGATAAATTTGATAACATTCAGTTGTTCAAAAGTTGATATATAAGAAAAAAAATGAAATTACCCCCATAAAAATTAGGGGTAGCAACTTTTTACCATAACCAATATGTTTTTAGGAGCGCTTTTTTACCAGAAATAACAGAGCGTTTGTTTCATCAAAAAATTCTAATTAATTCTTGAGTTATTGAAGAAAAACTTTTTTTGGGGTTAACTTTAAGGGGTGGTTTCACCACTTAAATCGCCGAGTTAGCATCTAAAAAAAAATACGTGTCCAATATTTTGTTATGTACTATAACATATCACAAAATGAAAAAAATCGGTGGGGTACACCTCGGGTACCTTCCTTGTGAGTGATAAAGCAATAATTCCAAGACCTTTGCTAAGAACACACTACTCCAATTATATGAAGCTTACCAACATTATTATTAGATATTTGGTAGAAAATTTAAAGCAGTCATTGAATAATATTCTATTCTATTCTATTGTTGGCGTTATCGGTTCGAATGATTAATACGCCGTGAATTGTAACCACTTGATTTCAAAACTGAACTCGGAACACTACACTGTTTAATTAACTAATTTATTTATTGACTTCTAACTAACTAACTTGACTGAGGGAAAAGTGAACGCCTTATATAGGTCCCGGTACGGGTTTATCATCGAGGCCGCTTCCCCTTAAAAAAAGTTCTAGAAAATTCCCAACTAAACCTTATAATTATTTTTTGTTACGCTATTCTACTTTTATTGATACTTTTCACCCTTTCTTCATTAATTTGTTCGATATTCGTAATCCATAACCTATATTTAACAATAAATATAATAAATAAAAATGGAAATTTCTCAATGTTTTTTATTAACAAAGTCTTAGATTTGCCAAAGCCAAAGTATCACTAATATAGGTTTTTGGAAAGTCAAAATTTCTTCACATTTGATCATGCTCCAGGTCTCAATTGTTCTTCTTCTCCTTTTTCTTTTTCTTCTTCCTCCTCCTCATGTCTTTCCTTCGTATTTTTTTTTCTTTTTTGTCTACTTACTTCTTCAGATTTTCAAATTTCTTATAATAGTAACGTATTGATTTTCAATTTTGGAAATGATTACTCAAGTATACCAATACTTCACTTTGCGTCGGGGTTACGGTCTAAAAAAACACGACGCAAATTGAAACGACGCTAAGTAAATTAAGATGTTCTATAGCAAACCATGTAAACATCGAAGATAGGTTCCAGGGTTACGAAAATACTACTTTTTAAAAAGAAAATTGAACAAAGTAAACATTTAAAAAACAAAAATAATATAAAATTTTATTACATACATACAAAAAACAAAAAAAAAACTTATTCAATTAAAACAAAATAAACTATTCAATTAATTTATGAAAAACAAAATTAAAATTAATCACTGTCTGATGAGTCCACAGTGGCTGTTGTCGTAAGTCGGCTTTCTTTTACAAAAAATTGGTCCAATGTTTGCTGAACAGCTTTTTTTCTCAGCTTAAAATAAATTTCCTTGCAGCAATTGATATTCGCAGCTACCGCCCGGAACACTTTAAAACTCCTTCCGCTGTTAGGATCGTTTTTTAAAAAATCTCCATAGCTTCGTCAATCAAACACATCGCTTTGGAAATTTGTTTGGAGGTTAAATTTTGTTCTTCGGAGATTTCTATTGAACGGTCACTGTCATCTTCTTCATTAACAAATTGCAATTCCAGTTGCAATAGTTCTTCATTAGAGAATTCTTGGTTGTGCGAGTTTAGCAATTCATTTATGTCAGTCCCCTCCATACCTTCAAAATTAGACTCTCTAGCTAAATTAGAAATTTCATGACGAACAGCTGGTGTACCAGCAACTTCTGCAGCGCATATTCGATGAACACATTCAGGCCATATTTTGCGCCAAACACCATTCATGCAAGATGGTTTAATCTCCTCCCACGAATCGGAAATAATTTCTATGGCTTTCATAATGTTGAACTTTTTCCAAAACTCTAGCATGATAGGCTTATCTTGTCCATCAGTCTCACTTAAAAGAAGTTTAAATATTCTCGAAGGTAATAACTTTTAAAAATCGATATTACTCCCTGATCCATCGGCTGAATAACTGGAGTCGTATTAGGCGGCAAAAATACAAATTTCACGCTTTCTGGCAACTCATCAACATAAACTGGGTGGCCAGGAGCGTTGTCTACTAGGACTAAAGCCTTGAAGTTTAAGTTTTCCTTGTTGCAATAAGCTTTAATTTCTGGAATAGCATAAGTTGAAACCCAGTTTTAAAATAATGTTGTTGTCATCCATGCTTTTTTGTTTGCTCGCCAGTGGACAGGAAGCAGATTCTTTGAACAACCTTTTATAGTTCTTGAATTTTCTGATTGATAAATGAGAAATGGTTTAAATTTGAAATCACCATTTGCATTGCCACCAAGAAGAAGAAGTATATCCTTGCTATCTTTAAATCCTGGCGCAGATTTTTCTGTTTTAGATATAAAAGTTCTGTTAGGTAGACGTTTTCAAAATAACCCTCTCGTCTCGTCAACATTAAAGACTTGTTTCGGATCATAGCCACCTTCATAAATTAATGCCTTTAACTCTGTCGAGCAGCATTCTGCAGCAGTTTAATCAGAGCTAGCTGCTTCGCCTTTAAGAGCAATGCTGTGCAGATTTGCTCGAACCTTGAATCTCTCAAACCAGCCGTGTCTAGCTTCAAATGTTTCATTCTTGTCTGTATTACTACCACTAGCATTATCGTTGGTTACTGCTTTACTTTTTATGCCATCAAATAAGCCTTTTGCTTTTGTCTGAATTACCATTTTACTTAATGGTATTCTCTGCGCAACTTGATTTTCAATCCAAATAGAAAGTAAGGACTCCATTTTGATCATCAAAGCACTCCTCATACGGGTCATCGTTTTAGCATCTAATGATGTTGCAGATTTTGCAGCCTCTCTTATTTTATCCCCATCTCGATCTCTAATAGTTCTGACAGTTGTTGCAGCCAGACCAACAGCCTTTGCTATCTCCACAGCCTTCTCTCCCTTATCAAATCGTCGCAGAATATCTAATTTTGTCTCCATGGTATTTCTACCAGCAGCGTCCTTTCCAATCATTTGGCTAAAAAAAATTCCCTTATCAAATCGTCGCAGAATATCTAATTTTGTCTCCAAGCTAATAGTTTTTTTTTATTTTTGGTATTTCTACCAGCAGCGTCCTTTCCACTCATTTGGCTAAAAAAAATTACAAGTGCATGTAAGAAAAAATAATATAACTCTGCCAATAAATAAATTGGAAAACTATTTACCTTTTTTGTAACCAGAAACAACCCGTGAAAATTTATTATTTTCTTTTAAAAAAAGCATAACACACTAATTGAAACGTTACAAAAAGCACAACACACTACATAATTGAAACTGAACTCTAAAATTAGCAAAACAAAGTGAAAATAAAACTGTATTAAAATTGCGTTGATTTTCGGTTAGAAAGGGAATCCCCGAGTTTTGATGGCATGGCGCAATTAGAAACAAAAGTGGTGCCATCTCTTAAAAAAAAAATTTCAAAAGAAAAATTAAAGACTCGAACCCAAAACAACGCAACCTCGAAAATCTAACGACGCACAGTGAAAATTAGTACTAATTAAGCAGCGACGCAACTTCGACAAAATGCAAAACGAAACGACGCAAAGCGAGGTATTGGTGTAGTCTAATTTATGTTAAAGAAGAATAGTTTATTAGGAAATAATCAAACTTGGGAATCTGAGGTCCTTATAATATTTATCTTGTTATAGCTTAAACTTCTCTTAGAAACAGTTTAAAGAAGTAAGACGCAATTCGTTTTCATTTTTGAGAAAACGAAAAGTGCTGCTTTTCATTTCATAGAAACCATTTTCCGCTCACTGTGTGTGCTCACATAGTTTTTTTTCCGTTTCAATCATGTCAGATCTATGATACACATGTCAAAGGTAACATTTTGCTTGTCACTTTATTATAGTGTCGCAGCCTAGAACAATCAACATTTATGAAGTGCCATCGCTTAAGAAAACTAAAAGTGCTAATGTTCAATAATGTGAGATGATTGAGGTGAAGAAATTATCCTACATCAAAAAAGGGAAAAAACTATCATCAAGTTATTCCTGTCAATCTTAAATATTTCATTAGAATTTAAATCGGCTTTCAATATTTTGCAAAGGATTAGCACCCAAAGATGATACTTAACACATAGATATGTGAGTTTTATCTGACAGTGTAACATCTATTCGCCTATCGTTTGCGCTTCTTTACATTAACTGTCAATCAACTTTTGTTATTGTTTTTGGATTTTAGCAACATTTAGGTTTTTCGCTTTTTACCTCCTTGAAGACAAAAATTGTCATAAAACCATCTAACTTCACTAGAAAACCTAATTGCGTTCGATCATTTTTGACAAAAGCACCATTCTAGGGAATTGCATAAATTGTCAAGCTGCCAAAATATAAAACAATATTCCGAATTTGGAGCAGACACATTTAACAATCTTCAAATTTATTCTAACAATCTTTTTGTTGAGAAAACAGCTCCAACCTGCTATTTTTCTATATGTTTGTTTTGTTGAGATTGCTGAAAATTCAGATTTTTTTCTTTGTTTTTTTGAAAGGAAGGCAGGAAAGTAGAATCCTGCTTAGAAAAACTTAAACATACATATTTTTCAAGCAGAATCAGGAATAAAATCAAGTCCGCAAGTTTTCTATAATTGGGCCAAATTAGTAAATTTAATAGGTTCCGTTTTTCTATTTATGATTTAGAATCTTAAAAACAACTTCGTGTATCAGTCGGTAAATTAACTTTAATTTAAACTTTCCGGAGGTGACCCTTCAAAGTAATCAACGAATAACTTATTTATATGTTAGATGTCGAAATTATATATTTGAAATGTTAAACAATCAATTCAACTCTCTACTGCTTAAAACGTTATGAAAAAAAGTTCAAATTTCTGGAGGGCAAAGAGTATTTCTTTTTATTTTCAACTTTAATGTTCTGCAACTTTATGGCACTGTTAGAGTGAGGTAGAAACAATTTAAAAAAAAAACTAGATATTTGACGTATTTATTCTTTTAAATAATCCAATGTTTCAAAAACTCCCCAAGTCCGTATACAGTTAAAATACACATAACACATGACCTAAGAATCTATAATTTATGGTGACCTTCCTACGTTTCGGGGTTATTATTGATACTGCTTATCATTATTGTTCTAATAATTCTGTTATTCAAGATTTCCAGCAAACGATAAATTCGCATATTATCGCAGCTAGTGAAAAAAAATATATCTTAAAAACGCGTGCACAATTAATTTCTTACATTTTTGTAAAAATAACCACATGTCTTATTGTTAATTTGACATTTGGACAATGTGGTTCTCGACTTCTTTTTACGTGTGCATAATTTTGGTTGCTTCAGTCTTTGCAGCAAATGAAACAAATGAGAAAGATATTGACGAACTAATAAATTCAATTTATAATGATAACAACTATACTACGGTACCTGTTACCAACCCTTCTAATAGTGGGTTGCCATCAAAAGATGATTTTAATCTTCAGCCTGGACAAGGAGGTATTTCTGGAGTAAAAAATTGTGAATGTGTACCATACTATCTCTGTGAAAATGGAACTGTGAATACAAATGGAATTGGTAATAATTGATATAAGGTAAGATAATGTACTCTTAAGGTGCGTTTAGATTAGAAACTTATTTCATGATAGCAATCTCAGGTATCTGAGACTAAATTTTCTTGTCCGTTTACACTAGGACACAAATATAGTGGAATAAAATTGCTGACACTTTTATCTGAGATAAAGTATCGACATAAAATGTCTTTGCTACTTTAAATGATTAATGGGTTTTGTCTACTTAAATCTGCAAATTACTTATATGAAATAGTATCTCAATATTACAAGTGATATCACAGACTAACTGATATGCAAAAGTTAATCCCATGAAATATCTCGAGAGAAAGTAGACGACTACAACTTTTGGCTGAAATTTCTGTCAACATTTTGTGCCTCAGCTTTGTTATCTCAGTTGTGTGATTAGTGTCAGGGTGCTTTAACGGTGCGATTACACTAGACACTTTATTTCGTATATTTCTCTATGACATAAAATATATTTTTTCTCTAAGTTCAACTATCCTGAGAGAAGCTATCTTCTCCCAGCTGTGTAGATAAGTCTCAGGATAGTTGACATTTATGTCAGAGAGAAATGTACGGAATAAAGTATCTAATCTAAACGCACCCTTGTATTAGACACTTTATTCCGTATATTTCTCTCTGATATAAAAATATGTCATGTGTAAACCTTCCTGAGAGAAGCTATTTGAGACTAATCACACGGCTAAGATAAATTACGCGACATAAAATGTCGACACAAATTTCAGCCAGTGTCTGACATATATCTCAGAAGTTGTCTACTTTCTCTCAAGATATTTCATGCTATTAACTATTGCATATCACTTATAATATTGAGATACTATTCCATATAAGTAATTTGCAAATTTAAGTAGACGAATTTTATATCGGCACTTTATCTCAGCTAAAAGTGTCAGCAATTTTATTCAACTATATTTGTGTCATAGTGTAAACGGGCAAGGAAATTTAGTCCCAGATAGCTGAGATTTCTATTATGAAATAAGTCTCTAATCTAAATGGACTCTCAGATAACTTCTCTTGGGATGGTTTACATGTGACATATTGTTATGTCAGGGAGAAATATGCGGAGTAAAGTGTCTAATCTAAACGCACCCTTATACTTATCAGATTTTTAGCCAGAGCATCAATATCTCCAAAAGGTAACATAAAAAATCTAAAGCTCATGGTTGTGTGCATCCGTTTTCTTCCCTCTTTTTTTACTTTATCTGTTTCATTTCCAAGAAGTTAATCAAAACGTATGTGATAATTTAAGATCAATGTTCCCTTTATCAATAAAATTCTAAGCTACATCAAGATAGCTGCGCACAACAAATTTAAAAATATGCATTAAATTTTACGTGTAATACTTCTAAATAATGTATCCTTCGTCCTTTTGCAGCTCTGTTAACTCTTAAGATTTAAGATAATTGTAATGGTTCAAATATAAAAATTACTTGTAGATGTTAAAATTGATAAAGTTACAGTGCTTAAATGAAAATGTTGATACATTATTTTTCTTAAAGTTATAACATTTTAATTGTTTACTTTGCTACAAAATATTACTCTAATAAATAACACAACACAACGAAAAATAATTTTTCCTTGTTATTGAGTTAATTTTATAATTTCTTATTCGGCATACTCCAAAATAAAGGAAAAAATATTCACATCACCTTTAAAGTTTGCTTTTAATAATAAAATAAATAAATAAAAATAATAATAAAAGGGATTTTTTGATTTTTTTAGAAATACTAAATGACACAAGTAAACAAAGCTGACTACGAGAATCCAACGTTTCAAATCGACTGAAATGTTCACCCCCTTCAAACAGATTTCAACTTATTTAAAAACTATTGATGACTCATTACTTGAACTATAAAGTTTAACTGGGTCAATGGGTCAATATTTTGTGAATCAACTTAAATTGACCCAGAAATGTTGAAATACATGTCACAATATTTTTTTTCGATTTTAATTGAAACGTATGAATCATAAACTTGACCGATTTTAGTTGATCAATTAAAATCGAATCGTGATAAGGCACCTGAAGTTGGGTCGCCTGGACATTTCAATACGTCTATAATTTGTAGGTACTATTAAGCTTCTCCAAATTAACTTTTGTCGTTTTTTTTTTTCAGGATCGATGATGAAAATTCTTGCAGTAAAGAAAATTATTTGCTAACATGCTGTCCACTTGACAAAAAGAGAGATGACAAAATTATTCCAAATCTTCCTATAAGAAAAAAAGGCTGCGGTTACAGAAATCCAGACGGTGTAGGTTTTAGAGTAACAGGCGTAACAGACGAGGCATCATTTGGTGAATTTCCCTGGATGGTAGCCATACTTCGAGAGCAACTTATCAACCAAGCTGGCGAAGAGAAAATACTTAATGTTTATCAATGCGGTGGAGCACTCATACATCCGCAAGTAGTAGTAACTGCTGCCCATTGCGTAATAGGCAGAAAAAATAAGAAATTAAAAGTTAGAGTTGGAGAATGGGATACGCAAACAGACAAAGAGATTTATCCCCATCAAGATTTAGATATTCAGGATTTAGTGACCCATCCTCATTACTACGCTGGAGCATATTACTAACGACATAGCACTTCTGTTTTTAAAAGAATCAGTTAAAGATTCTCCGCACATAGGTACCTTATGTCTTCCACCAAAAGGCTTTGTTGCTGATTACTCTTCCTGCTTAGCTAGTGGTTGGGGCAAAGATCAATTTGGCAAACAAGGAAAATACCAAGTAATATTAAAAAAAATTGAAGTGCCTATTGTTCCTAGGGCTAACTGTCAGCAATCTCTGAGAAAAACTAGATTGGGTCAATTTTTCGAATTGCATCAAAGTTTTGTTTGTGCAGGCGGAGAAGCCGGCAAAGATACATGCAAAGGTGACGGTGGAAGTCCTTTAATTTGCCCCATTCCGGGACAAAATGACAGGTTCTTAAATTACGGAATTGTTGACTGGGGAATCGGATGCGGCGAAGCTGGTGTACCTGGAGTTTACGTAAATGTTCCATTATTTAGGGAATGGATAGACGAACAAATGGCACTAAAGAGCTTTGAAACAACTTCCTATCAATATTAAGTTTTCTTAAAACAAATCTATTAAACTAATATGAAACCTTACAGGATTACTAGCCTTTACATTCTTAAAAAAAGTATGCATGTGTAGATAAATACAATGAATTACTCATTACTCTTGCTTTTTGATACATTAATTATTATTACTAGGTTAATAAATATCTAATTGTATTGTTAAGAAAAAATAAAAAAACATCATAAGTGTGCGTTTAGATTAGACACTTTATTCCGTACATTTCTCTCTGACATAACTGTCAACTATCCTGAGAGAAGCTATCCGAGACTTAGGGTGCGTTTAGATTAGACACTTTATTCCGTATATTTTTCTCTGACATAAAAATATATCATGTGTAAACCATCCTTAGAGAAGCTATATGAGACTAATCACACAGCTGCGATAAATTACACTACATAAAATGTCGATACAAATTTCAGCCAGTGTCTGACATTTACCTCAGAAGATGGAGTTGTCTTCTTTCTCTCGAGATATTTCATGCTCTTAACTGTTGTATATCACTTATAATATTGAGATACTATTCCATACAAGTAATTTGCAAATTTAATTAGACAAAGACATTTTATATCGACACTTTATCTCAGCTACAAGTGTCAGCAATTTTATTCAGCTATATTTGTGTCATTGTGTAAACGGCAAGGCAATTTAGTCTCAGAAACCTGAGATTTCTATCATGAAATAAGACTCTAATCTAAACGCACCTTTATCTACACAGCTGGGAGGAGATAGCTTCTCTCAGGATAGTTGACACTTATGTCAGAGGGAAAATATATTTTATGACACGGAATAAAGTGTCTAGTGTAAACGCACCGTTAGAGTTGTTTATTCTTTATATTAGGTAAATAATATAGAAAACTATATCATCAAAGAAATATACAAAGATACATCAAAACACCTAATATTGGTTTCACTCCTTTGGGTTTTATTTATCAAACTAGCGACCTACCTCGGCTTTGCCCGGGTGTACAATGTGATGTGATTTACTTAGGTAAAAGTTTTATTAAGAATAATTCATTCTACTATGTCTGAGTATACTGTATTTTCTGTAATACTTGGTAATAGGTTCAAAATATATCGACTTTCAGCATTCCCTACTTTTTAAAAGCTAACATACAGTTATGAAAAATTAAACTAGACAAATCTCTCAACTAATTTACTGAAACTGAACCGAAAACCGGAAACCGAAAAAAACCGTTATTTTCGTCGGAACGAAAACCGGAGCGAAACCGGAAAAAAATATTGGTTTATTTCGGTTCGTTGAATTTATGTACTCATAACAGTTTTTATTTTACCCTTAACATTGGAATTTTTTCTTAGAAATTTCAATTTCTTTTTCAACATTTTAGACAAATCCATGCAACTTTGATCTCAAAATTAAGAATTTACTTTTAGTCTCTCATTTCTCTTTAAAAATTAGATTAGAAACTAACAATTGTCACATTTTCTAGAGAATATTGACTTTATTATCAAAATTTCAAACCAAATTAAAATTTTAACTTGAATCTTTTTTTTAAATTTTCAAATTTTTTTTTAAATTTCGAATTTTATCTAGAACTTACTCAAAATATTTCTTTTCTTCTCTTAAAATTTCGAGTTTAAAACAAAACAAATTATTCTTTATTGTGACTTTAGAATAAAGCAGTAGCGTGTTTTTCATTCAAGCTAAGGAAACTGGGCTTTCCTTATACTTTTATTTGCAAATTCAAGCTTTTCTGGAAATTTGAACTTTTTTTAGAAAACTTCAAATTTACTTTTTTTTCCCTTATACTTCGATTTTTCTTTCCTAATTTGATATCCCTATTTTTTGAAGTTATTAGTCAAATTTTCGATTTTTCGCCAATTTTTTCTTTCAAATTCCATCTTTATTAGTATATCAAGTTTTTTTTTGAAATCCCAACTTTAAATTCTTATGACTTTACACACTGCCGACTTCCTAAAACTTCCTAAATTTCCAAGATATGATTTTTTTCTTCAAATTTTAACTGAAGTCTCGGTATTCCAAATCTAACCTTATAATTTTTAAAAGTCATGTACAAATTTTAGGGAAAATACAACATTACATTCCAAGTTAAAGCTGGGATCTTGAAATTGGGGTTTAAATTTTTAGAGTAAATGGTGACATCGTAGAAAATGTCTAATTTAAACTTCCAATGATTTTGTTTACGCTAAAATAGTAATTTTTATTCCGGAAACTATGATTTTTTTCTCAAGATTTCCATTTTAGCCTTGAAATTGCGATATTTTTTTTCAGATTGTTTAAAATTTAGAAGTCGCAATTGTGTATTTTTTAAATATTAATTGTTTTGGGAACCTTCTGGTATAATCTCGAAAGTTCGGCCCTTTGCTCCTTGAGCTTTGTGTCCAAAATCGATTCTCAAAATGTTAAATCCCTTCAGGAACTTTTTAGCTGCAGCTAAAATTTTTCCTACAATTTCGTCTTTAAAATTGAAATTTGCGTTTTTTTTTTTCATAAAATTTGTCGTTTATCTTGAAATTTCAATTTTTCTATAAAAAACTGAAGCCTAAAAATAACTGAAATTGCATTCCTTGTGGATTTTTTTATTTTGACGCTTAAAATATACATTTCAATTAAACATTTCGAATTTTTGCTAAAAATATTAACAGAAGTTAGATTTCAAATGCAAAAGTGCTAATTTGAATTGAATATTTTATGTTATTTTTTATTTTAAATCTTAATTTAAAATCTCGAAAGAATATTCAAATTTAAAGAAAAAAATTAACATTCTTGGAAAAAGACTAAGTTTTGAGAAAAAACTAACTAAATATGTGGTTTAAAATTTTTCAAAATTAATCTAAGTTTCAAGTCCTTAAAAGTTTGTGTTTTCGAGCTAAAAGTCGAAAATTCCGAACTTAAACTTATAGTCTGAATTTCAGCTCAGAATTTCGAGAAAAATGTCTAGAATTAAAGAATAAAAGTCGAGATCTTGATGATAAAAACGGTTAGTCAAAATTTTAGAGAAAAGAATTATAATAAAAGGTACATACAAGTTTGAAACTTCAAAAGAAAAAAGTTTAAATATCGAAAGAAGGTAAATATACTTACCAAAACTTTATGAAAAATTTTTCAGCAACATTTTCGGGAAAAAAATTGAATGTTTGGGTTCAAGGTCAATGTTTCTAAATTAAGGTACAAATTTTAAAATTTCTGTTAAATTTTGAAGTTCTTTTTTTGAAATTTTGACTATTTCATCAAAATCTCAATTTAAAACTTTTCATTCTATATTTTTTGGTCTTTTTCATTTTCATTTATTTTTTTAAATTGATATTTTTGATCCAAATTTCAAGAAACCAAAGTCAAAACAACAAAAATCAGTTCTGTTAGAAAAAGCGGAGCAAAGTCAAAACTTCGCTAGAAAACCAAAATTATGAAAGTAAAGTCTCTCAAATTTTGGATTTTATTAGCCAAATTTTGCATATTCTAGAACTTTTTAACTCTTGGTCAAACTTGAGATTTTTATAAAAATTCCCAATTTAAATTTAAATTTAACCTTTTTGCTACCCAGTTTGGAAATATTTAACGCAGAAATTAATAATGATAATATTTCCAGTCAATAAGAGTCTACAATGAAGAATAATTTAAATTTAATATTTCTAAACCCGTAAATACGATTAAGTTTTCTATAAAGTTCGGGTTGAAATTTGAACTCAAACTGAACTCAAAATTCAGGGTTTCAGTTTGAAATTTTTTAACTTGAAAAATAAAAAATATTTTGCTTTTTTTTAGGCAAGATCAGAGCAGTTACATGCTGTAGAATTAAAGAAAAAAAGACATAACAATTGCTAAATTATGTTTGCAAATCAATTTTTAATTCGAAAAACTTTTGAATAATCAAAAAAATGAGTCACCCGGAGCTGAATCGAAAACCGAAAACCGGAAAAACCTTTATTTTTGTCGGAACGAAAACCGAAACTGAATCGATATAAATCTTTTACTGGAACGAAAAGCGAAAACCGGAACGAAAAAAATAACGGTTCGAAGCCCTGGTATTAGCGTTCAATAAGCATTTAATATTCTTAAGAATTTCAATGTATCTGAAATTTGTCACTTGACATTCAACCAACCCAATTTATAAATTCAGAACTGAAATAATTAACGAAACGGATCATGGTGAAATCCTGCTGCTAGTGTAAAGGTAAAAATTGGGTGAAACGCTGCAGCAATTCGAAGCTGACGTAAAAAAATTGACATACGCCGCCTACCCCACAGCATGAACAAACTTTTTAAATCCTCAAGCAGTTCGAATCTGTATAGAAAGAACAAAAGCCCCAGAAGTCCAAAGAGTGCTTCGCCTATCAAACTTCGAAACATCGAGAGAGGCACTGATTAATGGCATTGCAGGTAGAACCTACTTACAATATTCCAGAATCGGAGTCATCAAACAGGATAAGAAAATCCGATATTGAAGAAAGTGCAGATGATCCGCTCATCGAAGCTATTAAAGAATTAAGTATTTCTTTGAGGGCATTCGCAAGTAGACCCACATGAGATATGATATGCTACCGCGGCCGCGAACCGAAACACTTGAAGAGTGACTGCAAGTCAACCTGAAAAAAGTCGATAAGCACGCAACCAGCGAAATAGGAATACTCGTTGGCTGGTGATAAATAACCCGTCTATCAGGCAATAGTAGACACCGGAGCAATGCACAGTAGAGGAAGAGTTCAATTTTTTCGACTAAAGGAAAATAGTTCAATGAGCAAAAGTAGCCAAAATGAAGCTTATTGTTAAAGAAACAATTAATTGTAATTCCCATTTCACGCTGCCGCCCTTAGAACGAAGAGCTCTTCAAGTACAATAGTTGCACAATGAGGTTATATTTGCAGATGCTATATAATTTGATAATTTGAAAAAAATAGCCATGTCTGGTATAGAAAAAGTTAGGTGTAAGATCAATATTTTATTTTAAAAAATACCATGCAGCTTATGATTCTGTCATCAAATAAAAGGTATAAAACATCCGTGCGGTAAAATCAGAAAAATTAATATTTTTTCTTGTTTCCTATTGAGTGAAGCATGGACTTCGATGTTCTATAATTTTTGTCTGCGCCTAGCTGCCCCTTTTTTTTACCATAACGGTCTCAACATGATGACTCGTATCATTTCAAGCCCCTTACAACCACTCTATTTTTATATTACTTTTAAATTGAATGATCTTCGAAATATGTTTTTAAATTAATTAGAATTTCAACCCCTGAACCCCAATTTCTAGGTGATATTTTTTTTAATTTTTTTCTGTAATGACCAACTATTATTAAGTAAGTTTCATAATTTTCGAGTTCTGGCCAAAAATAATTTATTTCGACACACTGTGCAATGGTTGCCTTTATAAGAAAGGACATGCTGTCATTAAAACCAAAACCGTTGTCACAGAAGATGATCCTCAGGACTGTTGCGCGAAGTTGTCAACCAATCATAGGAGAAACAAACGTGACGATTCGTCTGAGAAAGCTACGGATTTTCCATAGGGATATGTTAACATACATCGAGGACGAGCTGATTCTGGGGATGGACATAATTAATCAACATTCTATCCGGCGAAAATATGGTTAAGATTGCACAAGAAGGTCTTGCTTTAATGACTCGAAATAACACAAGTGAGATTATTAGCTTATGAAACGTCTGTGTTTCACTAACTACAAAATAACGGGTGACCTTGTGTGCGAGCGAGTGGAGGACCATAAGAACATGGTGGATACAAGGATTATTTCTGTCAAGACGACTCGACGGTTACAGATCTCAGGAAGTTGCAGATGAATGATACTTACATTGGGTCTACCTTAGAGTGAAAATAAGCCGGAAAAAGAGACCTCACAGGCAGGAACTTCCCGACGACAGTCCAACTGTCGAGAACTTGTGGCGCTAATAAAAATCACTTCAGGTGGAAGACAAAGTTCACGCCATCTTGAGAAGGACCATACAAGATTCTGAAGAGGATCAAAGACTTGGTATATAGGATCCAGCGCAAGTACAGTGCTGAAGTGACTGATTGGAACTGATCGGGACGATCAGTCCTAAGAAGGGGCAAGGGTAATGAACTAATGTGATAGAAATCGTAAAATACATGGACCGTCTTAACGTACTCCGGTGGTATCATCGCAATTATTCATATTCTAGATGTCTCCTGAATGGAAACCTCACAAGTAAGTACCCGATATAAATACAGGCGCACGGATGGCGATTCAAATTCAGGGCCGGATTCAGTACGATGTCTTCATTCAATATTCAATTAATGTTTTTTGCTGCTGTACGTTTTGTGTCTTTTAGTTTAAATAAAGTGTTTTAAATCCACGGCACCTTTAAATCGAACTCGATTAAAACAGCATTTTTAGAAAATGGTATCTTAAAGTGGTAAAAGAAAGTGTCAAGATAACGATTTAAATGGCATTTATTTACCCAGTTTTACTGAAGAAAACAGCTTGTGAATTATCTATAATCTATAAAAATATAAACTGGATGAGGTTCGTATTTTTGTATCTTCATCAAGATTGTTACCAAAAGTACCGAAGTTTGTTTTATTTCGTAATTATTAGGACAACATAAACAATTCATACTAATAAGATTCTATTGTTATATTCTTATAGCCAAGTTCTTTATCAATCCAGTCCCGAAATAAGGCAACATTTACATAAACTCCCGGTATATTGCTGTCTCCACAACCTATTCCCCAGGCGACAATTCCAGTATACACGTATCTTTCATCGTGATTTCCAGGAATAGGACAAGCTAGAGGACTTCCTCCATCTCCTTTACATGTATCTTTTCCAGGTTCACCACCCGCGCAGATAAAACTATGATGAAGTTTAAAAAATTTACTCAATCTTGTACTTCTTAAAGCTGTTTGGCAAATTGTGCTTGGTACTACTGGCAGTTCAATTTTTTTCAGTATAACTTGAAATTTTCCTTTTTTTCCAAAAACATCTTTACCCCACCCAGTAGCAAAACATCGACTGTAGTCTGCTGTAAAATCTGGAGGAGGTAAACATAAAACATCAACATTTTCATCAATTTTGAAAGGTTCGTTCAAAAACAAAATAGCTATATCGTTATATAAACCACCAGCATAAAAATTAGGATGTATAATCACACTTTCGACATATCGATCCTGATGTGGGAAAATTTCCACATTAGTTTGAGTATCCCATTCTCCAGCCCTAGCTTTCATTTTATGATTTTTATTATTAATTGTGCAATGAGCTGCTGTTATAACAACATTTGGGTGTATCAAAGTGCCACCACATTTATATCTGTTGAGAATTTTTGCATCATTTATGTGTTCTTCGTACATTAAAGCAATCATCCACGGGAATTCACCAAAGTGTGCCTCGTTATCATCATCGCCTGTTATTCTAAATCCAACACCGTCCGTATTTCTGTAACCGCAACCGATTCGGGGAGGGACGAGGTCGAGGTAAAATTGGTACTCTCACCTTGATCCTCTTTTTTGCAGCACACATCAAAGTACTGACAAGGGTCCTCTTCATCAATTCTAAAAAAATTCACCAAAATAAATGTTTTGAATTGTAAACTTAAAAATTAATACAGATATAAATTATCTGGATGATTATCGGATTGCATTACTTTTAACAACCTTTGCGGCCAAACATATATACAGGTACTCAGAGTGCATGGGGAGAAGCCGCCACTTCCAACTACAATATTTCAGAAGGGTACTTTCTTAAAAAATTTGCACGTCTTGAATTTATTTTAAACACTTAAGTAATTAGGAAAACTTCAGTGTTTATAAGTACATTGGAAAATAAAAATATTGGGTTCCTAAAGAGTTCGGAATGCATTCTAACTATAATTAACATTTTTAACCCTTACTGTGTGAAATTCTTTAATATTCATAACTATTAAACTTTATTAACGATAAATACAACAGAGAAATTAAAAATTCCACGATGTCATAGAAAATATTTGTAGAATTATGGTGGAATTTTTAATATATCTTGTTCTATTTATCTTTAATAGAGTTTAATATTTACAAATGGTAACATATTTGAAAAATTACTAAATAAATTAAAGGGGTAAGACCATATAATTAACCCCGCAGTGTTAGTCAAAAAAATACTGTCTTTCTTATTGTAAATAAAATGGTATATTCTTGAAGATGCAAATAGCCCGTTAAGAAACAAATTCAGTCATGCAAGTTTTAATGGAATAATATATCAAAATAATAAATTAAATTAGTTGATATTTGTGAAAATAGAAATGTGAAAACAGTGGAATCAGCCAGATGTAATCAGATGAAAAGTGTCAATTATGTGGTAAGATGACAAATAGACAATTACCAAGTCTTTATTTACAAACATTCAAAAATGTAAAGATTAAGATAACTTAGTGAAGGAGAACACACTATATACATATAGGGATAATTTTCAAAAAAATATATTCGAATTTGAATATCCTGTAGATAAGTTTGGAAAACGTCAAATTAACACAGATCGTTGGGGCATAATTTTTAGTACGATAAATATGTATAACGTTGTTGTCAATTACAGAGTTGTCAGAGTATGTTAAATAGAAGGTTTGCGCTCTTTAAGAACATCCCCAAAAGCTTCAATTGGTGTTCCGCAGAAACGTTTTTTTTTTTTTGGGCTGATTCTCAATATTTAATTTTTTCGTTTATTTTAGTGGACTTTGCGACCATATTTACCAACCAGGGAGTTAAATTAGGTTTGATGTTATTTTAATAGAGCGATTAATAAATTGTATGACGAAACGTTACAAGTCATGACGGCGGGAATAAAAATAGTAGAACATGCGATGCAACGCCTCCCAAAATAATTTTAAAAAATTTTTAGAAACATACCTTATATCAATAATTCCTTCACCATTCGTATTTATACTACCATTGGTGCAGAGGTAGTAAGGTACACAAGGACAACTCTCGGAAGTATGCTTATTCGGTTGTAAGTCTATAGGTGATTCTTTTATTCGGTCTGAACTATTTAAATTTGAAGGTGGTCCTGTCCTATTAGATTTAATATGTTCAGCTGAAATATTCTTTTCAGTTGTTGTGTTGGATATATCCTTCGTTACTTCAGCTGATGTAGGTGATGGTTCTATATGAAATATTTGAGATATTTTGTCGTCAACAATACTTTCTTGTTTGACTTCTTGAGACAAAAGGGGTAACATCAAAGTTGAGAATAAAATAAATAGCATCAATGGAATCATATTATCAATGTTCTAAATCAGAGAGATAGTTTTTAATTATAATTCTTATAAATAATTTTTCTACTCACCTCGATATGAAAATAAGCTTCTTTAACAATTTGTAAACCAATGAAACAAAAAATAATTCGTTCTAATTAAACAAGTTTTATAGGTATTTGATAACATGGTATTAATTTAAAATACATTAATATACTTGCATATATTCATGATTTCACGTCACATTCTACATTACAAAATATGAAGATAACTTTTCACTTTCTTTTGTCAATTTGGCTCTCTTAGATCAGTAAATAATTACACTGTCTAAAAGGAATCGAATATTTACCAAAAATCGGGCGGAATTTCTGAAATTTTGAAAACTTACTGAGCAGCACAGGCTGCATTGATTTTTTTAGATAATAGCAAAGTAAGTCCAAAAATACAATTTAATCACATTATGAATTAAGAATAGAGAGAGAAATTTTACAATATTTTATAAAAAATCGGTCCTATTTAAAAAAATGAAATTGAATAAAAAATTGGTGACATAATTTATAAGCTTATTTAAAGTTGTTACTTTAAATGCGCTCCATTATTAGCATTAGCGTTAGAAAAAATAATTCCCAAAATCGGAAATTCACTTTTTTATAAATATCTCAGAACATAAAAATCGGCATCGAATATTTCTGTCAGTTCCGCGGCTCGGCGGCTGGCGCTATAATGTTCATGACATTAGATTATAAAATACATTATAAAATACATTAATGTGTTCGTTCCATTCTGTTTTTTCTCTTTGCTATCCATTCACTAATATCTTTTACCTTTCATGTGTTGTAAGGCAAATATATTACGAAGAAATAACGCCATTGTACGATCGTGGTTATGAGTTTGTTGTGAACTTACCAGCAGCGAATAGCTTTAAACGTGCATTGTACAGAGAGAAAGGAGATTTCGACCAGAGCCTATCACAAGAGATGTGATAACTTTAGTTGATGATGACATAACATTTGCTGATGGTTCAAGTTTTCTACTGGCTGATGATGGAACTAATGACAGAATATTACTATTTTCAAGTACGAAAGGTGGAAAGATGCTTGAACATAGTAAAATAATTTTTATGGACGGTACCTTCAAAAGCAGTAGTCGACAATTTGCTCAATTGTACAGTATCCATATAGATATCGGGAATACTCCGGATGAAACAAGGATCGTTCCCGTTATGTTTGCGCTATTGCCAAATAAAACAAAAAACATGCGAACGTATATTGAACTTAATAAAAAGGGCAATACTAGGGTGGAACCCAAGTTCGTTTACCATAGATTTTGAAGTAACCGCAACGAATGCGGTTAAAAACAGTTTTCCAAATGTAACACTCTCCGGTTGTAATTTCCACTACAATCAAACGATGTGGAGAAAAGTCTAAGATCTAGGTTTAGCACAAGATTACCGTAACAATGACCTGTTAAGACTGCATGTTAGAATGTGTGCAGCATAGCACACCTACCAAAAGGAGATATTGATAATGATTGGCTCTGCATACAAGAAACTAATCCTGTTAATGAGAAATTAACAGAATTTACGATTATTTCGTAGAACAGTGGCTCTGCAATGATAAAATGCCAATATCGAAATGGAATGTTTATGGAAAAAGGCACAGAACAAACAATTATGATTGAAGGATGGAATCAGAAACTCAATTCAATTATAAAGTGTCCTATGTTAAGTATATATAAATTAATCAGATGTTTGAAGGAAGATAGCATTAACAGCAATTTTGAAATTGATCATGTAGAACTAAATCTGCAAGGGAAACGAAGAAAGTTATGCTACATATGATTAGACCAGAAAATAAAAAGGATTATGCAAGACTACGTCGCTTCAGGTGATGTGGCGAAATGTTTGCGAAATTTAGCTTATATTAAAAAAAAGGAATAAAATTTTCTACATAAAGCAGATACAAACTTTTAAACGCGCCAAGATGTTTTCTTATCAGTCCTAAGCCTGAAAAAAGCGTGAAGGGAAGTTTGTGAACAAACTCGCATTCTATCGAAGTAGGTAGTTTTTGATTAAAACCGCAGTACATATAGTATAAATCAGAATGGCAAATATCGCCGCAAATGTCATCATATCTATGACGATTTGCCACACTACGCCGCAACTATCGCTATTTAATGACTTCGCTGCAAATGTCCCGATTCGGTTTCTTATGTTTTCACTTCTTTCTCAACCCATTAGACTCATTAGAGTTTTACATGTAATTCGGCGAAGTACTTTCATTTCAGTTGTTTCTGCAAATCTTCTGGTTTCTGATGTTTCTGGTCTAGTTTCTGCTGTGTATGTCATAATATGCCTTATTATGGTTTCATATATCCTAGACTTGGCCTCAATACTTATGTTCTTATTACACCATTACAGTACGATTTAGACACCCTGCTATTCTTGTTGCTTTTGTTGTTTGTTCTCTCACCTCTGTCTCAACATCACCAAAGCTGAAAAGTTCTATTCCAAGGTACTTAAATTTCATTTCTTGCTGGATGACTTTCCCTTCGATCTCCAGTTTACATCTCAGGGGTGTTTTGGATGTTGTCATACATTTTGTCTTGGTGGGTGATATTATCATATTGAAAGATCTGTATTTGCGGTTAAATGTGTGGAGAAGTTTCTGTAAATCGTCCTCATTTTTTGCAACCAACACGACATCATCGTCATAACACAGTATTTTGATCGCTTTGTCTACTATTTTGTACCCTCTCAATTTGCGCACGATGATATTGAAAAGAAGGGGGCTCAGTGAATCTAACTGACGGATACCGTTGTCAATTGGTATTGGTTCAGTAAGCTCTCCATTCAACTTTACTTGTATTTTGTTTGCTGTATAGTCTGTAACTTGGAATAAATTCAGTAAATCAAAGACAGTTTTTTTTTCAGAAATATGCTCGCAAACGTCGATTATTATTTTAATTTGCTCCCTTTCTGATGTAGGAAAATTGTATAGAACATGTCCCAAATTTAAGATATTACGTCATCAACAATTTTAAATAGCAACCATATTTTTCTGTTGACTATTCTTAAAGGATATATTAGGTTACATATGTGTACCAAATTTCAATTTTCATTTAAAAGATATTTACAGATTTAGTAACTAATTCGAAAAATTAAGAAATCTGATTCAATTCAATACAATTTTCATAAAGTTTAAAAATTGCGTATCAGAAAGTATTCGTTTGACATTTTTTGTCAATCTGTATTGACGTCTTATCACAATCTTATAAAAAAAGTTAATAACAACAAATTAAAAGAGTAGAATCGTATTGATTGAAGAGGCTATCAGTTTGTCGTTTAGTAAGAAGCACCATTTATTAAAAAATCGACCAAAATGTCGTACTTGACTGAAACCCACAAAATTGAACTTTTAATCATGATTGACTACGGAGATAGAACAGGAACACAAAATGAAGTTATTTGTTTATTTAGAGAAAAGTATCCTGATTTACCACTCATATCGCAAAGTCTGTAAGCAAGATTGAAAGAGAGTTTCGGAAAAATAAGCATTTAAGAAAAACAACTAATCTTTGTCAAATTGCGCTCAATGAAGATGTCAAAATTAATGTACTTCTCTCTGTCCAAGAAAATCCTCATATCCCCACTAGTCAGATAGGTAGGGAACTCGAAATTAACCAGTCTTCAGTTGCAAGAATTCTGAAAATGCAAAAATTTCATCCTTATAAAATAACAATCCTCCATGAACTCTTAGAAGATGATCCGGATAGAAGTCTCCAGTTTTGCGAACAAATGATGGGTCTACTGAACAGAAACATTCTAAGCATAGAAAATATCCTGTTTTCAGATGAATCAACATTTATATTAAATGGTTAGCTAAATCGTCAAAATTGTCATTACTGGGCAGGCAATAGCTCACACTGGATGAGGAAAAGTTACACTCAACATCCAGAAAAAGTCAATGTTTGGGCAGGGATTGTTGGCGATCGAGTTATAGGACCAATTTTCTTTTAAGGAAATCTCAATGGGGCAGGATATTTAGAATTCTTACAGAAAGAACTAATTGTTGCTCATCTGCCAGGGAAGTAAGGCTATTTATTTTAACTGTTATTATTTTTGTTGTTAGTTTAAGTGTTGTGCTTAAGAGGTTTATTCATCTGTAATTTAAAGGTAATTTTTTGGTCTCCCTTTCTAAACAGTAGGATAGTTGTGCTGGTTCTTCACTCATTTGGAATCCTGAGATGATCGAAAATCTTCTGATTTAAATTTGTTAATTCCTGTGTGAGTTTTTGTGGTCCGTATTTGAGCAGTTCGTTGGCTATACCATCTTGTCCGGTACTTTTCCCATTTTTTAACTTTTATAAGGCTATTTGTATATCGGAAGTGTAAATTTGAGCATTATCGTTAATAGTTATTTCTGATGTTCTTATTTCTTCTGTGTTATGTGCTTTATATAAGTGAGTTAGATAATTAATCTATTCTTCTCTTATATGAAGGGTCTTGATAAATTCATTAACCTCCCTCCTTTGAGATCTGATGAACCCCCAAATCTGTTTCTGGAGTCCATAAAAGTCATTCTCCATACGTTTTGAGAAAATTTCCCAGAGGTGTTTTTTTATTTGATTTACCAATTCTTTAGTCTCCATTCATTCATTGTATGAATCTGGTGTTCCTAAAGTTCGATATGCAATACAAGCGTGTTTTTTCTCTTTACATTTTTCTTTAACTTCTGGAAGAAAACGTGTTGTTTTGTCTACATTTAAATAAAAACCATGTATAAACCTAAAAGATCTAAATCAACATTTTAAAATATAGGTGGATAAGGTAAAGCAAAGTATTTTACTGCTGCACACACTCGGAAAATTGAAATAAGGTTGTAAAGGGTGTCAAAATTAGTACATACATATTAATTATTACTACAGCATGTTTAGTAAAAACATTATTAAATTATGAGTTGCTATTTTATGGTCAAATTCTTATAAAATCCTTATCATATCAAATTTAAAAAATTCCATATGGCGTTCATCTGCAAAAACGAAATGGTGGGGATATTTTGTAACAACTTGTGTATATTAAAAAAGTTTTAAATATCAATGGGCCGTAGCGTACCTTAAACGGGACTTTAATTTGGTGTAGAGCCATATGGAAAGTCTAAGTGTCAAATTCTTGTTAGAGTCCTCTCAGAAAACGCTAATAACGCCGCTCGTCTTCTTGTGGAAAATTTTGATTCTGCCTGATCAACAGTAGGAAAAATTCTCAATATTTTTATTTCAACTAACAAAATGAGGCCTTTCAGTATGCCGTACATCACTTAATGTGACATTTTTTAAAAATGCGTTTGCTAAATGTCAAATTGCTTCTCCATGTGAAACTCCTTCGTTAAGGTATGCTCTCATAAAAGCACATTGAGTTGAAATTGTTGAAAAGAAGTTTTTAAAGTAAAATTTCAGATCTTTTCAGGCACCCTTGAAGTGAATAACGTTTACCGCACTTCATATTATACGTACTTACTGATTATGAGAAACTCTGCTATATAGAATTTTAAAAACATCCAAAAAAAAGGGAATCCATTTTTTAAATATCATTTATTCGCGAAGGGCATTGTGTTCTTGGAGCAGTGCGAATAGGAGGTGTAAATAAAAGTAGATGGCGACCAACTATGGATTTAACCAAAGATAACTTGTAATTACCAGGGACAATTTTGCTTGGCAAGAAAGATATTTTAGAGTTGGAAGTTCTATAGAAAAAGAGTTACCCTAAATAAAAGTTCTCACTGCGCCCAGCTGGATTAGCACAGAGATTTGGTGTCTCCGATGGTCTTAAAAGCATCAAGAATGTTACCCTTGGAAAGATCAGAGCCATCAGTTATTAAAAGTACTTGTAAAAAAAATTACCAATCCACTTATTTATGCTTGAGGTCTTGGAGGGATTCGATTAGGATTTTATCATCAATTGAAACTAAAAGAGCCAATGAGAGCTCCAGGGCTTAATTCCAAACACAAAAACAATTCTCTAAATAAATAAATGTGCCAACGTTTACGTTTGCTTCTAGGATAGACAAATTAGATTTCATGGGGAGGATTTTAATGTCAAAGAGAACGTTGAATGTATTATCCCTTGAGGTTTTCTTAGAAAAAAGAAAGGCCTAAGTTTTTAAAACATTGAGGTTAACCGGGTTTCTCCGGTCCCATTTTAAAATGATTTCGAGATTACGATTTGTATTTCCTTATCTTATGCAACGACGGATAATTTTGTTGTTGGGGAAAAAGGATAATAATAGGCTACTATCACATCCGTTGTTATACATCTAAGAACAGACTTATGGGTCAGGACTGCATTAACTGCAAACTTGATTTAGACGTACCATTTTTTTTCTAATCCTACCAAGTTAGTCTCACCTCCTAATTCTGAACAACGTCATAATTGGGACGATGAATGAAATATTAGAATTGTTTGTAGTGATGAGGCTTGGGTTTTATTTAGTGATACTTGATGAACGTGTCACAAGGTATGGTAAAAAAGCGTCATTTTTTAAAAATATATTTTATTCGTGCTTAATGAAGCATTACGGATCCTACCACCGAGATAACTCACTCACGGTTTAAAAGCATCTCCCAACAGTTTTAGAATTTAAAATGTTTATAAATATTTATGGGCCTAGCAGAAAGGCTAAACATTGTTAAAATTAAATAATATTTTAGGTCTAAAAGTTGGATACAGTTTAATGTATACCTTGCAGATACCAAAATATATAAATATGGTACAATAAAAAATTTAGGTTAGGTTCGAAAAAATTAAATTACTTCGTATTCAATAAAATCGGGGAAAATAAGCTAACTATGTTAACTGTGCAAAAAAAGAGTTTTGACTTTTGTCACAATGTAACAAATTTATATAAGATAATTATCACTCTATAATACTATATTTATGATTATTTTTTTTGGTGGAACGTGGTTATGTTCAAAAATTGAAATACAAATCTTGTCCCCTGAAACCAAGAAAGATTGAAAAAGACAACAAAGGTTGCTTTAACGCCTTTCGATAGCCAAGCTATCAGCTTCAGAGAGATACCTCTCTGAAGAGAGGTATGATAGAGATACTACAACACTATCTCCGACGATGACAGATGATAGAGATAGTACAGCATCTCTCTGAAAATGATAGCTTGGCTATCGAAAGGCGTTCGAGCAAACTTTGTTGTGTCTTTTAATCTTTCTTGGTTTCAGGGGACATGTAAAATTTTTAAAAATTGCACAATAGGTTTTGTGTTTTAATACTGTTTGTACCCATTCAATTTTGCATAAGCCATAACTAAAAAAATAGAGGAAACACTGGTTTTTGAGCGTCATGTATCTTTTAACTGCGCAACTTTTTCCCTTTTGTTATTTCCGAGATACCTGTACTGTTACGCATACTTCATTCTTCTAGATAATTAATGTAACAAAAGTATATTTTAAACTTTAGAGTAATATATCTTTTAAATTTAATTTGTTTACGATGCCGTAGGTTATTGGTCTCAACTTTTGTCAAAGGAATTACCTAAAGCGTTCTTAAAATTAACTGATTATTACCCTAATTATCAGTATAAATTATTTCCATGAATTCAGAAAAAATCTACATAATTATATAGATATGATAATTGTCCTTAGAGATGCAGAACACACTATTTTTAGTAATTATTTATTAATAACAAATTAATCCTACAGTATGTAATAATATAAAATACAAAGCATTTTAAAAATGTCAGGAATTTTATAGGTAAAGTATTCTATAATTAATATTTAAATAAGCATTACATCTAGTTTCAATTTAAGAATAAATTATATTTTAAATATCACACGTAATAATAAAAGTCATTGCAAAACTTAATATACAAAACTTGTATAAAAAAATTTAAATTAAAAATCTTATAATATTATTTTAATACGGATTTTGATATTCAGAATGAAAAATTAAAGACTGGTTAGTTCTAGTTACAAGAAAGTTAATCTCACAAATGAATAAGCTCCTATTGGAATTTTCACAAATGAAGTCCTCTACACACAAGGACGTTTATTTGCAACTCTATTAACTGCGTCCGGAAATACCCTGCAGACTGTCGGTCCGAACAGATTGAGCTCCATACACGAAAGTCCTACATGTGCCCCTGATATTTTCTGATGAAAAGGTATCTTCTAATCATATTTGTTTAATGATTTTTAAATTTTTGTTGACCAAAAAAACCTTTATTCATTATTATCAACGGGACTAATTCTGCACCCCCAAAATAACAGCATCATGGGGGTCGCCTAGTTTGCCCCATAGGCCTTGACATTACAGACGATTAACTTTAACAAAGTTTAGAAAATCTATAAGGATCTTTTTAAGTTGCACACTGCTTGCGACAATTACTACTTTGGGGTAATTATTTCCGTGATTTACATGACGAAATGTAACTAATAAAAGTTGAGAAGCTGATAATTTGTTGAATTAAAGTGGAATCTACCAAACTGATAAAACCAAACTTGATCTTTGATTCTCAGATTTGAATCTGTCTTATCCGCCTATATTGCTGTGGTTTGAATATTTTCTTTTTTTTGGTCTTTGCTAAAGTTAACTGTCTTTGTCGAAGAAGACATAATGTTGTTATGATACGCTTGCAAGTAAAGACTCCAGTGTACAGAAGGCTGAAATCCCTCCTTTGTATTTGTACAACTTAATGGTAAAACGATCAAACATAAAAAGTAAAAAAATACTATCAGACGATTTTAATAAAATATATATTTTCTTCTACTTCGTAAAATTTCTTACATGAATTATATAAAAACATTACTGGTCTTAATAGGTGTCTAGCTTTAAATTCTTATAACCAATCTGATCATCTATCCAGTCTCTGAATAATGGAACATTGACATAGACACCTGGTGTATCTGAATCACCACAACCGATGCCCCACGCTACAATACCAGTGTGAACGAATCGATCATTTTGGCCTGCAATTGGACACACTAGTGGGCTACCGCCATCTCCCTTGCATGTATCCTTGCCTGGTTCACCACCTGCACAAATGAAACTTTGATGAAGTTCAAAAACTTTTCCGAGTCTAGTTTTTCGTAAAGCCTCTTGGCAAGCTCCTCTTGGTACAATTGGTAAATCAATTTTTTTCAAAATTACTTGATATTTTCCTTCTTTCCCATACACATCTTTTCCCCAACCAGTAGCAAAGCATCTAGCATTGTCAGCAACAAAATCTTTGTTTGGTAAACAAAGTATATCAATATTCTCAGTAATTTTGAAAGGTTCATCCAAAAATAATATTGCTATATCATTGTATAGTGCCCCGGCATAATATTGAGGATGCACAACAAAATTTTCCACATTTCTGTCTTCGTGAGGAAATATTTCTTTAGTAGTTTGGGTATCCCACTCTCCAGCTCTAACTTTTAATTTTTTATCAGCTTTTGCAGCTACACAGTGAGCCGCTGTAATTACTACTTGTGGATGTACCAAAGCCCCACCACATTGATAAACGTTAAGAATCTTTCCATTTGATTCCACGTTTTCCTCGCGTAACACGGCCACCATCCAGGGAAATTCTCCGAACTGAGCTTCATTGTCGTTAGCGCCTGTGATTCCTGAAGCCAATACCGTCTGGATTCCTGTAACCGCAGCCACGATTTCTAGTTGGCAAAGGCCTTGGGGTAATTGGTACTTTAACTTGATCTTCCTTTTTACAGCAAATTTCTAGATAGTTTGCACCTCCACATGGATTATCATCGTCAATTCTGAAATATGAAAATGATATGAATAATTCTGCTAGTAGATATATGAATTGATATGAAATTAAAAATTCAGCCAAAAGCGAGTGGGGCTTTCACAATTAGGGTTCTATATTAATTACTACAGTAAATAGTCAACAGGCCAAATTAAATCATTTTTACTTAGGTATGAATTTGAAAATTAATCCAAATTTTCTTGTGTTATAATTGAAATGTAAAAAAAATTATTTTTAAATATAAACTTTTTTCTGCCAATACTTATGGAAGTCGTGACTGTGTTGATAATTTCCAAAGTACAAAGCATTCATTCGCAATGAGTAGATGACTAATACAGTTTATGAGATCGTCTCGGACCGCGTTAAAATGTTCAATTCCAACCGCAATGACTGTGTTGTCTGCAATTTAATAACCTGTGCTAACTCCGAAAATATTCATGTAAATAAAATAATGTAAGAGACCAATTTGATCTGAATTATATCTCTCTACTAAACCAAGATTTTTATTTGAAAAGATATATAGATGAGTCGAAAAGCCTGGGAATGCAAGCACCTATTTTTTTCGTAAAATATTTTTTTCTCAACAACCATTAAAATATCGAAAAAACTTGCTGTTTTCCAATAATCTATAACGCAATATCTACTAACCTTCATATAATCTAAATTTCATTTTTAAAAACCTAGGAGATCAGAAAGCGGTCATTTCTTACATATTTTGAGCTGTATCTTTAAGACCATTGAACCGAAAATTTTAGAAAAAAATATTTTAGTATCCTTAGAGGTAGATATTTTAAATAATATACGATATAATAACTAAAACTTGATTTTTCGGTGGGCCTATTAACCTCCATTTTATTATGAAACATTTTCCGTTTCTAGTCTTTGACTGGCACTATTTGCATTCTTCTTTCTTTTTTCTCAACCGTTTTCTGTTCACCCCTGAACGTAGGCCTCTTCCGTTCTTCTCCATGCTGATCTGTTCTATGCTAACTGAAACCACCTATTTCCTGCTTGTATCCTGAAATCATCAAGCCATCTTTTTTGTGGTCTTCGCGCGCTGCGCTTGGTTTGTCTTGGTCGCCAATATGTTACTCTAGATGTCCAGTTACTTTGGTATTGCAGAGCCACGTGTCCCACCCAACGCCATTTCAGTTTTGCAATTCGCTCTATTATATCTACGACTTTAGTTCTTTGTCGGATATATTCATTTATCTTCCTGTCCCTAAGCATCGCATATTTTTTGTCAATGCCATTGTTTCTAGGCTATAGGTCGCTACTAGCAATACACAGGTGTCAAAAACTTTTCTTTTAAGATTGATAGGAATGTCCTTATTTCTTAGTATATATTTCATTTTTCCCAAAAGCCTCCCAATTTAGTCTTATTCTTCGTCCTATTTCAGTTGTCTGATTTTCTTTACCTATTTCTATCGTATGTCCGAAATATATATACTATTCTACTTTTTCTAATTTCTTGCTGCCTAGGTGTATGCCTTCTTTAGTGTTGCTTATCATTTTAGTCTTTGAGATGTTCATTTTTAAGCCTACATTTTTAGAAGCATCAATGAGTTCTTTTAGCATGTCTCTCAGTTCCTGTATATTACTATTATCAGAACGATGTCCTGAGTAAATCGGAGATGATTCAAATAGAATCCGTTGATGTTTATTCTTTAGTTTTCCACTGTAGTGATTTGGAGAGTGCTTCTCCCGTTTTAAACATTTGTCTTCTCCTGAACTTTTTCTGTTTTTCATTTGCTTGAGAGCGCCCGAATTTCTTGTTTTGATATTTCTGGAACATCTTTAGAGCCCACGTTACGAATGACCATATTCATAACTCTTGGGTCAGGTCTAATAGAGGTATAGAGACAGATGCAGAAGTCTTTGATGTGTTCAGCAATATTTCTATTGTCTGAGATTATGTTACTCTGGTGATCTTCCACTTTGGTAATTCTATGTTTGCCTGAGGATAATCTTGATCTTAAGACTCTCATATTTGCATCATTTTCTATTGCGTTCTCGATTATTTTGGTGTTACACCATGTAATGTCTTTTATCACTTCTCTGTGAATTTTTTTATTTAGGTCTTAATATTCTGGTGCTTCTCTTGAAGTCCTTTTTCTCTATTTCATAAGTTGCAGTGTCTCTGGTTGTATTTTGGAATCTTTTTTGTTGCTTGATTTAACATAAACCTTCTTGACCGTGACACGGATATCGATTGTCAGTTGGTTCTAATTTCTTTTCTAATTCTTTTTTAAAAATCCGTTTTTCTTTGTTTAAGTCCTTCGACAGTGAGAAACTTGTCAGAGTGAATAAGTTTGTTTCTTTCGGTTTTGAAGTTGAAGGTAAGAGATGCCCTCACCAGTCTGTGATCGCTGTTTGTATCAAACCGATTTAGTACTGAGACGTTTGTGCAAATTTTTCTCCACTATTTGCATAGATCATCGAAAACTAACGTTGTGCCAAATTTCAGATCCCAATGTTAAGTAGTTTTTGAGAACAGACACTTTGTGACAGACGGTCGGACGGATGGACACGAAAGTGAAATTATAAGGGTTCCGTTTTTTCATTTTAAAGTATGAACCCAAAAAATCAACGTTCCTAGTAAATTACATGTGCTTTTAGAAAAGGTGTACATGTCTAAATGATAGGATTCTTAGCCATAGTTCTAAAAGTTTAGTTTTAGGATGACTATTTGCAAGGCCGCGTTAACAAGGTTGTCAATTGTTTCAAACTGCCTCTTTACTACACATACATTTGTGTATGCATTGGACTAATAGTTTAAAACTTTTTGGGACTTCATCAGAGTTAACTCTCGACTGCATTAACGTAGCCTTCTATAAATATGTAGCAGCTTATCATAGGTAATCGAATCAAACTAGCAATCACCAACAGTTGACCACAGGCATCAGAAGCGGTCTCCCTAGTAGCAAAATCTGGAACTTTTATACGAATAGCTTTAAACACCGATGAGATTCAGAGTCTGGGAACCAAAGGCCGATATTATCAGATCTCGTCAACTCTAATCTGACAAATACTTCGGCCGAAGGTATATACTACAAAATTACAAATGTTCCTAAATAGTTATTTCTAGGTATAGCTGCCATCTCTCGGTCTGTAGAAAAACTGCAGAATACGGCCAAAAAATTATCATGAAAAACAATACACATACACCTTGATTGCATTAATACAGTCCACTAAACGTGTACAGTGAAACATAGGTAGCTGAACTACCAACAGATAATCCACTGGCGTTTAGCAGCAGGGGATTCATTCCAGGTCCAGAGCCTTTATTCTAATGCACAAACCAATGTAATTATGTAAATACTATTTACTAATAAACATATAATAAAAAAGTGACATACCTTATGTCAATAATGCCTTCTCCATTTGTGTTAACGGTACCATTGTTGCAGAGATAATATGGGACACACGGACAGTTTCCATTATCTATAGAACCACCACCATTAGGTTGTAGGTCTATGCCGCCTGGGTCTGGCTTATCATTAATCCTGTTGGGTACCTTTGTACTCGTACTCAGGTTTGGATCTGTGTCTACTGAATGGATCTTGATCTCCCATTTGGATTTGGATAAATTTCAGAGATCAAATCATCTATGCTCTTGCCTCCATTCGCTGCTTCGGAGCAAACTGAGCATATTAACCATAAGAAAATGAGGCCTGACATTCAAAGTTCTCATTTTTTTGTCTGTAAACAAATAAACTAATTTTTTTTAACTATCTGGAATAATAATGTTAATTTTCATTGATGCGATGGCTAAGTAATCTGCTAATTTTTCTTATAGCGTTAGTAAGTTTTCTGGAAATATTTAAGTATTCTAAGTAACAATTCGGTAATATTGCTACTTGATACTTTCACTGACCACCAATAGAACGTTAATATATAAAAATGAACGAAACGCATCAAACAAAAAATTAAAAAAATTAAAACTCACGATTTTGATACTTCTTTAGAAAAGACACGACAAGCCACAATATAATACTATAAAAACAAAGTTTTAAATGAAAAATTCCAAAATTTGTTTGCTGAATTTCATTTTAGCAACATTTCACTCAAATATAAACAATATTCTAATCATCCAGTTGAAGTTATTGACAGACAACTGATAATTGAACAATAATTGATGCAAATCGCCTCACAGTACAACATGTTAATAACAACTCACCTGCCCGACTCGAAGAAAAGAAAATAAATGGAAAACGTAAGAGATTTGATTTATATACTCTTCATGAACATAACAAAACACTTAACAAAAATCGTGCTAATAAAACTTAACAAAAGTGGCCGTTTCATGATGAAGTGAAAAACCATAAAAAAGTAATGGAGCAAGAGGCAGCTACATATAACCAAACCAGAAATTTCATGTACAGGGAGAAATGTTATATTTATCATTTTTGCGGAACGAAGATTAGTTTCGATCTTAATAGATCTCGTCAATTCGAAGTAGCTTTTTGGTTACATTTTTGCCGTGAGGTATCCCCTAACAAAAAGCTGAGAAAATGACTATCACAAATAATGTAAAACTGTATAAAAGTAGTATACTCATAATGGCAACTTTACTATCTCAGATTTGCTTTCATCAGTATGTCCGGTACAAAGTTATAGGTTTGCTGTAAAAACTACATGACCGTCTATTATGAATTTTTTCATAAGTTTCTGCTTGACACATTGGAAAAAGCAGGGGAGTAACAAGAAAACATCGGTAAATAATTCTAACTGCTGGTTTATTTTCTTTTAGGGTAAATGTTTAATTGTGTACAAGTTAGACATAGTTAAGTAGCAAATCAGTAATGTGTAGAGTAATATTAATCGATGGAATTTTTTTTTATTAATGGTAAATCAAATTTTCTCCCATAATCTGAAGTGGAGCTAGAGCGAAGATAGCTTTTTGCGATAGGGCGGGCAGTTTAACTTATAATTAGTTCTATTCTTTTCAATTAAAATTATATTTCACGTGTGTGGAATCCATTACAAGAATTAATTACTTTTAGAAGTTATTAATTATATCAAACTGTTAATAAAAATACATTTGTAATCAAGGCTGAACCGGAACTGAGTCAAAAACTAGAAACCAGTTTTTCAGGTTTTTTTCTCATGATTACGAATTTAAACTTAAAATATTATTTTATTTCTAAAATTTAAAATTTAGATTATTAGAAGTTTTGATTTTTAAATTCCAGCTTTTATTTTTTTGACCTTTTTTGTCGAAATTCCCACTTTAACTTCAATTTGTTTATTTTTTCCTGAAGTTTTCAAAATTCATCATGTTGACTTTTTATAGAAACTTCGATTTTTATGAAACATCAAAAATATTAGGAAACTCAAAATTTTAATGTTTTTGGATATGTTGACTTTTCTAAAAATTGTTATTTTTTTGTTTTTACATTTTTTCCAATATACTGATATACTTAAACTTGAACTTAAGGCTTATTTTTACAAATTATGATTTCTGTTTAAAAATAATTTAATCTCAAATTTTTCGATCACTATCTTGGAATTTTGGTGGAACGGACTGGCCGTTGGTTATCTTTAAAAATTGAAATACAAATCTTGTCCCCTGAAACCAAGAAAGATTAAAAAACACAACAGAGGTTTCTCTTAACGAGTTGCGATTGCCAAGCTATCATCTTCAGAGAGTATATCTCTGAAGATGACAGCTTGGCTATACAACGCGTTAGAGCAACCTCTGTTGTATTTTTTAATCTTTCTTGGTTTCAGGGGCAAAGTTTGTATGTCCACCTTTCCTTAGAAACTTGAGAAATGTTTTTTTCTGAAATAACCACTTTAATCTTAATATTTCGACATTTTGCACAAAGTATATTTCAAAATATAATAACAACCGAAAGTCTAAGCTCGAAATTAAAAAAAAAGCAAATTCCCTTTTCTCACTTTCAAATGTGTTCTGCAAATTTCAAATTTTGAGCCAAAATTTGGGATTTTTTTTCTTTATAATGTTAAGTTTAAACTCAAAGTATCCTTTTTCTAAAAATGTTAATTATTTTCTGAAATGTTCATTATAATTTAGAATTATCTACTTTAATGGAAATTTTGGGAACCGTTGTTTTAAATTTCGATTTTCTTTATGTTGACTTTAATTTGGACACTCCAACTTGTTTTTGGAAAATTTGAGTTTACGAAAAACATGTTTCTGTTTCTTGTATAAATTTCCAGATTTTTTAAGCACTCTCTCTAGAAATTTCTTAAAATTTGGACTTAGATATCTAAATGTGAAAATTTTTCTCCAAATTTTGATTAATTTCTTTTATTCACACCAATCCTATTCTCAAAATTTCATAAAATTATTTGTAATATATGATTTACGAAGTTTTTTCGAAATTTCACCTTATTGCGAAAATTTTGATTTTATAAGTTTTTATTTTCATTGTTTCCTAAAACTTTGACTTTAAGCTATAAATTTCGACTTCATACGCAAAATTTTCAATTTTTCACATTTTTCCCACTTTCTTTACTATTTATAGAATTTTTATTCTTTTTTGAAATTTATACTTTCGTCTCGCACCTTGAACTGTTATCTTTTTTTTTCTGAAAATCTTAGTTTTCTTATTGCGACTCATTTTAGAAATTTAAAAATTAATAATGAAAAGAAATAAAAATCGATATTTCAGACTTTCAAAACTTTAGAAAAAAATAAAAAGTGTAAGTAGGTAAATGAAATTTTAAGGAAAATAAATAAAAAATTCTCGAAAATTGTCTTCAGTTTGTTTCTCCTTCTCATTTTCATAAAGTTTTTCTCAAAATTTCAAATTTCACTTTGGATTTTAAATTTTTTCTTAAATTGCGACTAAAAATTAGAAATTTTGACTTTAAAACCTAAATGTCGAATTTATCCAAAAATGTTGACTCTTTCAGAAAAATTTCGAATTTTTTGCCCCCTAAAACTTCGCATATTTTTATTTTCGATTGCTTTAAATGTTTTTTTTTTGATTCATACTTTTTATTTATAGATTTTTTCTGAAATTTTGATTTTCTTTCGGAACCTCGACATATATTTTATTGATTCTCAGTTTTCCTTCACAAAATTTTAACTTTTCCATAATTCCAAGCATTCAAGTTTGCACCCAAAAATTTCGATTGTAAATTTACATAATAATTCTTTTTAAACCAATGTGACATTTGTTTAAAACTTCGACTTTTTTCTCAAAATTCCTGCATTCCGTTTTTAATTCTAACTATTTTTTTTTCTAACGTTTCATGGCAAACTCAATATTTCAACTTTTTAAGTCTTCGAAATGTTGAACCTAATTTCCGAAGTTTCTTGTTTGGATATTAAACTTGTGTTTTTTGCGATATTTTTATTTTTTTTTTGTAATTCTAGGCTTAAATTTTTAATTAATTTTCCCTATTCTTGTTAAGGCAAATTGTTTTTAATAATTCCAATTCTAGAGAAGTTTTATCGAAAATTCGATTATTCCTTAAAACTCTACCATAAATATCAGATTTTTCCAAATTTATGAGTTTATTCTTTTTTCTAATTTTGTCAATTGCAGATATTTTTAGTATTTGAAATGTCAATATTGTTCCTCGAAAATATCATTTTTATACATTTTTAGCATTGTTCTTAAACTTCGCTTTTAACCTAAAATTGTTACTTTTATTTCGAATTTTAATCTTGTAATTTCAGGTTTTTTCGGGAAATCTGAGCTTAAACTCGAAATTCTATAAGTTTTGATGACGTTTATCCCAAGCGTGAATGATGCAACGAACGTATTTATAAGCCTGTTATCGTAGCCCCGAATTCTTTATAGAAAAGAAATTTTCCTAAATTTTTGGGTTAATATAACGTTGATTATGCAGGTTTTAAAAACTTATTAAAATATTTAAATTCATTCAGAACTGAACAGTAAAAATGATTATTTTTGCCAAAACGAATACAGAAACCGATTTTTTAAAATTAAATCGAATCCTTACTTGCAACAGTTAAGGAAGAAATTGTAGAGTTTATGTTGGGTTTCGGATAATTTATTTATGCTTTAAGAATCATAGGGGATTGATCAACCTGATTGCCCTCCTATCTAAGCCAATGAGTGGATCAAATAATCTGTATAGGTGTTTTCTATATAAAATATAAATAATTATTTCTACATCCTCTTTAGAGATTTGCACTTTGTTCTGTGTAAAATAAATTTATTTTGTTTGTCATATCATTATCACTTAGTTTTATGCTTTATGTTTGCATTTTAAATTTTGGAAACACTAGAACTTGGAGAATTAATTATTTACTTTAGGAGTTCTGCAATTCTCTTGAATTTCCGCCATAAAATACAGAAATAAAATCGTTTAGTGTGATTTTTAAAGGCAAATACGTTTAATTTTCAATAGTACATTTGACTTTGAACTTGGTATTTACCTCTAATAAAAATTAAACTATGTAATTATCTAAAGTTTCCAATAGCACCAAGTGTGCTAAAGAAGGAGTTTGCAGATCTACCACATAACTCGTATAGTAAAAAAAGAAATAAAGTATGACAGATCTTCACTCACCTGTTTAAATTAAAATAATCCCACTGACCAGCAATAAAGCACTAAATTGTCAAATTACACTATACCTTGAACAAGGTTGCAGAATTTCTAATCATTTGCACGGCGACAATGCCTGTCAGCATGCGGACACAACATCAAGCAAGCAAACAGGTAATCATTGCTCTTCGCATCGTAATGTTGATGATAATTTACATAAAATATCCAACATAAAATCGAGTTAAGTAGCATCAAAGAGTGGGGTAACGGGGAATTTGGGATTTCTCAATTACGTAGTTCTTAGATTTCGACGTATTGATAGGTTGATGCAATAAATGTCTGTGCGTTAATTACCTGTATTGCGAATAATTTACTTTCACGGTCACAAGAAAAATCACTATCAACTCTAGATTCTTAAATACTGCCTAATAAAAACACTAGCCAAAACTAAATAGAATAACTTCTTAGTATTGTATTTAAATCTAAAAAATCTCACCTTTACAATAACCTATTCGTGCAATAAATATTAAATAATAATGATGAAGATCTTGATTATTGCAACTATTATATCGTAACTGGCTAGACCAGAACACCTTGAAATAATCTTGGAAAGGATCAATGCGATATATCGCTTCTGTTCCGAAAACAGTAGTTAATCTTTAGAATTAATCAATGCTTTTGGAGCTATTATTGGAAAGAAAGAAGGTCTTATCTGTTACTCTTTAAAATAAATCCTACTTGTCTATTTTAAAATAAATCTCTATGAATTATTGCCAATTTGAAGTTCAAAGACACTGTGGTTTTAATAGCTATTTGTTCGTTAATTTACAGTTAAATTCATTATTAATTTTTAAGACATTAACAAAATATGCAATAAATTAAGTAAGTGATACCACTGCTCAGTAGATATTAATAAGCCTTGTGATAAGAATCAAGAAGGAATAATAAGGATTTTTATGGGAATATCCGCTTGCATGCTAGGCAAGTTAGTGGCCTTTGTAAATGTCAACAACGCATTTACATGTAAGTGCAAAGGTCCACAAAGAATTAACTTGAAGATGGAGTGCACAAAAATTTCCGAAATATTCTAACAGAGAAAAGCGGATTTTTTCATTTTTAATATATATTTGAAATATTATACATAAATGTTTTATCCTAATGCGCAGATCGATAAATTAAGGCATTTATTAGATTCAGAAATTGAATTGCCCCAGGCTATCGTTCTGTGCATTAAAATATTTCATTATCTGATTTTTGTCACAGATGATGTCGTAAAACAGATAAAAAAACTGAAAAAATCGAAAGTCACCAGGTATAGTCCTTATCACCAACGAGATGATAAAATACGGAGGAGAGAACCTGACAAACCAGCTGACCGTACTTCTTGCAAACATCCTACAGTCCAGGATCACACCAGATGAGTGGCGGAAATGTATCACAATACCCATCTTCAAGAAGGGCACCAAACCTGACCCCTCAAATTATAGAGGGATATCACTCTTGAGTTGCGTCTCGAAGCCACTTACAAGAATAATATCCACAAAAATCACTCAACAACTGGAACCAAGTGAGGAACAAGAAGGCTTCCGATGCAACAGATCCACCGTAGACAATATATTCATTCTGAGGAAACTAATAGAAGAAGCCATAGAGTACGACAATCCATTATTCCTCTACTTTGTTAACTTTACATCCGCATTTGACAGAGTTCAACTGAGGGACGTAATAAACACGCTAGCACACAAAGGAATAAGCAATGTTATCAAAGAAATTAACAGCAAAAACAGAACTATAATTAAAACACATAAGAGAACAACAGAAGAAGTACTCTTTTCATAGGCATCAGACAAGGAGACAGCTTAAGCCGACCCTATTTAATATAATAATGGACGACATTATAAACAAAGTGAAGGAAACAAACATTGGGTATAGAATCGGAAACGACAAAACGCAAGTAATTTGATGTGCGGATGACGTAGTTCTTACGGCGGAAAACGAAGAAGACCTACAACGTTTATTATTCCGATGAAAAACGACAACAGCGGCTTTTAATATGAAAATATAAACTTAAAAAAAGCAATCAATTCAATTCCGATAAGAGCGATTCGCCTAATTGATGATGAGAGTTTGACCAATCCTCTCGAAACACACTGAAAAAAATACTGTTTATAATATCAATAACAAGTGATTTTTGACAAGATTTTATCGAAACAATGATTTTTTTCATGAAATTTCATGATGGAGTTCATTGTCAAAATAAATTACCATTCATTGTACTAATGAATGGATGGATGTAAAAGATTTATTTTAACAACAAAATTTTCATAAATCCAATGAACTATTTTATTGTATAAAAGAATTACGTTCATTGCCAGTTTACGAACAGTTTTATAAAATTTGTTCATTGTAATAACGTAGTAAAGTATTATTATGATAATCTGTTTCTAGTTTAATGTTTTATGATTCATTGTCGTAACGAACAAAAAACATAAATTATTGAAAATCATACGTTGCAATAACGAAAGAATCGATTGAACTCAGGATTTGTTAACTTATAATGAGAAAGTACATGTGCTTGCCATCTTGCCATTACCATTTCGTCCACTACCTGCAAAATAAGAACTCAGTTTGGTTCAGTCGTTTGCAGATAAACGAAACGATACAGTGAGAGCTTTCTGTGAAATATTTACTAAATGTTTAGAAAGGAAAAGGTAAACTATTATTATTAAATATAAAGTTTTGCCTAGTTCAATTATTTCTGTTACAGTTATTATAAGGTGCAACTTCACCATATTCAAAATCATTTAGAAGCAAAACACCAGCGAAAAAATGGCGCTTTTAGTAAATTCCGACATGATGGTACGTATGGTTTAAATAAATCTAGCACTTTCTTTATTTTCTCTTCCTTACAAATTGAATAACGTTGTTCTCGATCACACAAATGGATAAATACTTGGAACAACATGATAAACGACATACTTATTTTTCTGGATAATTTCATCATGTGAAAAAAATATTAAGGTTTCATTGGAGTAGGTCAAAACCAAGGAAAATATTTCTAAAAGTAAGAATTAGTTACCTATTTGGTTTTAATATTTTAAGGTAATTCTGCAATCAATATTATTGAATTATGTTTGGTAGGTACTCATACGAACAGATGGACGTGGACAATGCATCGATACTCCATAAAAACGAATCTGATAATGAAAAAGGAAGCAAATAATGAAAGAAGTATCAAAGATTAGCAGGAATTATTGTTTACTTCTTGTGAAACATCTACATACATCGAGGAACCACAATCTAAAATAGAAAAATCTCCAGATTCAACTCTTTACATGCTGCACAGGAGGACAAATTGATGATTTAACATTATTATATCAATAAAATTTTGTATACTATTATTTTTCAATAAAATTCGTTACAAAGACAACCTTATTCAGTCCAGCAATTATCAAAATTCATAAAAACAATGAACATTATGGTAATAGAAATATCTAATAATCGTTGTACCAACGAATAAGATTCATTGCATCAATGCTTCTGTTCATTCAACCAATTATTACAATTCATAAAGATTACGAATTGTATTCATAAAATTAATAACGAATGATCATTAAATCAACAAATATTTGACATTAAAACATGAACAACGTTCGTTGAGATTTCATTACATTAAGTGACGAACTAAGTTTCATTAGCCCAATGATCCTTTACGTAGGACCAATTTTAACGAAACATTTCATCTGCGCTACGAACTTTTTCATTGCATTTATGCTCACTTTTGGTTCAGTGCACTAGAACACAGGCGGATGGTTGGTGATTTATCTCTTTTCTACAAGTACTTTCATGGGAGATGCTCACAAGAACTAATAGGATTGATGACACAGCCTGACACAGTGAGGACTTCTGTTTGTGGAGACTCTTTTTTCTATAGAACTTCCAAGCCATGGAACTCATTACCAATCGGAATTTTCCCAAAAATTACAACCTATCCTTGTTCAAGAAGGCGATTCATCTCCATCTATCCTTGTTTCCCCATCCTACTCGCGTTTCTTTGAAGGCATAATGCGGTTGCCCTTTAATAGTGGATTGAATTTTTTTTAAATCACAGGTAGCCTCATAGGACCTGATGAGATGTAAACCATCAGTAGATGACACCACTATCAACCAGGTCAGAAATTTCAACTATCTAGGCATTATAATATCCTGCGACAAAAACTTACACACTGAAGTCCGCACACAGGTATTTAAAGCCTCAAAAATATCGGGAAGCTTACCAGATGTAATATGGCGAAACAAATACATCAGAATGGAAAGCAAAGTAAGGATATACAAAACTTGCGTAAGACCCATCCTAACTTACGCAGCAGACGCAAGAGCCGAAACGACGAAAACAAAGAAAATCTAACAAATAACAGAAATGAACACCTTACGAGCCATAACAGGCCACACAATTCGGAACAAACGCATCAGAGAAACATGAGGCATAGAAGACGTGGTCAGATGGTGCAGATCAAGACGCCATTTTTGAAGAGATCACGTCGAAAGAATGAACAAAAAAAAATGCCGAATACGAGTGCGAGAGCTGGACTTCGAGCTCACAAGACAATACCTAGATGCAAAATATGGGCAGACAGGACAGCAGCCTTATACTAAGAAGAAGAAAAAGAATATCTTTATTAGAGGACCATTTTTGGACGTTCGTGATCTCTGTTCGTAGTCTGATTACCTAAGATCTGTTATGCATTTGAGACATAGAGGAGTACACTTTGTGTAGGCTTTCATTTAAGGTCAATCCACTTGCAAAGAGCAATCCTATTATATTTTTTAGAGCAGTGCATGTAGGATGCGAAAACAATGATATTTGGTCCTTTAAAATGAGGATAACTTGTAATTGTGGGACAAAATTCTGTGGTGACCAAAGTTTGGAAGTTCTGCAGAAAAAAGTTTCCATAATGCCAAGCTGGATCGCATAATTTCCACTGACTTATGCGCCTCACGAAGTCACGAGTTCTTGCTAGCTACTATCCTACTTACATAAAAGTTTTACACAAAATACATACACAAAAGAATACACATAAAATATGCTAAGCAGGTTGATAAAGCATAAACTCTATACTTATTTGATAATAAATATAATGAAATAAGTTACGAACTTCCATAATGGATACAAAATGTTAATTGTTTGGAATGATTTCGCTTTACAGGATCGTCTACAGATTATTCAATATTTTGGTTGGCGATTGACAAGCCAACAGATATAGTTTTTTAAATATATTCCACTAGCGTGAGGGTAAACCTTGGAGCACTGTGAGCAGGAGAGAAAAATGAAGATAGCTAGTGATGAACTTTCCTTGTAAAGAGTATGAATTATAATTACCTAGAAAAGGCCCCACGGCAAAGAATTCCAGAGCTTGGAAATTCTATAGAAAAAGAGTCCTCACAAACATTGACGCGGCTGGGAGGGGGGACGAGAGGGGCAATGCCCACCTTAGAAAAAAATCGAAATATATATTATTGATACTTGTAATCCATTAGCTGTTTACGTTATAAAGCTCACTGCCCTCCCTAGAAATAACAGCACATACTATTTTCCCCCCTAACACAAAATAACTTCGGCAATGCTCACAATTAAAAGTTCTCACTGTACCAAGACAGACTCCACATGTATTTGTGTTTCCGATTTACTTGTATACATTAAGCATGTTAGTTGTGAAGCCTCAGACCTATCAGCTCTTATTACAAACATCTTCCACGCATGATACTGTTAAGTAATAGTATCATGCTTCATGAAAGTACTTGTAGAAAAGAGACAAGTCGCCAACCATTCGTTTGTTCGTCACTATCTGGAGAGACTTTATCAAAGATTTATTATTAGTCAAACGAATTACATTCAGATAAACCAACGTACACCTTAGAAAGCTAACATGTTAAATATTGTAGCAATCTTATAAGTTATAAATAGCGAAGTATGTGGACCCCCTTACGGAATGTGCCAAACAGCTGTTGTGGCGAAGTGACTCGTGTGGGCATACATCTCCTGACCACCCGGTCAAAATCTAAAACCTACTAGAGGTTTTTCGGAGATGGAGACTCTCCGAAGCAGGTGCCCATGGGAGCTTCCCTATAATCACTCATTCAGTTTTTCGTATTATCCGTTGTTGTATTATGTTTTTTGGTCTTAATAAAGAATTTAAATTTACGGCATATTTCTAATCAAACACAATACTAACAACATCATAATTTAAAATTTCAAAGTGAGCAAGTGCCAGCTTGATTATCAGTTAACACCAAACTATCTGCTGTAAAATTTTGACAATTTAAATTAATATTCATACCTATTAAAGTTTATTAAGGATTAAAAAGCAACATATATTAAAAATTTTAATCGTTAATAAAGTTTAATAGTTATGAATATTAAAGAATTCCACGAAGTAAGTGTTGGAAATGTCAATTTAAATTAATGTTAACTGCAATTTATTAAATGCTGTTATTAGTGAAATTAAAAGTACTTGAGAAGAGTGGGATGAGAAGAGTAGGGTAACCGGCGGAAAATCATGGATGACCAGTGAAATTTTAGAACCAATGGAAAAGAGAAAAGGCTTTAAGAATAAAGATAAGAAACAATATAAGAACACATAGAACATCGTAAAACAACAGATAGTACAAGCAAAAGAAAAAGACATGAAAGAAAAATGCGTGGAAATAGAACAACTCCAAAAGAAAGATAATATATTCAATATACACAGAAACATTAAAGAAGTAGCTGGGAGGTCGAGATCTTCCAGACCAACGAACAGAGTTGTGAACAGTGAAGGAAGTATAGTGGTCAATAGAGACGAGATTAAGAACACGAAGAGAATATACATTGATCAACTTTTCTGAGATGATAGACCAGAACAGAGAATGCTGAGAGAAATTAGAGTGAAGACGGGTCCTAGAATCCTTAAGTCTGAAGTAAGATATACCATGAAATAGATAAAAAAACGGTAAAGTCCCGTCCAGAGAGAATACAAGCAGAATTCTTAAAACTGATGGGCGAGGAAGAACAACCCAGATACAACCTACTGCAATTCGTATTGTAAGGAAAGGTAATAGAAAAAAGGGAGAAGAAGAATTTCTTGTTTGAAAAACTTAAGAACTTGGTTCTCATGACAACAACAGAATTGTTCCGAGCAGCTGCAAATAATATTAAACTAACCGTTATGATAGCCAACGTCTTAAAGAAGAAGAAGAAGAAGAAGAAAATAGGCTAGGCGGAGAAGTTGTAAGATTATCTAATCAAGTTATTAGAGAAATGCATTAGTTAGAATGGAAGTAGAGAATTACTTACTGCAGCAAATTTGCATTCGATATCACTTTTGTTCTTTCCTACTTTTGGATCAAGAATCTATGAAGCAGGGTGAGATCTTGCAGGGTAGGAAGTGAACATTAGAATAAGAGCAGTACTCCAGTCGCATTTAGACTTTTGAGTAGCTGATGGAAGTGTGAAGTACTTTTTTGCTTGAAAAAGAAAGCCCAGTTTCTGAGAAGCACATTTAGGTGCATTTCCATTTCAAGAAAAGTTAATGTTCGTATTTACTGACAAATTAGTTCTCACACGGCACGATCCCTTGATGTTTTCTTAGAAAAAGCACCCTCGGAGTTTTTGAAGCATTTAACCAGTTAACCAGATTTTGATTTCCTGATTTTAGAACGACCTCGTGGGCACGAATAATCAATCGTCTGTAATGAAGCTGCCTTTTAGAAAAAAATATTTAGAGGTACTTGAGATTTTAAACAAATCTCGTAGTCATAGTTGAGAATTTTTAATTTTTCCTTTCCTCAAAGTAAAGTTCTAGTGACACTTATACTTAACTAAATTAAACTAAAAAGAAAATAAAAGAAAATGATATCTACTATTAGAGTCGGAGCTTTGTTAATATGTTGTTATTGCCCTATGAATTTATAGTTTAGGGTTCTTAAAATTGATCGAACCTACTATGGAAAGGATAGTTCAGTACCCTCTCTGAAGAAGTATGGCCTTATTGTTCATATCACCACCAAACTTAAGAAATGTTTGAATACGATTTAAGCGTATTCTCAATCCGAGGCTTCTAGACATCGTAAACTATTATTGGCCTAGGACTGGAGTTTACAGCTAACAGCCAAGTTCTAGGAGATAACCTGCATAGATATCTCTATGATCCCACAATTCAGTTGTTTCAGATCATATAATTCTAGCTTTGTTTTCAAGTTCAATGTCAAAATCTTTTACTCTATCAAACTAATTTGTGTGCCCATACAGTTCTAGTAGAGGACAGATCTACATGTAAGACTTTCTTTCAAACCATTAATACCAGGAAAAATCTATCTCTAAAGATACTAAAGAAACAATAGTACAACCGAAGCATCTTGAAAAGAGAATGGCAAAATTGAGTTCTGCGTCTCCGAAATACATATTTGACGGTAGTGCTGTTCGCCATTTATAAAATTCTTATCTCAACCATTTTAAATTCTTTTAAAATTTTAGCATACATGAGGTGCAAGTGCGATAGTCCTTTCAGAATATACTTCAATACAAAAATTGCTCGACTGATTACAAAGATCAACAGCAGAAAAAATATATTAGTCTAGTACCTAATGAAAAAAAAATATTTTGTTTCTCAAAAATTAAAATATCTTTACTTGTAAAAGCAATCACGATACAGCTGAAAAACATGAAGAGTTTTGTATTGGCTTAGATAATATCCGTTTTATTCAAATTAAAAGATTTAGAATGACACTTGTCGTTTCAAAGAGACTTCTTCCAACCTCTTCCACTATTCGACTGAGTTTAGTTGCTTCCTAAATTTAATTTGGAGGCGAAATTTGAAGACAAAAATTAAAAATTTCTAGATGCACAAGAAATTTTAAGAAAAATTCTATATTTCGAGAGAAAATCAAAATTTGCCAAAAAAAATAAATCAATAAAGGATTTGTAATATGCACTTGAAACCAGTATACTATATTTAAATTTTAATATTAAAATGAAAATTTTAAAACATGGATATCAGTATACCCCTGGAAAAAAGCGCAATTTTGAGTTTTATATTAAAAAATTAGAAAAAAAGCCAAAGATCGAAATTGCAAACTTCAAAATTTAAAATAAAAATTAACATTTCAAACAAAGCTTCCAATATTTATGAAAAAAATTAGGCTATATCTCAAAGGTTTGCAAAATTTCAAGATTAAAAGTTATAATTTTAGGAACGGAAAATATTAAACTAAGAATGTGGCAAAAAGGAAAATTAAAAAATTATTTTTTTAAAATATTGTATTTAAAATTGAATACTAGGGAAAAACAGATAAAATTTTTGAGTCCAAATTAAAAAAAAAATCAAAATTTCAAAAAAAAATTAAAATTTATAAAAAAATTATTAGTTTAATATGAAATTTTGAAAATATTGTAAAAATTTCAAAAATTGGTGCCAAATAATAAAACATTTAAAAACCACAAAAATTCCAACTTTAGCAAAAGGGAAAATTTTAAAGTGTAAACTCGGTATTTTGCAAAAATAATCGACATTTGGAAAATTTGGTCCTTTTTTGCGGTGGTTCTCCTTTCTTCATAATGTTTTTCTTGCTACCAGCTGGTCGCTCCTAAAACAACTATCCACACAAAAATAGGGCGACTATCCTTTTGGATACAGATATTTGCCCTTCTTATTTACGAAATAAAAAAAAACTATTCAACAATAAAACGTAATAATTAGTACAAAACTCTAATGCATGCAAAGAAACAAAAAGTTGACTCCAAATACCATCGATAATAAAAATATTCAGTAAAAATTACTTACTAATATAATTTCAAAGTCCGTCAAAGTTTCCCTACAGAAGATTTTTACTCACAAGTACAAAACGCGTACGCAAATCATATGATTTCATGGCCCCGAAGCAGTTCTAATTATAATAAATATTTAATAATGAAGCGCTAATGCCATCAACATCCCTAATATAGTGTATTCAAAATCGGAGCATGTATCCCAGTGAGGCAACTATCAGGCTTTTACCCTAGGTGTTATTTAATATTAACATCAACTAAACGACACATTTTTATTAAATCTACAGATAAAAATGTATAATACTTTCGAATTTAAAAGCCTAAAAAAAAAATCTCTCGTTAAGAAGTGAGAATGGTCATAAAATAAATTAACAAAACACAGGCAAAAATAATTGGAGGGTATATAACCTCTCGATTTTTTTTTAGGAATAATTGATAGATGGGATAGTTTGAAAAAGCAATCTGAAATTAAAACAAAAAATTTGGACTCCAATAAATACGCTTTTATGTAAGGACAAGTTTTCCGTTCAATAAAATATAATTTACAATAGTTATTGTTTATAAATTATGATATCTACAATCTATATATTTCTAAAAAAAGTCTTGTTTCAGTTTATATTATTTTTAATTTGCTCTTCTATCCATTGGTGGAGCACAGGAACATTAGCGTAAACACCAGGTACATTCTCATCACCACATTCTACTCCCCACGACACAATACCAACTTGAACGTAACGACCCCTATTAGTTGGGCAAACCAATGGATTACCCCCATCTCCTTCACAGGTATCTTTCCCCTTTTCCCCTCCTGCGCATAGAAACGAATCATCTAAATCAAAAAACTCGCCCAATCTAGTTTTTCTAAGCAACTGCTCACACTTGCCGTTATCAATCAATGGTAACTCGACTTTCTTAAGTACCTTGCTATCTAAAACACCATGAGTTAGTCGATCCATTAAGCGAAACATCAAAACCAAGTTGCACCATGATTTTGCATCCATCCTGCAGCAAGACATTTTTCTTTGTTATAATGTAGACTGGGTTTAGGCAAACAAATAGTATTGATCTGTCCAGCCACTTCATATGGATACATTAACTTCAGTAAAGCTACATCGTTGAATAAACTACCGGAGTTGTAATGGGGATGCACAATAATTTTTTCTACTTCTCTTTCGTTTTCGGGATTTTCACCTATATTTTTTAACTCGGCGTCTCCACTCAAATACACCTTCAGGTTGCTTGCAGTTGCGCTACAAAATATAATCAATTTAAATCATGATAAAGTTTTTGTATTGAGATAAACACTAAATTTTGTCCAACTGATTAACATTTATTAATACTGCAAATAACTCAAAAATCTTGTTATTCATTACCTTTTTACGCAATGAGTGGCAGTTAATATAAATTGTGGGTGTATCAAAGATCCACCACATTTATGCTTATATTTTGCTGAGCTTCTTGCTTTCTGAAATATGGCAGCAATCCAGGGAAATTCTCCTGATAAAACGAAGGAATTATCTTTATCGGTTGTTTTAATTCGAGAATTAAAAACTGGTTTTTGTCTTCCACAGACGAACTTAGGTTCCTTATTTCGGTTCCCTGGCTCCTCTGGAGATGGTGTTGGATTATTTTCTGTTGTACTTTCGTCTAAATTGGGAATCGTAATGGAAGTTGGACTTGTGGCATGGCTGTTGTCCGAGCATAGCTTACAGCAAACAAATTCGGGATTGGAGCATTTCAGTTTATCTTCATCCTCTCGCATTCTAAAATTAATAGAATCGTTCACGTCAGCAAAAAAAATAGAATGTAGTATATTCATTTGAAACAGATATGTTGTAAATACATAAACTGGATTACTATCGAGAATGTCATATATTTTCCGAAGGTAACTCGAAAGTACCTTACCCAACCATGGTAAAAGAACTGAACACCATTGTTCTGCATATAGTAAATAGGCGATCTAATGCATAGAATTAAGCAACTGTTAACAAGTGGTAGGGCAACAAAGATGTTTAATTTCTAAAATATCTGAAAAATTTCTCCAAAACTGAAAAAAAGTTTTCACCACTGTTACCAGTAAGTACACAGAAACAATCTGGCTAAGTAGGAAATCATGAAGTTCAGATAAAAATAAACATCTTGCCTTGTCAAAAGAAAATTTATCAACATTGTCATTGACATTTTGACAAAAAAAATTAAATTATGAATATTAATCCTCAAAATTATTCTCGGACCTACAAAGATTTAATAACTGCCACATGTGATATTTATTAAATATCACATGGCTGTTATGGCGTAGGAACTTTATTGGTGCAAAATTCAAAGATGAAACATCGAATAGAAAAACTGACGCATATTTTAATTTACTTCAAGTTGCAATGTTGTTAATATTAACTTCACAAAAAAATAAAATGCAAAAATTTGCCTTTTTATGAATAATTTAAATATAAAAATCGTATAGAACGTTCCTTGGGGTCAATCTGTTAATCTTTGAATTGCTCAACTTTTTCTTTATTCAACCTTATTTCTCTCTCTTGTGATTTGCTAGATGCCCATACTGATCCTCATTTTCTTAGACACAGTGTACTAAGGGGACGTGAATTCCATTAAACCAGCTGTAATTGATTTTCGACAGTATCTTGAGGGGGACATTTTTGCTACATTAAAGGAAACATTGTCCAGAATTACAATCGGAATACGATGCAACCTCAAGTTTTCAGGGGTCACTGTTTGAGGTAACGTTAATTCTTTTATTATGGGTTGCACCATAGCAAATTACATCAAATACAATCGCGACATGACATGTGTATAGATAGATATGTTAAATTTAACAAATAATATCAATTAAATTTTGTGTACAGTTCAAATGTTTGGTAGTAAAAAATTTCATATTAAAATTTATAACTGAAGGTAGTAGCGTCGACAGGGCGGGAATCAAAAATACATGAAAGATATACATTGTCTCCTTTGATTAATGTAGTATTTAAACTAGGCAACATCGCGATGAAATAAAAGACAGGAATTTGTATGACCAAACAATATTAAACAATGTCATAGTTAAAATCATTTAGTCACAATAAAGTAATATGTGGGTGTGTTACAAAAGTTCCTGCAAATCGTTTCTTAAAATGAACAAGCATCAAGAAATTTTGGAATCGCCTACTCCGTACAACCATGAAAGTATTAACGAAAGCGAAATAGAACGACAAAAATTAAGTAATAACCTGAAACGGAAAGTCGCGGATGATATTTGTGCAAGACCTGCTAAACTGATTCATATGGCTTCAAAGGACGGTGATATTGGATGACTAAATGGTCTGACATACTACTAATTAAGAAGAACATTCAAAAGAACCGATAATCGAAGCATGTGCAGCCGAAATCTACGGTGGTACAGATGGATGTTAAAACCAACGTTAAAGAAGAGTTTGTTTGTAACTGATTTCAAGACCAAGATCATCGATTTTGCCACGAAAATAAAACTTATAAACCTTATGTACATGCAACTAATGTTTATGTAGATGGTACATTTAAGAGTTCCCCTAAATATTTCTAGTTATTCACAATCCACGCTTTAAATAACAATTTGTGTGTCCCACTTGCGTTTTTCCTTCTCCAAAACAAAACTCTTGAAATCTATGTGAGTGGTTGTTTCGAAAGAGGTCTGAGATTTGATCCAACCAATATTTTTATTGACTTTGAGAAAACGATACATGTAGATGTGAAATTGGTTTTGCCAAATGTAAGAGTATTTTCAAACTATGCGATTGCGATGCGATTTATTGCATGCGACAAATTGCATCGCAGCAGTCCATTAGTATGTTTGTTGCATTATCCCTTGATGTTTTCTTAGAGAAAACCGCGGCCTTAGTTTTTGAAGAGTTGAAGTCAAATTGTTCTTACCCCATTCCAGAATGATTTCGAGATCCCGATTAATTATCTGTATTTGCTGTCCCCTTACTCGATCTGAAGCAGCGACGGATAATGGTTTGTCGGACGAAAAAGATGACACAAGGCTACTATCATCTGCGTAAATGTATATTGGATTGGAAGTTGCAGCTAAGAAATCGTTTATATGTAACAAAAACAGGGTAGGAGACAGGACGGACCCCTGAGGTACCCCTGCATTAATCGCAAATATCTCGGATGGGATGCAATCGACGACGACCTGAAGAGATCGGTCAGCGAGAAAATTGGATATCAAACTGACAGAGTCTAGATGTTAATGTGGCGAGAAGAGATCGGTGCCAGACTCTGTCGGAGGCCTTTGAGAGATCCAATGCCACAATCCTAGCCTCACCATGTTTTTCCGTAGCTGAGTTACATATATGAATAACATATGGCCGTAGATCGCCAGTGGAGCGTTGTCGTCTAAAACCTTATTGCCGGTCCGAGATGATTTTATTTTCCTCCAGATATTTGAGAACATCGATGTTGATAACCTTTTCCATCATTTTAGATATAACGGGTAACAAATATATAGGGCGATAGTTGTTAGCCAGATTCCTTTTTCCCTTTTTAGGGACAGGCTGTACCCAGCAGATTTGCAGATGTTAGGGAATACACCTTTGTTGCAAGAGAGTGTGAACAATTTGCTTAGGACAGAAGTCAACTCTGGGAGCACTTCTTAAGAACAATAGCGGGGACATCATCAAGGCCAGAAACTTTCGAGGTGTCGAGCTCAAGGAGAATCTTCCTGATTGTGCGTTGTCTGAAAACAACTTCAGGCATCGAAGTGTCAACCTGGGGAAGAATAGGAAGTTCTGAGTTTCGAGAATCAAGATTGGAATTTTCAGCAAACATTAAGGCTAGCATGTCAGCCTTTTCCTTGGAAGTACATTCCATACCAATCAGGATAGTTTCAGTGATGGATTTATCGACTGAGGAAGGGTTGTCTGAGTTAAAGCAGACTTCCTGCCTTGGGAAAAATGCAAAGAAGTCTCTTAATTCTTCCCAGTTTGCAGAGTTAAAGTACCAAACCCTACGGGTCTGTGTCTGAGAAGGAGGTGGTATATGAAGCGAGCGAGAGGCTGCTACAAGCTTGTGATCCAAATTTGCAAGCGGTGATGTCACAGAGATTTTATACGAATTTGGAAAGTTTGTAAGGAAAAAGTCGAGTGGATTAGGTGATGAACAGGAATTCTTGTGGGTTCTTCAACTAATTGCGATAATCCACAAGTGATGGCGAAAGCCTCTGCCACCCTTCCCGCGTCGTCAGTTTGGGAAGAAAATCTTAACCAAGAGATGATGTGTGCGTTAAAGTCTCAGCCTTTGGATAATTCATTTGTAGATGATCAAAGGTTACGGAAAGATAAGGGAAGAGCCGTCTGTATGAGGAATCGTTTGGAGACAAATAAAGTGAACAGATGAATATTACTTCGCTTTTGGAGCAGATTTTCAGCCAGATCACATCATGATCAGCAGATTCCAGTACTTCGTCTCGTTGACAAGACAGGTGGCTTCGCGTAAAAGTACAAATTCCCCTCTTGTGTCGAAATTTTGTGTGCAAGTCGTAGTTAGGACAAAGCAAATGGATGTATTAATGGATGGAGAGACTTGGGTTTCTGGCAGAGACAGCACATGGGATCTTTCATTTTGAAGGTATTGATGAACCGAGTTAAGATTTCAGTTTAGACCTGTTACAGAATTGAATGTTGAATGAATTGTTGAGAACAAACTTGGCCCGGTGCACATTAAAATTGTCCGTCGGTTTTGGATTCCCTCGCACACCCTCCACCCAGACATCCGAATGGGAGGGTGCAGGTATCAGTTGGAAACATATACTTATCAAGTATATGGTTGGAAAGATAATTGAAGCATTCGATTTCCAAATGGCAGCACTTTAAACCATAGTCGCACTTTATGCAGCCGCAGTTTCAACACAACAAATGTTATATCTTAGAGCTGACCAGAGACATCATTTAGATTGAAGCAAGATCGAGACGACGATTCGAATCGTATTGTTTTTAGTGATGAGTATCGATTTTGTTCAGGGATGCATAACAGACCTACATGAATCAGAAGGTGTCGTGAAAAAAGACCCAGTTTTAATTTTATACGGAGGGGCATCATTACCATAATGTTGGAGTAAAGGTTGGGTACGCTATTACATGCTACTACAAGGAGGTTCGATATCTCCTTTAAGAAAAAAGTCATTCTTTTCATTTTTTGTAACGTTGCTAAACTGCCTCAGCTCTACAATTTAAAAATTATTTTGTTTATATAGGGTGTTCTGTTTATTCTGGGCAGATAAATATATCTATATATTTTATGCCTTTCTGAATTCTACTCATCATTTTAGAAGGTGTTGTACAAGCTTTTCTTATACTTAAACCTAATATTTTCTCAGATATTTTGATTTTTTTTTTTTAAATATTTTTTTGCATCTTTTAGCAAAAATTTAATTCTTTTCAGATTTGAAAGGGTAGGACTCTGTTTTATACATAGTAGTTAGTCATTTGTTAAGTTATCCAAAAACACTTAGAACAAGATTATTATGCAGGTTGCTCAAAATTAATTTTAAATTTTGTTAATTTCAAACTACGAAAGTTTATTTTTTTTAAATAGAACACCCTATAGTTTATTACACCATAGGAAGCATCAAAGGAAGGTGCATTAATTTTGCCAAACTTTCCCTATAGCTAAACTCAATAGTTTTTTTGAAAATTTAGAATTTTTGGAAAGTGTACGTACTTTTTTATGGCTTAATTGGTATTAAAAACATACTTAACATTTTTAAATAACAATTTATGAGGTTTTCGTTCAAACTTTAAGTTTAATAGAAAGTACCAGCCTAAATTACAGTAAAAAACAATTTAATCGATGTTATATACCACAGGCGAACCTCGCGATAATTGATTTATAGTTTCACCTATTTACAAGATAATCCTAGATGCATAATTAGAAATAAGTTTGACTCTTATTATATCCCTTATAATCAGATATTAACATAACAAGATTTTCAAGAGACAGCAATTTAGCCATTTGGCTGTAGCCTAATTTCTTTTAACTTCAATTTTTTTTGGTAAGTGCTTTTAATGAATACATTGTGTACATTTGTCGGTCGGACAAATGTACAGAGTTTAGCTTTTTAATTCTAACATATATAAAATACTTGCTGAAAGATGAAAAAAAGTTATTTTCTACAAAAAATCAAAATATCTTGGAAAATAAGAGGTATAGATATAGGAAAAACTTTAAAAAATCTTACTAAAATGATGATTAGAATTCGAAAAAAAGCCTAAAATATATAGATTGTACTTTAAAAAAACAAAGCTATTATCTGCTCAGAGAATTCATAATATCCCGTGTTATCGAAACTATATATAGATTGTAGAGCCAAGGTAATTTGGCAACGTTACAAAAAAATGAAAACGATATATCTTGTCTTAACGGAGATATTCTACCTCCGTGTACTAGTAGGACATACTGTATATGTTACTAGATTATGTCAATTTTTCATTAGAGGTAATGTGACTGCGCATTATTATATGTAAATTCCTTAATTTGAATAAGACAATACCACGCCAAATGATGCTACAACTGTAAACTACCTTTAAATCATCCATGTTAACCTGCTTTGTTGGTCACCTAAATCTTTAAATCTTTCAGCTGTCGAACATGTGCGGGATACCATGAACAGAAGCCTCTTAGTTTATCCCTCACAGGCAATAGCAGCTTAGAAACGAAACTAGCTTAATTGGAATGAGATACTTAAAGAAAAAGTATACTAATCACCTGGTCGAAACCGTGCCCTCAATCAATGAGTGTACCAGGAAATTTGTAAAATCAGGAAATTCACAAATTTCCTAGAACAATTGTGAATATACGAAAATTAGTTTTTTTTCTGTTGCCATGTTTCCTAAAATATAGTTAGGGCAACTTTCAAACCGACGGACACACTTCGGTAAACAAGTAATTTCTGACATCTTTTTTAGTTTACAGATTTGTATTTATAAATGTCCTTAAATCTACCAGAAAACTAGGAAGCAGCAGTTTAATAGTTTCCGAACACTTATCAATTTCCTAAGAAAATTGTAGATATCTTTAAATGTATCAGGAAAGATGGCAATTTAAAAGTCGTCTTTCAAATTTCCTGCTTTCATATTTTTCCTACAACATTACAACATACTACTACACAACTACAACTTATTAATGAAATATCACCACATAATTGTCAACACGTTAGTTTTGATAAAAAAATCATCATCGACTGAAACATTATAGTTATTTTTACAAATGATTAGAGTAATCTATATTTTGCGGTCATAATACTCACAAGATATCGGGGGTATTCGAACGAGTAAAACTTTTTTGTATATCCTGTAGATAATAATTCAGGAAAAATATAGCAATGGATATTGGGGTTTTTTAAAGATATAAAATGATAAAAATTGACTAAGGCAGAATTTTTAAATATATTTTAGTGTAATATGTACCAACATTTAAAATAAATTATCATATAACTGAAAAATTATTATTAACTTTTACAAGCACATTAAATGCCTTAATGGTGATCGTTTTTAAACTCATGATTAATAAAGTTCAGTTTAACCCTCCGTCGGGTGCAATTGATCATATAGATACAAGACGAAATATTTCAAACTTATTTACAAACGCGAAACTCGATAAAGTTGCCATTTTGGGATTCTAGTCTTTTCCCATGTATAGTTGATCACTGCATGTACGACTTTGTCAAGTGGAGGGGAGGACCCAATTTGAAATAAAAAAAATTGGGTCCAATAACATTTAATTTTTTAATTGAAAAATAACATTTTCAACTTGCTTCAATTATTTTGCAATAGTAATGAAGTAAATCGTGTATTTCTTCCCAGTTAGGCCCAAAAATTGCCCAATTTTGGGTAATATGATCTGACAGATATATGCGCCCGTTTACGTAACATACCTGAATTTTTTTATTATATCAAATCAAAGGCTAAAAATCGGAAATTATATTATCCAGAAGATCCCAAAGTGTGAGATCTTATTTATTTATCAGTTTTTTGACTTCACAATCTGTGAGATACATTGCACACGATCGTGTTCCGAAAATGATTTCGCCCGACGGAGGGTTAAGTAAAACATTTCAAACCTGCAATACAAAATCTTTATTATTACTTTTCTACCTATCCTATCTATCTATTGCACTCGAGGAAAGTGCGTCCATAAATAGCCAGGAACTCCGTAAAAGTTTAATCTGGCCCTGCTTGGGAGTAAAATATACATAGATAGTTAATTTATTAGCGTAGTTAATTTCTGAAAATCAAAATACCTCTGAACTTATAAAATGGACATTTAATAATGAAGAATTGTTCATCGTTTTTTTTCTATTTCAAATGAAAGTAAGCTCGCAGGAATAAACTGATTCGTTCAAATGCAATTAGCTTCTCGTTAATTAAATAGAATTTAGACAGTTTTTTGTTGAGAAAACGTGCTTCGCAATGTGATGATTTTAATATGGTACAATGGTACAAATACTATGAAAATTATTATCCAATTTCGAACGCAGAAAATGAAGTTAATAGTATAGAGGTGTTTTCAAATTAAAGTTTTAAAACTTCTTTTCATGTTTCTTTGCAAATATCAATAACTCTTGGAAAATATCTGATGAGATAATGGTAATTTCTTTTATTAACCAAGTACATGAAAAGGACATTAAAGGTAAGTAACATTATGCAGATACATGATGACAAGATTGTTATTTATAAACAAATTAAACTATTTGTATTTATGATTAAATCTTTGAAATTCATATAGCTACTTCTATTAATATTTTTAATAATATTTACAAGAGAAATTTTCAAAAATGCTATGTATTTGCTACAATAGGGATCCTGAATTCCGAGATGAAGATGGGTCCACAATTGTAACCAAACCTAATTTACTAATGTTTGTTTATAGGGATAGTATTGAATACGCTAATAGCTGTTTATTACTGTAATATTGGGAATAAAATAATTTTGGATTTTAATGCTCTCAAGGGGCGGGTATTATTATGGGTTCCTTGACATCATCATTAAAATCTGGAATTCTTATATTCAGAAAATTAAAATATTAACGAATTAATTAATAATTAATGGATTTGCTCCTATGACCTTATAAAGCTAGAAATAATATTCATGTTGAGATATTTGAAAGATAATATTTTTTAGCTTTAAATTATTAATAGCATCTCTTTATTCGGGATTTTCCTTTTTTATAAAGTAGTTGGTAAAATTTAACAATATTGCACCAATTGGGAAAATACAAATTCCAAGAAAAAGTTTAAAAAATATGAATGTTTTAAAAATGAACCGACTTTGGTTTTAGTTTCTTGATGACACGACATTTCATCTTATCTTCAGACCAATGAATTTGACTGAATCCCAATTAATTTCTACTAAATCAATCATCTCGAAAATTAAATTAAATATAGTCTCCTTCATCAAAGCCTATTTCAGAACAATGACTAGATACTGACAACTCATCACAGTGGAGAGTTTATTTTCATTAATTACCTTCAAACAGGACATAACAATGCTTTTAATTTCAAGACAGTTTTTGAAACTTTACAATAAAGAGAAATTCATGCCCTTAGCTTCATCCGCTAAATATTGTATTGAATTAAAACTTGCACTTTTGTGTGCATTTTTTTTGTCAACCAGTGACTCAAAATCTACACTTTCTAGAAATTTGGACAATCTCGCGAAATTTCGACTTCCATATGAAAAATTAAACCTTTTCTTCAGAAGTATGAATTTCAATTTGAACTTGTTTTTATAAATTTCGAGCTGTGTTGATAAATGAAACTCTACATTTTCATTATTTTTTTTAAGATTTTGACTTTGAATTCAAAATAAACAAAAATATTTTAGAAATGTTTGGGTTAGTACCTACAAATTTACAAAGTTTATTGACTCTTTTTCCTAAAATTTCAAATATGAATTCAATATTTTATGAATTTCAAGTTTCTTCTCAAAGTATCTACTATTTTATGAAAAATTTAAGCTGAAATTGAGATTTCTAATTTTTTGACAAAATTTCGACTTCAAAATGTACAGTTTACATTAGAAATTTCAAAAAAGTGAAAATTTTAAGACAAAAGTCAAAAAAAAATAAATTTTACAGGAGAAAGTTTTTAAAATTTCAAAAAAATTGTTCACATTTCCAGATTAAAAACAAAATTTGTAAGAAAGCAAAAGTGTCTAGAAAATGTTGAAATGTTAAGTTTAAAGTCGAAAATTTGAAGGAAAAATCAATATTTAGAAAATGAATTTGAATTTAAGTTCCAAAATTAAATTTATGTCTTCTTTATTTAGAACTTGTCTCGCACTAATAAAATATCTTTAATAACCAAAACTCTCATTTTCATCACAATAGATCATTTTTAAAGGAAGTTATTGCCACTTATTTTTGGGTAGACCAGTATTTGACAACATTACAACAAACATACAAAAAGGCACATTCATTCCACACAGCTCGTTTCGTTGAATATTGCACAATTAATATTTTTCAAAATTTTTGGGAACAATGAAACTCTAAGAAATGTCAAAATTTTGTGTTTAAAGTAGAAATTCGAACAGAAATTTAAAATTCGAAAAAATGATTCCAATTTAAGCTCGAAATGATGTGAATAAGTTACATCCAAACAAATTCCAAGTTTAAAAAAGAAAATCGAATATAAAATCAAAATACCGTTGGTAAAACCAAACGTGATTACAGCTTAAATTTTCGACATTTAACCTTAAAATGGAAATTTTTATTTTACACTTTTTAAACTTTCAAAAAAACTAACTCAACATAAAAATTAAAAGATTCGTATGTCTGTAATGTTGAAAGAAAGAAAGATATTTTTAACATAAACAAACCTTATAATGAAACGTGGGTTTTATAAAAAATCTTCCGCATGAAATTACGTTTACCAAATGATCAGTTACAGTTGTTGGAAATCAAAAAGATTTGTTCGGTAGCAAGCATTTTGTTTAGTGAACTTTTTTTAAGGATTCAAAGACAACATTGTCAGCAAGAAACCAGTGTGTCCAATTTGTGCAGCTTCTATTTCCAATTGCCACAATAGGTTTAATTGCGCTTTCTTATTAATTGTGGTAAATTGCATAGTGTTTGTCGCTTCAATAATCTCATATTATTGAATATCGAGAGTGATAATTGTTCTTGGGCGATGAAAATTTCATAAACAACTATTAAATTAATTAATTAAAATTATCTTGACGTGTCAGTTTTGACTCTCTTGTCATAGTCATAGTTTCGCCATCATTAACATATCGCTGGTTTGGAATTATAAGGTTCTATGTTACAATTTTAGCGCTATATGAGTGACCAGCACCACAAGATTCTAAGGCTATCTTAGAACCTTTTGCACCTGGTTCAAATGTCCTAGGATATACAATAAAGGTCCTGAGCGCGCATTAACAAAGTTCTATGCAATAAATGAATTTATTGTGCCGGTACAAAGTCCTATGTTGCTCAGCTGTTCTACATGGAACTTTGTAACAAACTATAATCACAAAAACAAGACCACAAAGTTATATGATACAACAAGTAACTAGGCGATTTTTTGCAATATACTGCAGTGGTTAAGAGAATAAGATCGTATTTAGCGTCAGCTTTGCCCGGTGTGGTAAATTAGGTAATAAAAATAAGAGAAGAATGAGTGATACTGAAGAAGAAGTTCTGTATTATGAAGGTGGCTATAATTCGGATAAGGATAGGGAATATGTAAAGTTGTCACAATATAGATACATTTTCTGTAATTACTTTAATATTTATTTCCATAAGCCTAAAAAAGACAGGTGCAATGTCTATGAATTACAGAAGCTCGAGACAGTTAAAGAAAGATGTGATAGACATGAAGAAAAATACTTGAAGCATGTCAAAGAAAAAGAAGCAGCAAGGCAAGACAGGAACAATGCCAGAAAAAATAAAAACAAAGCTGTGGTAACATTTGACCTCAAAAATGTCTTATCATACCCTAAGGGCGAGGTTTCCTCATTTTATTATAAAAGTAAAATGTCTCTGTATAACTTGACAGCAAATTTTTCTCTTAATAGGCAAGTATATTGTGCTATTTGGCCTGAAGTCATGATGGGCCACAAGGGTAATGATATTTCAAGTGCCCTTATCAAGATTTTAAATCGAATAATTGCGTCTCAGTGAGGTGAGACTGTCTTACCCCAACATAAAAGAAGTGAGTTTGTGGAGCGACAGTTGTGTTTCACAAAACAGAAATTCTGTTATTTGCTATGCAATTGATCACATTTTAAAGAAAAGTTAAATAGAAATGGTAACATTGAAATATCAACTGCAGGATATTCTTGTGTACAAAAAATTGATTCAGTACACATCATTATCGAACGAATTTTAGGTAAAGTCGAATATTATTCGCCGATTCCTCTTGTAAGAATTTTACTAAAAGTAAAAAGCAAAAAGCTTTCTAGATCAAATTGCCTTGATTATAGTCTTTAGCAGAGTGCTACAATTACAGTGAAGTTCGTTTTACCAAGGTTTCAGTTCTACAAATTAGAAAGGGAGTTCTAAACATCGGTTACAAAGCATCACACGACGACAAAGATTTTAAAATAGTTAATATTAAGCCCATCAAGAGAACAGACGAAGAAATACATCATTTAGTATTTTCCGATCCTAAAACTAGCAAAGTAAAAGTAGAATTTCCTTTGACAAAGAGGGAAGCTATTAAAGCTATGCTGCCATACATACCCAAAATTGATCAGGCCTACTTCAAAGCTGTTATTCCCAATATAACTACCACGAAAATTAACCCAAGAGGTAAAATGGGTGGTAAAAGGACGAGCTCCAAGAAGCGGACCATGGCAAACCTCAAGAAGCAGACCAAGGCAATGACCAAAAAGCAGACCAAGGAAAAATCCAAAAAGCGAACCTGAATTAAGTGCCTTCACAAAATATTATCTTATTCAATGATATTAGACCTTATTTTTCCTTTTGTGTTGTGTTAAAAATTTTAGTTACAATGAATCTTTAACTTTTGTATCTGCTTCTATTACTACTTCAATTTTGAAACGTTTAAAAGGTTCTATGTTATTTTAAAAATTGATTAAATAATTTCGAGAATACAAGGTCCTATGTTGTTTTTATTTGATTTTTGTCTCATTTTTCAGAAAAACAAATTATTTACTTCTAGTTGTTTCTGGCTACTCATCCGGTGATAAGTCTGAAAAAATATACAAATTGCGAATTTAATTAAATTAACTATTATTTTCAAATACTAAAATCTTGTAAGACCATTCTCTCAAAACTGTTACCTTGTAACATAAAACCTTATAATTCCAAGCCAGCGATATGAAAGTTACTTCAACTTTTCATTAAATAGCCTTTATACTGAACTTGAAGGGAACTTGAATTAAAACATGCATAAAAGTTATAGTATATAAGATATAGGGGAACCGTGGTTCAGTGGTATGGGCGCTAGACTACAAACTAAGAGAGCTGAGATCATTCCCGCTGGTGGTTTCATCTACCGCCCGTTTTTAAGAAACGCTCTAGTTCCCAAAGTCGACTCAGCCTTACGCCTATTACACACAAGAGGTAAACCGACGGAAAGGTTTTCACACGGTACCGACGTTTGGTTTGCCGTCGCGGTACATATTCGCACTTTACGTGAGCCGTAATAGGAAGAGTTACTACGAAAATTTTGTGTACATATGCTTTATGTTAAAGACGAAAATCTTGTAAAATATAAAATTGAAAATGTGGATTCATCCCCTACTGTAGGAGAGAATTATTGTCGGAGCTTTCTGAGTCCTTTTTACCAAGTTAAAATGAGATGAATCAAATTCTTTAATTATTTTCAAATTTAAAAAACCAAATATATATAGTATATAACAAAGAAGTAGTTAAATTATCGAAAACGATTAGTAAGACGAGTTTAGGAAACCTATACAACAACAAAATTAAATTACAGTCAAACAGGAATTTTAGAGAAGTTTGAATTCGGCTCTGGCATCTCCAAAATATTTATCGCGGCGATGGTTTCGTCTCCGTTCGTCTGCAAACCTACATAAGCTACCAGCTAACAAAACCTCAGCAACGGTGAAAATGCCGACCGGCGACCGTGTGTTCGTCGTCAATATTATAATTTTTGCGGCAACCAGTCGGTCGAATTGCCATCGGCGCTGTCATGTATAAAGTTGCATTAAACTCGTAGATAATTGAAAATTTGGTGCGTTTTTCTGCCGGTCGGTAAATTTGCCGACCGGCGAAAAACCGCTCGTGTGTAAGAGGCGTTACTGTGAAATGAGTACTCGAGTGTAACTCGAGGTAATAATAGGCGTCTGTAGCGCAATGCTGGCCACACTGCCTTCCTTGTATCCCGTTCGGCCCTAGTAATAGCAGCCCATACCTGCCATCTCTCATAGCTCTGGAAAGCTCTGCAAGGAGTTATTATTATTATAAAAGTCTGATTATATTGCATTAATTATTTAATAAAAATTAAACTATTTGAGCCATCGTGTGAAAAATTTACAAACTTCTATTCTAAGAAATTCCAAATCGATAGAAATAAGTATTTCGGAAATCGATCAGGTAGCGTAATCACATACATACAACAAACCCAAAGACGGAAATATAGGTCGTTTTTTTAGTGGTGAATTTTGGAGTTACCTGACACCAATTTTAAAATGCGGCATATTGTGTCATTGTTTAAGGAAAGCTCTCCTCTATCCAATACGCTATAATTGATTTGGTGCAAAATTACCCGAAATATATGCAAGTAGAATGCAACCTACACTACAAATTCATGCAGTCTCCTCCAGGCGTGTATAGTGGAGAAATCATAGGCAGCTGGAACTACCAAACAGTTGAAACACTGCCACCTAGTGAAGCGATTGCTCTCTAGGAAAAAGTTCCCAAAAGACGAGGATTCTAATGCACAGACCAAAAGGTTTGAATATTTATTAGATTCGAAGTTTGGAAACCAAATACCGGTTCCGATCTTGTTAGATCTCGTCAGTTTGGTATATCCAGCTCGAATGCTAACAAATGTTCCGACAAGTAAGTACTAAAGAATTCAGGGGCGTCAAGCGTGTGACTCTTAGTACTACCACCTATTGGTCCATAGAGAAACTATGGCCATCGCCAACAATGTCGAATGCAAGTAGAATGCAACCTAAACTACAAATTCATGCAGTCCTCCAGGCGCGTATAGTGGAATCATAGGTAGCTGAACTGCCAAACTTCGAATCTAATAAATTTTCAAACCTATTGGTCTGTGCATTAGAATCCGAAATAAATTTAAAATTTTACTGCAAAAGGTCAAGTTTTTTGCATTTCCGGATAATAGAGTAATCCTCAATAATATGGTAAAAAAGAACAAATTTAAATAAAAATAGGTTTTGAGTTTAAACTTGTTTAAATTTTGAGGAAATGTCAAAAAAAAGAACAAATTTTATGTAAAAAAAAAAGTATTTCAAATTTTAATTCGAAATTTCGAAAAACAAATTTAGTAAAATTTAAACTAAAATCACTAGAAATTAAGATGGAATTGTCTAGTTTACGATCGAAAATTCAGAAAAAAGTAAAAAATTAAAAGGGCTTCTTTGGAATGAAACAATTTCAAAAAACCCAAAATTTACATTACAAAACGTTATAAACTAGAAATGTAGAAAGTCAACATTTCAAGATTATTGTAGTTTCTAAAAATTTATCGAAATCACTGAAAATAAAAATTTAGAATAAATGTAGAGGCAAAAAGTAGATATTAAATAGTTTTTTGAATATAAGACGAAGCTTTGACAACAAAAATCAATTCTATGATTTAAATAAGTGAAATTCAGTTTTTTTTAGATTAAAAATTCCAAAAAAATAATTTAGTAACTTAATTTTTTTTTATTTTGAATTTTACTAAAGAAATGTACAGTAATTTTAAATATTAGGAAAGAGTAAACAGAAAAAATAAAAAGAAATTAAACCTAAGATTTGCTAAAAATAAGTATGTTCAAATTCAAAATTTTGAAAAAAAAAATGGAAATTTTAAGAGAATGAAATTTCAAAAATAATCATAGTCGAAATCTCGAGTAGACATTTTAAAAAGACAACAGTCAAGTTTTCTTCATAAATTCAAATTTTAAAAAGAGTTGAATTTTTGGGTTTGAAATCAACATGTTGGAAAAAAAGCATGAATTTGAAAAAAAAACAAAATTTGTAGAAAATTTTAACTCATTTCAAAAATTTATGTCATGCTTATTTCAGAGATAACCAATATGATTATATGAAAATGTAAAATACGGCTCCAATATTCAACTAAATAATATTAAATGGATTTTTGTTATTCACTGGATTACCGTAAAAACATGTAATTTTCCGGCAAAAATCTACTAAGGTAGATTTATCAATTTGTTGCATTGTGTAAAGCTATACTCATATGTGATATCTTAGTTGGTCTCAGAGTGGAACCTATTAGGGATGTAACGAATGTTGGTTTTTCCACATTCGCGAATGCGAATGTTGGCTTTTTCTTGGCACTTAAAAAATTTTATGAGAAAAATCGAAATTCTCAAAATAAATCGAATTTGGAGAGAAAAACCCAGTTTCTAGGAATATTTTTCTTACAATTTTTATTTTCATTTAAATTTTGACAATCTCAAAATTTACAAGAAATATTTTTCTCTAAATTTCGTAGAAATCCTATTCTCAAATTTGTCATGTTTTTAGCAAAATTTTGAACCAGTTCTGAAAAAATAAACGAATTTTGATGAAAAGTCAAATTTTGGATAAAAAGATCAATTTTATAAAGAAAAATCTCGAAACATAAAACGTTTGGTCTAAACTTCAAGAATAGAAAGAATTTTGAGAAATAGATTGAAATTTCCGGGCAGACAAAACTTCGAGAAAAAAGCCGAAATTTCTATGAAATATTCAAAAATTTCAGTACAGTCCAATTTTAAGAGAAAAAAGTAAAAATTTTGAGTTTATACTCAAAATTCTGCTTTCTCAAAACTCGACTTTATAGTAGTAATTAGGATAAATACGAACTTAATCTAAAAAAAAAATCAGTTTTGGAATAAAGTGGGAATTTTCAAGAAATCAATTTAATATAAAAACCTGAATTTTTGGAAAAGTTTGAAAAATATCAAAATTTAGAGAAAAAAATGATTTTCGAGGTAAAAATCGAAAGTTCTAAATATCCAAACAACTTTGAAAAAAAATGAAAATTTCAATGAAAATATCGACATTTTGAGAAAAAGTCGATATTTCAAGAAAAAAACATTCAAAATTTCTTGAATCAATATTTATTTTTTAACGGCTGTCTGAATGAAGGGCAAGCTTCACTGCTCCACTATGAAGTCAAAAAATATCCTCTGTTCAGATAATAGTTGAAATTTTGAGAAACAACTTGGAATTTAAGTTTTCCGGAATTCTTGTCTTTTTACAAAAATTCAACATTTTCAAAATATATTTTTCAAAATGTCCAAGTAAGTATTGTTCTAAATATTTTTACTTTTTTATTAAAAGATCTATCGAATTTCGAGAAAAAGACGAAGTTTGATACACAAATCTAAATGTGCATAAAGACGAATTAAAAAAAATTGAAATTTTCAGAAAGTCAGAAAACGACGAATCTTAATATAAAAAGTTGAAATTTTGTAAAAGTCAGATTTCGATAAAAAAAGCTCGAATTTTCGGATAAATTCGAAATTTAAAAGGAAAAAAGAAATTTTGTGGAAAAAGACGGATTTTTAGAAAAAAGTCGAAATTTTGAGGTAACGTCAAAATTTTCAAGAAGGGGCTAATTTACAGGAACAAATGAAAATTTTTGTAAAAGGCTCCCGTAGTTAAGAATATAAATTTTCGGTTGGTTGTATGAACCAGGGGAGAGCAAGCGCCCTAGTGCCCTATTCTAGCTAATAAGAAAGAAAATAAAAAAAGAAGAGAAGGAAGAAAAAAGAAAGAGAATTAAAAATACTTTTTATTAGATGGGACTGGATAATTACCGCATTAGTTGCTAGGTTCGCTTCTAATGGACCCCCATACTCATGATATAGATACTTCAAGGGTCCATGAACCCTGTCGTAGCAGTTGCATTATTATTCGATAAATAATTTCCCATTTGTTGCCAAAAACATTCGCACAATTTCTTGCGAATGCGAATATTAAAAAACATGCGAATATTCGCGAATGCGATTGCGAATGCGAATATTCGTTACATCACTAGAACCTATTAAGCCCTCAAAGCTTGCTTGCTCCTTGAGTGCGCCACCACCAAATGTTGTTAGTTTTTGTGGATAACAGTTTTTAACCTTATTTCTACTAGTGGAATTAATTTTTACCATCAACTCGAAAGGGTTTAATCTTTTTTACGCTGGTTGTCCTATGAATAGGGGGTGAGAATGAAACATGATTGGGTAGTTAAGAAGATAGATATAAATTAACACTGGGCCAAGTTTCACTGCACAAGAATTGGGTGTCTCCAACTTTTCTTTATGCCCTCAGGAAATGGCTCTTGAAGAAATCAGAGCCATCAGTTGTTGCGAAAATCATCCATGAAAGCGGCTACAGAAGAGCCAGAATTTACTGACATTCTGTCCATGTTTCAGTATCTGGCAATACTCAGTTAAGTTACTATCACTTAGATGAATGGATTTATTCTGAACTGAACTAAAACAGTGTATATTTTGGAGCCAAACTTCAGCCATGAAAACATTACACTAATGACATCGTAACTTCGGTTTTATAGGAAAAATTTTAAAAAAATACGTTAGTATTTTATACCATTAAAGCATTAAATATTGAACGACTGGACCATCATCGTAGGATAAAAATTTCACATCAATTGTTTCAATATCTTATACATTTCAATGATTACACCTTTTTTGAGAGGAAGAGATTGAATCCTGTCAAGGAATTACGACAGAAGAAACAAAAAGCGAAATGATGTTGGAAAAAAGAACGATTGCTCGAGTGAAACGCAATGAAAAAATTCGATTTTGGTTAAACAAGACTGTTGAACAATGATAAAAAGAATGTCTATCCTAGATAATACCAGAATTTATTCAAGTAACAATTTTTTAATAAAAAATGAAGTGTAATTATATTCCTATCCTTTTCAACTTATTTTCAACAAAAGATCAATTGCTCATGGTAAAGGGGAATAACTCGCCACAAAAATAATGTCACTGAACTCAACTTAAATATTTTTCAAATGAGTCTTACCTTGGATTAAAAAGAGTTTTTCCATCTGTAATAATACAGTTATTATCATCACACAAATAATAACGAACACATGAACAATTATTAAAAATTTCCAAAATCTTGTCGTCTACTCCTTTATTTTTACTGTTGTCACCCAATCTACTCGAAAAAGGCACTTCCGTAGTCCTTTCAATTTTAACTTCACCCCAAACTGGAAGATCATCATCATCGCTGTCGGCGTCAAACCCTGTGTATTTATCGATGCACAGACACAGAACTAAACAAATCAATAAAACTTTTAGTCGAAACATGTTATTCGTATTATGTTAAAACCAATACGTGTTTTATATTTATTTATTAATTCTTGTTAAGTGGGAACATCCTAATAACGCAAGGTCAAAGTTGGACAAACCAAGACAAACTACTGATACACTTCATCGTATTTGGTATTTATCATTATTTGTAATTATGTGGTCTTATTTGAAAAAGTCAAGTTGTGCACTAACAGAGATAGCGAGCTTTATTTAGAAATTGAATTGCTAAATCTAAAGAGTGTTGAGTACGGCTGATTATGTGCATATATTATTTTAATAATGTGGTATTTAAAGTGACTTTAATATTGTTTATCGTTTATTATGTCTGAAACTCCATCCAATGATCGAAAAATATATCACTAAAACCTCGATCTTGGCCAAATTGCTTAATATAAATCGACATTGCGTCCTAATTTCGATTTTTGGAATCAGCTTTATACCGATTTTCTGTCGAATTGAAGTCAACTTCAATGTAAAAGCAATAAAAAAAACTAATAACTAATTCCAATTACCCAATTTAATATCAGATAAAAAATATTTTCAGAAATGGTGATCCTTCATTGTCTTTAGTAATAAATTTTGCTCACATTAGTAGTGTTTCTATTGATTCGGAAATTCTCAGAAGACCCTATTTATATTCGAATGATTAGTCAAATAGTTTAAATATTTTTAAAGAAAAACATAGTTTATTAGAGACAATAAACCAAACTTAGGAATGTCAGGTTCTTATAACTTTTATAGGGCAACCGGGGTTAAAGCAGGGTACGGTTAAAGCAAAGCTAATAATTTAAAAACTATAAGCGATAGATGCACGTGTAAGAAAAGATTGACACTACTTTCATTTCGGAACTTACCTATTCATGTTTTGTGTCTATCAGAGTCCATTATGAGTGTGTGAGAAGGGTTATTGTATTTTTGTGGTCAAAAGTAAATATGTTAGCTGCCATTTTTTTGCATTTTACTCGAAAACTATAATAGATACAATTATTATCGTTTATAACATACAGTCTTTGGTGATTGAGGTTCAAGGTGATATTATTTTTTAAATAAATTGCTTATTTTGAAAGTTATAACGACAAATTATCTAAAAGCTGTGCCGGGTACGGTTGTAACGGTTTCTTCGGGTCGAATCAAACGTTCTAGACGACGGCAAATAAAGGAAGGAAAGTGTAAGTTCTACAATATACACAGATGCATCAAAAAGAAACTGACGATAAGGATCGAAAAAAAAGAAGAATAAAGAAATTAGTCAATTTAAACAAAAAATCAAAATATTCCAAGTATGCACGTCTATGCATAATAAGAAGAAAATGACTAAATAGCCAAACGTTTTTCCAGGTTTTGAAAAAGAAATGAAGTATTTTTGGTCTATCTACATTGAAGTTTATGGCACTAGACCAGCAGATTAGGAGACGATTTAGTGTAATTGCACAGACTGCTGAATGTGGGCTCATGATAAAGCTTGTTCAGCTGGTAACCCTTATTACGTGTATTATAATTATTAATCTATCATAAATATTAGTTCTAGATTAATTAGGTTAGTTTACAAGTTAAGATTTATTACATTTTTCGTCTGATAGTTAGTTCTTCCAATTTTAACCAAATTCATTTTTAAACAAAACATTTATGTTTTGCCTTGCCTTTTTTAATCTTGATGAATTATTTTATACTGTGCTTTTTATTTAATAATTAAGTATAGAGCAACATAGCTTTTCTTATTTTGCCATTTATAAACGACCCCATTCACTATTACAACCGTCCCAGATATCGGGGTCGGTTGAAGTAATTTCATCTCTCTTTTAAAACGCCTATAGATATTTTTATGAGGCAAATAGTGCCATTATAGCCTGATCTATTTATAGTCAAATAATGAAGGTTTATTTGAGGCATATCGCCAAATGCGCTGTTAAAATATTTCATAACTATTAAACTTTAATAACAATTAATACAACAAAAGATATTAAAAACTCCACGATATCCCTATAATATTTGCTACGACCGAACCAGGTTTAGCTGGCGGTTATACCAGCAATTTGTTTAGCCATTGTCATACTAACAGGCCTCATGGATCATAGACTCCTACGAATATTCCGCCCAAAGCTTCAATTAGAGGTGTGTCTATAGTTATTAATATTGAAGAATTCCACAAAGGGTGAGAAATGTCAATTATTTGAAAAATGTTTCAACCGTCACCAGTTTACCCTATATATTGTAGGTCAAGGGTAAATCAAGTACAGTGTAATAGGGTAAGACGTAATTCGCTTTCATTTTGAAGAAAAATTATTTTAAAAATTTTGTTTCATTTCATGGACTCTTTGTACTCTTTGCCCAAATGATGGCGAAGTTATGACCAGCATGTCATAGCTGACACGTCAAACTCATTTATTTGAGAACTGTCACCGCCTAAGAATAATAATCACTGTTGATATTCAACGTGAGATTACTGACAACTAGCTAGGGACTGCGCAACCATAAATATTAGAGACCGAAATGAAATGTATTGTAGTGGTAATTGTCATGGAAATAGAAGCGCACAAATTGCTCCCTGATTTTTAGCTAACAATTTTGCCTTTAAATCCTTGCTGTAACTTCAGTAAACTAAATGCTTTATTACCAAACAAAATATTAATTTTTATTTACCAACCACTGTAACTGGTTATATGTGTATGGGAATGCAATGTAATGAAGAAATTTTTTTTCCTGAAATGCATGTGGTAAGTTAAACTATCGCAAGTCGATGTCTGAGAGTACTTCCAGCGAACCTGCGTAGTGTAAACAGTCTCTGAGAGTGCTCTCAGAGCAAGTCGTAAAACTTGCGCAAGTGCTTGCCGCAATAATTACTTCACGTGTAAACAACCGTAGAGAGCGCTATAGGCAAGTTCAGATTTATTTCCAATTTGTTGGAAGTTGTCTGCAAGTGGGATATGCAAGTCATACATTTGGAGGTAGAAAAAGTCGTGTATGGTCAATAAATACATTCGTGCTATCGCAAGTTACTATCCCGCGTAAACGGCACATTAGTGTGAATGTTTATCTGAAACGACAATATTTTAAGTTCATTTATGTTTTGAGATATACCACCATCCAAATCGCAATGTTAAATATTAATATTCTTCTCACTAGGAATTTTGTAACAGAAACACAACAAACCTTTGATATCAAAGTGAAACTTTGATACAAAAAGTGTGCGATTTTCAGAACAAATCAAGTCCAACAATTCGCATTTCTTTTAATTAATCTTTTGGGGTATTCCACTATCCAAACGATGGTTGAATCCTTCTTCCATTCGCAAACCACAATTAAAATGGCTTGTGATTCAGAGAACGACTTAGCATTGTGTAAGTCGAATACTACCTTAAAAATAAATTAAAACAATGTTTAACTTTCAATTATTTATGTTTTATTTGGAAATAAAAGTTATTCGTAACATACTAATGTCAACAAAACACTTTATCATGGATTTAAAAAAAGTTGTTTATCTAGACTGGCTTTACTAACTAATTTATCTCTAATTAATAATAGGGGGCATAAAAATCTGGACAAAAACAAACATCTTTTATATGAATTATTATGATAAACATTATACCGTGGTGACTATTCTGTGCATATATCAACAACCTAACTTGTGTCCTGGACGATGGAATTTTCATGTAATTTATTTAAAATTAGGTTCAGAGTCTAGAACAGTAGTGCCAACCATTAACCAAACTGTAAACTGATTGGAACGGGCACGTAGCCAGGGGGGTCCAAGGGGTCACGATCCCCCCAGAAATGAATATTCGCCAAAAAATTTACGGTGATACGAATTGAAATATCAATAGCAAAATGGTTGATTGTATATTTAAACATGTAAATAATTTCCGAAATTGCTAACTACTAAGTTTATGATAAGCAAAATCTCCATGTAGGCATTTTAAGAAAAATTGGCAATGAGCTCAAGGCTTCCCAATATATGCTTCAATCGTCCCGTACGTGCAGCAGCGGCATTGCAGTCAAAGAACATATTCTTATACCTAATCTACTTTATTATATTAGCTCATATTTCATATTGCCAAATTGCCATAGGAAATACAATACAAATCATGATTATGGTACGAGTTAAGAATTAGTCGACAAGTCGACCTTTGATCGGTGATAAGTTAAATACGTGAACTTAAAATGGATATTAGGAAATTTTTCTTTGGTAAGTTTCACGTTTTTATTTGTCAAATTTATATAATGTTAAGGTCACTAGATTTTATTCTTTATTTTTACTAATTACCAAAATGAAAAAAAAATAGAGACGAATACGTAAAAATAATTAATGTGTCTTCTTATATTTTTTGAAGAATATTTTCTAGAAATTTTGATAATTTAACAAAATTCCCAGTTTAAATTGAAAATTCTAAATTATTTTTTTCAATTTTACGTCTCTGTTAGCATATAATCGATTTCATTAATTTATTTTTTTTTCCAAGGACGTATAAATAATTTTTTGCCGAATTCTGGTGTTTTTTCTCAAACATGTTTTACTTTTGATTCATAAATTCTCTATATATTGCAAATTTCGATTCTTTTTAGAAATTTTCGAAATATCAACTTCTTTTGTAAAATTCTTTCAACTTTCTTTTGATTTTTGATTCAGATTCAACATTTCAACTTTTTCAGAGAGTTCTCTCTTTTGATAAATTTATTTATACGCATTTTGACATTATTTTCAAAATATTCATTTTAGTTTAAAAATATAAACTTTTTTTTAATTTAAGTTTGGACTTTTAATTTTCCTTTTATTTAAACGAAATTTTCATTTGAAATTCCAACTTTTGATGTTTTTAAGACTTAATTATTATTTAACATTTTGAAATAATTTAGAAATATCAACATTTTTATTTTTCCATTTCGACTTTAAAATTGAAATTTCTAAAAAAATGATTTTATAAATTTCGTCTTTCTTAGAATTTTCAGTTTAGCTAGAAATATTTTTTATAATGTTTGCGTTTTTTTTTGTTTAAAATTTTAAATTTTTCTGAAGATCTTTATTTTACAATTTCAGTTTTTTTTATTTCTTTTCTAAAATTTTCGTTTTGCCCTAAAAATTGTGTGCTTTAATTTTTTCAAATTTTAATTCTAGTCACGAAATTTCCACTTTTTTAAAAAAAAATTCTGGTTTAAACCCAAAATTTTTGCTTCATCAGAAAATTTTCGGTTTTTTCTCAATATTTAATTTATTTCTAAATATTTCGGTAAACTCAACATTTTTAGTTTAAAAAAAATTGACTTTAACTTCGAAGCTCCTGGATTTTGTTTGATAAAGTTCTTTTCTTTTTTCATCCTTTTAATTTTTCGTCCAAAATTCTGCTTTTCCTGAAGATTTTTAGATTCACCCTTTTCCTTTCTAAAATAAATTTAAAGTTTCGACAAAAATCGAAAGTACAAATTAAAATGGAAGCTTCTATTGAAATTTTTTTATCTTTAGTATCTAATATTCCAAATTTCGTCTTTGATCTGAAATTTGAAGCTGTTCTGAAAAGTTCAAAAATCACGTATTTTGAAAAAAATACTGGATAATTCTAATTCTTTTTTCAAAATGTCGAAATAGACTAGATTTGAAAAATTTGAATATCGAGAGTGAAGTCGAACCTGAAAGTTTCAAATTATAGTTCAAATTTCGAAGTCTAGATGGGAAATTTTACGCAAAAGTAAAAAATGAGCACTAAGTAAAAGACCAAGACGTTTCTTTAAATTTTGCAATATTGCTCATTTCGAAGAAGTTTATGTCTCTAACATAATAAAGGGGGGGAGTTGGACCCTCCCCGAATGAAAATCCTGGCTACGTGCCTGGATTGGAACCACATCACGAGTTAAAAATTGTAAGCCAGCCACAAAGGAAAAAAGGGAGACTAAAAAAAGGATAAAGCAACGCAAATTTCTTTTAATACATAACTAGTGACGTATTCTTCATAGAAGCTAGGGCAAAGCTTCCCCTGCAAAATGAAGTTATACATATTAATATATTCTAAACTTTTTTTTTCTCACAACATCAATCACTAGGATTTATTTCGAAATTTCGAGTGTGTTGAATCTTTTTCAGTTATTCGAAACTGCAAATGTCTAGAAAAGTAAAATAGACAACGCAGTTAACATTTCCAGAAAAAGTCTAGATTTGAGTTTAAAGTCGATTTTTTGAACAAAAAATAAATACAAGTACGGTATTATGCAAAAATAATTAAGCAACATATATTAAAAATTCCATAATGTTTCGATAAATATTTGCTAACACCGGATCAGGATTCGCATTACTGCATCATCAGCGATCAGTTAATAAAGTTTAATAGCTATGAATATTAAAGAATTCCACGAAGTAAGGGTTGTAAATGTCAAAATTATAAAATAGAATGAATTTGCAAAATTTCCACTTCAGAGATTTTAAATTTTAACGAAAATTTCGAAAAAATAATCATGTTTAAAAGAAAAATGTTATGATTAAAATAAAAATTTTTAAATTTTTTTTGCCTAAATCTCGAGGTCTTTTTTAATCTTGACTACTTTCTTAATATTGTTAGTTTTGAGTTTCAATTCAATATTTTTAGGATAAAACTTAACCCGCGCGGTCTCTCAGACCGCACTTATATTTATTATTTTATATTTCAACTATTAGTTTGCCAATAATGCTGATTTTTGGTTTAGCTAAGTATTATAACATCACAAATGTGATGCTTGATCAACTGACTAATTATATGCCCATTTTTGTAAGTTATAGTAATCTGTATTATGTGACACCGCGCCCGCCTAGGCATGTTAAATTGCTTTGTTATTATGATCCCTGATATAAATTGACTTTTGCTTGGAAATAAGGTTGTAGAGGATATTTCCAAACAAAATTTGTCTAAATAAAAATTATTTTTGGATTCTAACTCTTAAATAAGATATTGGAAATTTAGTTACATATTTCATACAATAATTTGGACTTTGAATTTGGCTAAATTTTTTGTTTATAAGTTAAAGCTGTGTATGATTTGTAATTTAATTTCATAAACAAATATACCAAGATCCCATATTACATCATAGAACCAAAAAAAGTTAAAAATTAGCAATATTTTTAGATGCGGTCTCTGAGACCGCGCCTGCTTCATCGTGTTACAAAATATTGCGCGCCTATTCTAGGGTTCAATTTAGCGAAGAGAACTGAAAAGTTTAAATTTTGATTCGGTGAAAGATCAAAGTTTGTAAAAACCAACTTTTTTCTAAAAATGTTATTTTTAGTAATTCATTTCATTTCAGAGCAAAGAGTTTCGGATTTGGAGATTAAAAATATCGAGAAAAAAGTTGCAATTTTCGGAAAAAGGTTAAATTTCAAGTTTGAAGCCAAAATTTAAAAAAAAACATAAACATTGCAAATTTAAATGAGGCATTTTAAGAAAAATGTCAAAATTTTAAAAAAGGTCGAAGCTATTAAAAATTTTACCAACATTATTTCAAATTTTTATACACTGAAGTTTTAAGGAAAATTAGAGAAAACATTTCGAAGATATTTTCGAAATTTGAGTGAAAATGAAAACTATTGAACACTAAACTTCTTTAAAAAAAAATGTTTTTTAGATTTTTGACTAGGGAGATTCCTACTTTTGTAGAAATTTAAAATCCCAAATTTTATTAAAATTCCGAGTTGACGTTTTTAAACTCAATAATTGATCAAGTTTTTTTTTACAAAAATTCAACTTTTCTTCCAAAATGTGACCACAACAAGCTGAAATTTGAGAAGTCAAAATGTTGAGTTCCTTGATTAAACTGAAAATTTCGAAACCAATCATTGTATGAAAAACAAAAAAATGAATAAAAATTTTAAATGTTAAACTGAACATTTCGACAATAAAAACGAAATTTGAACAAAAAACAACCATTTCAAGAAAGAGTTTAATGAAGAGAGAATCCCTCTTTACCTCTCCAAAAAATTTCACGTCTCAACAGACAAAATTTGCCCTAGGGGACTTCAATAACCACAAAACTCTGTGGGGCCGCCAATCTACAGATAAAAACGGAGAATCAGTGGAGGGATGGGCCAAACATGGGAATCTGGTCCCGAAACTACCGCATTCCTTCAAAAGCAAAATATGGAAGAAAGGATATAACCCTGACCTCTCCTTCACCAGTCCAACCATAGAGGACCGATGCGTCAAGCAGATCTACAAACCTGTTCCAAGAACGCAACATAAACCCGTGGCTATATGCGTCTACAGTGCCCAAAAAAAACCCTAAAATTCCTTTCAAATAAAGATTCAACTTTAAAAAAAGCTGACTGGGTGAATTATTCAAGCGAACTTGATATAAAAGTCCAGCACCTAGCTACAATTTCAGAAAACTACGACACCTTTGTGGAACTGGCAAAATTAACCTTCAGGAAACATATACCTAGAGGATGGCAACAACATTACATATCAGGATTAAGCAAAGAAACAAAGGACATAATAATATTAGCTCCCTTGCAGCGCTTTTCAGCGCTATGGGAGATAATAGCAGGTATGAGCTGCTATTGCTTGGCCCGAACGGCATACGAGGAAGGCAGTGTGGCCGGCACTGTGCTTCAGCCGCCTATTATTACCTCGTGCTCATTTCACCGCAAGGCTTAGTCTACCTCGGGAACCAGAGCGTTTCTTCAAAACGGTCGGTGGATGAAGCCTCCAGCTGGAATCGAAGCCAGCTGTCATAGTTTGTAGTCCAGCACTCACACTACTGGACCACGGCCCCCAAAGGATATAAGAGCACAATACACAGAACAATATAACAAGCACCCATTCAGTGAAATTACTGCAGAGATAGGCGAAAAACTACAAGAAATACTAAGCCCCGCTGAATAAAAAAGGTGGATTGAAACTTTTGAAAAGATGGACATGTCGCATAGTAGTAAGCAGGCTGGAATATGGTAAAGAAACTCAACGATGACCATACAGAAATGAAACAACCGTGTACAGTAAACCCAAATGAAGTTGCACACCAAGTCCTCGTTAATGGCAAAACAAATAGAACAAAGTCCCCAAAAAAAAATAAAAAGGAACCCAGAAATGGAGCACAACTTACTCAAGGACCCGCTTACCATCGACTAACTCGAGAAGGGCATAGATAATATGAAAAATGGGAAGTCACCGGGAGTGGATGAAATATTCACAGAACAAATTAAGCCCAAAATCAAAACTATGAATATTGGGATTCTATAACAATTGCAAGACTACCCATCAAGTGTCACAATGGCGCAAGTCCAAAATAATTGTTCTTCTAAAACCAGGGAGAGACTCTAAGCTGTCAAGCAGCTACCGTCCGATATCCTTATTATGTCATATGTTCAAACTATACGAAGGACTTATTCTTAACCGTAGCCAAAATTATCTGGATTCAAAACTAATTCCCCAACAGGCGAGCTTCAGGCCAGGAAAATCCTGTACATAGTAAATTCTGGATGTCACTGAATTTATCGAAGAGGGATTTGAAGGAAAGAAGATAACAGGGTTAGCGCTCATTGACCTCACAGCCGCTTCCGATACCGTTAACCATTCTTACCAAAAACCTACAACACACTAAAGGATTATAATTTTACAAAAATAGTCGAATCACTGTTATGTTATAGGCGGTACTATATTGTACTCGATGGAGAGAAGAGAAGGTGGAGAACACAAAGGAATAAACTGCCTCGGGGGAGTTTGCTGGCACCATATCTTTTTAATATCTATACTAATGACCAACCGGTACACCACGAGGCGAATCATTTTATATATCCCGACGACCGCCATACGGGGGAAATCGTTTCAAACCATAGAAACAAAGTTAGAGGAAGCCCTACAAATGATGTCAAGCTAGTACAAACAAAACTCGCTGAAACCGAATTTTACTAAAACCCAGGTTTCCGCCTTTCACTTAAACACGCATCTGGCTACTAAAAAATTAAAGATAACCTAGGAGAGACAAACGTTGGAACACACAGACACCCCAAAGTACCTAGGAGTCGTGCTCGATCTTTCTCGTACAAGTTACATAGCCAAAAAACTAGGCAGAAGGTCAAGACCAGAAATAACCTCCTAAGGCAACTTGTAGGGAGCAAATGGGGAGCGAACCTAGGAGTCCTTAGGACAACAGCGAATGATATGTGTTTCTCCAAAGCATAATATGCGTGACCGGTATGAAATAGATTAAAAAATGAAAAGCATGGCACTAAAACACTGAACGATACATGCAGAATAACTACAGGCTATATGAAACCCACACCCGCCCCTGCTATATCAAGCAGCAGATTTTGCATCACCGGAACACCGCAGTGTGCAGTACGTGGAAAAGTTCAAACAAAGCTTTGACGATTGACACTCTTTATATCGACTCGAAGAACCACAGGAATGAGCCGGCTCAACTCTAGAAATTGCTTTATGAGAACCGGCGACACAGAACCCACAGAAACCTACCCTCTACACCAAAAACCATCACGAGGAATAAAGCTGAAATGTAGGATCTGACGTATGTTTAACCAAATGCGTACCGCCGTTGCATATGTCATGACTAATCTGTCAAAGTGGGCATCGCAGCCGAAGATGACATACTTTAGGAATGCGGAGATTTGCAGAATATGTCATGTGGGCTGTGCCCTTTAAAATGTACTCTTGATGACTTGTGGCTCGCTAGTACCGAGGCAATGGACGTGGGCAGATTCTGAGCTGAAAATTTTTAAATGTTGGGATCCGGACTCGAAAAAGTAAAAGTAAGTCTAGGCATTTAATTTTTTTTCTTCTCAAAATGCGACGTTTAGGCTTGAAATTTCAATGATAATTTAGAGAGAAAACGTTAAGATTTCAAAAAAAGCTTGATTTATAAAAAAATGTTTCACAAAAATTTTAGGTTTAACCTTGAAATTTCAGTTGTTTAATTGAATTCAAGAATCAACCCGTAATTTGAAGACTTTCAGAATCTTTTCGAAATATATACATATGTAGAGCTTTTTCTGAAAATTCTTAGTTCTAAGTAGTTCTATAAAATTTCCATGTTAAATTCTATAAAATTTTCAGGTAAACTTTTTTTAAAAATTCTGACCTTAGTTCTCAAAATTTTGAACTTTATGTAAAAATCTGAATTTTTTCTCGAAATTTAGAAATGTTGACATTTTTTATTCAAATTTGATTTTAATGCTGAGTTTTTAAAATAACTTAACCTAAAGTTGAAAAGTATGCTTTCTAAAAGTCTATTTATAAATTTTTCGCGTTGAAATTTTTTTCCATATTCCGAGTTCAAACTTGAAATCTGAAGACTGGATTTTGTAAAATAAATTTAATTCAAATAATTTGCAAAATGCTTCACTTTTGTCTTAAACTTTACATTCTAAAGCTAAAATTTTTAATTTTTTCTGAACATTTGATTTTAAAAATTGACATTCAGAAATTTGATTTTAAAATCGAAATTTTAAAATCAATATTTCGACTTTAATCTGAAGACATGATTTACTGAATAAAATGTGATATTACCTCTTTCCTAGAGTAACATTAAAAAACACCGCGAACCGCATGTGGCTCGCGAGCTACTAGCTGGACATCACTGGTCTAAAGTTTGTTATAAAAAATAATTTGGAATCACAAAATGTTAACTAACTAGTGAAAATATGCCTTCCAGCTCTCAGCAACTGGACCTATAATGTTATCACTGTTGCTCAATTCTGCCTTGAAAACATATTTCTCCTTTAAATATGTAGGAGGTAGTATTCAAGAAAGTCATTTTTTACATACTTACTCCAATGTGTTTTTATCACAGCGAGTGGTGAAAGTAGTGTGAAAAAAAATTTCTCCAACTGTATTTTAGAACAACATTTAGAATAATGGATACGGATCTACATCTAATATTCATTTACGAATTAATATTATCTGTACATGTATGTAATATATCCATAACCATGGTTTGCTGTGTGAATTGTTGGTTGTGGATAATTTAAACTTTACCACGTTCCACTGTTTCATTAAAAAACATTTAAGAGGCATTATTGGTGAAGTTTATCTTGTATGTTAGGTATGTTTAGGTATGCCGAAATACACCTAACGTCGTAATTAGAAACTCTTAATTGTAATTTTGAAATGCCCCCAATCTTAAAAAAGGAAATCTTCCGACATTGAATACCCCTGTATTAGAAAAAAATTGTAAGGTAAACATTTAAGTTATAAAAACAATTTACGCCAAGCAATTTTTATTGAAAAGATTAAGTTGACCTCTTTCATAATATAAAAAAAATTCTGACGATATTAAGAATATTTTGTGGAACATTTTTACCACTGTGGTTTGGTATATGGGATGGTTTCTTTTGATTTTATATAAGGTGACATCACAACAAATACCTTAACTTTTTAAATCGAGATTTCGAGATAAATGTAGAAACAAAAAAATAATAAATTCACGGGATAATATCTGATAATAACTGTACATACACATATAGTAATAAACTGAAGAAACCAGAAATAAAAGCGACATTATATGAAACTATTCGGATTATAAAATTTAGAAAGGTACAGATAGTTATTTTAATTAATATTTCCAAGGATTTTTTTAAATATTCACATATTAGATGTATTGGATGCGATATATAAAACTGTTAGTTGCCATGCAACTTAAATGTACAGCATCAGGCCCGGGCTGGTTACAGGGCATCTTGGGCATATATTCGATGAATCAATCTCGTTGAGAGACGCCAATCAAATTTAAAAAATATTATTCTGCCTATATAAAATCAATAAATGCTGCACTGATTTTTCTCCACTTCCGGTTAAAGTGCAATTACAAAACCGAAATAAATGTTATTTATTTAGTGAGAAACTATTTATGTAAAATAGCGTCACCAACTGCAATTTAATTGCATTTATTTTTACAAAAGAAAGACAATTTTCCTACATTTTCTCGTAAAATGATTCTCTACATAACAGTTAATATCGAGATAATTATATTCCCTAGTTTTTTTTTTGCGAGAGACTTTTAGTATTAAATCAATATTACATTTTATTAATTTATTTTTTCGTATTTTTTCAAAGATTTTATTGTTTAGGTTATTTCATTTCAATATATTTGAGAAATGTCGCAATGAACTGATAATTTCAAGTTTAAAATATAAATAACAAAACTTCAACTTTTTTTTCGAAATTGTGACTTTGGACATGTTTTAAAGTCTTTTACTAAAAAATAGATAATTTCATGTTTGGAAAATCAGTCAAAATTAAAAAAAAAAAGATATTTATAATTTATGTCAAATAGTTCTAGAATGTTCAAGTTTAAGAAGTTTTGGTGTAAACTGAAATTATAAGAAGAATTTTAGCACGAAATTTCGAACAAAAGTTGGAATTTGAAATTTAACTCATAAATTAAAAAAATTGAAACGTTGGCTTTCAATTTTGAAATTTTAACCAGAACCCCAGAATTTCTATAAAAGGAAAATTGTTGCGATTAAAGTCGATGCTGAGGAGTCAAAATTTCGGGATTAAGTTTGGATTATTTCAGTAAACGGAGTTTTTTTCTTTCGATATTTCCTCAACATTTCGAGTAATACTAACATTTTGAGTTTTTCTGCGAATTTTTTGCTTTAAATTCATAAATAAAAAAATGTATGAAATTCAAATTTAGTCTCAAGATTTTGAGAAAATAAAGAATAGTTTGAAATTTTGTAGGGATTTATTTATTTATAATATTTTCCCATTTATATTCCTTTCTTACTGTAAATGGAAGTCCAATCAACCGTCTTTAAATGCTCGTTCCAGTCCGGGCCTGCACAGCATATACTAGAATGTTGAGAACTTGTTCGGATTCAGCAATTTTAATTATTTTACTTGTTATGGAAATTACATTTTAGTATTTGTTTTAAAGGAAACGGCAAATTCGTACAAAAAAACGGTTTGAAAAATAGGATACTTACGGAACACCATGCGAAAATATGCAGCCCAGTGTGGCTACCATTCTGATTACAACTTTATGAAAAATAAAAAGGATGCAATTAGCAGCAATCAACTTATTCGTTTAAATATTTGAATATATCTAGCCATCAAAAGGACTTAAAAAAATGATCTGTATCACTTTGCTCAACTGTACTAGATATTTTAAAAACAACTATAAAAAGTTTGACATTTTCAACCCTTACTTTGTGGAATTCTTCAATATTCATAACCAAGGCTCAGATTCATACGCACAAGAAACGATCAAAATATGCCCATATATATGTGCACCTGAAATCCCCATTATATGCAGATAATTCACAAAAATATGCATGATAATATAGAAAAAATCTTAATTTGAATAGTCTTTATTGCAAAGGATTGCGTAAGGACTTTATTAACTTAAATTGGGGTAAAAAATTTAAAGATTTTGACCTACTTTCATCATGTAGCAGTATCTGTTAGCATCAATACTACTTTTTCAAATCGACAAGCAGCTGGAAGAAAAAAATTTGTAAGTCCCTCGTTTACAAACCTACATATTGTTGCGTTATTGGTTTTATCAAGTTCTTTTGCACTTATTAAACAACCTGCACCAATTTTGTCTGCATTCGAAATTCCAGTAATTAAATTTGTGATACATCGTCCACAACTGTCCGTAGTTTCATCCACTGAAAAATAAATATAGTTGTCCGCTATTATTTCAAGCAGTTGTCGAAAGCAGTGATATTTGCGGTTTTTTGTTAACTTTTGAATTCTGTAGTTTGTTTTGATGCAAAGAAGTTTTAATGTGTTGCTCAATCTAAAATTCCTTTTCAGCCGGAATCTTAGAGAAAATAAAGAAAATATATCAAACAATAGGTTTCATAATAAAATAAAGGGTTACTACTTACCATTTTGCTGCAAACTTTGCAAAATATTTTTTCCTGATCCAATGTTGGGAAATTTTTTTATCAGTTTATCAGTTTATCAGTTGGGGAAGACTACTGTCTTTAGGTATCTTTCACGTGAGTTGTCACTCAAACAATACTTAAAAGTCACATTTACACATGCAAGCGATAGAGTAAAATACTAACAATTTCCAAGAACTGAGCGCTCTCGCAAACATTTCTTTTTCTTGGAATATATTATCTAGGTATTAATTCAAACTTTCAGGAGGTAAAAAAACGATCTAAAGGCTGGGGAATATCCAAAAGAGCTTCAATAATTACAGGTCATTAAGAGCGCTACCCAAAACAGCCGCTAGCAAATACCGGTAATTTTGAGGGAAAAACTTTTAAAATGAAATATAAAAATTTTAAAATTTCACAAAAATATGGCGGCATATGCACTTCATTCCATTATATGCACTAAGTTGATAAATATGCAAATATGCAAATTATATGCATTTGCATAAAATCCGAGCCTTGTTCATGACTAATAAACTCTATTAACGAAAATATAACAAGGTCCAGTCATAGCAAATATTAATAGAAACCTTGTGGAATTTCTACTAGCTCTTGTTATATTTTCATTAACAGAGTTTACTACTTATTAGTTATAAATATAACAAGTTTGCCAGAAAATTACTTCTGACACTAATTACACAGCTATCAGATATGAAAAATAAACATGATTTATAAACTTAAACTTTTTCATCGTTACAAAATTCATCTTCAATTTATTAGGTTGTTGCATTACTTTTTTTATATAAATAATAGATATACAACGGATTATTTGCATTGCTGAAGGCGAATGATTATAAGATCTAGAGGGGCAATACTAGATTTTTTCATTACATATTTAGCAAGACCAGTGGCGGATTAAATGATGCCAGTACTCAAGGCAATCACTGTACAACGTGCCTCATAATATTTGTTGATGATTAACTCCCCCTTCCCAATGTAATCGGCTCCCAGGCCTCCTTGCGCATCTAGACACTTGTCTTATGGATAATCCTCCACTGTGATGAGCTTTGATTTATCGAAATTTTGACCACCAAGAACATCTACGAGTTTTAAAATGATTTGATTTAAACTAAATACGCAAATAGTGATGAAGGGATAATTCTCATCATCTATTGGAGGCGCTAGAATATCCAGTCACTATATTACACTTTATAAAGATAAAATCATAGTGGAAAAATAAAATATCGATCAACTTTGTCTTATTACCAAAATGTTGACCACCAATAAAAATTGAGTACACAAAATATGAAAACGATTTGTTTCAAACGAAAGTTCTGTTCAACTCTTCCATCCTCCGTCATACCCAAGCGACGTGTATAATATGAAGATAAAATTATAAGGGAAAAAGAAAATGTTATTGATAAAATATCGTTTTTCATTGAAATTTTTTCACTAAATGATTATTAAGATGCATTTATTTTACCTGAATATATAAGATTATGGCGTCGATTTGCTGTTTAGTTTCAGATAAAGCTTCTGATTATTCTCTAAAGTCTCTAACATAACCAATCAATAAGGTAGGTACAGCCTAGAAAAAATGTACCACATAAAGACAAAATTGTAGTGAAAAAAGAAAATATTACTAATGAAATTTCGTTTTTCATTGAAATTTTGATCATCAATTTGTTATTAAGATGGATTGACTGTGCCTGAGTACGTAAAATTATGATGGAGATATGCTGGTTAGTTTCAAGTGAGGCTTCTGATCCATTTCTAGGGTCTTTGCCATAACCATTCAATAAGGAAGGGAAGGAAGGGAGCTTAGTAAAAAGTATCATATCAAGACAAATTTGTAGTGAAAAAGAGACAATATTACTGATGAACTTTTGTTTTCCATTGAAGTTTTGACCACCAAATAATTATTAAGTTAGATCAATTGTGTCAGAATGCATAAGATTATGAAAGTGATATGTGATATGCTATATAGTTTCATATGAAGCTTGCAGTTAATGTAAAGGCACAACTATTCGATAAGGTACAGCTTACGTATGAAGGCAAAATTAGAGATGAAAAAAGAGAATATTACTGATGAACTTTACTTTTTCATTAAAATTTTGACCACCAAAAGCATCAGTGAGTATTTAGAATGATTGGTTTTGATTGAATGCAAAAGATTGCGACAAACATATTCTATTTAGTTTCAGATGAGGCGTCTGGTCAGTCCTTAAAATGTGAAGCATATTTGATATAAAGATAAAATTATAGTCGAAAAATAAAATATTACTGATGAATTTTAGTTTTTCACTGAAATTTTAATCCCCAAGGGCACCTGTGAGTGTAACATGGACCGACTTAAATAAATATACAAAATCTTGATAATATAATATACTCGTTTATTCAGTGACAGATGATAGTTGACTGCACTTCAGGCCGTCTACGCAAATACTGATTTGGTAGCCCTAGGTACGTCCCCAGTTTTTCTTATAAAGGGTGTCCCAACAAGAGCGCCGGATTTAAGTTTGCCGCCATTTTGTTAAAACGAGTTGTACGACGAATTTTTTTTACAGTTGTCACGTACATACCACATAATTTAAGAATATGGAGAAGTATTTAAACGAACAACGTTTAATTATTACAAGAACACATTACAAAAAGGGTGAAAGTTTTGCGAAAACAGTTAGCCAATTACGTCAAGTTTTGGGTTCGAAATAATGCGCCAAATGAATCAATAGTAAGGCGTTTAATTAAAAAATGTAAGGCCTAATTTACGCTGATGGATAAGAAGACAATTGTTCGTCGTCGTCCTTGTCGGCCAATTGAGAATAGATCCACGGTAAGGAATTTTGTGGCCAAGAATCCAGGAACTTCCATTCGACCAAGATTTAAACATTTCCAAAAGCACTATGTAACGAATTATGGTAGAAGATATGCATTTGCATCCGTATAAGGTTCAAGTGGTGCAAGAAGTCAAGCCAAGGGACCATGCGCAGCGCCGTTAATTTGCAGATTGGGTGTTGGAACATCATCATCAGATTTTTCGAAGAAAATCAGTTTTTTCAGATGAGGCACATTTTCAACTCGACCAATACGTAAAAAAGCAAAACTGTCGGATTTGGGGTACTGAAAATCCTCGTGTGATACTCGAACAATCAATGCATCTACCGCGAGTAACTGTTTGGTGGGGATTTTGGGCTAGGCGGAGTGATTTTCTTTGAAAATGTGGCTGGAAATGCGCTAACTGTTAATGGTATGAGGTATCGCAAAATGTTAACGGAGTTTTTGTGGCCCGAATTGGATGTAATTGGTGTGGAGGACATTTTTTTTTCAACAAGACGGTGCAACCTGCCACACAGCACGCGAAACAGTGGTGGTACTGCCGAACAAGTTTTCAGGCCATGTCTTTTCTCGATTTGGCGATCAACATTGGCCACCAAGATCGTGAGATCTAACGTCAATGGACGTTTTTCTTTGGGACTATGTGAAGGAAAAGGTGTATGCGATTAAGCCTGAAACTGTTGAACATCTTAAAGAGGAAATACGGGGAGATATTGGTGAAATACAGCTACATTTACGCGAAAATGTTATTCAAAATTTCAACAAAATAATAACCCTGTGCCAGAGGTTTTGTGGTGGCCATTTGCCCGATGTTGTATTTTACCTTTTATTGGAACTAATTTGCTTCATATTCAAATAAAAATGATTGCTTAATTAAATAAATAAATGTATTTTTCTTTAAAATTAAATTCGGCGCTCTTGTTGGGACGCCCTTTAGGTGGTCCATAACTGAGTAAGATAAACTTTGTTAATGGATCTGTACAACAACGTACTATCTATAAGCAATTGTACTTTGTGAATTTCTAAATGTGAATAAACTAAAGTTTCAACAATGTAAACGTTTTGTGAAATATTGGGGTTAATCTGGGTTGTTCCGAGTGTAGCTATTCTGCTCACACCAGGTTTCTCATTCCTTTTTAAAATCTTATAACATGTATTTGTAAGTAAGTGCATTAGCTAACATTAACTAACAGCATGTAATTTTACTAAATCTACGGAAAATCTCGTCCCCATTATGCTTTAATTGAGAAGTTATTTATTCGCTAATGAGGAATTTGACATGTGAGCGAAAGTGCTTACTAGTCGACATGGCAATAAAGATAATAGGAAAGATAATATTATAATAAGACTTGACCAAAATGTTCAAAATATTTGATAAATCTGGTAGCAAAGAACTGCTAGAAAATTACAAACAAATATTATTTAACAAATAAACCTGGCCACAGCAGTGTCTTTTTAAATAACCCTGATAGCCACCTTAATGCTTAACTTGACGTCAATCTAGAGACGGAATTTGAAGTCAAATTAACACAAAGACTTGGATAATAGTTAAGTAGGTAGTTAATTTTGATACAACTTAAGTAAAAGTCGTCATATGCAAGTTATTGTCGTTAAGTTAACCAAAAGTTTTTGCTACAAGTTCACCATAAGTTTTGTAGTTAACTTGACTTCAAATTACGACTGCATATTGTCTTTAACTTAGATGCAAATATTACTTAATTACGAGTTAACATAAACATAAGTTTGATGCAACTACTGATGTCCAAGATCTTGTAGTAAAAGCCTGGCTATCAGGGAAGACTTTAAAAATGTGCTTAGTACCTACACAATTTCATCAAGATCAAAACATTACAGCCATCTAGACTTTTTACGCAGTACTAATATTCTTTTAACTTTGCTGAACGCGTCCAATACGCTGAGGGGATTTCCCGTCTTTGTAGCGGGTACTTCCCCAGGAATCCCTGAATGAATGAAGTACAAATAATTCACTCTTGTACGCCTACATTTACATTCTATTTACGTCAAAAAAATAAACAGTGGCCTCATTTAAAATATATTAAATTTCATTAGGTTGATATTTAATAGTTTATTAGTGTGTTCTGATATTTTCGCGAACGGATAAGCCTTTTTTCAAATTGTAAAGTAATAAACGCGATCTTGTCCGTTCAAAGTAATTTCATTACAAAGTATAATAGTGTTTTTGATTTTTGTTGCGGTATAAAAGTAAATGAGTTTAGAGTTGAGTTAGTGCATTTTTGAGTATTTGGAAAAAGTAAGTAACTCTTTATATAATTTAGCCTAGAAATTATAATTGTAGTTTCTAGTCAATATGCACTTGCGAGTACATTGCTTCAGTTCTTGAATTTCGCGAGTAGTCCTTATTTTATTTGTAGTGCACGTTTATTAGGGAATAGAACACCCGCTTATCAAAATATTGTTGTAAGAATGTTTCCAATTTATGTCTGTTTCTAGAAATTTAGCCAAATAGTCTACCTATTCCGATCGCTGCTCATGACATCGTTAATTTACTGCACTGATAATAAGATAAGGCGCATTTGTAAAATGCATGAGCTGCATTTGGCGGTTGTAACGATTGTAAAAAAAATTCAGGGAATTTAAAGATATGTTCTTTTAACCTACACATAAAATATTATTTTTTTATGCAAATATTTTATAAAAGTTTCTTATTTATCTCATTATTTTTTAGTGAAAAGGATTCAACCATCTGGCTCTCAGAAAAAGAAGCTAAAAAAAGCGAAGACTGAAGAGGCAAAATCGCTTGCAGGATCTTTATCCAAATACCTTTCGAATTCTGAAGAGAAGAAAAGTGGTGTTGCCGAAAAAATTAATCAAACTGTTGAATCGGGATCTAATATACAAATCATTGATATTGAAACAGCAAACATAGCTGAAAAGTCTATTAAATGTGATATTAATAAAAACTCTAACGTGACTGACACTGAAATACAGGACTAAAAAACTAATAAATTAAAGAAAAATACTGAGGAAGCCGAAGACTACGTTGCTTCTAAGTTAGAATTCTTATCTTATTTCAATGATGCTGCACATTGGCCAATATCTGTTCCAGAGCATATCAGAATTTCGATTATCAAAAATGGCAGTGAAATATTAAAATAAGGACGGACCATTTGAATCTGTAGAAACACCAGCACTAAGGGAACACATCGTTGTTTAACTTTGCCGTGGTTTTACTCACATTTAAACGATACTAAATATTTAAGGAAATGGATGCTATACTCTCCATCAACAAAGAAATTATATTGTTACTGCTGCCGGTTATTTGCATCTGAGGGTGACAATCACACTAATAAATTTGGCTCTGGTTTTTGTCAGTGGTGGAAATTAAATCCAAGAATATCACAGCATGAATCATCTCATGAACATCTATCAAACTTATAAAAATGGAAAACGTTGACAATGGGCCTGAAACTTAATAAAATTGTTGATAAAGATAATTTGAAGATTATTAACGATGAAACTAAGAAATAGAGTAACATTTTACATCGCCTTTTAGATGTAACGCTATTCTTAGTCCAACAAAATCTTGCCTTCCGAGGCCACCGTGAAGATATTTCTTTGGAAAACAGGGGAAATTTTCTAGAATTAGTACAACTATTAGCGAAATATGATCCGGTGTTGAAAGAGCATTGCTTAAAACTAGAAGAGAACTACGAATATATACAAGTTTATTACGATGCAATTGAAATCTAATTTCATTAGAATCTAATGAAAACTAGACTGCAATTGCAAAGTTCACGTAGATGAGGCAAAGCTTCATCCATAGATACAAACGTCCTCAGGCGTGATTTTACGTACGTAATAAACTTGTATATATTCGTATATACAAGGCTTTATTATCTCAGCAGAGAGTAATGCTTCAATTAGCATGTAGCGAAAATGTTTGCATAATAAACAGTTAAAAGTCAGTTACAAGTCACCCAATGGAGGTTTGCTCTCTTGGATACTTATACGACTGACTAACGGCTTTAAATTGGAAGTGTATACAACCACCGTACCATGCTGATGAAGCCAAGGAAGGCCGAAACTAGTCTATGGTTGCGGTTGTACATATTTTCAATTTTAAGCACTTTTAACTGTTTAATTACAGAACATTTAATTGGTCATTTGTCAAAACTAGATGAAAGTAAAGTCACGCCGAGGATGTTTGTATCTATGGATGTTGCGATGCAACCCGTGATACAAGCTTTGCCTCATCTACGTAAACTTTGCAATTGCAGTCTAGTTTTCATTAGATTCTAATGAAATTAGATTCTAATGAAATTAGATTTCAATTGCATCGTAATAAACTTTTATATATTCGTATATACACAAGGCTTATTATCTCAGCAGATATTATGTTATTTGGTTTGCACGCTAGATAGCAATCTTTGTGTTACATGTACGCATCTGCGTCCTTAGCTAATATTTTGGTTGGTTTGAGTACGCACCCATAAGCAGCATTGGGTTGTACTTAGCACTGCAAACCATAATGTATTGACCAAGAATACCCGACTTAAATCAAAGATTATCGATAAAATTGCAACTGCTAAATATCGTCTTATGGACTTCCCCTTATAATAAGTTAGTTTTTGTTGTAAATAAATGAAAAGAAAACTTTAACAGTAAATATAGACTTATACCAGTATGCTGAGATTTTGACGTAAACTCGTCCCGTGCTCGCAGGTTGACTGCGAAGCAAATATGTGATGCATTGCTATGTGATACATTGCTAACATACTAACATTTTGGCAAATATCTCCGTTATTTATCAACCGCGTTCAATTATTACATCTGACTTTTGGTTGCATGAAGAACAGAAAAAAGAAGCAATCAAGTTAGACAAAGAAAAACTAAAAGAAAGCAAAAAAAGCAAGAGAAGAAAAAAGAAGTGAAAAAGAATTACAAGGAAAAACACCAAGAGGTATAAAGAAAGAGAGTTAAAGGGCAGTCAGAATTAAAGATAGCGGAGCCTCAATGATGTCATGGAAATGCTACAAATGTCAAGTAGCTTGGAAGGAGCAGTATTACCTAGAAAGGAACGCTAAATGGCTTTCTTGTATTTAGTGTGAACATAAATGTCACAAAATCTGAAATATTGGAGAAGTCTAGGAAACAGTGACTCTGACGAGGATGCTCAGTTTGTATGTGAGAAATGTGATATAACCCTAGACACCAGTGACGATAACAACAGTGAAAGCATCAGTGAGGATGAAGAAGATAATTGAAGCCAATATCTTTTAATTTTTTTTTACCTATTTGTTGGTTTTTATTCCGAATATTGAAGTATACCTAAAATAAAAAAAATATTATTTATTCGTTCCTTCTGTAAATCCCCTTTGTATAAATTATCTAATAGTTTATTATAAAATATAAAGTAATGTCCATTATTGGATCAACTAGTGTTTGAATTAGGATTAATTAAAAACATGAGTGTCCATGTATAGGAAAAAGTATATCTACTAAAATTAAACAAATTTTCCACATTTAAAATAACTTTTAAAAAAGCAACATATAAAGCATCCCAAAGAAAGATGTCTAAGCTTTCTATTGATATATATTTTATTTAGAAAGATTCATATATTTGGAAAGTTGGGGGCTCCCAACGTCAGTGGATTTCTTAATGTGTCCACTATTGGTGCCTTTACCCTATGCCAAAAAAGTTTAGATTCATATTTAACAGTTTGTGGTGATTATAAATTGAATTTTCTTGCAAACTCTATGCTACTACTGAATACTATTACCACACACAAAAAAATGGCCAAATCTGTTTCCCCACTGTTCTGCCATCTCATGGAATATATGCAAAAAAACCTAGATGGTAATCTAACTTAAATTAGTGCCTAGTTGGTCACTTAGGTAGCGGGAATTCTAGTGTTAAAGTACATTGAAATTGATATACATAAAATAAATAATTACAATATAATCTAAATGTATTTATTTACAATATATTACTCAGGAGCCCAAAATTTAAAGGTCCTATCATAAGAAGCAGTGGCAATATACTGATTATCAGGAGCTATATCAACACACATAATCTTTCCATCATGACCCGAAAGTGTTTTCAAAGGCTGCCAAGTCTTATTAGTCCAAAGTTTAGCTGTATTATCATAAGATGCTGTAACCAGATAATCTCCTCCATCTTTTTGAAATTTCACATCTGATATTAAATTAGTGTGAGCTGGAATTGTATAGAGAACATTTCTTTTCCTCAAATCCCATATTTTACAAGCATTATCCTCACTAGCGGTTGCGATGTGATACCCATTAGGTGCGAAATCAATGCCAATAATAGCTTTAAGGTGACCCTCCAAGAACATTATACATCTACCAGTTCGAAGATCCCAAACGCGCCCGAATGAATCCAAACCTCTGAAAATCGTAAATTAACTTCATTATAATTTCAGGAGATCGAAGTTACCCAGTGGCACAAACAGATCCATCAACTTGGAAGCAAATGCAGTGAACTGGTTTGACATGGCCTTCTTGATGCAGTACCTCAGTGCATTGTTCCAAATCCCATAATCGCCAAGAACAATCATAGCAGCAAGTTCCCAGAAAACGACCTGACGGATGGAAAGCCAATTTGGAAACTCTGTGCGGCACATGTCCTTCTATGTCTGCTATTGGCTCTTCGCTAAAAGTAGAATATTTCTTTTTATATCCTCTTTCTAAATATTTATTCTAATATTGCAGTTGTTGATAGTGTTGAAGTATAGATATCATGAACAAAAAATGCATCCACATAAAGCTAATCCTAATTTGTCTACATTCGGTTTTTGGTTTTACCTATTCCTTTGTTGCTGAATACCAGAGGACGGGCCAAACGTGCAATAATTTTAGAAGTATCTTAGCATGCTGTGAACTGTATCATTTACACTTACACTCCAAATTTTAAGAAAATTTACATTTACAAACTGAACTCAAATTTAATCTCAAAATTCCGACTTTGTTCATCTTTTTGCAAAATTTTGACTCATAAGTAAAAATGTAGGATTAATGTTTATATCATTTATTTATTTATTTATTTTACTTATGAGCCCGGTTGTACAAAGCAAAGTTAACTTCGTGATTAGCTAATTACATAGTTATCAGAGGGACATCGTTTTTAAGTGTTTCTCAATCGCATTGTTAAATATTTAGCAACGTGTTATATGTACACGTTGTTAAACATACGATTCAGCTAAATCTGCGTTGTATAAAATATTGTTAAGCTAATCAACTAATCATATTGTCAAAAATTTAATCATACCTCACTCTGTGATTAAACACGTTGTTAATTGTCATTTATGCTTTGTAGACGCAACAACTCTAAAAATGTTGAAATATTGAAAATAAATCTATGTTTAAAAATAAAAGAGGAATTAAAAAAAAACACTTTTAAATAAGTAGAAATTGAAAAAAATCTAAACTTTAGAAGAGTGGAGAATTTGAAACAAGTCTGCATAAAATCAAAAATATTAAAAAAAGTCTAATTCTTGAAAATCAGTTAAAATGTTGATAAATGTCCAATTTTTAAATAAAGTTGAAACTCCCTACAAAGTTGAAATTTTAAAAATATTCTAAATTTACAAAAAAGTAAAAATTTAAAAAAATACACAAAGTTTTCAAAAAAGATCAAGTTGAAATTTCCAACAAAAAAGTCAAAATTTAAAAAATATTTTGTAGAAACTTAAAATTTCCAAAAAAAAAGTTAAGAATTTCAAATATTATTAAAATTAACAAAAATGTCTACATTTTAAAACAAACATGTCAAAACTTTTAAAAAATCGACATTTTTAAATAATTTGAAAAAAATGGTGAAATTTTCAAAAAAATTCCGAAATTTTTAAAAGTATAAAATTTGAAAAGTAGTCTGAAATTTCGAAAATATTCAAAATTTTAAAGAAATGACGAGATTTAAAAAAATGAAAAATTTTCAGTGAAATCCTCTAAAAAAAACCCGAAATTTTCGAAAATCTCAAATAATAAATATTATTTATTATTGAAAATGCAAAAGAATCTCAAAAGGAAAGTCAAAATTTCAAAAAAAGTTAAGATTTAAAAAAATAAAAATACTGAAATAAGTTGATATTTTGAACGATCAAAATTTTCAACAAAATTTTAAATTTTGTAAAATAATCCAAAATTTTAATAAAAGGCCCTGATTTAAAAAATTCAATATTTTCAGATAATCGAAATTTTAAAGGGAGTTTAAATTTTCAAAAAAGTCAAAATTTTGAAATATTTCCAAACTTTTATAGGAATGTTTATTAATTTTATTTAACATTTCTTCGGCCCAGTTTGGAAATATTTAAATTTTTATTGTCAACAAACAATAAAAATTTAAATATTTCCAAATTAGGCCGAAGAAATGTTAAATAAAATTAATAAACATAATATTTCCGGTCAATAAGAGTTCACTATGAAGAATAAACCTTTTATAGGAAGTTAGGATTTTAAAAAGAAAATAACTTTTGGAAAATAATATCAACATTTTAAAAAAATTATGTTAAATTTTTGGACATTTTCAAAAAATTTAAGAATTTTAATAATAAAATGATCAAATTTTCAAAAAATTTGAGACTTAAAAAAATTAAAATTATGAAAACAAATGTAAAATTTTTCATACATTTTTGACGAAACATCGAGTATAAAAAATTAAAAATATTTTCAGCCAAGGCAGAAATTTTTGAAGAGCTTAAATATTGAAGAAAATTGAAAATGATCAAAAAGTTAGAATAGTGGAAAAGTAAAAATTTTGGTTCATTAAAATTTTAAAAAAATATAAGTCACAAGGATTAAAGAGCAGACATTTTTGAAAAAATATTTTCAGAGACATTGAAGATTTTTAAAAATATCAAAATTTTTTAAAAATAAGTAAAAAACTAGACATTTTAAAAAAAGATTAAAATTTACAAAAAAAAAGTGACGATAACTTTAAATAACAGCTAAATTTTCAAAAAAATTCAAAGTTTTGCAAAACGTCAAAAAAGTCAACATTTTAACTAAACATCGCGATTTCGGTTCGGAGTTTTAACAAAATGTTGAAAGAAAATCGAAAGGTATACATAAAAAGTTGAAATTTTCAAAAAAGTAGAAATTTCCGGAAAAGTCGAAAAAAGGCGAAATTTTAAAAAGTAGGACTTTTGGGAGTGGCAATTTTGAAAAAATTTCGGAATTTTCAAAAAAGTTTCCGAAGTGTAAAAATTTCCGAATTAAAATAGAAATCTTCAAAATCCGAAATTAAGTAAAAGAAACAAAATATTTCAAAAGTTTACATTTTAAAAAAGGGTCGAAATTTTAAAATAAAGCCAAAGTCGTTAAACATGTTTTTTTTTTTAAAAAAAGTTTCGTAATTGTGTGAAAAAAAGTCGAAATTATGAAAAAAAATACAGCCTTTCAAAAAAACTAGATATTTTAGAAAATGTTCACTATCAATCTTTTAAAAATATTACAATTTTCGAAAGAAAATATTTTGAAAAAATTATCAGAAAAGGCGGAATTTTTAAAAAAAGTCTAATTTTGAACGAAGTTGTATAATTTTGCAAAAGTCAAACAAATTAAAGCCGAAGTTTTGAAAAAAATTGAAATTTTGATAAAAAAATTCGAAACCTTCAAATGAACTCGACATTTTGGAGCAATTCATTAAAAAAGCTACAGTTTTCACAAAAGTCGAAATTTCAAACATTTGAAATTAAAGAAACTGATATGTTGAAAATGTCAAATTTTAAAAAAACTGATCTTTTTGATCGAATGATAAGATTAAAAAAATTTAAATAGAGAGGTTTGCAAGATAAAATCAAAATTTTGAAAAACGGTGAAAATTTTGAAAAATCGAACTTTTGGTGGTAAAAGACCAAATTTTAAAAAATACAAATTTCAAAAAAACGAAATTAAAAAAATCTATTCATTTAACAAGTTAAAGAATGGTTTGGGCGTGATAATATTGAAAGTGGTCGAGTAACATATTAGCTAGTTCAAAAAATAAAATGTTCACTGAGTTTCAATTTTCCGCCAAATTGTTTCCAGAGCACTTTATTACTCTTTGATTTAAGTCACAGAAGGTAAGTATAGCTTGACTAGCTTTCTGAAAAAACGCAACTTCGCAGTTAACTAAGTGGTTAGCTGCCAACGATGTTAAATCATTTTGAGCAACACAATGAAAAATTAATCACATGGTCAACTAATCGCTAACAATATGATCAATTTTGTTTTATACAAACGGGCTTAAGATTCAGATTAGAGATTATATCCTTAAACTTAGAATTTTAAGAAAAATCCACTTCTTGAAATTTCACATTTTTTGACCTGCTGATCCACAGTAAACATAAATGAAATATAAAAAACAAAGTTCCTCAACCGCTGCAATGTAACTCAAAGTTTAACAAGTAAACATCATGGCAGAAGAAATGGAATAAATTTTTTCACTTAGGTGAGCGAAATCCAGCTATTTAAAAAATCTATTTATCACATTTCTAAAAAAGATTTGACAATTGGATGAAGTGCAAAATTATTTAAAATGTTTTCAGACATTTACCTCTTCAAATCCCATAACTTTACAGAACCATCCCCTGCACATGAGGCCATATTGCAAGCCGTCTCCTCCTGACCAATGGTTGCCCTTGGATGGAAAATTACGGCCCCAACATTACAAGTGTGCCCCCTCAATTCTTGTTTCAGTTGACAATCTGGCACAGTCCAGACTTTGCACAATCCACTCCAAGAAGCTGTCGCCAGAAGTTTTGAATTAGGACTAAACTGACAATAAGAAATAGGTCTAGTATCTCCAATTTGACTCGAGTAGATTGAAAGGCTATGAATTTTCTTCGTTAACTCTTGTAGTTTTGCTGTTTTCGTCGCTGTTGGTAAATCAAGCATATCTCTAGCTTCCTGCAATCTTTCCTTTGCCCGTGGTAATGAATAATTCGCTATCCACAATCTAGCTATTCTTAAAGATTCTGGCCCTTCATGGTACCACGTCGTTTCATGGTCTTTTTCAAATTGTTTCCTTTCTTCTTCCTGCTTCTCTTCTAATGACGGCATCTTCACCAGTTCTACTGAGAATATCCCTCAATCTACTTCTCCTTTCAGCGGGGCCTTCACCAAATAAGCAGATAGGCTCACCAAGTTGGCGTAAATTTCTTTTAACTTCTGCATCATCAGTGGACACATTTATAGATCTTGCTTTTTTTCTTCTTTCAAATTCCTCTAAAAGCGCCTGCTTATCTCTAGACATAGCATCCTCAAGCTCCATATATTCTGTCGAGATATGAACCTGAGGTGCTTGGGATGGTGCATCGTCATTACTATCATCTTTGGCTTCCAATGCAGTTAAGCGTGCTCGTTCTGCATCTTCCAAAGAACCGTAGTGAATAACTTTCGTTTTTTTAACATACTGAAGTTCTTCGTCGTCCGACATGGTTAAAGAAAATTTCTAAACTTAATTGAAAACCACTGAACCCAAGTAAACTGATATAAATACCTTAGCTATTTAATCTACTTTTACAATGGGGATTATTACTTATATTTTAAATAAAAACATCTGTGTGATAAAAAAAAAATTAATTAGAAACTTTCGAGTTTAAGTTTTCAAATGCGTGTTTATGTTTTTGACAATCTATCAACCGGCATCAATTCGAAATGTCATTCGCTAAAAATCAGCGCAGCCAACAAAGAGAAAAGTTTTTCCCCTCATAAGTGGAGCACAGAGTCGTACGAGCTACATCTACCGATGTTAACATGAACTTGACAATTATCCGCGCAGGGCAGCCAAAGCTATGGAAAATGCAAATGTGGTGATGATAGTTTTTCCAATTTCTTTCTTGCGAGTCGGGGTGCTTTCAGTATGAACCTTAGGTTTAATAACACCAATGTTCAACGTTAATTTCAAAAGTCGAAATCGGAAAGGCATCTCTAGCTTATGTCTAAATTTTGGGAAAAGATAGAAAAGTAAACACTTCGAATTATGATCAGAGAAAAATCGAAGTATCAGAAATTTTGCAACAAAAATCAAAATCGTTAGGAAGAAATTCAAATTTTTGGTCAAAATTTTCAAAATAAACCGTTTTTCAGAAAAACAATTGAAAGCATGTTCGATATTTTGAAAATTAAAAATCAAAATCTTTAGAAAAAGTTGAGACCTTACGTTGGTTTTGGAAACAAGAATAAAAAGTCAAATTCGACTTTTGGGGAAATAATGGAAGTTTCGTACGTAAGAAACAATGTTCCCTAATTTTGAGTAAAGAACTAACATTTCCAAATTAATATCGAAATTGTGGAAAATATGAGTTTCGAGTTAAATTCGTAATTTAACGCTATACATCGAAATTTGGAGGTAAAGATTGAAATTTCGAAAACTAATTAAAATCTTTATAAAAAGTTAGTCATTTTGAAGTCGAAATTTCTTACACAAAAAAAAAGAAAAAAACTAAATACTCTGGTTTTGAAACTTGAGAAAAATTACAAATTTTAGGTTTATGACCAAAATTTTGAAAAAAAAAGTAAACTGACAGACTAGACATGAAATTTGGTGAAAAAGTCAAACTTTCGCACTGATATTCCGAATTTAATTTTTAAAACTTCTCAACATGATGAGTTAAACTCCAGATTCCAAAAAATAACGCAGAATTTAAAAACAAGGTTGAAATTCTGAATTTAAAAACGAAACTTGGGGCAAAAAAACGTAAAAATATCAAGTTTAATTAATGTGGAAATTTAGAATAATTTTGAAGGGAAAATATTATGTTTCTATTTGTCCCCATTTATTATTTAAAACGTCGCACCATACCGTTGACATATGAAAGAAGTTTGATAAAGAGTTGCAACCAAAACAAACCAAGCAGAAAATTCACGTCTTTTATTATGATTTAGCCCGAATGAAAAATTAAAGTTTGAAGAAAAATGCTCTATATTTACGGGCGTAATGTATATTTTAAATGTAAACGAGTTTTGGCTTTGATTTGGGGTGAAATTCGGTTGCTGAAATTCTAATTTCAGTGGGTTCTTACCCTAAATTTAAAAATATTAGTGACGCCACTGGTGCTGCAATTACATTAGGGAACTACATTTTTAAAATGGAACCTATTTTCGAAGCCAAATTAAAAATAAATGATACAATACTATTTATTGTTAGTTAATTTGTTTATCTACTAGCGACGTAAGAATGTTGTTTGCGCGCCGAAATTCAAATGTGCAGCTTTAGCTTCGGGAGCTCATAATGGGAGAACCATAGAATTAGGTAAGAAATTGACATTCAAATTTCCCTAGGTAGCGTTCCGTTGCCAACATAAGAAGTTTTTTACCACGCTCTTTTATCTCGTTATTTCTCAAAATTGCTTCACTCATAGAAAATGGTCTACTATTTCCAGATGTCATGATTTTTTCTCCACGTCCAACTCTGGCGTCTCTGTCTAATTATTTTTCAAAATTTCTAGAAGTAAATTTAAATGCATAAAGTGGCATAAGAGAAAGCTGTTTTCTGGGAATACTTGTTCGATTATATTAGATTTCCATCGAGTCTTAATTAAAAGGGTGTTTATAAATTGTGCATAAAAATATCGGCCTTTTAAAATATGTTGTAGTCGAACGTTCATTGAACTTGGAGTGTTCGTAAAGTTTCTTTTTTCGGTACACGAAAAATCTCAAGTTTATAAAAATAAATATGAAAGGCCTAGGCAATTACCGCGTACAGTCGAAGTCGGTATAATTTTGACCCCGTTTTTGGGTTTGGTTCGGCATATTAAGTCGTTTTCGATGCCGTTAGTTCGTGCACGCTGAAAATTGTCCATTTTCGGTTTTAATGGTAACTAAGTGTGTGTGTCGTGGGATAAAAGTTGAAAATCTAGAAAATTTTTAAGACGTGAGGTATTGATTTGCTTCAAAGGCTTGGCCCGGCGAGTATATACCAACTATACATGGTTTATAGGGGTCTTACGTGGTTGCTATTGGCTCACTGACTCATAAAAAACCAAGGGACACATTTTTTGTCGGAATTTTCCAAATGACTGACCGTGAACGCATAGAAACGCGTCTCCAAAATTTCAGAAATAACGTGACGACCTTTGTAATCGGAATGTTGTTTTCGATCCGAAAGTAAGGTGTCGGCGTATTTTGGAACGAAATGTTTTTGTTTTCGAAAAAAGTGTTTTAAGAAGTAATTGTGGAAAAGCCGTGAGAGTATTGATTATTTCCTGTGATTTTAAATAAGTGAAATCGGATATTCTCAAAGTGGGAAATAAGTGTTACGGTAAAATTAGTGCTTAGTTTTGAACATAACCAAAAATGCTGCCCCAACAGTATTGTTTAAGATGGAGATATCATCACTCAAATCTCCAAACTATGTTTTCCCAGTTATTGGAACGTGAGGCTTTTTGTGATGTTACATTAGCTTGTGATGGAAGAACAATTAAAGCACATAAAATTGTACTTTCAGCTTGTAGTACATATTTCGAAACTATACTCTCCCAGTATGAAGAAAAGGACCCAATTCTAATTATGAAAGATGTCAAATATATAGATATTAAGTGTTTGGTAGAATTTATGTATAAAGGAGAAATTAACGTAGATCATGTAAGTACCATAATTCTCATTTTATTGCATTTTTTGATGATTTGACGTTAGCTTAGTGGGCTTTGGACAACATTGGTTCGATACCATTAATTTGTATTTTAAACACCACGAATCAATGTTAAAGTCTTTACTATTTTACCTAATAGTTAGGTAATTGTTGGTGGTTTTTTGAACCAATAAACAAAATGCATTTTACATATTTCAAAATTATGTATGCGTAGCCTACTGTAAGAACAATTTTAGCAGATCAGTTGTAATAATTAATGCATCAGTTCTTATAATTAGACCAATTTTAAGAGCTTATTAAGTATTTACAGTAAGCTAAAGTAGATCAGTATTGTTTACTTAATTAATGATAAAAATCAGCTAAACAATTATATTTGTTATTGATGTTATCTCTCATTCATGAAGACAGGACGTTTTAATTAAATCATCTTGGAATTTAAACTATTTCATTAAAAAAGTACATATTTTGGAAGCTCCTGTTGCATGAGGTAATATTCAAGAAAAAAGTTTTATTTTATTTTGCAAGCAGTGCAATTATTTTGATGGTTCATTTCAGATGCACATTTGATATTAATTGAAAAAACTTGGAATAATCATAAAGTTTATATTATACTACTGATGATACATTATGTTTTAGTATTTTGATAATTATTTTAATATTTTTAAAGCTATTAAAATCGTTTCGGTAAATTAAACTATTGAAGTTCCAACACTTCTTAAAACGACAAATCCTAAGAAACGTTAAGAAAGCTTCTGATGTTGCACGATGTTACAAAATTGTTTCAGAAGATTTTCTCGAGGGGCTGTATGTTTTTGCAAACTGGTCAGTTTGGCTCCTGCTTTAACAGCTGATTTAGATATTAACTTTATTAATCACAGTTAACTTGTTCAATACTCATATTATTCAGTGGCATGCTATTCACAAAAACAAAATGAAAATATATATAAAAATAAGAAATGACTGGCCACGTGTTTTTTTCCTCAATTCTCTCTTGCTGAGAAAGTATCTTTTGTTTCTCTAAAACTTTAAATAATTAAATAAAATTTTTTAATATCTTGAATTAATAAACTTCAACTTTCCAAGTTTTTTTAAGAGCACACATTTTTTTTTTAATTCGAGAAAAGTAAAATTTTAGAAATCAAAATCTAAATTTTGAAGAAAAGGAGTCGAGTTTTAAGTCAAAATTCTAGAAATACGTAACAATTTTGAAATTTTTAAAGTAAAATGGAAAGTTTTGATAAATAAATGAAGTAACAAATTCTCTCAAATTTTCGAGTTTTTCTGAAAATGTTCAGGTTTGGGGAGAACTTGCAAGAAAAAGGTTAAGTATTCAAGTCTGAAATCAATTTTTTGTCATTAAAATGGAAATCTATTAAATGAATCTCTAAGCGCCAACTGACAGACAACACACTCCCTAAACGGATAGGTGTAGGAGCATGAAATTTCATACATGTATTCCCCCTAATACGTAGGTGAGCACTGAGAGAGGATTTTTCAAAATTCAGCCTCAAAAATACTAAACATGGGCATTAATGAAAAGGTGATTTTTTATGTAATGAATAATACTTAGGATTGCATTTAAAGTTGCCTATAAGTGTTGAGAGCTGATATCGTTGATCAACGTATCTACACAAATTTTGCCTTTTTATGAATTATTTTTTTAATTTAAAGTTGAAATTTCATATTTAAAGTTATAATTCTTAGGCTAACGTTGTAACGCAGCGGATTAGGGTCAAAAAACCTTTGTATTTCTACCTACAAAACTTTTTCGAAATTTTTAATTTAAAGTCTAAATTTGGATATGTAATTTCGAGAAGAAACTTTAAAATGTTTTAAAAAAATGTTTCCCCTCATTTCCTATTTCTCGAAAATACTTCTAGACTTCGACTCTTTTTTTTTTGAAACTTTTCAGTGTAAACTTGTAAAATGGTCCTTTTTGAAATGGGAGCTTTAAAATCGAAATTTAGTTAGGTCTTGAATTCCTTTTATAGAACTCGTTTAAAATTTAAAAATTCGTAATTTGGAACATTATATTCTTCAAAAAAGTTAAAAAAATATCTGGAACAGGCGACTTTTTCAAAAAGTTAAGATAATATATACACTTGCAAAAAAAATTTGAAAACATGTCGAAGTTTTCAGAAAAAGACAAATTTTTGAAAAAAAATATAAAAATTTCGAAAAAATTTTAATTCTGAAGAAAGTCATAACTTCAAAGAAAGTCCAAATTTTGACGATGAAAGGTAGAAATTTAAAAAAAAATACGTAAAAATTCCGAAAACATTCAGAATTTCAATAAGTGGCACTTTAAAAAAAAATCAATTTTTCAAAAAAAGGTCAAAATTTTTGGAAAAATAGTGTATTTTCTCAAATTTACGACACAATGGTCGGAATTTCGAGAGAAAGACAAAATTTTCGAAAAAAAGTCGGATTTTTAAAAAAATACAAAACTGATAAAAAGTTTGAATAAAAATGGAAATTTTCCAAAAAGGTGAATATTTTGAAAACTGTAAAGGGTTAAAAAGAAACTGTTTCAACATAATCATATTTATAAAAAAAAACAAAATAAAAAAAAAATAAAAATTTTGAGAAAAATTTTTGTGTCAAAATTTGTACAAGAAGTCGAAATTTTGAAAAAAGGGAGAAATTCTCCACAAAAATCAAATTTTGAAAAAAGGTATAGCTTTGAGAAAAATTCGAAATTTTAATGATAAAAGGATCGAAATTTTCAAAAGAAAAAGTGAAACATTCTGAAAAAAGTTCGAAATTTTTATCAATGTCGAAATTTTGAGAAAAATTCAATTTTTCAAAAAAGTACAAATTAAAAAAAACTAAATTTGTAAATGAAAGTTTAGTTTACTACATAAAAGTTGAAAACTCCAGAAAAAGTGGAAATTTTTGTCAAAAGTTAGACCATGGTGGGAATTTCAAAAACAAAAAATAGTAGACGTTTTCAAAAGTTAATTTTTCAACATGATCAAATTTATAGAATTTTGAACTAAAACCACAATTTTAAGAAAAGATCGAAAATTTTATATAAATATTTTCAAAAATTTCAAATTCAGAAAATAACTTAAAATCCTAAATGAAGACGAACTGAAAAAGTCTTGCGATTAACAAGATGATTAAACATTCGAAAAAAGTGGAAACTAAAAGAAAAAATGAGAAATTTTGAATTTCGAACTCATCCAAATGCATATAAAGACGAAATGCTTTTAAAAAAGTCGAAACATGTTTAAAAATATTCAATATAAATCGAAATCAGACTTTCCAAAAAGTCATCATTTTTCAAAGTTAAAATTTTTAGAGAAAGTCAAAATTTTGAGGGAAAGTCAAAATTTAAAAAAAATAGTCGAATCAAAAAAAATTTAAACACACAAGAGAGCCGATGTTTGCAAAAGTTCAAACTTACAAAAAATTTAAATTTTGAAAAAGAATTAAAATGCTTTGAAAAAATTGAATTTAAAAACAGTCGAAATTGAAATTTCGAGTCGACATTTCAAAAGAGGTCAATATTTTCAAAAATTAGGTCAAACATTTGAAAAAACCTTGAAATTTTTTAAAAAATTCAAAACTTTCGAGATACATTCGAAATATTCAAAAAAATGTGAAGTATTTAAATGAAAATTTTCAAAAAAGTTGACAATGTCAAAAAATAAAATGTTTAACAAGGACAAAAGTTATAAAAAAAAGTAAAAATTTAAATAAAAATCGAAATATATCCTAATAAGAATTTTGAAGAATTTGGAGAAGTGAGAATTTTCAAAAAGTCCAAATTTTGAAAAAAGTCGAAATTTTCAAAATCAAGTTGAAATTTCGAGGAAAAAAAAGGAAATTTTGGTCGAACGAGAACAGATCGACTTTTTGAAAAAAAGTGGTTATTTTAAAATATCGAAATTTTCGACATAAGTCGAAATTCTCAATAAAAATTGAATTCTTCAAAAATGTCGAAATTTTCAAAAAAGTGACCCAAGAATTCTTTCTCTTTTTTAACGTAGTCGAAGGTGCGGGTATCCGCTAGTTTGTTAAATAAATTTCAAGATTTTTTTCGATATGTTTTCTCAGAGTTCTGTTTCTTTTTAAATTTAGAGTTTTAATTTGAATGTTGGAGAAAAAAACATCTAAATTTTCAGGGCAAAATGGAAACTTAGAACAAGAAGAAAATTTAAATTTTGAATAAAAGTCAGCTTTTCGATTTTGGGGTTGACAACTGTTAGTTTTCCCAAAATTTATACTTTTTTTAGAAATGTTCAGGTTTGGAGGGAAATTTTAAGAGAAAACTAAAAGTCTGAAGTCTGCTTTGTAATTAAAATGGATTTGTTTTAAGTAAATAATTGTTTTGAAATATTTTCTCAAAATTCCGAGTTTAACCTTGAATTTTGCTTTTGTAATTTCGAGTTTTAATCTGAAATTTTGGGAAAAAATCTTAATTTTGAATTAAAGTGAAAATTTCAAAGGAAAAATAGAATTTTTTCAAAATTTTGATTTTAATCTATAATTTCGAAATGTTACATTTTCATGAAGTTCTTGACGGAAAAGGGAAGAACTACTTGACATTTTGCTCCAGTTGTCAGCTTAATATTGAAATTTTTGAACTAAAGTAATAAATTTAAAGTTTTCTTGAAAATCGAAATTTTTTAAACATGAATTTAAAAGTTTTCTCAAAATCTCGACTCAAAATTCCATGTTGAAACTTGAATCCTATTTTTAAAAGTAAAATTTCAGTTTCTTTCTAGATCTGAACTTTGTTCTTAAAATAGCTTGAAATTCCGATTTCAAAAATTTGGATTTTTTTTAAATAAACCTTAGAATTAAATCGAGATTTCAGGAATAAAAAAAGTCCAAACGAAAAAAGTTTAGCTTATTAAAAATATTTTTCAGAAATTTCAAATTCACCGATTTTTTCCTCGAATCATCAAATTTGAATTCAAAATTTTAAATTTTTTAAAATTTCAAGCTTCCAAATGAACTCTCAGAAATGGCGAAGTTGAGACAAAATTTCATTATTTATGTTTTATCGTTTTAAGATAAAAATATTTAAAGAATTTTTTATTATTTAAAATTACGGGTTCCCTTTGAGATGTTGAGTTTCTTCTCAAAATACTGAGTTTAATCCGCAATTTTTAATTTTTTTTAATTTTGACTTTTAGTAATGTATACATTACCATTTTTCTAGAAATTTTATTTGGCTATCCTAAATTTTTGTCTTTTTCTCGAAATTTTAGAAATTTCGAATTTAAATTCTCGAAATTTTGTTTCAATATTTAGTTTTTTTTTCTTTTTTTAATATACCGTATTGTTTTTTAAAGATTTTGAATTATATTTTTAAAATTAGGACATTATAAAATTTCCCCTCTTTCTCAAACTATCTGCTTTATCCAAAATTTCGAGAAAATGTCGAAATTTTGATACGTAATTTAAAATTTTTTAATTTGTGATATTTTTTTGAACCTTTCGACTCTTTTCTCGAAATGTTGGTTCTGTTGTGAATATACCACTTCGCTGAAAAGTTTGCCTTTTGAAAATTTCACTTTTTTTGAAAATTTTAACCAAGTTTTAACTTTTTTAAAATTGTGATTTTTCATAATTTTCGTTTCCTTTAAATGTCGACCTTCTTTAAAGTTCCACACCTTGTTTAAAAATAATTTGAAATTTTCGAATGTTTATCAAAATTTTTGTTTTTTCCAAGCATTTTAATTTTTTTGGCTCAGAAATTTCACGTTTTTTTGAAAATTTTGAAATTTTTTGAAGTTTCGATTTTTTCGAAAAATTATATTTTTTTTTGAAAATTTCAACTTCATTGAATATATTTTGATTTTTTTTCAAAGTTTGAATTTTTGAAACCTGCGATATCTTTCAAATTTTTCATTTTTTCAAAATTTTACTTTTTGGAAATTTTGATCGACTTCTTTAAGTTACACACCTTGTTCAAAAATAATTTGAAATTTTCGAATTTTTATCAAAATTTTTGTTTTTTCCAAGCATTTCGATTTTTTTTTTGCTCAGAAATTTCACGCTTTTTTGAAAATTTCGAAAATTTTTCGATCTTTTTGGAAAAATTATATTAAAAAAAAAATTCAACTTCGCTCATTTTCTTTCGAAGTTTGATTTTTTGAAACCTGCGATATCTTTCAAATTTTTCATTTTTTTTAAATTTTACTTATTGGAAATTTTTAATTATTTTTCTCTTCGAAATTTTGACTGAAAATTTCGCCTTTGAAAATTTCGAATTTGAAAATTTTGATTTAATAATTTATATTTATTTTTACATTTTGACCTTCGAATTTCAATGTTTTCAGTTTTACCAAAACCTCCATTTTTTTTTAATTCGACTTGTTCTCAAAGTTTTGCGTTATTTTAAAAATGTTGACTTTTAATTCTTCGACTTGTTTTAAATCTTTAGCCTACAAATTGCAATTTTTCACTTATTTTCTCGCAATATTGACTTTTTTTTGTAAATTTTGATTTTCGAAGAATTATACTTTCCCTAATCCTTCGACTTTTTTGAAAATTTTTAAGTTTTTTATTTGAAGATTTTGACGCTAAAACATTTCGACTTTTTCGGTTTTTTTTGTGAATTTCGAATATTCTGAATTTCATTTTTTTTTTAAATTTCAAAATACCCACTTTAATAATTTCAAACTTTTTTCTTTGGAAAATTCCTACCATTTTTCAGAATGTTGACTTTTTCTCAAAGGTTTTATTATTTTGTGAATATTTGATCTTTTTTGAAAACTTCTGCTTTTTTTTCAAATTTCGAGCATTAAAAATCTATACTTTATGTGTTATTTGTTATTTTTTTGGAAAATTTGAATTTTTCAAAATTCTGACTTTGAGATTGTGACCATTTTCCACTTTTTTCGGAATTTCGTTTTCTTCGTGAAATTTTGACTTTTTCTATGAGTTTTAATTGTTCTGAAAATTTTGGTTTTATTGCAAAATATCGACTTGAAAAATTTCGACTTATTTTGTAATTTTCACCTTTTTGAAAATTTCAACTTATTTGAAAAATTCAACTTTTTTTTGAAATTTTTAACCTTTTATTAAAAATGTTTACCTTTTCAGAATATTGAATTTTTTTAAAATTCCCACTTTTTCGGTATTTCATTTTCCGAGTTATTACATGCAACAATTTTGAGTTTCTTGTAAATTTCCACTTAAATTTTTGATATGTTCACCGTCGACTTCAAATTTCTCGACTTTTATGGTTATTTTCACTTCTCTTTTTCAAAATTTTGACTGTTGCTCGAGGTTTTGACATCCTTTAAAATTTGTGTGGGTTATTTTCGAAATTTCGACTTTCTTTTAACTTTGACTTTTGTACATTTGACTTTATTTTGAACAATTCAACTTTTTTCAAAATAACTTTTTAAAAAATTTGACATTTTCTGAAAATATGCACTTTGTTTTGAAATTTTCGACCATATTTTAAAATATCAATTTTATCTAGAAGTTTGGCCTTTTACAATTTTACGTTTTTGAAAAATTTAATCTTCTTTGAAATGTTCCACATTTTTATTGTTGAAAATTTCGCCCATTCTTCAAAATATCAACTTTTTCTCGAAGCTGTGGCTTTTTTTTTAAACTCTTATTTTCAAAATTTTACGTTTATGAAAATTTCAACTTTCAGAAATTTTCACTTTTGTGTTGTTGAAGATTTCTTCTTTTTTTCGAAGTTTTGACTTTTTTACAAATTTGAATTTATAAAAGTTTAAACGATTTTGAAAAGTTTATCTTTTATTTGAAAACTTCTACTTTTTCAAAATTTTGCCTTTTTTGCAAGATGTCGACCTTTTGTCAACATTTTGACTTTTTCTGAAAATTTAGACTTTTTTGTGGAAGGACGAAAAATATAGTTCAAAATTTCAACTTTTTTTGCCAAGTTTTTTCTTCGAAATTGTCGACTCTCTTTACGTTAACGTATTGTTTCGTCATAATTTATTTCCGTATATGATATACAATAAATATAATAATTACATCTGTTAATTTAAGAGAAAGGACTTTTTTAAGATAAAATAATTCGAATATTATGAAAGATTTTCTAAAAATTTTAAATTTTTGAAAAAGTTAAAATTTATAAAAATACACGGCATTTTGAAAGAAGTTTAAAATTTTGAAAAATTATAAATTTTCGAAATTTCGAAAAATATTCGACATTTTTTTAAAGAAATGTTGAAATTTGATAAAATTGAAGTTTGCAAAAAAAATCGAAATTTTGGATGCCATATTTACATTAATTTAAAAGAAATGAAATTTTGAAAATTAAGAAAAGCTTTTTATAAAAAAAAACCAAAATTTGAAGAAAAATTGTCAATTAAATTCGAAATTTTAACTGAAAAGTCGAAATTGAAAGGTTAAAATCTTCAAAAATAAGTTAAAATCTTTAAAGAAATCTAAAATTTAAAGCAATTTTGAAAAACTGTCGAAATTATTAAAAATGTCGAGATCTACAAAAAAAAGAATAGAAGTATTCGAAAAGTTCCCAATTTTGTTGTCTAAATTTTCAAACATGAAATTTGAAATGGTCGAAACTTACAAAAAAATTGAAATTTTAAAAAGTAGAAATTTCGAAAAAGATCGAAATTTTAAAAAATAGAAGTTTTGAAAAAGATCGATCTTTTGAGAAATGTCGAAAATTTTAAAAAACTTTAAATTTTGGAAAAAGAGTTTCTAATCTGTAAGTTATGAGAAAAAATGAAATTTTCGAAAAAATTGTAATTAAAATTACCTTAATTGGAAAAAAAATCAAATATTTCGGCGAGTCCAAATTGCACAGGAAAATGAGCTTTTTAAGCTTGCGTTTAACATTTTGATAAAAAGATGAAATTAGTTTAAGAGTTTTAGCTCGGATATTTCGAGAGGATTACGAACATTTTAGAAAAATTCCATATTTCAAGCTTGGAATAGAAATTTTAGGAAAAAAATATAAATTCCAAGTGTAAGCTGAATAATTTCACGAACATTACATTTCCAGAAAACAGTTCAAGTTATGAGAAAAACTCATCAACAATTATTCGTTCCAGTTTTATCTCGGAAATTTAGAGAACAGTTACGAAGTTTTTAGAAATAATTCCACAAAGTTCAAGTGTAAGCTGCAGTTGGAAAAGTCGAAATTTTGAGGAAAACTTGAAATTTAAATGTTTCAGATTTTGAAAATATAGTAGAAATTGCGAGAAAAATTCGACATTGATAATAATAGGTCACGTTTTAGCTTAGGTATTTCCAAAGAGATTACCAATTCTCTAGAAAAATTACAAATTTAAAGCTTAAGATCGAAATTTTGGGAAAAAGTAAAAATCTCGAGTGTAAGCTAAACAGTTCCATGAAAAAATCGAAATTTCGGAAAACCTTTCAAATTGTGGGAAAAACTATATATTTATAATAAAAATCAAGGTTTAGCTCGGAAATTTGGAGCAAGATTACCAACTTCAGTATAAGTAAATACTTTGATGACAATATCGAAATTTCTTAGAAAACTTGATATTTATAAAAAGAAATTCGTCATATTTTGTGGAAAAAATTCAAGTTGCGAGAGAAACTAGAAGAGTCTAAGTGTCCGTCTGTTGACTGATCCTTTGTCCGGGCTAATCTCAGCAACTGCTAAATATATTTTAATTAAACTTTTACTAGGTGTCAGGTGCTCTTGAGGGTACCTTTTACGCTAATTTTATCGCAGTAAAACTTAACTTTTCACGTTTAAAAACTTAGCCTCAAATAAAATTTGAGGTTATGACACGAACATATAAAAGAGAAACCAATTCGCAATGTTTATTCCTAATATAATATTGCGCGACACCTACAATTCTAGTGGTTACTAGAATAAAGAACGCCAACCCTTGAACCCATTTAAAATAAAAATGGGAAATTATTTTATTTTAAAGTATGACGTTATTGGAACTTGTGGAGACAAAGTTAGCTAGCTTGTAATAAAAATCGAGTGTTAGCTCAAAAGTTTCGAGATAAATTACAAACTTTCTAGAAAAATTCCAATTTTCAAGACTAAAGGCGAAGTACACGGGCGATCCAGCTTCACTTGGACTTTTTTTTGTCAAACCTTATTTTTTCGGCTTTGCAACATTTGTCTTTGTAGCAGACAGCATATATCGAGAGTACGTTATGTGAAATGAATGAGTAGAGTTGAATGTGGTGGTGGCGATGGCTCTGCGGTTAGGAGCCTGGTCCGTAACGTGAAGGTCCAGGGTTCCACTCCCAGTCGCTGATTACATATTTTTAACTCTACTACAGTTTCAAAAGTGAGATTAGGAATCCACCTGACAGCATAGCACTTATGTTTACCGAGGTGTCGGATTATGGCCGACAACCTAGGACAGCTGTGTTGTCAGGAATGGCCGAGTTGTAGCAGACAACAGATACCGAGAGTACGTTATGTGAAATGAATAAGTAGAGTTGAGAGTAGTAAGGTGAAGATTCTGGGTTCGACTCCCAGTCGCTGATCGCTTATTTTTAACTCTACTATCCCTTTAAATTCTTATTTTTCGTGTTAATTTATCGTTTAAATGTTTTTTACGCTCAGACGCAGGCGGACGAAGCCCGTATTATTCCCGAACGATTTTTTTTTTTCGATTTTCCCCCGATGTGGGCTCTTGACGTTTTGTAGTATCATTTCGTAGAGTGACATGCTTATTTTGGAAATTTTCAAAAAATGCAAACAAAAAAGAACCGCGCAATTTGTAGAAAAGTTCGAATTTTTGAAAAACAAACTTAAAATAATTTATCATTTCGAAAAATTTCCAAATTTGAAATTTTCGAGTTAAAATTTTGAAAAATGTCGAAATTTTCAGGAAAAGTTAACATTTTTAAAAATAGGCACTTTGAAAAAATTGATATATTTAAAAAAAGTTAAAATAGTGAAGAATGGTCAAAAAATTTGAAAAAATATATTAACATGAACAAGTCGAAATTTTCAAAAAAAAAGTCAAAAATTTAATGAATGGAGTAGAGTATAAAATTCGAAAATGATGTGAAATTTAAGATACCAAGTAGCAATTTTCGAAAAGTCAAATTTTCAATTAAAAAAACCAGAGGGGGTGGTAATACGGAAATGTGGAACCTCCCTTTACTAAGAATTTTCCATTTTTATCTACTCGTAGATGTAAATGCCAAAGTTATATTTAAAAGCCTCAAAACAACTGACAACATCTGTTGTGCTGCTAGTTTTGCTTTAAGCAGAATAAGTCTCAATTTTCATGTTTAAAACATTTTACATTGCGAAGTGTTTTGTACGAAAATTGTGTCCCATTTAGTGTCAAATAATTTCTATGGGTTTCAGTAGTTCCATGTAAGTTTTGTTTATATTATTTAGTCAATAAAATATTTGCATCCAGTACTTTAAATATCTAACTTATTTTTTTTTAATTTCTTTAGGCAAACTGAGCGATGTTTGATAGGGGAAGACTATTGGTTTCGCGTTACCATCAACCTAATTCGCGTAGGCGACGTGCTGCAATGTTTACTGTTTATGTACTTGTGAATAGAATCCGCAATATAATTAAAAAAAAAACGTGAGATCGGTAGCGGAGTTCAAACACAGACCCCGCTACGCATTCGTATAGGATTCTAGACCACTGGACCAATCCAGCTAACAGTCTTGAAAAGCTAAACTGGCCTGATAATCTAACCCTCCCCGCTGAAGTTGAAATTGAATATGCGAAAATGTGTATGCTATAATTGTTTAAATTGTATTTTAATTTGATTATTATTATTCCTATTCTATAGCGTAAACGAAAAGCTGACTATATCAGAAAAGAAAAAAACGCTGGCAAATTACAGATAGTGTCAATTCGAAAGGACGGCACGCAATGTGCAAGATTAAAGTATAAATCAAGATCAATGCTTCACACGTACATAATTTCGCCTGCGTAATGCGAAACGGCAGGAGTAACAACAAGAACTAATAACATTTAGCCGAGCGTGTGGCGACGCTGTTATATTTTTAAATGACATTTCCTAAAATCTTCAATAAATATTTTGATTTGAGTAGTATCACACTCACAGTTAAATGTTTTGATTTTTGTGCTTTTGTGATCCCAGTTATTTCTTGTAAAATATGAAATAGCAGAGTATATTTTTACTATTATAAAATAGAAACTTTAACTATGGAATATGTGATGAATGCAATGGATAATATTACTATGGCGTCGAGATTCGGTCAGGATCAAGGCTAGCTAGTATTAGTCGCCTGTTACCTGAGTTTAATGTAAGTAATATAAAATTATAGGTGTGTACTCCGCAGGTATCAAAATACGAGGGTGTTCCGATAAGTACTTAGCCTCACCGCCTGATGGCGCCACTATCGCAAGAGAAATTTACTATCGTGTAATACATTCTCGTAGACGGCTACTATCGAAACTTCAGCCGAATCGGACTCGTAGTTTTGTTATCACCGCGTGTGATTCGATTCTTGTTTTTGGAAGGGAAATCGCGCAGCGAAATCAAAGAGCGCTTGAATGCTGTGTACGGTGACTCTTCTCCTTCAATGGCGACCGTCAAAAATTGATTTAACGAGTTTCAGCTTGGTCGCACGTCGATTTTTGATGAGCCACGCCCAGGTGCCCCGAAAACGGCTTCTACGGAGGATAACGTGACAAAAATCCACGATCTCGTATTGGCAGACCGCCGATTGAAGGTACGCGAGATAGCTGAGACAGTAGGCATCTCAAAGGACCGCGTGGGTCATATCCTGCATGAAATTTTGGGCATGAGAAAACTGTCGGCGCGATGGGTGCCGCGTTTGCTCACTCCGGACAACAAGCGCAACCGTGAGACCACTTCAGAGCAGTGTTTGACGCTGTTTAAGCGCAATTCGAAGGAGTTTCTGCGTCGTTTCGTGAGCGTCGACGAAACATGGATCCACTGGTATGGCTAGAGACCAAGGAACAGTCGAAACAGTGGACTTCACCCGGTGGCGTCAGTGAACGTGCTCCGAAGACTGCCCTATCGGTGATGGTCACCGTTTTCTGGGATTCACAAGGTGTGATCTACATCGACTACCTGGAGAAGGGCAAAACGATCGCAGGGCTGTACTATGCCGAATTATTGGACCGATTCGACGCCGAATTGCAGAAAAAACGGCATCGTTTGGCGACGAAAAAAGTGCTATTCCACTATGACAACGCACCGGCTCACACCTCCGCCCTCGCCACGGCCAAATTGGTCGACTGGGCTACGAACTACTACCCCATCCACCGTATTCTCCAGATTTGGCCCCGTGCGACTTCTTTTTATTTCCAAACTTGAAAAAGTCACTCGCCGGGCAGAAATTTGAGTCGAATGAGGAGGTCATCGCCGCCACGGAGGCCTACTTTGTAGACATCGAGAAAAAGTATTTTTCAGCCAGGTTAAAGAAGTTGGAGCATCGCTCGTTGAGAAATAAATCGCCACTTTTCCAAAATTTTTGTTTTTTTTTTTTGTAGCCTAAGTACTTATCGGACTACCCTCGTATATAACCATTTTGGGTTAGTTTCATAACAATTAAATTACTTCATATTAAATAATAGGAAACATTTTATCACTGTCATTTCCTAGTTTTAAGTTTTTACTTCGGTCGGCATTCCGCATGACGGCCATTTTTTTTTTATAAACCATGCCCTCCCGTTAATGTGTGAAACCCCTTGCTGTTGCTAACAACTGGATGTGGTATTATACACATTAATTTGATTTTAAACAATGATAAATTCGGTTGGCGAAAAAAATTCCACAACATAAAGTAGCCCAAAAAAAGAGCAGTCAATGAAGATTCAGCCTCATCCAAAGAAAGTGACATCAGCGTCGTTTCTGACTCGTGTAGCAATCCAGAAGTCTATTTTGGAAGACAACCCAACTCAAAAGATGAGGTAGTTTGCCTTCTTTTAAACATAGCCTGATATATGAACAAAACTATATATAAACAAATGTTAGAGCGAGTCCATGTTTTCCACCAAGTGAAGATTGCCACTTTCCTGGAATTTTGTATTTCTCTTTCGATCTATGTTCCAAAAGTTAATTTTTTTATTCAGTATTAGTAAACCATTAATCATAAACCTCGACGTTTGTTTTTTGTGCATATTACTAAAAATAAGAATTTTTTGTCTGCAAAACAAAATGGGGTTCCATATTACTCTATACTATTTTTAAAAGAAGAATCCAAAAAGTAGAATTTTTTAAGATAAAGGCTAAATTTCGAAAAAGTAGATTTTGAGAAGAATTTTAGGAGAAAGAGAAAAATTTCGAGAAAAAACGAATTTCGACGAAAAGGTCTAAATGATCAGAAATATGAGTATCGAATATTGGAATGAAAATTAAAATTTAAAAAAAATGAACCATTTAACAAACAATTAGTTTTTGAAAAGTTAGAATTAAAAACAAAACGACATTCTGAGAAAACAGTCAAAATTTCGAGAAAAAAATAATCGAGTTTTTCAAATAAAGAACGACGAATTTTTGACCTAACCTAAATAAAACAAGGATGAATTTTGAAAAAATAGTGAACTTTCGAGACGCAAACGAATTTCAACGACAAAAACGAAATATCAAGAAAAAATGAAAATTTCGCATAAAAAGCCAAACTTTGAGAAAATGCTCAAGTTTTGACAAAAAACAAAATTTTCAGATGAATAGCATTCCCAAAGTATTTACTTTTTTACCAAAAGGTCGACCAAATTTCGAGGAACAGGCAGATGTTAAAGAAATCGAAATTTACAGAAAAAATCGAATTTTGAGAATTGGCGAAATTTCGGGGAAAAAAAGACAACAAATTTGGAGATAAGAATTCGAAATTTTGACAGTCAGATTTTGATAAAAAAAGTCGGATTTAGGAATAAATTCGAAATTTCGGGAAGAAATAGGCAAATTTTGTGAAAAAATACGAATTTTGAGGAAATGTCGAAGTTCCAAGGAAAAGACGAATTTTGAAAAAAAAATGGAAACTTCTGGGAAAGGTTCTCCCAATTGGGAATATAAATCTTGGGACTTTTGCATGAATTAGGGGGAGCAAGCTCCCCACCCTGTCGTTGTTTAGCTAGTTACTAGGAAAAGAAAACAAGGGAACTGCAGGGCTGAGCAAATTACTGCATTAATAATTAACTTAATAATAAATGCTGTGACTATGAACCTGGTTAATTAATTAATTAGGTAGGTTAGTTACAGACCCCAGGTAAAGAAATCCTCCTCTAAACCAAAATATATGACTTTGAGACTTTGATTTTGAAACGCCAAAGTTTGCTTGAAGTATGTTTAGGGAAAATATGAAGAATAGGCTCGAAATGTTAAGGGAATTTTTTTTGTGGAGGGTATTTTGTTAACATTTTAACTTTCTTCATAACATTCTGTCTTTAAACTTGCAGTTTACTTCCTTATGATTTCCACTTCAAACCCGAAATTTATTTATTTTCTATAAATTTCGATTTTAGTCTCAAAATTTCTACTTTTTGATTAAATTGAAAAGACAAATGCAAAAAAAATAAATAAATTGGGCATTCATAGGGATTGTAGACAGAAGTGAACACTTAAAACTATAACAGTGTTTTTTTTTTTTCATTTCCAAATTGTAGTGTCAAAAATAAGAATGTCATAATTTGTAAAATTATCATTTCCAGTTTTTATACCTTTTATATTTGTATAGGATATAATCTTTGTTTATTATGTCTTTGTCTGTTGTCTGTGTGATATTGTGAGAACGAAATTTCTGTTTTAATCTCGCACATCGCATAATTAAATTAAATCACAATTTCAACAATGTATACACACTTTGCACCTAACTTATATATTGCAGGCGTCAGGATAGGTTATCAAGGGAGTTAAAACTTTTAATTCAACAAGAGTAATGATAATGCTGATAACACTTCTTGAATGATGATTTGAAGGTTGAAATCCCGCTGCCGACCACTGCGTTTTTACTCATAGCTATATACTACTGTTAAGGTGAGAGCATGTTGGTCTCAGAATTAGCGCGATGGTGACGCGAAACCATAAGGTTTCCCCTTATCAAAAGTTGCTCAACGCTCCTAAAGAAGTTTTCACTTCAAAAAAATATATGATTTCATTTGAATTTGGTAGCGGAATAATTGTAACAAATAATGCTAGATTTGCTTAAAATATGGCACCACACATGCGGCAATTCCCAAGTAGCGAGTCAGTACGATGCCTAATGTCCCTAGAAATTGTCGACGTCTTTTTCTATCTTTGGTCGCCAGGATGACAATTTATGACTACATTTTATCGCAACGAGAAATATCTACAATTTTATTCGGCTAGATGTTGTGTCACAGCATAAGCATTAACCCATAAAGAATTTTGCTGCCCAGCTGTCCGATAACTGCTATTTCATGAAATAAATCTGGTGCAGACGATATATGTTGCTGGTTGCTTGTTTGCAAATTATGTTTTTTTTGCTAGATGTTGTCTATGTCCAATGTCGGTTTTTAAATAGAGGGGGAAAATGAGCGGGGACATTTTTGAAACTTCGAGGGGTGCATACCTTTCCAATGTGTGTCGATCTTTATTTCAACATCAGAGATTCCAAAATATTCCTTATTCTAAAGATTAAGGTGACCTGTCTCTACTTGGACTTGGGGCAATTAATATAACAATCAAGTTACAAATTGATATAATTATAAGCCAGATAACATTTCTATTGCCAGGGGTCTCCCCTACTTTGTAGAATTCTGATAAATACTTAACCAATTAATGTCTTATTGACGTTGTTTGACTACTTGTTATTTCTGCTTCTTATCCGCAGATTCTATTTTTGATAACCCATTGTTAACCGTAATTGCTCTATCAAATGCTTAAACATTTTGAATAGTGACGAGATCTAGTGATTGAACAGTTAACGTACAATGGAGAAGTTTCCATTTTTTCTTATTGACTTAGTTGTAAATATTTAAGCAAAATGATACAAATATCTGAAAGAATTATTAAAATATCTCTAGAGATGAAAAAGTTATGGACCTTTAAAGTTGCTCTTGTAAGAATACGCGTCTAACGTCATTCTACCTAATCCACAGGGGTAGAACTACCCTTAAAACCGTTTCAGTCGATAAAAAAATACGTGTCTCTTAGATTTCGATCCTCTAAAACATATCCAAAAGTTAGAAATATCCACGAGCTTTTCTTTTTGCTCAGACGATCTCGGACGGGTCAAATGACGTCATACAGACGGTCGCGCTAAAATATGTAAACTTCAATAATTTATTTCTCAGTTATTTATTAATGTATTTCAAAAATTTTTCCAGTGATTTATTAGTTTTGATCTATATTTTAATCTCATTACATTAAACATGGTATTAGCATCATGAAATTTTTTCATTTGGTGGCAAAAAAGCAGTCTGCTCCTATTTAGGAAGGAAACACACATTGTCCAAAAATATTAAATCTTTTTCCTGTCAAAATTCCGGATTATGAACAACTAGCCCCTTAACAGAGATGTCCGTCGTAGTAGATTTCAACGTAATTAATAATTTTAATCAGTCTACGTGCGTAGATTAGTTGGTAAATTCATTTATGTACGAAAATACTTGTTATTTGAATTGTTTCTATTAATATAATACTTTATCATAAGAAGAATTTCACACTATCTCGGATTTTTTAATTATCCAAACTGATGTCCCTTAATAAACTTTACATAATTGTCAGCTGATGGTAAGACGAACTGAAGAAAGATTCAATATATCAATACACTGTGTCCAAGATAAACAAGAGCAGTAAGGGCAACTCAGAAATGACATTTGAATCCAGTTAAATGGGGGAAAATGTGTCCAACTAAAACAAACTGACGTTAGTTATAAAAGCGCAGGTTTTTAGATTTTTCTAATTAATTCTTTTCTGACTTTAGTATTAACGACTCGCTATTACTCTGCGAAATTATATAATAAATTGGCTTTATAACTTAACGGAAAATTTGTCCAAAATTAAAGAGAGTTCTTAAATTTCTTTCTGGTTTTAATTTAGAACTAAATTGCTGCAAGCTAGAGCGAATAGATAGTGCTATCCATCAAATATATGCTTTAGTTTGGATAAATGTAAAAACACTATTTTAAGAACTAGGCACAGCTTTAAAAAGTTGATGCAGATTGATATTTTCTTCAAATTCGTCGATACGGTCAGGTATATATTTATCAGCCTAGCGAGTCTCTAGCTAAAATAACATAGCAAATTTGCGCCCTATAGCGTTAGATGACGTTGTCAGATCATTATATTAAAAGAATCGTACATGCAAAGTTAAGGTAAGATTCTACCCTATCGTTAGATGGTGTTATCGCTATCAGATCATTTATTTGAAATACAAATCTTGTCCCCTGAAACCAAGAAAGATTAAAAAACACAGCAGTGATTGTTCTAACGCGTTTCGATAGCCAAGCTATCATCTTTAGAGAGAGATACGCATTAGAGCAACCATTGTTGTATTTTTTAATCTTTCTTGGTTTCAGGGGATAAGATTTGTGTCTTAATTTTTGAAGATAACCAAGGACCTGTTCGTTTCATCAAGATCATTTATTTACCTATAAATGAATAAACATTATTTGCTCTTTCTGTATATAATATTAGTTTGGAAGTCTCTGGACCATTTTGAGAAATAAAACGTATCCTATTAACCTTTCCGTCTTGCAAGGTACGTCTATATCAACTTTCGTCACATTCGCTTCAGTATTTGAGCCGTGGAAAGCGGACAAACAGGCAGACAAACACACTTTCACATTTTATACAGTTAGAATTAGGATTAAGATAGAGCAAATTTGATTAAATTTTATGTTTGTAACGTAACAATTTTGATTAAGGTGAGTCACAAATGACGTTATTAAACTCTTGGATGTATCGTAATATCACATATAAAGCCAAATTTTCAATTTCTAAATCTGGAATTTAAGTTTTTTTTTTCGAAAATTTAATTTTAAACTGGAAATTTTGATCGATTCATTTGATTTACATAACTTAACAGATAAAAATGTTCTATTTTACGTAAATATTAATGTGAAGCTAGCACGCTGTAGGAGCAAGGTCAAAACAAACCTAAAATTCGTAATTCCCACATCGAAAAACATAAAATTCTCAAATATTAAATTTATAGCATTAAAACTTTCTTAACCGTTGAGAACTTTTAGAACAAAATTTAAACTTTCAACTCCTTGGTATAAGGCATGTTGAGCTCAATCGTAATATTTGGGTTGGTAGTACTTCCAGTTTAGCGCTTGGCATATTCTTTCTGATGCACCCTGTATATTATAGAATAAAAGTTTCGCTATATCGAGTTTAAATCTGAAAATTTGAAATTTCAAGCAGTAAAAGTAAACGTTTCTTATAAACAAAACGTAAACAAAATTGAAATTTCGCGTGTATTAAAACCCAAATTTTACTGAAAATAAATAATTAAGTAAAAATTGCAGATTAAAATTGCGAGATTATCGTCGAAATTTTTGGGAAAAATTAATTTCGAGAAAAATAGAGAAATGTTAATCAAAAACCTTACAAACGGAAAGCTTAATTGGAATGAAATAGAATCTCTCAAATTTAAATTAGGATCGTTTAAAAGTGGTTAACATATTTCGAAAAGTTGTGAAATTTTTAATGTGAAATCGAAATTTTGGAAAACAAATAATATAATAAAAATTGAAAGGATAGCTTTACAATTTTTACCAAAAAGTAGAAATTTTTGATAAAGTAATACGAAATTTAAAAACTTCTGCCATTTGAGTTTAATCTTAAGAAGTAAAAATTTCAAAAAATAAATGAAAGATGTCACAACTGTATAAATTTTAGAAAGAAAAAATAAAAGTTTTTAGTTAAAACTTGCCATTTTCTTCTGTTTAAGATTTCAGCTTATTAATACACTCAAAATTTTTATCTATTATACAAGTTTTCACTTTTATTTCTTTAAACTTCAAATTTTTGAATAAGAAAATTTGAATATTTTCCCGAAATTTCGAATTTTTTTTCTCAAAACTGCAGATTTGATTTTGATATTTGTATCACTGAACTTTCAATATTTCATAGCAATTTTAAGAAAGAAGAATAGAAAAAATTTTAAATAAATATAAAACAATAATTTTAATAAATTTTGGGATTTAAAACTGGAAATTTCAAAAGTTGGTCTAAACGAATGTAAAATTGAAATTTCGAGGTCAATATAGAAATTTAAAAAAATGTAATTTGGCATTTAAGAAGAAAATATTTCAAAATTTAACTCTGAAAATCAAGAAATAGTCGACTTTTCTGTAAAGTGTTTAAATTTTGCGTAGGATATCGAAATTAATAAAAAAAAATTAAAGAAAGGATGGACTTTTAATTTTTAGGAAAATGGAATAGTAAAAGTGTCGTGAAAATACGCGAAATTAAAAATAAAATAATAAGTCGTTACAGAAGTGTCAAAAATTTATAAAAATGTAACAATAAAATAGAAATTAAAAGTTTAAAATCGAAAACTCGGGAAAAAACAAAATTTCGGGTTTACATTTCGAGATTAAATTTTCCCGAGCCTAAATTCAAAATTCAGGCAAAAAGTCAAAATTTAAATCGAAAGCAAAGAATTGTAAGTACTTATTTACTTGGAATCTTAAGGGAAAGGCCGAGAATTTTGGAAAATTCTTGAAATTTATGAAACAAATTTGAAGATTAAACTCGCAACGTGGCTTTTAGAAAATCGAAATTTGAGTTTGATATCGAAATAAAAAAAAACAAACTGATTGAATACATTCTTTATGGTAGACTTTTATTGGTCGGAAACATTATGTTTATTAATTTTTTTTTTACATTTCTGTAACCCAGTTTGGAAATATTTAAATTTTTTATTAATGATAGGGATTTTTTTGGTAGAACGGACTTGTCCTTGGTTATCTTCAAAAATTAAAATACAAAAATTGTCTCCAGAACCCAAGAAATATTAAAAAACACAACAAAGGTGGCTCTAATGCGTTTCGACAGCCAGGTTGTCATTTTCAGAGAGATGTATCTCAATTAATGATAGAGACAATAATCTGAAACATTTTGTATTTCAATTAATGATATGGACAGTATTCTGAAACATTTTAAAACACGTAGTCATATTTTAAAAAATGTTTCAGAATATTGTCAATTTTTATTAGTAAAAATGTAAATATTTTCAACCTGTGCAGAAATGTTAAAAAAATTAATAAACTGAATAAACTTTCAATATTTAGGAAAAAAGTGGAAATTTCATGAAAATACAGAACATTAAAAACTTCTTGCTGTTTTGTTCGTGAAATAGAAATTTCAAAGAATGAGTGAAAAATTTAAAACTGTCAAAAAGTTAAAATTGCAAGATTAAAAGCTGAAATATTGATAAAAATAACAAATAAGTCTACAATAAAATAAAAATTGAAGATGGAAATTAGGCGAAAAAAGACCTCATTTCGACTTTAATTTCCGAGAGATTAAAAGAGGTTTTGAGCTTAAACTCGAAATTCATATCAAACATTTCGAAAAAGAAAAGGTTGAAGTTTCGGAAAGTAGTAAACCTTTTGAAATGTTGAGTTTGAAAAGTGTTCTAAAATGTCGGAATTTAAAAAAAAAACCTGCAAATTTTCTGAAAAGCCAAAATTTTCGATAAAGTTAAAATTTTGGAAAAGGCCGAATTTTAAAGTCAAAATTTTGAAAAACGTCCAAATGTCATAAATGAAAAAATTGAAATTTTGAAGAAAATGTCAAAATTTTCAAATAAAGTTGAAAGTTTGAAAAAAATAAAATATTTTGAATGGCATCGAAATTTTGAAAAAAAATTCCGAAATTATTCAGAAAGTTAAGATTTTCAAATGGAATCTAAATATTGAAAGGTGGATATCTTCAAAAAAATATTGAAATTTTCTAGAAAAAGCATAAATTTCGAAAAACGTCGAGGAAAAATCAAAAATTTTAAAAATCCAGATTTTGAAATAATTTTGAAATAAAACAGAAATTTTTAAAAAATATCAACCTTTCTAAAAAGTTTCAATAACAAATAAAGGATAAAATAAAATTTTTCGTAAAAAGTTGAAATGTATGAAATAAAATAAAAAAACCTAGATTTTGGAAAAAGTCAAAATTTTAAAACGATCCAATTTTTTTAAAGTAGAATTTTGGAAAAAAACGAAGAATCTGACCCCTCAAAGACCTCCCTCCCCCTCGTGGCCTATGCAATCAACTAACAATTAATATAAAACTGGAAAGACTTTTCCAGAAATTTCATTTTTTCTCCAATATTCGTCCTTTCCTTGAAATTTCTAATTTTTATTAAAATTCGTCTTTTTTCACCTAGACAAAATTCCTGTTTTTTTTCTTTCTTTTCTTTAAATTGAGAATTTAATCTTGAAATCAGAATTTTATCAAAATCTGACTTTCGCAAAATTTCGAATTTTTATCTCAAACTTTACAGTATTTATTTTAGAGATTTAGCCATTTTCCTTGAAATTTGATGGATCTTTTGATAAAAAAGTATAAAACTTGAGGAAAATGTTTATTTGGAATTTTGAAAAATATTTTTACGAGATTTTGAATTTTTATAAAATGACAAAAATTTCGACGTTTTTCTGAATCCATGGTGTGGCAGTATGGGGAACGGTGGTGACGGAATTTGACAAAATTTTGGTTTACTAAATTTCCACTTTTTCTAGAAATTTCAATCTTTTTCTCAAAATTTTAATATTTTCTCGAAATTTCGTTTTCTTTTTTCCTCAGAATTTGCCATTATTTTTGGAAATTTTTATTTTTTCCTAGAAATTTGTCTTTATTTGGAAATTTCAATATTTTTGCTGAAATTCCGATATTATGTCAAAATCCGATCCTTTATGTTCCTGGAAATCTCATTTTATTCGTCGAAATTTGCCTTTCCCTCAAAACTTCAATTTTTTCTTTAAATTTGTCTTTTTGGTAAATGTATATTCTCAAAATTGACACTTTCGGTGCAAAATTTCTAATTTTTGTCTCGAAATTTTTTCTTTTTCATCGAAATTCGTCTTTTTCTCGAAATTCGACTGGTTTTTTTTTTATTTCGACTTTGTTCTTATAATTCCACTTTTTTTTTCAATATTTGACTTTCTCTGGAAATCTTCGAATGTTTGCTCAATTTCGGAGTTTCTCTCGAAATTTCGATTATTTTCTCGAAATTTTACCTTTTTGTTTTCGTTTCCGTTCTATTTCTTGACATTGGCGCTTTTTAGAAAATGTCGAACTTTTAGATCTAATAACTTAACAAATATTTTTACTTGTTTCTTAAAATCTGTCTTTTTCTCGACATTTGATTTTTATAATTTCAAAATTTGATGCAGAGGATTTAATATGTAATATTTAATATTTCTGGAAATTTCTACCTTTTCCTTAAAATTCTGTTTTATCGAAATTTCGTTCTTTTTCTCAAAATTTCATATTTTTCTCAAAATCCGACTTTCAGAAATCCCTACTTAATCTAAAAATTCAATCTTTTATGTATCTAAAATCTCAACTTTTTCCTCGAAATTCCACTTTTCTCAAAATTTGTTTTCTTTTCAAAGATCCTCTTTTGATAAACCACTATTATCAAAATTGACCATTTTCTCAAAATTTAACTTTCTATGCGAAATTTCCATTTTGATATTATTCTCAAAATTCTACTTTTTGGACTTTTTTTTTCAAAAATCCTCTTATTTTCGAAATTCCGCCATTTTTCTTATAAGTCGCTTTTTTCTGAAAATTTCAGTTTTTCTAAAACTTGACTTCCTAGAAAATTAAGTTGTAATCTTAAAATTTTCGAAATTTCGACGTAAATTTTTGTTTATGTTTCTGGACAACTTTTTCATCAAAATTAGTTTTTCTTTGAAATTTCGGTTATTCGTTTATTTTCTCTGAATTACCTCGAAATACTAATAAAAAAACTAAAAGTATTGGGGAAAAATTATAAAAGCAGTTTCGGGAAAAAACCTTACAAATTCAACTTCTTTATCGAGTTTGATTTTACGTCAAACTTTATATAAAAAGAGGTTATTTTTGAAAATATATTAGGAAATTGCGGTTTTTTTCTCAAGGTTCCAGTTTTCCTGAAAATTGCCACTTTTTTCAAAAAAATCTATCTTTGGATATTTGTTTTTTTTGAGAGTTTTTATGAAAGGATACGTTTTTATTTCAAATTTGATTTTCTGAAAATTCTGACTCCAAAAAATGAATTTTGTCGAATTTTTCTTTTTTTTGAAATCATGAGTACATTCCCAAAATTCTGTTTTTTTGCCCTTAAAATTGAACTTTGCCCTCATCATGGTTAAAATCTTTTAGAAATTTTAACCTTTTTCTCGAAATTTCGACGGTATTTTTCAAAAATCGTTTTTTTAATTATTTCTTTAAATATCCGACTTTCCGGAAAAGTTAACTTGTTTTTAAAAATTCGTCTTATTCTCGAAATGTCAACTTTTATTTCAAAATTCGATGTGTTATTTTTCCAAAATTGGATTGAAATTTTAATAACAATCTAAAAATTCGGATAATATTTTTGAGAAATTTCCAGAAAAAGGTTTCTTGTAAATTACAAGATTAAAATTAAAATTCCGTAGGAAATATTTTTAGAACTTTCAAATTTTTTTTCTAAATAGGATTTAATCCGAAAATTGCGACTTCCTTTCACGAAATTCGACTTTTAAAAATTTCGAAAATTTTTTTCCCAAATTTAGGGATTTTTCGATAGGTCAGTTTTTCGATTTTTTACTTTTCCAATGTTCGGCTCTATTTCGAAATTGCGACTTTAATATGGAAATTCGATTCCCTCCAAGTTTATATAGTTAAGTAAAAATATACGTATCAGCCGGAAGTTCTGATCTTCTTTTTTTGTTTATCAATTTTTTAGGGTGATTGATGGCTTCCCCTGAACGAAATACTGCTTACACTCGTGTAATAATTCAGTTAAACAAACTTCACATGAAAATTTGAAATTTCGTTTAAAAATTGCAAACCCAATTGAAATGCTCATATTTCGATTGAAAATTTGGAAATTTCGAAGGAAACTTGAAAGTTGAGGTGAAATTTTAATCAAACTATTTATTCTTGGAAAACTACTGCTTTAGCTGCGTAATTTGCATGCTGTTTTTGAAGAAATTGCTATGAAAAATGAAACCCTCAATTGTTTGCGTTAGTTTGGGTTCTACTTTGGACAGTTTAAGATCAATGAAACCCTTAAAAATTTGACTGAGAATACAAGCTGTTTTGATAAAAGTTAATTTAAATACGGACATATAAAAAAATTCAAAGGAAAGATTTTAATAAAAATAAATACACCGGAAATTCATTATTTTAAATGGTAGGCAGGTAGGTATTATTATTCTATTTTTGATTTCGTCTTAATTACATCGATCCTTCATGAACTGTTTCAATCCATTTTTATTTTATAAGTTAGTTTTGTAACTTTCGAAATTATTTTAAGGAACAAAATCGGATGTAATGATTACAAATCGAGAGCAAATCCTTATCTCAAAAAACATCAACTCGTCTTTTATTTTCATGAATTGAATATATGATTTTTGAGACTCAATTGGTTTCAATACGTTTTTGAAATGAAAATTCATTATCTAACCAAATTTTTATCGCTGTTTAAATATTGGTTTAAAAATAAATCTAATCATTTTTCAAAATTAAACAGAATTATTTTACGTTGTATTAAATATGTAAAATGATTCAAATTTGGGCTAATAGGAAACTTACTTGTGTCGATTTTATAATTGATTAAATGAAAAATCCCATTGAAAATTCCACTTAAAAATTATGACGTTTCATTTGTTTTAAGTGTTTCTTATCTTTTATTGTTCTTAAAAATAATTTAAGCTTATTAGAATATGGTTAAATTTTGCTCTGGTAATTCGCAAATCGAGGTTTTTTGCAATCGATTAAATCCGTTATGCAATAAATGCAAACAAATTTGCCTGGCAACAAGCGATCGAATTTGGCAATTTTTTTTTCACCTTATCTCTGATAAAAACTGAATTTTAAAACGATTTATCTGTTTAACATTTTAAACGACGCATTTTTGAATGGCCTGTAAAATATTTGAATCGTAAAAATAAAATGGTTTTTCGAACTTGAATCATCGCTTTCAGATAAAATATGGTCAGTTGCAGCTGGTAGATAAATTCATGGTCGATAAGAAGTACGAAAATTAAGTTTAAAATGTGGTTTCTTGATTCCCCTTTGTGGGAAATTTGTTGTATTGCATTATGCATTAGATGTTCCAAACGAATTCTTGAAATTCCGTTGATTTTAGATCGCGTTGGAATAACCTATTTTATTGTCACGGTTGTTATTAATGTTATTGCTCACAATTCTACTTATCTTTCTAGTTAACGGTGATTAATTTTAATTATTATTTTCAGTGTCACTTGGCCACATTACTCAAGACTGCTGAAGAATTAAAAATCAAAGGTTTAGCAGAAGTATCTTGGAAAGATGACGATCATCATGTTCCACCACCCAATGAAGGAGCCAATACTAATAACTGTCTACAAACGGCTCTTCCCCAAGTATCGACAGTTATGGACAACATTAAAACGGAATCCCCATCAGCACCGAATAAAAAGAAAAGGGGCAGACCTCCCATAGATGAGTATGAACAAACATTTACAACACCGAAAATTACGAGTATTGCCGGCAATATTGACGAAGGTTATTCGAATGATGCAATGTCTAGCAGTGAACATGACTTGACAATATGGGAAGAAGATCAGCCGCCAAACGAACCAACAGATCCAACACAACCAGAGGAGCCCCCCGTGAAAGTGAAAAAAGAAATTAACGTAAGAGTCGACGGTTGATTTCATGATGATCTAATGATTCTAATGAAAGGGAAAAGGCAAAAGAAACTATTCAGGACTCGTTTGGTCCAGACTAGAAAGACACCCCTATTCCAAACTGGGAGGGCATTTCTATTTTGTAATCTAATTTGCACTGGTGTTTACTTAGCTTCATTTTTTATCTTATCACAGTTTTCTATTTCAGAAGCTGTTATAAAATGAAATTTTCTTTCCTTACTTCAGTTTTGGTAATTTTATCTATGATTTTGCCTCTTTCGTTTCAGATCAGACTAAGTATATGATAAAAAAAAGAACTATTTGGGTTATTTCGTAATTTTAATAATAGTAAAGATAAACTAATGTTTAATAACCAGATATGATGATTTTGGTTTTTAGCATGAATTTACTAGATTTTAAACTAGAACTTTAGATCTTTTTTTAGCAGTTACGTGGTTTTTTTTGTCGAAAATTTCGTTTTTATTTCGACATTTTTCTTACGAAATTTTCTTAAACTTTTTAACTTTGAAGTTAAATGAATTTGCAGAAAGGAATTAAGCCAAAAATTCCTAATTATTAGATTTTTAACACATAGTTTAGTGGAAGTCACAAGCTTTGCTACAAAACACAACCAGGTCTCATTTTAAAACCTAGCACCATCTATTAACCAAAAAACCAATCAGCTCAATGAGTTGGGTAGGTAAGTAAACCTCAGAAGGCGCCCAAGTGCTTAGGTTCCTTTCAGCAAAATAATAAATAAAAAGTTAATAATATATTAATGTTTTCATAAGCAACTAGAATATGACAGGATGTGGCGCTTTGATCCCTCCCCTGGCTTAAACGCAGTGAGTGAAACATTTATATTCAACTAAGGGGTTTTTGTTTATAAATTTCTTTTTCCGAAATTTGACCTTTTCTCAGAACATCGACTTTTTTCCCAAATTCGCCTTTTTCCACAAAATTTTTCTTTTTCTTTTGAATTTAAATTTATTCTTTATGAAAATCTAACTCTTTCAAAATTTTGAATTGTTATTTCAGAATCTTTTTTTTTTCCGGAATTTCGCCATTTCTCAAAATTTTACTCTTAATATCCAAATGTCTGCAAATTTTAATCTGCAATCAGAATTTGCCTTTGCTTTAACATTTGGTCGAGCTTTTCATAAAAAAGTACAAATTTTGGGAAATATTTTTTTGGAAATTTTGAATTTTTGTAAAAAGGCAAAAAATCTTAGAAAACATTCTTTGGAATTTTTTTTTAATCCAACTTTCTGGAAATTGTAACTTACTTCTCAAAATATTGACAGGGTGGGACGTTTGTCTCCCTCTGACTTAGCGGTCAAGAGAAAATAAATATTCAGTCGAGAAAGGGAGGAGGGAGATTTTTTCAAAATTCGCCCATTTTCACTTGTTCCCCTAAATTTCGAACCTTTTTTCGCAATTTCTATCTTGTGTAAATTCCGATTTTTCTCTCGAAATTTTCTTGAACTTCGACTTTTTCCTCTAAATTCAAGAAAATTTCAATACTTTTCTTAAAATCCTTCTATTTTCGACATTTCATCTTTGTCTCAAATTCTGACTCTTTGTTACTGGAAATCGTCCCTCAAAATTTGTCTATTTCAAAATTTAGATTTTTTCAAAATTTCCATTTTTTCTTGGAATTCCGTTCTTTTTTTTCTCGAAATTCGAATCTTTTTCGGAAATTGGACTATTTTTTTCAAAATTTTTTTAATTTAGATTTCAATCGCAAAATTTAACTGTTTTCTTTAAATGTGACTTTCTGGAAAATTTTAAATTTTTTTGTCAATTTCGAAGTTTTTCTTGAAATTTAGACCGTTTTCTCAAATATTCGCCTTTTTTTTGCAAATACCGTTATTTTTTTAACATTAATCTTATAAAAATTGTTATCTTCTAGAATTTGACTTTTCAGAAATTTTGACTGTTTTCTTAAAGTCTGATTTTTCCTCGAAATTGTTTGCCTAAAAATTTGATATTTAATATTCTGGAAATGATGACTTCGCAATTGGGCCTTTTCTAGAAATTTCGATATTTTTGTCAAAAGTCGCCCTTTTTTGTGAAAGTAGGATTCTTTTGGAAATGTCAACTTTTCCTCGAATTCCGTCTTTTTATCAAAATTTCGATTTTTTTGTAATTCATCTCTCTTATTCTAAAATGTGACCTTTTTTTTCAAAATTCTATTTAATGTGTAAAAATTCATTTTTTTTTTTTCAAAATTCGTCGTTTTCCACAAAATTTGTCTTTTTTTTAATCCCGACTTTATTCATTAAAGTTCGACTTTTATTTTCTTTCGAACATTTTCTTCACTTCAAAGTTTTTCTCGAAGTTTCGGGCATATTTCTCGAAATTATGCCTTTTTTTAGAAATGCCGCTATTTTTTGTAGCGCTGGATTCTTTTCTGAAAATTTAGACCTTTTAGAATCTAACTTTCGAAATGTTTCTTAAAATGAGGATTTTTCCGAAATTTTGATTTTTATCTCAAATTTCGATATTCAATATTTCTACAAATCTTTTTAGAAATTTCGACTTTATTCCCAAAATTTACTTTTTGGACTTTTCTTTTAAAAATCGTCGTCTTTTTGATTTTTCAATAATGTGTCTTAAAATTTCCCTATTTTCGAAATAGTCACTTTTCTCTCAAAATATGATGTTTTATGTTTCTAGTAATGTCGACCTTTCCGCGAACATGGTTTTTCTTTTAATGCAGTAATTTTCAAAGTTTTATTTTCCAATAGAGAACTAACCCACAAAAACGTAAAATTGCATTAGATCTGTTATTTTTGAAAGTAGAAATAAATACATTCCATTTACATATTTTAAGTCAAAATATGTTTTTATTCAATATGTTTTTATTTGTATTGATAATTAATAAATTAATATCAAACTTTAACAATTTCTCAATTTTTGGTATTGGTTTCATTCTGCAAAGTCGTCCCAATGTTCGCGAAGTTTTTTAATCTTGAAAGTTCGAATTATTAAAAATTCGATTTTTTTAGGATTGGTAACCTCGAACTCAAACTCGCAGTTGTTTAATTTCAAAATTTCAACTGATAATCGAAATTAGACTTTCAATTTTAAACTCGAAACTTCGACTGATGAAGATGGCGATGAACCGCCTTCTTAAACAAGGATAAGTTGTATTTTTTGGGGAAAATTCCGGAATTTTTTGGATTTTTTTCTAATTCGTTTTTCAAAGTTTAATATACATTTCGAGTTTAAATTCAAAATTTCCTCTTTAACCTCGAAATTTTACCTTTAAACATATAATTTGGACTTAAAAGTCAAAATGTGATTTTTTTAGAAATCGTGACCTTTTTCTCGAACTTTTGACTTAACGCTTGAAATTTTCACTTTGTTTCGGCTTTAAATTAACTATCAACTCGTTTCAAATTGTTTCTCAAAAATTCTAATTTAAACACGAACTTTTGACCATATTTCTCAAAATTTCAACTGTGCGAACTCAAAGTTCTTTAATCTCGAAAGTTACAATTTATACTACTGTTAACTACAAACTTACTAGAAATCGGTTCCATTTGTTTTCGAAATTTTGATCTTAATCTCGAAAATTTTCAGTGGAAACTCCAGATTTTGATTTTATTAAGATTTTCGCTTTGAATCTGAAGTTCTTTATTCCAGAAGGTTTGACTTTTGACTAAATTTTTTAGGTTTTTTCGAATTAAATCTCCTTTTCGACTTTAAACTGAATATTTCAACGTTAGCCTCGAAATTTTAACTTTAAACGCACAATTTGAAATTTCGTCCTTAAAAGCGGAATTTGAGAAATATTTTGCGCTCGAGGTTTTTTTTCGGAATTTCGGCTTTTAATTGCCGCGTTCCTTTGAACTGTAAACCCCTAGATTTTTATTAATGCTTAATTTCCACGTTTCAACTTCAAAACTAGATTTTTGAAAAAATTTTAGAAATTTTGGAGCTTTTTGCCAAAATGTCACTTTTAATTCGAGGGAAAAAAGAAAATTTTGAATTTTTCATTTGATGGAATTTTGACTAATCCCCACATTCTTTGACCTGCATTTTCAAGAGTTTTTGATTTCTAAGTTTTTTATACACTTATTAGTTTCCATGTTTTGAGTAAACAAATGGGAATTTCTGGAAATTTTTAGTTACTTCAGAGATTTTTCTTAAATTTTTTTATTTCAAAAATTCAGCTAAAGTTTCAGTTCAAGAAAAAGGTGTGTTTAAAAAATCAGAAGTTTTTTCGGCTTTGATCACATTTCGAAATAAACTAAATTAATTCGAGAATAATTTTGATTGTAGGTGGTTTAAAAGGATTTTAACTTAATCGAAATTTCGAGTTTAAATCCTTAATTCTAGATTAAAATTTAAACTTTTAAAAATAGTCGATGATTTTAAAGACTTTCTAATTTAAATTTCGAGCTAGAAACTTGTAGAATAAGCTGTTTTTAAAATTTCAAAGATTTTCCCAAAAATTTGGATTTTACAGTCGAATTAATGCTGACTTTAATCTTTAATTTTCTCGTATAAAAACTTTTGAAAAAATTATTTTTTTAATTCCAAAATTTTTCAATGAACCTCCACATTTCAGTAATAAATTCTATACTTCAAATGAAGCGTATTTTCCGGAGTGTTTCGACTAATTCGACACCTCGAGATTTTTGTCGACATTTTTATTTTTTCTGCAAATTTTAAATTTTTTCATGGAATGTAGACTTGAAAGTTAACATTTCATTATTAAAGCTGAAATTTTGAGAAAAATGTAAATAAAAAAATTGTAATTGAATTTTTTTTAGTTTCTACTTTAATTCCAACATTTCCATTTTAAAGTGGAATTTGGATGTTGGAACATTTTTCCTGAAATTTATTTTTATTCCGATATTTTTGCTTTTTTATCATAACTTGGAACTTTTTCGTCTAATTTCCATTTTAAAATTAAATTTTCCCAACTTAATTTGAACCACTTAAATTAAAATTTCGATCTTTTTTTCCTGAAAGTTCGACTTTAATTTCGAAAATGCATCTTAAACTAAGTGTTTCTTAAAAAATGTATCTTATTACGAAATGTTGAAAGTTTTATTTAAAATTTTAAACACTTCATCTTGAATTTTCGACGTTGGAATTCACAATTTCTAGAAATCATCTTTTCTATTTTAATTCCAAAGTTTGTTCAACGTCGAATTTAAAATTTGGTAAATTTCGAGTTTGTTCCTGAAAAATTTACTTCCTTTTTTTGAAATCTCTAATTTTAACTGAATTCTGGTGTAAAATTGGATATTTTAATATTAAAAGTTACCATAGAATTTAAAAAAGCAGAAATTTCTTGAAAACTTGTTTTTTTTTAAATTGGAATTGCAAAATGTTTTCATAATTTCGATTTTAGTTTCAAAATTTCCACTGCAATCTCGAAATCTGGAGAATTATTTTTTGGAATTCTCGAAAGTCTTTCTCAAAATTTTGAATAATTTTGAAAATGCCACTTAAACTAAGAATTTATAGAACCAATGTATCTTGTTACAAAATCTTGAATTTTTGACTTTGGAACTCATACTTCCCAAAAAACATGTTCTTTATTCCAAAGTTCAACTCAAAACTTAATATTTGGTAGAGATATTTCGAGTTTTTTTTCCAAAATTTTGATATTTTTGGAAATTTGGAAATTTTACTTTGAATTTAATAAACTAAAAACAGAGATGTCTTGAAAGAATTATTTTCAAATTTGAAAATTTCAGTTTTATAAATTTCAAATGTAGATTTTTTAATTAAATTTCGTTTATTTTAGTCGAAATTGTTTTTTTTCTCAACATTTTTTCATATAAATTCAATGTTAAAGCTGAAGTTTGAAATTTTGAATTCAATGTTGAGATGTCAAGGTTAAAGTCGATTTTTCAAAAAGAAAGTGGACATTTTAAAAACAGTTTGCCTGAAATTAAAATTTCGAAGCTCCTTGTCGAAATTTCAACTCCGAAAATTCCGCCTTTATGCTAGAAATTTAGTGAATAATTCATTTTACAAATCTTGAAGATGTTTGTTAAAATGTTGAGTTTTTAGGCTTTTATTTCGGGCAAAAATATTCAGATTTATATTGACCGTCGTTACGAAACACCTTGTATATTGCCCTTAAAAACGAACATTTCATCACTTCTTGTATATGATTTCTCCTAGTAATTTGCTTGTTAAAATACAAAAACCAAATATTAGTTTCTAGTTTAGATAAAATCTGATTAAACTTTTAAATGGTCTAGCTGACGTTATCCAGTGGTTGCCTTGGCTAAATTTCAATCTAATTCAAAATTACATGTCAATAGGGAGTTTTTGATGCAGTTCACAACTTTGTTCAATTGTGTGATGAAAACTTACGTTATTGATGATAATTCAACATTCAAGTTATGTTACTGAACTTTTCCAAATTTTACTTTATGCATTTTAGGCGCACGAGGATGAATTGGATGACTGTTTGGATCCGTTTAACTTAAGCGATATCAAAATGGAACAACCCAGAAAATCGCTGAACGTAACCACATCGGGAAACCAATCATTCTTAACGCCGGCGTTAGAAAAAGAATGGCCTGACGTTATTAAAATGAATGATTACCTGAATACCGGCAGACGACAACAGTTCTGGGAGGAACCTTTCACGAAAAGAGTCATGGATGCGATTAAAACTAAAAATTTGGAAATGAAAGTTGCAGCTGAATTACTGGGGGTGTCATATGGGACCTTGTATGGACGATATCGAGACTCATATGGTTGCCTAAAGCACCCCTACAGGTAAGATTTGTTGTGATTTTAAAAAAAGACAAGATAGTTAAAATTTTATCCCAGCAGAAAATAATTCTATGTACAAGGATAAATAGTCAGCCCAAGTCGTTTTTAAATAGTCTATTAGAGTATTTTTAGACAGACTTAAGTTTTAATTTCTGCCAGTCTTTCGGGCTAAAACAAGTAGTTTTAGCCAAGATTTTGGCCAAAAAAAATCTGACACTCCAAATTGCGATAAAAACAATCCGAAGTTTTCAATTGGTTTTTGAGAAAACGATCCAAACGAGAGCAAAATTATTTTTGAAAAATAGAACTTTAAAATTAAATTTTGAGAAAATTCGAAATCTCCGAGTTTTGAAAGACCAAGAGAAAAAACTAAAAAGTTGGATGTTTAAAATCAGGATTTTAAAAAGAAATTCAAAATTTTGAGAAAACTCTTATTTTTTTATTTCGAAATTTCGGTATTAAATCCAAATGTTCTATTTTTTTTTCCTTGAAATTTCTTTTTAACTTGGTATTTCACTTGAAGCTCTTTTATAGGGAAAACATTCAGTTCAACATTTCGAGGTTAAACTTGAAATTTTGAAAACAAATTTTAATACAATTAATTAAACTTTTTTCGAAATTTTGCTCTTTTTTAGTCTCGGAATTTTGACTTTTTTAATCTTAGCATTTATAAAAAAATTACGAATTCTTGAGTTTAAATATGTCAAGCTTTAACTTGGTATTTTGACAAAAAACTTCACTTTTCGGAAAAAACTCAAATTGTATAAAAATGAAATTCAAGTTTTCATGCGAAACGTCGGGATTTTGAAAAAACTTGTAATGTATTAAAAATTTCAATGTCAAACTTCGAATTTTGAGTTTCACCTATTTGCTCAGAAACTTATAGAAAATGCGAAATTTTGAAATTAGATATTAAAGTCAAAATTTTTAGAGTAATGCTTTTTAAAAATTTGCATTTTCTTTTAAAGTTTTCACTACGACTTAAAATTAAAGCTTTTTTTTCCTCAAAATTTCAAATTGAAACTGGAGATGATAAAAAAAATCGAGGCTAAACTTTGAGAAAACAGACATTTCGAGGAAAATTTCGAAATTTATGTAAACAAATTCAAATAAACTTGAATCTTAACATTTTTCTACGAATTTTGTAGTTCCTAGAAAAAGTAAATTAATATGCATTTTCTCATAATTTTGTCCTTTTTGGAAATTTTGAAATGTTGAAATTTTAGAGAAAATATCTAGAAGTTTAAATAAAAATTTTGTTTTTGAAATGGAAAATTTTCGGACTTTATTTACATCCATTTAGAATTTTGTTTTTTCGCGGATTTGCTTCTTTCTTCGAGTTTTTTGACCTTTTATAATTTCGAGTTTTAATCCGAGTTTGACTCGAATTTTAAAAAAACATCAATTTCGCAATTACCAAAAAAATTCAAAATTTTGCAGAATGAGTTAGCTACGAACAGTTTACCTCAATATTTTTTTAGAAATGTAGTAAAAAGAGGAACATTTTATATGGCGCTGTACACGGATTCCTTATAAAACATCTTTTCGTGAATTTTTTCAATATTTTAGTCTATTCTGCTATTCGAGGCCGAGGCAAATCCAACAAAGCAAAGATCATAAAAATGCGTATCAACAGATATGTACAGATTGTACAGTTTTTAAAGTGATTAAATGAACAAAAACTAATATTTTAAGTCGAAATCTTTGGGAAGAGGTAAAAATTTTGGATTAGACCAAAATTTTGGGAAAATAGTCTAAATTTCAAGAGTATTAAAATTTACCAAAAATAATTGCCCACAAAAACACAGAGTCTAAGCGTTAGATTTAGAAAAGTGTGTACATTTTAAAAGAAAAAACGCAAATTTTAGTTGAATATTAATAAATTAGCAATAGTAGGAAATTCGGACGAAAAACGCGAAAGGGTCTAAATTTCGACTTTAAATTCAAAATTTTAAAAAAAGCATCAAACTAGAAATTTTCGGAAAAGTTAAAACTTCTCAGAAAAAGTTGGAATTTTTAATATTGGAGTGTCTAAGGGTTTTCACCCCGGACTTCAGTTACAGTGAGTGAAATTAAATGTTTAGCTAATAATATACGTAAAAAAGTTTACCTATTAAAAATTTGTGATCTTTATTAATAATAATAATAATAAAAAACCGAGTCTTTCGAAATAAGATGCTCATACTTAAGGAGCATAATCCTCGAGCGACTTTAAGAAAAAAAGTTAATATCAACATAGGTCCGGAAATGATTTATTTTTAAGTTACAGGGTCTTGAAAATTAAAAAAAAATTTAGTTTGCCTTAAATACTATGAAACCACTCGAAATATTTTTTTAATAGGAAAATATTTTAGATATATTATAGTTTTCGAGTTTTAAGTGAAAGCGGTAGAGAAAGAAATCTAAATTTATAAACAATCTTCAAAAAAATTAAGCCTAAAATCAGTGACGAAAAAACAATTTAATCTCAAGGAAAAATCTAAATTGCAAAATTCGTTTTGAAAAAAAGGCAAAACTAGAAAACTCGGAATTTTGAGAGAAAAATTGTAATTTGATTTAAAGTTAATATTTCAAGGAAAAAAAATTAACAAAAAGCTTTGGATAAAGTCGAAAGGTACAATTTTTAAAAAAATTATCGAAATTTTGAAGAACAAAACCAACGTTTTAATAAAAAATTGGAGTTTTAGTAAATTGAGTTGAAACTTAAAATTTCAAGAGAGCTTTTGAAAAAAATCAAAATCTTTAATAAACTCAAAAATTTGAGTTTAGATAAAAACAAATTAAGAAGAAAAAGGAAACTGGATTTTGGAACTCTTATCAAGAAATCTGAATTTCAAATTTTGAAAGAAAGTGAAAGTTTATATTGGAAAAAAATCTATGATTAATCAATGAATATACCATATATATACTTACGAAATCACTTTGAAAACACATTTGAGGTCGAAATTTTAGGAAAAACTTTAGTCTAGAAGAGATTTTCTTTCGAGTTTAAACCCGAAATTTTGAAAAAGTCAAAATCTTTTGAAAACTCAAAATAAGTCCTTTCAAGGAAAAAAAATAGCAGAAAGTGTAGGAATAATAATTTCGAAAAAAAAGTCTTAATATTAATTCTAAAGCTGAATTTAAAAAATTAACAATAAGCGAGATTTCTGCATAATCCCTCGAGGTCGCGCACGATTTATATGCTGGACTAGTTCCGCAAAAATCGTGCCGGGATTCCTCTATTTCATTTCATAGACTTAGTGAATTAATTCCTAGTTTGAACTTATATCATTGCTTTTTATTATTTTTTCTCCAGTTTTAGTTCGAAATTTCGAGTTTGACGTCGAGATTTAAAACTATTAATTTGGGAATTTTTTGAAAAATTAAAAATTCTGGATAATTAATGTATTAGAAAAAACCTCAAAATTCCGACGAATATTTGGCTTTAAAATCCAAATATTCTAAACGATTTTATTATTTTCATATTTAAATTTAGAATTTTTTTCGGAATTTTGACCATTTTTTTTTCAGAATTCCCAATGTACACTTTATTTTTTGGAAATTTGGAGTTTGAGGTCGATGTTTCGATAATATGACTTGCGGAATTTTTAAAAAGAAATCAATTTTTCGGAAAATTAATGAAGTAACGGAAATGTTCTTAAAATGTTCCGTTTTTCTAGAAATCTTACGAAAAAGTCGAATATTCGGATTTAAAATTAAAATTTTACGACTTCTTTTATTATTTTTTACGTAGATGAAGTTTCTCTTTCCCCCTTACATTCTTGTATTTTTTTATGGTTACGTTTTAATTCGAAATTTCGAGTTTTAAAGAAATAACAACTTCGTTGATTTAAAAAGATTTAAAATTTTGTAAAATATGATTTAACAATTTTTTTTCAAAATTTCGACTTTTTAAAAAATTCGAGAAAAAATTGAATATTTAGATTTAATTGAGAATTTTAGGACTTATTTTATTTATTATTTTTACGTAAATTTCATACTGTTTTTAAATTTTTAACTCTTTTTTCAGAATTTCAAGTTTGCACTTAAACTTTTGTAATTTTTTATTCTCGAATTCCACTTCAATATTTCTGGAAAAGACCTAAATTTAGAGATTTTAAACAGAGTCTGAATTGAGTCATCTAATGTTAAAACTTTGAAAAAACAATTTGAATTCATTAATAAAAATTTCTCTACATTTTAATTTCAAATTTTCATTTTTTTCCTGGAAATGTTTGAACTTTTCATCAAATAATTGCGGAATATTCAAATTTTTATCCAAATTTTAAGTCAGTTTACATTTGAGATTCTCATTCAGTTTTTAAGTCCGAATTTTAAAACGAAAATTCAAAAAAGTTGAAATTTTGAAATCAAGCGGAATTTTCCAAGTCACAATTTTTAAAAAAAGTTTTTAAGAGTTTAAAATTCATAACCATTAAACTCTATTAACGATACATACAACAGATATTAAATAGTCCACGATGTTTCTATAAATATTTACTATTACCGGATTTGTTTCGCTTTTTTGCATGGCGGGCGATAAAAGGTGAAATTTAAAAAAAAATGCGAAAATTGCCAATTTAAATTAGAAATTTTGATAAAACTCAACATCTCAATGAAAGTCAACTCAGGTTAACAAAAACTTTCTCAACATTTTAACTTTTTCTAGAAGTGTTGAGTAATTAGAAGATATTTTGAGTTTTTCTTTTTTTTCCGAAATTTTTACTGATTTCTCAAAAATCCGAATTCGGACACTTGAAACTTTTATCTTTTTTAAGAGAAAACAAATTCTTAATTTCAAAAGTTCACATTTTTGAAACAATTCCAAAATCATTGTTTCAATCCCGGAGTTTCAACTTTTTTTAGTCTTGAATATCTGAGCTAAATATTGAATATTTGAAATTTTGTCTAAATTTCCAAGTTAAATTCAGTTAACATTTTTAAACGATCAAATTTATAATTTTTAATTTCACGAAATTTCGTGTTAAAACTATAACTTTTTTATGAATTTTAAGATTTAAGGCGAAATATTGGAAATACCTTCATTCATATAACAAAAATTTAAAAATTTCAGATTTATCCTCGAAATATTGGCTTTTTTCGAATTATCAACTTCAAATTATCAGGTTTGAAAGTCAAAACTTCAAACATTTTCAGTTTTAAAGTTAAAATTTCTAGATTAATGTCGATAATTCAAGGATAAACTCGAAGTTGTAAGAATCAGTTTTTTATAAATTACAAGATTCTTTAAATGTAGATTCTTTTTGATTGTTAGTCCAAACCAGAATCGAAATTCTGAATTTTTCTTTATGGAAATGTTTACCTTATGTCTCAAAATTTCGCTCTTAGTTCCTAAGTTTCGGACTTTTTCTTACAATTTCGACTTTAAACTTAAAATTCGACTTTTTTCTCTAAATTTCGTTTTAAATTGTAACTGAATATGCAAATAGGTTGCAGGTTTTCTTGTTTCTTGTGTTTTTTTATGGAATAACAAAAAATACCTATTATTCAATGACAGTTAGGGTTCTGTGGTACTGTTTTTTTAGAAATCTGTAAGAAATAATTATTCCAGTAAATAAAAGATATTTATTTTTGTCACGGTATCAGACCAATTGCTATGGTTCTACTTTGGTCCTTTTTTCAGAGTTCGTGATTTTTGGACGGAACAAGGTCCCACGGACATTCTCCTCAAGTTAAAACGGAAAGAGATCACTCTCTTCCGGGCGGCTGAGCAACTCAACGTGACACCGCAAACGCTCTCCAATTACCTGATATCAATGTCGCAAATTGACAACAGCGACCCAAGCAGTTTAGGCTGCCAATCTAACTCCTCAATGATGGATTATGAAGAGGTCATCGAATCTGAAGACGAGGCCGACGCCATTTTGCCCGATGTTCCTTCCAATAATACAAACGTCTTCAAGAATCTCGTCACCAACAGCTCGGCCAATAATTCTACGTCTTCTTTGGCAAATTGTCCTGATATAACGATAATTAAAAAAGAAAAACCGGAAGTGGTGGGTAAGGTGAATAACAATTCTGATCATTCCGACACTAATAACGATCAACCACAACCTAATTAGTTAAAAACAAAAATGAATGCATTTCCACTTCTTAGTATTTTATACAGACCAAAGTAATTTTGTACTGTTCATTTTTGTGTCTTAGTTTTGTAGAAATGGAGAAATTGAGCTAACGTTGAACTGAAAGGGAAAGGTTGAAATTTACCATTTATTTTGGGATTTAAATTTGGACATAGTCCAAACTCAAAGATGTACAAAAAATATATTTTAATTATTCGTCTAATTTTATTTTGTTTTATTGTGTTGCTGTATTTTTATTTTTAATCTAATGTATTATTATTTGATTTGTTCACTAATGTGATAGTTGAACACTTAGTTTAGCTGATATAATTTTATTTTCCGTAAAGTATGATTAATTTTCACCAGATTGACTGCTTAAAATTAAAAGAAATGAAATTATTATTAACTATATCCGCTTTTCAATTCATTTTCCTTCTACATTACAATTCAGGATTTCTTTTGGAATGTGTGGTCTTTGGAACATATTTTTATTTCAGAGAGTTTCTAGCATTAATAAAATGTTATGATTGATGTCTTCTTAAATTAAATAACCATCAGATGTAACGTTTTTAAGGATTAGAACTAACTGAGTGTTTATTTCCTAGTTTAAAGTAAATGGTTCTTTAATTTGTTCAATCACTTTTTGCAGCCCGTTGATGTATTTTGGAAATGACATAAAAATACCAATTTGAAAAATATGTGACCATTTAAAAAATGCTTTTACTCAGCAAAGATTCAATGTGCGCTGTTTGGATTTTTTTGCACAATTTCTTATTTAATTTATTGATCATGTAAGTACCTCTTCATGAGCTGAGCTCTAATTGAATTCAGTGGCGTGTCCTCCGTGGAAGTTTCTTTGCCAAATCAAAATAATACACAGGAGTGTGGGCCTGCATTTGCTTAAGAGGAAGCAGTATTCCTTTTAAAAAAATGAGGGCCGAACAAGCGTAATTTGCAAGAAAAAGCAAACTTATTTCTGTTTACACGTTCATAAAAAAATATCTAGAAAAGATGGACATTTCAAGGATAAGTCGAATGTTTGTAAAAAAATTACAATTTTCAGAAAGTTGAATCTTAAACAAGTTAAAATTTTCGGAAAAGACTTGGCTTTTACAAAAGTATCGAAATTTCCAGAAAATAGACAAATTTTGTGAAAAAAGTTGCCCAGAGAGCCGAAATTATAAAAAATTTTTAATCGCACACGGTTGCTCTATTTTAACTTTTAAGAAAACATGGAATTTCGAATTAACATTTTTTTTCAAATTACCCAAAAATGTTTTATTCAAGATTTTTATTTTTTGTTAACATTTTTTGAGAATAGGTCGAGCTTTCTTAAAACTTTGATTTAAAAATAATCGTCTAACTTTTCAGATAAGTGAAATTTTAAAAAAGGAATTTTGAAAGGTTGAAATTTTTAAAAAAGGTCGAAATTGAAGGAAAAAGTCACAATTTAATGAAAGCAAAATTGGGAAAAACCTTTGAAATTTCGAGAAAGTAATTAAAATTTCCAAGACCGATTTTGTTAAAAAATGTTAAAATTTCCAAAAATATCTTATTTTTTTATTTAAATTTCGAGAAAAAAAGTCGGTGGTCAGTTTTTTTTCCAGGAATGTATTCATAAAAATGGTGGAATTTCGAAAAAAAAAACTATTTTGAATGGTTGAAATATCGAGAAAATGATCCACACTTTGAAAAAAAATCCAAATTTAAAGAAAGCAAAATTAAGAAAAAAAGTCTGAGTTTTTCAGAGAAAATAGAATTTTGGGAGCGAAAATCAAGGTTAAATTTTGAAAGTTAAAGAAAAATTTAAAAAAAAAAGACTAATAAAAAAACCAAATGTTTGCAAAAAGACGAATTTTGAAATAGTAGGCTAAATTAAACTATTTTTTTATTTTATTATTTAAATTATGGAATATTCTGAAATTTGAAGTTTTTTCCTCAAAATTTTTATTTTTTTTAATTAAAATTTTCATCCAATCTTGCAAAATTTCCACTTAACATTGCGAAAATTTCAGAATAGGATTTAAAATATTGTTTAAATTTTCAGAAGAAGCCGATTATTCATAAAAATGGTGCGGAATTTAGAAAAAAGACTAATTTTGAAAAGTTGAAATGTCAAGGAAAAGGTAGAAATTTCGGAAAGAAATTAAAGCGAAGTTTAGGGGGAAAATCGAAAATTTTTTACAGAAAAGCTAAATTTTAAAAAGAAATACCAATTTTGAGGAAAAAATTGAAATTTTAACAAAAGACCCAATTTTGAAATAAAGGTAAAATTTCCAAAAAAAAAACGACCAAAAACTCAATTTTTTTAATTTTATTCACAACAATGTTGACTTACGAAGTTTCCGCCTAATTTTGTGAAAGTAGCAGAATCGGATTGTTAAAAAATGGTCAAAATTTTCAGGAGAAGCTGAATTTCGAGAGAAAAATGGCGGAATGTCAAAAATAAAATCGATTTTGAAAAGCGTTGAAATTTCTGAAAAATGAACGAAATGTTGAGAAAAAAAAATTGATTGTTTTTATAACTTCAATTTTAAATTTGCATTTCTTGTATTCTGATTTATTTATACAAATTTTACGTATGTTATGAACTTTATTCTCAAAGTTTTGACTTAAAATCTTGGCCTTTTATTTTTTCACAAATTCCGATTTCAAAATTTCGACTTTGTCATGCAATTTTAAGTTTAAACGCATTATTGTTATTAAAAATTGTTGCCTTATTCATTTCAATTTTTATTTGACAATTCCAAGTTTGTACTTTTAATTTCCATGTTAAACGCTACATTTCGAGTCCTTAGATAATTTGATCTTCTAGAAAATTGGAGATCTTTTCTAAACGTTTTTCTCGACGTTTAAACTTTAACATAAATATATATTATCTTCTTTTTTCCTAAATTTTACTTTTAATTGGAATTACAATTTAATAACAGAGATTTTGAGGAGAAAGATTATTCCTTCAATTTTGATTTTTTAATAGAAATTTTAACCCTTTCATGAAGTTCCTAAATTATCTCCAAATGTCCAGTGTAGACTAGAAAAATGTTTCTGTAAGTTTTTCATCAGATTCAATGAGTAAGTTGGAATACTAAAATTTGACTATGGGTTAATATGATTTCTTTCAGATTTCAAATGGCTTTTAAATTAATAATCACATTTGCTGTTTCTTTCCCCATCAGCTTTCCCTCTCATTAAGGGCGTGACACGTCACTGACTTAATTTGAATGAAATGTCACTTGACATACTTTTTTTATTATAAATTTACCTTTCAAAAATTTTATTACGAGTAATTATTACATTTAGACGGGCTATAGTAAATTCAACATTTCTATCGTATGTATTATTTGATAATAAGTATGAAATTATCGCAGTATCATGAGTAGTATTACTGTATTAAATATTCTTTTTCATTTATATTCAATGTTAATTAATGTAATAATGAATTGGCTAATTTTTGAACTTTTATTTCTTTAAATTATTAAATGTATTTTGATATCAATTAGATTTCAACAGGAGTACCATTTTCAGGTAATTAAATGTTGTAGCTTTTGAGATATTTATGTACTACCATCTAATAATTTAATTGGAACCACATTTTCATTTATTGTGTGTATGTGTGTTTTGAAGATCTTTTATTTAATGAGAAATCTTCTTAAAAATATCAAAGATATTTTGTAGACACTAATGCATTGATAAAAAAACACTTTTAAATAAATGGTACAATTCGAACCAGTACAATAATCTGTTAATACTAAATGCTATTTAGTGATAACACAAATACCAAGATGTCGTAAAAAACTGTGTATTATAAATATTTTACGCAATATATTTGGCAACAGTAGTATAGAACTTAGGAACATATCACCTTTGAAACACTTCCGGGTTCTACCGGATATTTCCGATCCATGGGACGTTTAAATCTCTTGAAATTGTTCCATTAGGAGGCGGTACGAGAATCTACGTTGCAATCCTATGAATTGTGCTTTAAAGTAGATTTATCAGCAGATGTATCAGCTCCACTCTCAGTATTTCTATTTTGTGTGCATTATCAAGTTAGTAGGTACCAAGTGTTAGAATATTGGACAATTTTTCTTGATGTTGCGCCGTTAAATAATCGATTACGATTATTATTTAATTCTGAGTGTCATTTGTAATTAAATGATTCTTGGAAAATGCGCTACATTTGGATAAATTGGTCATTGTATTTAGAGTAAGTTTCCTTTTGACATTATTATTTATGTAACTACTGCTATGTATTAATCTTAGGTAGGATTTGTCATATATTTATATGAAAAAAACATGAATAATTGAGTATACACCATGTTTTCCTATTATAACATAGCTATAGTAATGAAAATATATTTATACAATTATTTGTTGAGTGCCTAATAGTAAGTTTTGTTTTTTAAAACATAGCAAGCATTCTATACAATTTAGTTTTACAATATAATGATCTGTATTTTATATTATTATTAATTAATTATTATTACAACATATCTTATTTGGTTTAAGGAATATTCTTAATTTAGATATACGTTACTTGGTACTTATATATTTTAATTAAGCATATAAAATGAACCAGGGTTGGTGACATTTAGAAATAAAGGTACCATGTAACATTATTTTTAGACCGTAGATAGATGTTTTCTGTATTCATTATGTAGATTTTTTATTTATTAAACTTTTGATATAACAACGTTGCGTTTTTTATTGACTTCCCTCCTTGAAATTTAAAAAAAAACATTGAAACTTTTATTACTATTAAAAGTGTAGCAATATTCATGTTTACAATTAAAATTTTAGAAAAAAAATGAGAATTGAATACTAAAAACAAATAATAGGCTATTCAAAATTGGCACATGAAAGGCCACAAGCGTATTTGAGCCAGGAAAAATGCACAATGTCGTCCAAGGAATTAATAGACTCAAATTGGACATCTTAGGAATCAGACAAGTTAGATGGCCAGATTCCGGACAACTACAAACCTCATTGCGATATCGATATATTTCTCTGGAAATGATGAAACACCAGTGGCGACTCGCATATAGGCCCTGCGGAACTGCAGCACCCCCAACTTCCATCTATCAATAACCTTTAATATGAGGTCTTTCTTCTTTTGTTCTTTCTTTATATGTATTTATACATTATACATATAACCCTTAAGGTTAATATCAGTAGTAATGCCCCAATTCATGAAAAAAGATGCAAACGTAATATTTGTATCGAATAAGGAACTGTGCGCTCCACAGTTTCAACGACGACGTATTTGAACGTTGTACGTTTGCGCGCATAGAAAGCTTTATATGCTACTGCAAAGGCGAAAAAGCACTGCTCTCACAAAACATATATATATATTTGTATCCTGCGCAGGTTCGGTCTCCCTCTCAAAGGCCATTTACATTTAATAGGTCCTCCAGGTCAGTAGGTCCTCCGTATATGGAGGACCTAAAGGTTTTTAGTGTAAATCGAATCAGAATGTCTCGAAACACATTCTGACAAAGTTTGAGAGAGAGGACCTACCCTGCGGATTTTATGTATTTTCGTATATTTTAGTTTGAGCGTCTGTCACTGCATGTTTCTGCGCTGGCGTCGCGCGGCGTATATCGGCGTATATTCTCCCGCCAAATTAAGCAGAATAGGTCATCCTGTGTATACTGCAGTTGAAGGTGCTGCGCTGGATAAATCATCCATGTATCCGGCAACATTGAAGTTGTATATCGGCCATCTTTATCGAGTATTTTAGGCAGGATAGGTAATCTTCGGTATATCGCAAGTTAGAAGCTACAGTAAATAGATCATCCATGCTATTAGTAGAGGCAAGCTTATTAAAAACTTCGCTGTTGCTAACCGAGAAATCCTGAGTATATTGCAAGTTACATGTTACGCTGAATAGATCATCCGTGATGTTGATTATATTACTAGGGTTAACTTACTAAAAATTTTAATTCTTTTAAATGAGCGCGGTATATTTTTGAATAAACTTTGTAGGGAGAACTTGGGCCAATGTATGATATAGAATTGCTATCCGAAATTTTTCGCACTTATGGATTATCATTCCGTGTAATATAAAAAGAGACCGACCAAAATTTTTGACAGAAATCAAAACCGAATTTGTGTTCTGTCCTGGTTTTGAGCAATCCTACACTTACTGAGAATTGTTGAAATGAACACCATACGCGTTCAAATCAAATGTAAATTTCCTCTACTAATAAGAGGCTTATTAGTATTAAACCCAATAAGAGTAATAAATTATTCCACTTTCCGTGTTATATTATTATTATTAAATTTTTCAATGAAATTCCTATAACCTTGCTTTGATATACTTGTTGTTAAATATTTTAGTAAAGCTTTTCATCATAAGAATCTTGGTGAAATGGACTGGTCCTTGGTTATCAATTTGATTGATCAATATTATCAATATTGAACAATCACAATCAATATTAATTAACAGAAAATTGGAAATTCGGCTAATGTTGAATTAAATAAGAGACAGTAAATAATACGAAGTATTGTTCACAAATTGTTGGTAATGAATGTACAGGAAAAAATATTTAAATGAAGCGCCAAATGCCCCCACGCATTTCAAAAAGTTATTGGTCAGAATTTGTCAGGTTGTTTGCAAATTTCTATTGGTTAGAAACATAAGATGACAAGCGCGCGTATTTTAAAACATGAAATTTGCGTCTTACATTAACTTTGCAAAACTTTCTGCTAGTGTAATCAAGTCTAGTGATCAAGTTTAGGAACGTAATACTTGCAATAGCAAATAAAAATATGAGCGAGGGCCCATTTAATGCAGAATATCTTGTAGAAAAAGTTTTAAATCTGCACATAAACAATTGCAAAACCTGAAGTTATATATGGACTATTTTTAACAACTATTTTAGTCAGGATAGGTAATCCTCCGTATAATGCAAGTTAGAAGTTACAGTAGATAGATCATCCAGGGACCAAGATCATCCATGATATTTATTCACCCAATAGAAATCCAACAGATCATGTGATGGATTGCAACCAATAATCTTTTGGAATGCGTCGCGGTATTTGGCGCTTTCCATATGCAATGACGCTGACATAACTAACAACTAATTGGAGGGAAATTTAAATAATAAATGAATTATAATTATTGATTCATTAAAATGCACTGCCTCCACAGAAACATGCAAATAAGCCGTGTACAATTCTACCGAATATTTTTATGAACTAATGAATTTATTTATAAGTAGTCGCTGTGTTTATAATTTCTATTATCAAAGGCTGCTTGGTGAATATTAATAAAACTAAACAAAGTCGGTTTTATAGGTTTTAAGTTACACAGTTTAAAATGGGCAATTCAGTAGCTTTTTTTAAAATAAAACTCTTTTAAATCTCCTAGGTAAACAAATTTTCTAAACACTTCTAAATCTCTCTTTTAAATGTCTTCAATGTACACAGTTTCGTACTTTTATGGTATTTATATTGACTTCAATTACAGCTACGGATTGACCCTTACGAATAGCGGCAATAAGAATCATTTTCGCATTGCAACATATCGGAAAAATGGTTAATGAGCGAAGTTCGTCTCTCCTGCTAATGGCGCCAAATTTAAATTTTGTGAATACATTTGCATTTTTGACTACATTTAAATATGTTTAAAACCTGGTGGTGTCATCTTTTAGAATATAGCTAAACATTAAAGAATAAATCTATTTCAGGCATCTTTTACTGCTTTTTCCGTTAATTCAATATTTTATATTTTAGCATCTAGAGGGCGGCGAATATGTTTGAATTTTTGGCTGCATTTAAATGTCCAACATAAAAATATAACTAACATTATTCTACGACTGTCATCTATTAGAATACAGTTAAATATTGAAAAAAAAATCTACTCACTGCATCATTTACTGCTTTTTCCATTAATTTAAATATGGATGTTTCATATTTTAGCTTCTAGAGGGCTTTTTGCTGTATTCTTTAGTAAGTTGACAATTTTTATTTGCAAAAAATCTCTGAAATGCGGTTTTTTTCAAAATATTATAATTTCCTCTGCATTTTGATTAGAATTGAATGCAATTTAAGAAGCTGACATAATAAATTGGTAATAATATAATGTAGAAGTAAAAGTTTTCAAGATATGCAATTAAATATTGTGTAGTAATTTGGTAGGTTATAATAATTTAAAATTATAATGACAAACTATAAAAAACGTATTTGCTACGGACTAAATTCAGTTAGAAAAATCTTCGATTCTATAATTTTACCTAATTCGATCTACATCTTAAATCAAGATATTTTCTACGCTTAGAAATCTCAAAATTCATGTAAAATAATTCCAAAAGTAATAACAAATAATTGGCTTAAAAATTTTCCTCGAAAGATTATTACTTCTTGAAAAACTCGAGAGAAATATTTATTGTTTTTTTGTTTGTTTTGATTTCATTCAGAAATTTCAATTATTTTTACTGCTTTTATAATGTTTTGATTTTAAATTTAAAATGTTGTGTCTTCTTTTCCCATGTACACATTAAAACATAATTTCAAAGATGAACTTGAAATTCAAACGTTTCCTTAATTTTGATTTCAAATTTATATCTTTTCCTTTAATCTTTGAATTTTAAGATATATTGCTTTTATATAAAAAAGCTTTGATTTTGCTTTTTTTCGCAATTTCAATCATCTCGAAACTTGCTTTTTATTTAATTTCATACTGATACTCGAAAGTTACATTTTCAAAAAAGATCAAATTTGATTATGTAATCTTTTTCCAAATCGATTCCAAATTGCAAATTGCAAAGTTAAAAATCTAACTTTTTTTATTAGTAAATTATATTTAAAAACTGAACGGAAGAAATTGCTGTTCATAATATTAACTTGGTAAAATTTCATTTAAGTCCCTTGTAACACCGACAATTCATATGAAAAAACCATGAAGGGTAAACTTATAGAACAGCGAAATATTAAATAGTTATTTACATATAAAGGTTTAAACTATCAATTTTCTAATGATCATAATTTTTTCACTGCCCTTTTTTTGTTATAAATGAAAAACAAAGGAAATAACTTTTTTACAACAAATTTCTCCTGCTTTATTCCAGTGTATTAACGTATTCTACATTGTATACGGAACATAACAATGTGCTAAAAAACCTAAAAAAGCATAAACATAATGTTATCAACTACTGTCCACAAATTAATCTGTCAACGCTGGGAGTTTTTATAATTTTCTTTTACTAATTGTAAAACATGTTTATTTATTATTTTCATTTGAAATATCAATTGCATGTACTGGACTAAAATAAAAAACAAAAATTTAGGAAAAAGTACACAATTTATTAACCACTCTAAAAACATTTTGCGAGAAATCCAAATTTTTCTCCTACATTACATTAATTTTTATAATTATTTTATGTTAGGATTACTAATTTCAGAATCACTGACCGTTGTAACTATCGTTTTACTTAAAGACGGGAATAGAAGTTCATCCTAATCAGATTCAATATCCTTAGAAATTAAACGTTTGGATGTTTTCAAAATTCAGATCAAATTTTGCATGTACAGTATTCAACTAATATTGAAAAACCAATAAATAATTCATTACATCCCTCCAAATTAAGGTAAATAAATACGTCAGTAACCGAGTACCCAGAGAGTTTTCATGCATGCAAATAACGGACAATAAACGATTTCAAAACATACCGATGCCTAAAAAATAGACGCGACGCAAAAATAGTGCGATGCGAGTGCGCGGAGAGTTTATACTCACGCAAATACGGAACAATTAGCGTTTTCAAAACATGCCGATACCTAAGAAATAGACCGCAACGCGAAAGTAATGCGGTCCGCGAGATTGTATGGGATAAATGAATCACGGCTTCCCCGTCCCCCACTTCAACACGCGTGCACCTGGCAATAGCTTCAACTTAAAATTGGCAACAAAGCCGGATGACTGATCCACTGCAACATAGATCCCGCCAAAATATACAGGATGACCGAAAGCTGCTACTTTAACTGAAGAATATACTCCAGATGATCGAAAGATGCCGTTTTCGTCGGGGGATATAGAGATATCAGCTTCAATGAAATTTCAAAAAATTTTTGCTCAATTTTTTGTGTGATTCGTATTAAGAGTACCATAATAATCCAGTATACGCATTAAAATTTAATATATATGCACTCCTTCTGGTAGATGAGTTAATTCCGGGTTATATGTAAGATGACCGATAGATAGCGGGATGCAAATATATATATATATATATATATATATATATATATATATATATATATATATACTGCTCTTCCCGCAGTACTGACCGTGGCGTACTGTATTAGCGGCTAAACTCTGCCATTACAATCTATCTCGGCACAACGCTAAAACTTGCGGTTACTATCATTCCCAGCGAAGTAACGCCGCGAGCGAAATCGAATCAATGCGAATCGAACGCATAATTTAGCGCCATTATTTCAAAATTGTGTTGTTTTGACTTAATGCAAAGTAACATGTCCAACGAAAAATGCTTTACGTTGCAAATAATTAATATTCAATTAAATATTGTTTGTCAGTTGGGATTAGTATTAATTTAATAAATGTACTTGAGAAAAAAGTTTTATGTAATTATTTCAGAAAAAATAAAAACCTTTGAGAACAATTTGTTGTTGCAAAAATGAATTATTTTATAAAAAATAATTCATTTTTATTTTTAAACTCGTATTAATAGATAACGATAAATAATGAAATGATAATTTCCTACCTTAAGTCATGCAGTAATCTTCTAAATTAAAGATTAAATAAATTTTGTTTTAAAAAAATTATTTTTAAATTTTGTCTTCATGCTCGAATTTCAACTTTTTGTCGAATACTTGAATATGAAATGTCGATTTTATCTTTAGATTTCAATAAGAATGTTTAAAATATATTTGGAGATTTTTTTTAAATTTCGATTTTAATCATGAGCTTTCGACTGTATTTTTGTAACATTGAATTTTCTTGCAGTTGCGATGTCCAGTTTATTTTACTTTGATAAAAAATAAATGCAATCTCGAGAAATTAGTGTGTTTAAAGTTAACGAATATACAGCCAGTTTCAAAACTGCTATTTTAGAATTAAGAAATTCAAAGTACTGTTAGAATCCTTCAAAAAACACTCATGGCACGAGTTAAAGAAGTGTGACTGTATAATTGTTGATATATTGGACAGATATTCTTCCACTAATCATTTAGTGGATGCTAAATTGTTCGACAAGACACGCTTCTCTGCTTTTAAGAACGAACATCTCACAGAAAGGATAGTACTAACCACTGATGCATATCCCATGATTGACAAAGAAAAACTTTCAACCGAACTAAAAGTATTTTATTCTAGGTCTGATATTCATGATTATTGTAAATTAATTGATCTGCTGAAATTTATCTTGGAAAATAATCCAGATGATATTTTTAGTGAAATTACAAAAGTAATTAAAATCCTTTTGACAATTCCTATGACTACCTCAACACTGAAAAGGATCAAAACTTTTCTAAGAAGCACTATGAAATCAGAAAGGCTAAATGCCTTTGCAGTGCTTTCGATTGAAAAAGATTTCTTTAGTTTAAATAAATAATTAAAACAGATTTTACTTTTAAATAAAAGTTTGAACTGTAACCATTTAATATGTAAAAAATATTGATTTTGTTATTTTAGGATGTTATCAAGTTTTCCAAAAAAAATTTCCTTCTAGACATATTTATTTTCTTTAGAATAATTTTATTTTAAAATAATTTTAAAATAAAATTTTCTGGAGCAGCACCCCCATTAATTTTAGTCACGAGCCGCCACTGTGAAACACACTATAAAAATGGAGTGGCTGTAATGATAACTGCAAGGGCCGCGCGCTATGTGACAAACTGTTCCCCTCTCAGATAGAGTTATGCTTCTCAAACTACAAACAGAAACATGTAAAGTTAATATTGACCAAGTTTATGCTCCCACTGCAGACAAAACAGACGAAGAAATTGAATCATTTTACAATCACCTGGATACAATTCTACAATCAACTAAATCGAGAGATGTCACAATGGTGTTAGGCGATTTAAACTCAAAAATAGGAAAAGGACAATGTGGAAAACATGTAGGTGTTTATGGACTCGGAGAGAGAAACGAGAGAGGGGACAGATTAATACAGTTTGTCAAGAGAAAAACATGGTTGTAACTAATACACTCTATCGACTTCCAAAACGGAGACTATACATTTGGAAATTTCCATAAGATGGCGCTACAAAGATAGTCAAAAATCAAATGGGCTATATCCTAATAAAAGAGTGATACAGAAATGCAGTCAAATGCACCCCCAGGCGCAGATATTAACTCGAACCATAATGCCTTAATTGCTAAAGCACTCGTCAGATTAAAGAAAATTAAGCACACAGGCTACAAACATCAATTTGATATAAACAAATTATAAAAACTGAGCTTCAAAAAAAAATCAAGTACAACATAATCAATATCGAATCTCAAGATGAAAGACAGGAAACATGGGAAGTCTTCAAACTGGCAGTAATGGAACCAACCAAAACATTATTACAAAAAGAAAGAATGGATGATAGATGAGATATTGCAACTTATGGATGAAAGATGTTATAAACAAATGTAGACAAATACAGAAGGAAATGCGAATAAGAATTAAACTAGCGAAGGAAGAATTTTTTCAGAAAAAATGTGAAGAGATAGAAGAACTTTAAGCCTATAACATCCATAAGAAACTTAAAGAACTCTCGAACATACAAAAACCCAGACTACAACAAATCCTGGTAGAAGGAAGTGGTAAACTAATAATAAACACAGAAGAGAAGTTGCGAAAGTTATATAGAGGAACTTTTTAAAGATGAAATACAGCCTACCTCGAGAACACCCACACAGATGAGGGTCCATATATAACAAAATAAGAAGTCCTGTATGGAACAAGAAGTATGAAAAATAGAAAAGCAGTTGGCCCAGATAAACTCCCAACGGAAATCCTAAAACTTGTAAAAGAAGCCGAGATCTATGTACTAGTGAATCTGTTCAAAGACATATATTCGAGCGGAACAATACCTGAAGGATGGCTACAATCCACTTTTGTGACACTTCTCAACAAAACAAATGTCAGAAACTGTACCGAATATCGAACAATAAGTCTGAGTCATACACTGAAAGCCTTTTTGAAAATCATACACAACACATTCTATAAAAAACATGAGCAAGATATAAACGAAACTCAGTTCGGATTCAGAGGAGGTGTAGGTACTAGAGAGGCACTATTTGCTTTTAATGTAATATCACAAAGATGCCTGGATATGAACTAAGCTATTTATGCATGCTTTATAGACTAAAACAAAGCATTTGATAAGTCAGACATGATCATCTGATGAGACTACTGAAAGACAAGGGTTTATACAGTAGATATCAGAATAATATCCAGGTTATATTATAATCAAAGAGCCAAAATAAAAATAGACCATAGTATATCGAGAGAAATTAAAACAGAAAGAGGCGTGACGCAAAAATGCGTGCTCTCCCACCCTACCATATTTAATCTCTACTCAAAGAACATAATCAGTACAGCATTGGAAGCAGCAGACGACCACAAACATAGGCATCACAATCAATGGCACACCAATAAACAATCCAAGGTATGCTGACGACACAGTCTTACTCGCAGATTCTTTGGAAGAACTACTGATATTAATGGATAAAATAACGGAATGTAGCAAAGAATATGGACTCTTGATAAACATCAAGAAGAAAAAATTCATACTTATAACAAAGAGACTCGAATAAACTTGTAGAAGTTACAAGGGATTTGGAATGTAAGTAACAGGGCATAAAAAGGCAAGTTAAAACAAAGTACTTTTATTTGTAACAGAAATTTACATGTTCAAATGTCCTCTATTAACATTCTCACATGGACGAACACAAGTGTAAACATTTTTTATTACATGTTATGTTTTATTATAATTGACTCGCATTTTAAAGCATCTTGAGAATTGAAAATACTGGTTTTTAAAAAATTCGAATTCTTTTGAAAATTTTGACTGAAAATTGGTAGAATTTCAAAAGTGTTCAAAATTCGATATTTTCTCAAAACTTCGCTAATTTTTTAAATTTCGATTTTTTTTAAGTTTGGCATTTCTACAAAATCTAGTCTGCCTTTTTAAAAAAATTCGAGTTCCTTTTTTTAAAATCTTAAACGATTTTTTTGAAAATTTAATTTTTTTGTGAAAATTTCAACATTGTGACTTTTAATTTCTTTAAAATTTTAAGTTCTTTTGTTTTTTAAAAATATCGACATTTTTAAAACTTCTTTAATTAGTTCTTAAAATGTCAAAATTTGTAATTTTTCTGAACATTTCGCTTTTTGATACAAACTTTCGAATTTTATTTTGAAAATTCCGCTTTTTTTTTAATTGTCGGTTATTTTTGTTTAAATTTTGACCTTATTTCAAAATTTTAAATTTTCTGAAAATTTAGATTTTTTCTAATCACATTTTTTTTAATTTCACTGGTTTTTGGAATATTTCTCTATTTCAATTTTTTTTTGTTTGAAAATCCTGACTTCCATTACATTTTTTAAATTAAATTATAAGAACTTTTCAACTTTTTTATAAATTTCGTTTTTTCATAAAAAAAATCTAATTTTTTTGAAAAATTTTAGCATCTTTTGAAATTTTCCAATTTTCTTGAAAATTTTGACTTTCAATTTTCGGCATTATTTCAAAATTTTATCCTGTTTTTCAAAATGATAATTTATTTTCAAATTAAATTAGTAGGATTTTAAAAATGTCACCTTTTTTTAAAAAAAATAAATACTTTCAAATCTTTTTCGAAATTTTGTCTTGCAATTTTTTTACTATTTTTCAAAATTGCAACTTTTTCTGAAATATCGAATTTTTCAGAATTTCAACATTTTTGGAGATCTTTTATTGAAAATTTTCACTTTTTATGAAAATGTCCATATTATTTTAAATTTCGATTATTAAAATTTTAATTCAAAATTCGTCTGTTAAAATTTTTCTTGAAAATTTGAATTCTTTCGATAAAATTTTTAAAATTCGATATTTTCTCAAAACCTCCCTTTTTTGAAGTGAAAACGCGCCTAAAGATATGGAACAAACGAATGGTTTCGCATTACCAAAAAAAGCCACTTTCAACTAATTACCAGATAATTTAATCGAAAATATGGAAGATTTTAACAAAATTGCAGTTTTTTTTGAATTACTGTATAATTTCGGTAATCCGACAACCCGCTAATCCGAACCTCGCTATGCAAATATAAAACTTAGATAGTGTGACAGGGTTTTTAATATGCAGTAACCCAAACTAGATAAGATTAAAGAGTAGATTGTATACAAATATAAAAGCTATAAAAACTATAAATAATAATTTTAATTTACAAATTTTGAAATTTTTATTTTTGATATTACAGTTTGAAAATTAAAAAGAAACACCCTCTTATATCATAGTTTTAAGTTTTCACTTCTGTCGGCAGTCTCTATTACTGTGCATTTTTTTTCAAATAAATACATATAATATAATTAGTATTAGTGACTGTGATGCGGGAGACCTAGTTTTGACTTAATTGCCCATTAACCCACTGCATTCTTAAATATTTACCACAATGACATTATTTTTAAGTATCTCCAAAAAGCAAATTTCGGACCACTTACTGCCTTTTAGATACTAAAAGTCATCAATAACCTATATTCAAAATATATGTTGAGGGGTTTATTAGTAGACAATAAAATAAAACTCGAGATTTATATAATTTGTTTACTTGTACAAAGATAAAAGCGATCTGCTATTTGTAGTTTATAAAAAATAAACTTGATTAATAAACTTAACATATCCTTAAAATTATTACATTGAGCATTAATAATCACGTTTTATTACAGGTTTGTTCAGATTTTTGTTCAGTCTCATTGAAATCTGAATCAAATTTGTTTAACTCTTCAAGTTTGATCCCATTTTCTTCTAAACTGTTAATATCCATAGGAGTAAGACGTTCCGTGTAGTAAATAAGCCAAATTAAGCATACAATCATCATCCCCATGGTAAAACCAAAAGTCCATATGGTCCCATACGATTCATAAACTTTAGCTACGAAAACAGGACCCATTACGCGTGAAAAGCAACCAGCTCCAGTCATAAGCCCCATCCATACGCCCTATAATTTAATTCTGTTACCTAAATACGTTAAAGAGTAATTTCAGGAAACGTACCTGAGGCCTTGGCCCCAACAATTTGGAGAAAATCGTTTGTATCAGTGTTACCCCCAATGGATAACCCAAAGAAGTTAATAAGTAACCTAAGATGAACTGCGTAACGGTCAAAGCTGGTGTAAACATGCACCATTCTTGATGCGAAGGACATCCGAGCAAGTCTTGACCACAGTTAAAAGTAACTTCTCTTAATAGCGCTGCTGTTGCATTCTCTTGTTCAATGCTGAAGTTTTGCTTTCTGATGACATCATATAAATAATCAAAATGACTAAAATTTCCCACCAAAACATCATTTTCCACCATTTCTTTGCAAAAGAGGGTCAAATTTAATTTAAGTTCGCTGTCGAATGTTTTTGGAGGGGTATTTAAAAACGGAAATGGAATATAGCAAGCACGTCCGAGTACCATGAGGAAAAATCCACCCCAAATCATCACTTTTACCTCCGGAAATTTTTTGGTTAAGTACGGTATAGATAATGACGTAATTATGGCAATAACAGCTCCAACCGACATAAGTATTCCCATGTATTTAAGCGACTCTTGTTCTGACCAAGCAAACTGATCCATAATCAGTGGAGTGCCAAGAGTTTCCAATAACATAAAATTAAAAACCAAAACGAAGAAAGCAATAATTAGGCACCACGCCCCAAAATTATCCTGGTGTTTAGTCTTATATTGACCGTCCTCGGAGTTGTCCCCGCGTTTATGCATAGCTTCCTTTTTCGCTATATTATACTCCTTGAAGCTGGAAGGCAGAAACAGCAATATGTTGCAAAATACTAATAGGACGTTGATCCAGCCGCAAGCAGTGTACATGTCTAGTTTAAGTAGGCCGGGTATAAGCCAAACTCCTGTATTGTCCAAAGGTACAACAGCAGCTTGAATTGCGGGGCCTACTACAAATCCGAGTACTTGGGCCAAAGATATCATAGCTACAGCCTTTGTACGTTCTGAAAATTTCGTAGCAGCCGAAAGGTATGATCTGCAAGCGGCCACATTCGCTAGAAAATTAAATTAGATTAAGAATTTGCGCATAACGTTAAGATGCTTAATTAACACAAACACTCAATAGAACTGTTGCAGTTACCAAAAAATGATTACAGTTTCAGTGTAGGAATAATAAAACATACTTTAATGCACAATATAATCTATTAACAGTAATGGGAACTGAACTAAAAATCGGAAACCTCAAAAAGTTATTTTTTTTTCAGAACGAAAGTTGTATCCTCATAAAAATACCGGTTTATTTAGGTTCAGTACACGTTTAAACATGAGCGTTAACAGTTAGCACAATCTTACTATGTACTTCAGTTGTGGTTGTTTCTTTATTTGGAGGCAGTCGTCGTCGCTTGATTAGGGCAGCTGGAGTGATCGACTGAGTGCCGGAAGTCGGAGGGTGCGCCAAAGCAGAAAATAAAAATTAAAATTTGCATGCCTCCTCAAATTTTTTTAAATATCAAGAGTATTTGCATTTGTCGTATTTATATGTTAATGTGTAGATTCATTTTGTTATGTGGAATTTGATATTACATTAATATACAACCATTTGAATATTCCAAGACCCCCCTAGCTACATGCCTAAAGTGAAGTGCGCACAACTCATGTGCTTTATCTCCTTTAATTCCCTGAGTTTAAGATGTCCAGCAAAAGGAAAATGGTCATTATTAAATGCACACCTTGTTTCATACTGTATGTAGAGCAATATATTGTATATAGTATAGAAAATGATTAATAAAGAATGGAGAAGCACTAATTGATTAAAAGTGACTAATCAATCTGCCACATAACCATTCTTAATTGCCTCTGTTCACTACATAAATAAGAATAAAATCTGTGGTTCAATTTAATCAAAAAATCAACTTGGATCCATTGAGTGCAAGTGTTAATTAAATGGCCGACTAATAAGGAAGGTTTCTACAACACCATCACAAATTACCTGAGCTTATTCCGACAAGAAATCTTGAAGCAAGCATCCAAAATTTTCTGTGTGATTGGAAGACTTCGATAGAAGAATAAGTAGCACTTGCAATGGTGAATAAAAATAATGATAGAATCACAGGTATTCTAATTGAACCAAGTTTATTAGTCCACCAACCCATCATGGGTGAAAACAACATTTGACCTAGAGGGTTGGCAGCAACGATAAAACCCAAAAATTCCTTTCCGGCCGTTGGATCCAACTACAAATAGGTATTAGGATGACTAGTCTTGGCTGAGTTTTTATTACCTTTTCTAAGTAAGGCCACACGCCTGTTATGATGATACTGAATCCAAGAGACATAAGAAACATTGTCAAATAAATAATATACACTGATCGCCATCTTTCCTTATATTCCTGTTCAGTTTCTAAAAAATCATCTGCAAATTCAGTATTTTTCTTTGTACCGCGCAGCAGTTTAGAAGTATGGTCGAATAAACCCATTGTCTGAAAAATAAAAGATAAATTTAGCAGACTTTATTTCAGTAGTTTTTAAAATTTTCATTTTTGCACAAAATGTTAATTTTATACTTCAAACTTTATATTTTATGCTTAAAATTTTTGACTTTATAATTGAACTTTCTATACTCAAAATTTTGTTATCCAAATGTTGACTTGTAAATTTGAAAATTCGACATTTTGAGGAAAAAAGTCAAATTAGTAAATACAAACATCCAATAGAATCTATTCAACTATTTAAGTATTTTTTTTTTTAACTTTTTTTTAAATTTATATCTTTACCTCTTTGACTTTGTTTCGTAAATTTCGATTTTTCTTTCGAACTTCGACTTTCAAATTCAATTTCTGTTTCCTAAATTATTGATCTTAACTTCGAGATTTCGAGCTACAAACACAAAGTTTCGACAAAAGTCTAACTTAAGAAAAATCGACATTTCCACATTTCTTAACCTGAATTTTAACCTTTTCATTTCGTAATCTCGTCTCTGACATAAATTTCGCCCTTTATTCACAACATTTTGGAAATGAAGTTTAAAATATAGGATCAATGTTGAAATTTCAAAAAAACTTTTTTAGTAAGAATTACTGTTTCTTTTTTTTTTCGATTTTTATCGATTTTCTAATTTAAATTCCACTTTTTGTTGAAATCTTGATTTTTTCTAAAAATGTTGAGTTTAAACTTGCAGTTTTACCGAAAGTTTCTTCTTAACCTCCGAAATTTAATCTCTTTCGAGACATATTTACTTTATTTTCAGAAAGTTGACTTTTAATTTCAAAATTTCGTTTTTTTTGTCAAATTCCAAGTTTACACTTTTCAACTTGTTTGAATTCAAAATTTAGATTTTTGCTGAGATTAATTTTTTTTGATGTTGCGACTTAAGGTTGAAAATTTTTACATTCTTTCGAAATTTGAAAGTTTCTTTAAAACATTCTTCCATAAATTTCGATTTATTTCGAAATTTCATTGGCTTGGACTCGAAAATTTTAACCTTTTCTATAGCTTCAATTTTAACCTAGAAAATTTGTACATTATTTTAAAATTCCAAAAATTTCTGGAAATGTTAGCGTTTTCCCAATTTTTGGGTCAACCCATTTTTTTTGTCAATTTTGACTTGATGACCTTTTATGGATCATTTAAGGATTTAGCTCGATTTGTTTTCTTCAAAAATGTCTATTCTGCTGTTCAAAAATTTGAATTTTTTCTCAAAATTTTGAGTTTATAATTTAAGTCTTTTTTTTTTCATTTTTTCTAAACACCAAATTTCGTTTTTTTCTATAGTTTTTGGTTAATATTTTCCTTTTAAATTAATAATTCAATCCCGAAATTTGTGCTGATGTTGAAAATTTCAGGTTCGGAAATTTTTTCGATGAATTTTAACTTTCTTTCAAAATTTATATTTTTAAATTTCAGCACATTGTACATTGTTAAATTAAAAATTAATATACAAATCTTGCCTTTCTTAGTTTCAGGGAACAACGTATGTATATCAATTTTTAGAGATAACAAAGGACCAGTCCTTTCCACCAAAAAAAATCGTTAAATTAAATTCCAAACTTCCCACCTTTATTTCATTAATTTCGATTCTTATTCTAAAAATTACGATGTTTCTCAACATTTTTAGATCCAAATTTTTCCTTCTAAAATTTTCATTTCAACTTGAGATTTTGACCCCAAATAGGTATAAAATTTCGTTAAAAGTCGAAGTTTCGTATATAAAATCAAAATTTCGATGTAAATTGCTTAATTTCAATTTCGACTTTAAAATTTAGTCTTCAATTTAGAATATTCGCTGTTATAATCTTGATATTTTGCAGACACCAAGTTTAAAATTTAAGTTTATTGTGAAATTTCAAAAATCTTGTTGTTTTGGAAATTTGGACAACATATACCTCCATAAATGTCAACATTTTTTAATAGTCAGAAGTTAAAATCTAAATTTTCTAATTTTTTTTTAAGTACATACGAATAAAATGTGGAAATTCAAAGTCTAAAAATGTTTAAATTTGTGGACTCAAAAATGTAAACATTACAAAATTTTCACTACATATTTGATTTAAATTTTTTAAAAAAACAATTTGAAATCTCGTTTAAACACGAACATTTGAAAGTGACCTCTTTTCAAAATTTTGACTCCTTTTCAGGCTTTCTTTATTATTTCAATTTATGAAAATGGGATATTTCAGCATCCCGAAGATGTACTTGGGACATGGTCACATTTATTCAACATAAATTGAAATACAAATCTTGTCTTGTGTTTTTTAATCTTTCTTGGTTTCAGGGAACAATATTTGTATTTCAATTTTTGAAGATAACCAAGATTTATTTAACATATTTAACATATTAGAAATATTTAACTATTCTATTTACCAAAAAGTAGTTTGGCAACGACCAATTTGAAGATTATAGATATTAATGTAACGAGATTATTATGAGATTTATAATAATCGAGGACGTTGCCAGGCGACGAGGCGTTAGCCAAGTCGTCTGAGCACGTCCGAGATTGTTTAAATCGCTGCTAATCGAGATATTTAATCCAATTCCCAAATTTGTGGTTGCCAAACAGTTATATTTAATGAGAAAAAATAGGACATATTAAAAAAAATGTGCTCCAGGTTTCAGGAATACAATCAGGGAAGTATAGAAGTGTGAATACTTTCCTAACAAAAAAATGCGGTGTAATACTTGATGCACTGAAACTATATAATATATTACACAGGTAATATTGTATTCACTTTGAAAGCCACATATCTCGAAACTGAAACAATTCGAACAGTTTGTAGATTTTGAATTATTTTCATTTAACAATTTTCCATAATTTGGTCTTTAAATTTGGGTCATTACCTTAAAGAATGATTAAACAATATACTCTAGTTATATTAATAATTCTTATATACTTGAAATAAATTAGCTCAGATAAAGTATAATTATAATGAAAAACATGTATTTACCATAGATTAAATACACGGTATTTACCTTTAAATTTCCAATGAAAAGTTTAACAAAGAGAATTCTATACTAATACCCAGTCGACTGCATTATTACTTATTGTTCGTTTATTTGCATTCTATAATCGCAATTTGTTAAAATACTTTGTTATATCACTTGTTTAAAAATCATAAATAAATTCAGTTACACAATTAGAATATCCGGAAGTTATGTCGCGCGTACTGCGACAATAAATTCATATTAAACTTTAAACTACTAAAAATAAACAGAAACGATTGTTAACTAATCCAAAAGAAAACAAAACATAACCTAAAAAGATAAGAAAACAAAAGCGTTCACAGTTGTCATCATGTGACATCTGTAACAACCGGCAATCTTCAATAATAAAAATTCCCCAACACTTGTCCAATTTTAAACGCAGGGTGTTTTCAGTGGCGCTATCCACATTTGGCAGTTCTGTGTTGTGACGTACACGTATTTACAATGACAGATGCAATGTAAACATTGTTGATTCATTAACCTCTAAAAAAATAATTCAAATAAAATATGGATATTAGTCAATTTTCAGATGATAATTTTGATGCCAAGGCTTGGATAAATGATATTCTTGGAAATCCAAACAACGAACCCAAAGAAGTGTGTGAAATTAATATAGTTTTCCTAGTACTTATTAAAACAATTTGTAATATTTTCTTTTAGAATTATGCAGTTTCTTTAGTGATGAAACTTCAGCTATACGTTCAGCAAATTAATAATGCTTTGGAGGATACTAGTCGCGATGTTCTGCAGTCTTTACCAAAAATCCTTCGAGATACCAAGATTTTAAAAGACGAGGGTTTATTACTGAAAGAAAAAATGGCATACGTTAGAAATGAAATTGAACAGGTTGAAAGAGATACAGGTTCCTCATTACATACAATTATTAAATTAGATAACCTAAAGAATCAGCTGAATGAAGCTAAGCAAAGTTTGCATGAAAGTGACAACTGGACGATTTTGGTAAATGATTTAGAGGAAATATTTGATTCCAAGAATATTGACAAGATATCAAATAAAATATTGGGTATGCAGCAATCTTTAAAAATGTTGGTCAATGTTTATAATTATGAGGACAGAAAATTACAACTCGAGGGCCTCAAAAACAGATTGGAAGCTATCGCTAGTCCCAATATTGTTCAAGCTTTTAATACAAGTAACACAGGTCAGTATTTTTAATCAATAACATACATTTGTTTCACCATTAAATTGTTGATCAGTTGCACTTTAATGTTTTATGCCCAAATCACTTGATTTCATTACATTAACTCTTTGGGATAACTATCCATTTTGGATAACTGATAAAAATGAAACGCTTCTTTAACATGAAAAGTTAACAAAGTTTATTAACTGAATTGACATCACTGAGATTTGGGATTTAAGTCTTTTGTACAAAATTTTTGAAACAGGAAATTTACACACACACACACACCTATGTGATTTATTTTTAGAAAGAGATGCTGCTCAGTACACCCTCTTTTGGAGGTCAAGTGGCGATCTGCTTAATTCCTACGTTAAAATGCCACAAATATTGGTTTTTAGTATATTGTTCAGAATCTTTACTGCAAAAAAGACCAGATCTCATTTTACTATCTAGCAACCAAAGAATCGATCAAATTAATGAGTTGAGTGGCCTGCAGAATGCTTCCAAATGCTGTGGTTCTTTTCAACAAGACAAAAAGTTAATAATATGACAAATAATATATTAACATTAATGTAGACTCTGGGTGGAGTACCTACTTTTCTTGGTTAGAGCAGTCGATCGAACATTTATATTCAACTAAGCGAGCTCTTTCGAAATTTACCCTTTTTTTTTCTTCAAAATTCGTCGTTTCCCTGAAATCTTGAAATTCAATCAATCTTAACTTTTTTCTCAAGATTCTTCTTTTTTCGCAACATTTGTTTTTATTTTGAAATTTCAAATTAATTATTAAAACTTGACTTCTGTTTTACCAAAAGCTGATCTTTTTAAATTTTGAATTTTTATCCCAAAATTTTTCGTTTTTTTTTCTTTAAAATTTCCTCTGCAAAATTTGACCTTTTTTTGAAAATTTCCACTCGGAATTTCTGCAAATTTCGAATTATTTATCAAAATTCGCCTTTTCATCAACATTTTATCAATCTTCTGATAAAAAAGTAGAAACTTTGAAGAACATTTTTTTGGAAATTTTAAATTTTTATAAAAAGACAAAAATCTTATAAAATGTTTGGAAATTTCAAGATATTCGAGATTCTTTTATATTTAATTTTCTGAAAATTCCACCTTGTTTTCAAGATGTTCACATTTATCTCAATATTGGATATTCTCTGATGTCATGGTGGGACACTTGTCTTCCTTTGACTCAAGCAGTCAAGAAAAATAAATATTCAACTAGAAAATTTCTACTTTTCTGTAAAATTTGCCCATTTTTTTCGCAATCTAACAAAATTGAAGTCTCGGAGATATTTTGAATTTCTAATAGATTTCTACTTTTTCCTTGAAATTTCGATCTTTTTCTCGTGATTTTCATCTTTTTCAAAAAATTTTTTTTTGTATAATTTATTTTTGTTTTTAGAAATTTAATTTTTTTCAAACGGGTTTTTTTTTTCATAATCCTCTATTCTCAAAACTTGACTTTCTATGCGAAATTTCAATTTTTTCTCGAAAAATTGAGATACAAAACTTGTCCCCTGAAACCAAGAAAGATTAAAAAACACAACAATGGTTGTTCTAACGCGTTTGGATAACCAGGCTAGCATCTTCAGGGAGATATCATTATCTCTCTCAAGATGCTGAAAAATTTAATTTGAGATTCGAAAATGTTTTAAAAAATTTCAAGATGGATTGACCTTTTGACCATTGAACTTTGAAATACTCAAAATTTCGACTTTTTGAGTATTTCAAAGTTTTTTAAAAATCTCGTCTTTTCTTTCAAAATAGAGACTTCAAAATGTCGACTTTTTTAAAAGTGTGATTTTCAAAACTGCTACTTTCAAAATTCAACATTTTCAAACACTGATTTTTTTTTCAATTTCGGTATTTGAAAATTTAGAAATTCTATGAAATTTTCTTACTTTTTTTGAAAGCTTTTATTTTTTAAATATTACTCTTTTAGGAATTTTGATTGTTTAAATTTTTTTAATTTCGAGATTTTTTAATTATTTCGAATTTTTTAAAAACCTTCTATTTTTGTCAAAATATAACATTTGTTAACAAGTCTTAATTTTTTTTTTAAATTTGAAGCTTATTCTTCAAAATTATTATTTTAAGATAAAATGACGGGATTTCAAAAAAAGAAGATTTTTGAGTGAAGAGACCAAAAAGTAGAATTTTGAGAATAAGTTTATTTATGTTTTATTTAATTTATTTTAAGAGAAAAGAACAAAATTTCGAGAAAAGGACTTTGGAAATTAAGTCAAAATTTCTGGATATTCAGATTCTAAAAGATCTAACATTTTAGAAAAAAAACTTTTAAAAAAACGGAAAAATTTTGAGAAAAACGGGGAAAATTTCGAGAAAAATGGGGGAACTTTCGAGGGAAACGGTCGAAATTTTGAGGGTCAAATATTAAAAAAAAAATTGAAATTTTCCAAAGAAAGTCAGTTTTTGAAAGAACTTTAGCGTTGGAATAAAATGGAAATATGAGGAAAAAAACGAAATTTGAAAAAATAGTCAAAAATCCCAAAAAAGACATATTTCGAGCAAAAAGACGAAACTTCTAGAAAACAATAGAAATTTCAAGGTGAAATTTTGAAAAAAATAATCAAATTTGGGAATAGTTGTCTACGAAAAAGATGAATTTTGAACAAAAAATCAAAATATTCAAAAAAAAGAATAATTTTTAGGAAAATGTTGAGATTTCTAGGATCAAAATGGTTATCATGTTGACATAAAAGTTGGAATTTCCAAAAGATGATTTTTGAGAAAAATGTCGAAATTTCGAGAAAAAAACGAATTTCAAGGATAAATATCTAAATTTCCGAAAACAAATTTTGAAAAGAAAACAAATTTCTAGAAAAAGAACGAAATTTAAAAAAAAAGACAAATTTTGACAAAATAGTCGTCTTTTCCAGAAATATTAAATACTGAATTTTGAGATAAACATGAACATTTCAAGGAAAAGTCAAATTTGAAGCAAACAGTAAAAATATCTGAAAGTTCTTATTCTAGCAGGTAGGAAATTTTAAAAAGAATCCAATGTAAAAAAACATTTTGAAAAAGACGAAATTTCGAGAAAAACCTCAAAATTAAGAAACGAAATTTTGAGAGAAAGTCATATTTTAAGAAAGAAATTCCGAGAAAAAAGACGGAATATAGTAGAAATTCAAAATATCTCAGCGACTTAAACTTTGAACAATAAAAAATTTTGAGAAAAAGTTTAATTTTTCCGGTTGAATATTTTCTCTTGACTGCTTAAATCGGAGGGATACAAGTGCCCCATCATGAAGTCAGAAAATGTCCAATATTGAGATAAATGTTAACATTTTCAGAAACAAGTTCGAAATGTCAGAAAATTGGATTTAAAAAAAATCTCCAAGATCATGAAATTTCCAAAGAACATTTGTCAAGCTTTTTGTCTTTTTACAAAAATTTAGAATTTAAAAATTTTTTCCCCAAAATTTTTACTTTTTTATCAAAAGATCGACCAACTTTTAAAGAAAAGGCAAACTTTGATAAACAAGTCGAAATTTGCAGAAATTCGGATTTTAAAAAAATGGAAATGGAAATTTTGAGAAAAAAACGAAAAATTTTGAGATAAAAATTGAAAATTTTGAAGAGATCAGTTTTTGATGAGAAAGAAGTCAAATTGTAATAATAAAATCGAAAGTGTAAAATAAAAGACAAAATTTGCAAAAAGAGCAAGATTTTGAAAAAAAAATGGTACCCAATTAGTTGAATATAAATTTTCGATCACCTGCTTTACCCAAAGGAAGTAAACGTCTCACCTAACGCTCAGTAAGACTTCAATCATTAAGTACCCATCGAAAAATATTGTAAATATAGCGAAAATATGCATCATCCTTGGATTTTAAGTGAAATATGTAGTAACCGTTAAAAATGGATTAAATGTGCATTTGCATATGCAAATTCATAAATCCGGTCTCTAGTTATTACTTTCTGAATATTCTCTTAAATCGCGGCTAGATAAAATTTCTTCGCGGATCGGCACTGGTCGGTAGGACCGGTGGTTGAGAAACCCTGCTTTAAACGACTTTTTCAGCAGTTTGTAATTTTATAACAGCCCGTTTGTTGACTTATTAGCACTCGAACAAGTTTTTGGATTGTTCTGCGGAACAAGTTTCCATACTTCAACTTCTCAAAATACGTTGAATGAATGACGATCTCAAACTTGCGCATAGAGAGGAAATGTTACGTGCACATTCTACATGTTGTGTTTTTTAAGATAATTTCGTTCGTGCTCTACAAGCACGTGGGCTTTACTTTTCAGTCTACCCTTCTACCTCCAGTTATTAAATGTTCAACGAACGGCCACCTACTAACTTATTATTTTTTTCAGATCAAGCTTTGATATATGTTCGAATATTTTCATCAATAAATCGACTACCTCAACTTTTAAAATATTACCACAAATGCCAAAAAGATATTCTTCTTAAAAAATGGACAAATCAGCTGGAGGTTGAGCAGGACGAATCTGTAATTCAATGGATTCATAACTTTCTACAACATGTTGCTTTCTAACTGGCACAGTCAATACAAGTGGTTTCATCAGGTTTTCCCAGGTCAACCAGTTGTGGACCATTTGGCTGAATTGTATGCCGACGTTCTGAACTCTTTAGAACCCAGTTTTGGTACTTGCATCGACGCTTCGTTAAAACAAGTGTCGGAAAAGTTAAACTTTTTACATGAAGTAAAACAAGTTATGAAGGAATTTCATTTTAACATTATCAACATCATGAAGCAAACACAGGGGAAGACTGATACAAAAAAGCAATTCCTTTTACTACAAGCTGTTTATAATCCATTTATTCCGTACGTTAAAAATTATGCAGCTTACGAGCAAGCCACTTTGGCGAAAAAATTATTAGATATAAATTGCATAAAAGAGGAATTGCCTGATACAATTCAGGCGCTTGGGTTTAGTATTTCTTCGGTAATCGCCATAGCCGAGGAGGCTAAAGTTAGGTGTCAGGAGTTGACCGAAAACTGCGGATTTTGTGGATTATTGACTGCCTATCGTGCGTTCTTCCTCAACTACATTGATCAATATAAAGTTGCCTTAAGGCAGATTGAGCGTAATCGAAAATACACCGAGGACTGGACTACGTTTCAATTATGTTTATCACTATTACAGAACGCAGGAGACGTCTTATTGAAATTGCATCATTTAGAGCAGGGGTTGACGAGCCATATTTTGGAGATGAATCAGCAGAAAGATGAAGAAGTTGACTATAAAAATTTGTTGTTAGACGCTTCAGACAGGAAAGAATTAAGTTCGCTTATAAAATGCGTTAGAGAGGGGACAAAGTTGTCGGTTTTGGATAAAGTTATTACTGAGTTTAATAAGCTTTGCTCTGATATTCATCATGTGACGTATCAGGTTGTTTTAGCACCTATTGAAACTCATTTGAACACGATTCAAAAGAATAAAACATGGACCATCAATGACAACTCGATGTATAATTCTGAATTGCCGGATTATAGTTTCTCACCACAGGAATACATAACAGAGGTAAGCGAGGGTGTTATCATTTCAAAATCTATTAGCGTACAGGATATACTTCTTCCGGGATTGGACCGTGTTAAAGAACTACTAAAAGTGTTCGACGTCTTTAATAGTTCTTTGACACGATCCAATACCGGAAGAAGTATATCCTGTACTGACTCTGACCGTGGAAGCGTTCGTTATCTGTTAGCGTCTGTGATATTGTTTCGGAATTAATGAACTGTTCAAGAAATAATAATTAATTACTTTCCAGATTGGCCAGTATCTAATGACTTTACCCCAGCACTTGGAACCATTCTTTTTTAAGGATAATCCTTCTTTATCATATGCTTTAAAAACCGTTGATGAAGAGTACAATTCAGCTATAGATGTGGAGGGAGCTTTGGCTGATATTTTTTTAAAAATGATTGCACGAGGCGTCTGTTTGAAGTTCGCTGACAATATACTTTCTATATGCGAATTAAGTCCAGGGGCCAGTCGCCAGTTATCGCATGATATTGGTAATTATTTTCAGTGTTACTCTGGTCTGCTGCAACTAGTTTGATTTTAGGTTATTTAAATAATGTTTTCCAAGATTTAGGGCTTACTTTGTCCGATAATCTGCAGCAGATCTCATTACTGCTGAAATTACCCTCTGAACAGTATTTAAGTCAAAGTGTTGGGTGCTCTGCACGATATGTGGCGGCTATTCGTCAGATGCGAAATATAACTTCTAATTAACTGTTGCTGTTGAACTTATTGTTATTATTTTTTTATCTTTTAATGTATAAAGCTTACATTCAAATAAACTTCGAGGTAGATATTATTTGTTTTATTTGACATTGAGAAATCAGAAGCGTAAAAACTGAAAAAATCTAACACCTTAAGTGCTTATTTAAGTGTTGCATTTTTTGACTGCAATAGTTTTGTAATGTCTGTATTAGATTCTGTTAGATCCTCTAAAATATTTAGGCTTGACTGTTGATTTGTTAATAAAGCCGATATGCGCATGCGTAATTTGTGGTTGTATGATATTTAATTCTTTGTACACACAGTTGATGCGGAAGAACCACGTAACAATGAATGGTTGTTCGATGCTTCTAATTGTGCGAATGCGCCAAATTCAAAAGGTATAAAACGTTTCTAATTTCAGATGTGGGCTTAACGTGTCATTTTTATGCTTATAAGCTTGTAATCGAGACTTAATAGGTGTCACGATAAACTTATATCGGTATGTCGAGGCGCATCTCGCTTTCCAGCGTGTGACGTAATCCACGAAGCAAGAGGCTAGACATTTACGTTATAAATATACGGGGTTTTGAGTTGTAATCAATTATTTTTTTATTTTTTTTACATCTCTTTGTTTTTAAATAATTTTAAACATAAGTAACGTTAACGACCCAAATAATTGTGTACTAAAACTAGGCAAACGAGCTATTTATTATTTTTGATACTAAACATAATTTTAGTTTATCATTTAAAAATAAACTAGTTCGTGGAGCAGTACTAGATAAGAACGTTCGTAATTCCCGTTAAAGTTCCCATTCACCTTGGAATTTACAAAAAAGATTACAGTTTAAACTTTAACTTTGCAGAAAAGGGCGAAGTTTTCATGAAAATAAAAAAATGAAAAACTAAAATAAATTCGTAACTTTAAATTTAAATTAGTAAAAGGTAAATTGAAACTGTTCAATGGGAATTTTCAGAAAAACTCATAATGTACAATATGAAAAAAAACTCTTTAAGTTTCAAGAAAATAAGTCGATATTTCGGTACTAAAGCCAAAATCGAAACTTAAAAAATTCTAAATTGTAAGTTTAAAGTCCAAAATTTAGTTACATTCGAAATTTTTAAGAAAAAACGAAATTTTGCAAAATTTAGAAACTTTGAATTTATGAAAGAAATTAGTTTTAGGAAAAGAAGAAAAACCTGAAATTGTAAAATTGCGCTTTCAAAATTTTGAAAAAAATATTCCAAATTTGGGAAAAAATTCTCGACATTTTGGGTTTCAACTGGATAGATTCAAACTGAAATTTTGTACAATACAAATAAAATCTTTTAGAAAAGGTCAGGATGTGAAAAGAAGAAAATTAAACACTATTAAAAAAAAAACTAAAACTTTAAAAAACCTCGAAATTTCTAGAAATAAAAATCTAATAATTAACATTAATAGTCTAAATTTCTTACTATACGTTCAAAACCAGGGCTTCGAACCGTTATTATTTTCGTTCCCGTTTTCGGTTTTTGTTCCGGAAAAAAAATTATATAGGTTCAGTTCCGGTTTTCGCTCCGACAAAAATAACGGTTTTTTCCGGTTTTCAGTTCAGCTTCGAGTGACTCATTTTTAATTTTTTATTTAAAAGAAAGAAAATATTTCGGGTAATCTCGAAACAAAAGTCCAAATTTCAAAAAAGGATATAAAATTTAGAAAAAAATTCCAATGAAAATTCAAAATTTCAATTTAGGTTGAAATTTCGAGTACAAAGTCAATTTTTTTTAGAAAATGTAGATACCGTAAACTTGTACTCTAATTTTTAGAATAAATAGAATTTTTAGATTTCAAAATTTGAGTTAAATTATTTATAAATAATGTTAAAACTTTTTCAGTTTAAACATAAAATGTTTAGAAAAGTAATATATAAAGCGGAATTAGTCTTTCTAAAAAAATGTCTACATCTAAATTTGAAGTAAAATTTTCAGGAAAAGAATTTAATAATTTCAAAATTTTGCAAAGAATTGAAAATTAAAAAAAAAGTATTAAGTTGCAAAATTCCGACTAAGGATTTTAAGTTTCGAGAAGATACTCGATCAACCGAGTTGATAGCCAAATTGTTTTTTTTTCTCAAAATTTGAGTACTTTCTTAAAAGTGAGAGTTAAAACTTGACAATTTTTTTTAATGTGTTTCAATTCAATATTTCGAGGAAATTATTCAAATTGAGGGGAAACAATTGCACCGTTGTAGGGACTAAAATTTTGATTCAATCAATGATCAAAGTTCGAAAAAACAATTCTGTCATAAATAAAAATTTCTCATTATTTCAACTATTTCTAGTAATTCGAATTTAGAGATTACCGCTGTAAATATCAAAAAAAGTAATAAGTTCTAAAAAAAGAGTACATTTCATGTTTACGTCGAAATTAAAAAAAAAATGCAATTTAAATATAAAATTTTAAGAAAAATGTAAATATTTCGAAAAAAAAGTTAAATCTCACTTTACTATCTTTTATCAAAATTTCGAATTCTTTTTAGACATTTTCAAGTTTTCAGGAAATTTGGAGCAAACATTTCGAAGTAATTTTCGAAATTTCATTATGTTCTGAAGAATCCAAGTTTAAATTTGAAATTTTAATTATTTTAAGATAAAAATAGCCTAAATTTAAAGAGGAAGCTATCATCGTTTTTTGAAATGGTTAAATTTTGATAGAAAGTGAAAAACGTTTGTCAAAGATAAAAATACAATAACTAATGAGATTTCCATTTTTCGGGAAACTTTGAATTTCTAAGCAGATGTTGAAGATTCCAAATTTTATCAAAATTTCGAGTTAACATTTTTAAATTCGGAAACTGATAAAAATGTTTCATAAACTTTTAAGTTTTTTTCACCAAAAGTTTTAAAGTCAAATCTCCTAGGTAATGGAGGTCGAAATATACCGATTAAGGTTAAAATTTTCTGATTAAGGTGAAATTTTGTTTTCTTTCTTTTTTTTTCGAAGTTTAAACCTTAGAACTCACAATTTCGAGATAACTCGACAGTTTGAAATTAAAATCGAAATAAAGTCGATATTTTGATTCTATAGTTGGAATTTTAGAAAAAAAGTAAAAATTTAAATTTCAAACTAAACATTTTGACAGAGAACTCGAAGTTTGAACAAAAAACAAAGATTTTAAGAAATTGTGGTATTTTCGATTTTAAAAATTTGAAGCTGCTAATAGCGTGGGTAAACTTTTAAATTATAAAAAAAATCATCTTTAACCAAAAACCTTGAAAAAATTCAGGTTTCTTAGAAAGTTTGTATCAAAATAAAAACACTATTTATTAAAAAAAATTCAAAATTTTGATTTTAATCTCCAAACTTATCGAAATTTCATGTTTAAACTTGACATTTACAAACTCGAAAGTTGATAGTAAACCAAAATTATAAATTTCTAGTTTATCTTAAAATGTTCGAACCTTTCTTATAATTTCTCTTTAACTTGAAATTTGTTTTTTTCAATTTTAAGCTTCTCTAGAACTTTTTTCTCAAAATGTAGTGGTTAGGTTTGACATTTTAAGATTAAAGTAGGAAATTTTTTTTGGAAAAGGTCAACTTTTCAAAAAAAAGTGCGATTTATTAAAGAAAATTCCCTTCACAAAAATTTCAATTTGACATTTTAGTCATTTCATCGAATTTTTTACTTTATTCTCAAAATTCGAGAATAAGGCAGAAATTTTAAAATTTCCTTAGGAGAGTTTCTTCTGAAAATTCTGAGTTCAAACTTGAACCTTAATATTTTTCTCTAAAATGTTGTTACAAAACTCGAAATCTACACTTTCTTTTGGAAATTTTGTCTTTTGACCTCAAAATGTTGACCTTTATCTCAAAGTTTGAACCTTTTTCTCGAAATTTCGAATTTAAGCCTCAAATTTGGACGTTTTTCTCGAAAATTTGTGTTAGAACTGAATTCTTGTGACTGACTTTTAGTATTTGTTCAAAATTTGGATATTTTTTCAAAATTCTGTTTTTAAATTTTATAACTGAAAATGCGAGGATATTTTTGTTTTAAGAGTGTTTTATCTTTTCAAAGTTTTGCATAACATTTTTCATTTAAAGTTGAAAATGATACTTTTTAAAATTCGACTTATACATTTCCAGTTTTTCTGTTGAACTTGTTTTTTCAAAATTTCCTGTTTAATTTAAACTCTGACAGATTCATTAAAATAAATTTATTTCGAATAATTATTTAAATTTTTTAACCTTTGTCTTAAAATGTACCCCGTTAATAGATTTTTTTATGCTGAATGCAACAAAATAAAGTTTTTTTAAATAGGTGTTGATAAATAACGGAGATATTTGCCAAAATATCCGCATCGCATGTTTGCTTCGCAGTTAACGTCAACCTGCGCGCACGGGACGAGTTGGCGTCAAAATATCAGCATTTCGGTATATGTTTATCGTGAATAGATGTGCTTGCTTGGTAAGATCTAAAGGATACGAAAGTGAGTGTGGTTGGCCCATCAAGGAATCTGTGCTTTTGTCGCCTGACTATCTGCATAGAAAATTTGGAGTTATTATAGGAAAAAAAAACATTTTTATTGTATTTCTCAAGCAACAGATTTTAGAAAAGTTTTAGCTGACGCATAATTTATTAAAAGTACAGCCGTAAATAATTATTATGTGCATGAAATTGTCAAATACTCTCGGGCTAGCAAAAATATTAGTAAATTTCGGGTTTTCATCGCAGAAAAGCTCCGAACACATAATTTGGTGCAAATAATTTTTGAAACTTTTTCAGTGAAGAGCAATAAATAAGAGTGGCACCCTGAATCTTGGTTATCATTTTTTGAACCTCAGATTTTCATGTTAGTTTTCCAGTTGCTTTTTTATTCTTTTTCTACGTAAAACAAACGTAAGAAGCTGGTAATATGCTGTATTCATTAAAAAAGGGTAGATATAAAGTTGGGAATGAAAACTGCAGTAAAATATGACAGTTTATTTACAAAATCAATATATTAAATCTAATAATTTAAGGCATTGAAAAATCGATCCAAAGGTCTAACAATTCAATTATAAAATTGTCACGCTAGATAAAAAAGTATAAAAGAACCGTACGAAAAACTTGTAAAGCAACGACTAGATAATAAGAAATACAAACTATAGATGTCAGTTAAAAGGCTGTTTCAAGGGCAGGTAAAGAGCAATTGTCTTCGTTTTGTGCACTATCGAATTGACTATTTGTTGGCGGATCCAAATTGAAAAATTGAGCTCTTTGAGCCTGTATCTTCTGAGATATGGACGCGTACGTTTTAGATTCTATCACCGGGACTTTATTGCTTTTGGCATCTAAAGGCTTTGTACTGTCTGTTTCTGTAATATGGATGGGCGATGGTTTTTTCTCAATCGAGTTTGTGTGCACCTTGGGTTCCAGGTTTTTGTTAGCTTCTCCAAAACGGTTTGCAAGGCAAACAGGGGATGATTTCTTTTTCTCAATTGAGTTATTTGGGCTCTCGTCTTCTCTACAATCTTCGAGTATTGTGGAGGAGAGAACATCTGTGCGAGGACTAGGAAATCGCCATTGTGAACGAGGGGAAAGTATTTTGGGTGGAGGACGAACTTTATCGCCATTATTACGTGGCGACCCTGGTGCATTGTTGTAGAATCTTCTATTTATTAAACTGCGGGGTGATCCGCTTAGCTCCAAAATACTCATATCTGTTTTAGGGGCTTCCTGCTGTTGTTTCTGTTTAGATAATTTGAGTTGTTCAACCGCAGATAATTTCTTTGTATTGTTCGAAAGTAAGTTAGTACTTTTTTGCAATAACAGTTTTTTGAAATCTAATCTAGAAGTTTGCTGGGGGATTTTTTTATCAGTACAAGCCCAGCTTTGTCTTGTTTTTGATTCATTTGTAGGAGATATTTTGTCTATATCAGAATTAAAGTCTATATACTCTCCTTTACTTGGCGACCAGCTTAATCTAGATCTTGCTTTATCTCCAAGATAACCTGTTTCTGGGGATTTAACTCTTTCTGTTTTAGGGACGACTGAATCAATTTCATCTTTAGCAATCTGTGGGACAGATTCAGTTTTGATATTGAGTTTTTTCTTACTCTTATGTATAACAGCATACAATTCTTCGTTACTCATGGTAGATTTCTTTGGTGATAGTAGTTTATTTTCTAGATTAATGGCAGCCTTTAATTCAGTCGATTTATTCGATGGGGTTGAAGATTGAAAACCTCCGTTATTTCTAGGATCTATAGGTGAAATCCTTATAGACTCTTCTGTTGTCAAGGGAGAAGTATTAGGCCTTTCAATTCGATGAGTATACTGTTGATATGCATAATTACGTATTTGTGGCATGGCAACCGGTATTCCAAGTTTCTGATTTAGCAAATTCTGGTCATTATGTACCAGCTTTCTAGGCACTACATCCATACAGTTACGTTCTAATCCTCTGGTTATATCAGGCGTAACGCTTCTCTCTGGGGTCATTTCCGTTATAAAAATTTGGGGCTTTTTGATAGGTAGTGTTTGGTATGTGTTTGTACTTCTTGATAAATAATACTGATTTTCCAGATATTTTCTTGTACCGATATCGTCGGCATAGTTGCAAGTTTGATATTTGTACATTTCTTTGGCCACTTGGGTATTGTAGAAATTTGTTGCTCCTGGATATGTTTGGTATTCAAGTGGGGGCGGTACTCGGTCTGGAAAAATAAGTTAATAAATATGGCATGTGAAAAAATTACAATATTACGGGTGTTATGGTAGTTTCAATAATTATTTGATAATTATACAAACAAATGTTTAGAGTTTAAAGGTTTAGTAATTAACCCACAAACAACCCCTTGCCCCATTGGTTATTAGCAACAATTACGGGAAATGGATTTCGCTTACTGAACTACCAGTACTAATCTAAAAAATAAGTGAACAACAAGGGCTAGATCGAACCCATTTGATAAGATTAAAATTGAAATTTATATCAATTGGGCTAGATGATTATGGTTATTATCATCTTAGCAAAAAGTTTGTGTGAACTATCAAAAATGCTAGTTTTTATCCAAAGTTTTATTATAAATCCTAGTTATATATTAAGTTCGACGGTACTATGCAATGTTTCCATCTTTTTCACATCATTTTCTGTATTTTTTTGTTGGAATTTTTGCTTGCTATACTACTACTACAACATTATTGCAAAAAATTACCAGAACCGACATTTTTCAATTGTTCGTATCAAGATTTAAAAAGAAGCATTGGGCAACTTTAAGTTTTCAGATGCGAGATTTTTGGTGGAAAATTTTTATTAGCTATGTATCCAATCCAAAGAAAAGGCGCATCACAAAAATTGTATAGACTTTCTTTTCTTTACGGGTTTATGGGCTCTGGATTTTTTTATTTTTGAGTTAAACGAATACATTGGTTAGTTAGTTTATTTATTAATCTTCAATTTGCTTTTTTTGTGTCGATTTTCGCTAATTTATCCAACTATGAATAAAAAAGCATTCCTTTCTCTTTGATCATGGAAATCTCAGCAACCAATGATCGTATGGTAAATTTAAGATTGTTAATAACATTTCTACAAAGTATTTTTTTTTTGGCAAAAAACAATATTGTCAACATTCCTTTGCATAAATGACTAAGATTGTTTTTGTAAATCTCCACTTATAAATACTGATCAGAACCCTAATGTTCTCGAATTTTCATATAGCTTAATACATATAACCTTCAATAGCTCTTGAAAGGTTGAAATTGTTGCATCAGACCGTTTTCCGCAATGATTGATCAAAATTTCAGAATACGATTAAAGGAACCAGTATATTGCTTCCAAACATTACATTACGTCAATTTATCATCATTAAGTAGAAAAAAAAATATATTTTGTTTGACTTTTCTACAATTTTGCATTAGTTACTGGTAAAATTTGAGAATGTTTTTTCCAAAAACTTTAAAGAAAATTATTTTTTTTAAACTGGATCATATTATCATCATCATCATCACTTTTCACCAAAGGTGTCGCTAGCGTTTTGTTTGATAGGAGGGCTATTACTAAAAGAACTTTTGCAACTTTGCAACTATCAGGAATCTTTTCATATACAGTGTGTCCCACCGGGAATCGTCGCGATTGGTATCTGGCAAATTACTTATCTAAAAAACTTGAAAATGTAGCAACTTAGCAAGGTCGACAAGGCTAGATAGATAGGATTGTAGAAGTTTATAAAAACAAGTCAGTAGTAGTTATTGTCATACAGTTGTAGTCATTATCAGATAATTATTTAGTCATTACATATTTTCCTCGCCCAACTTCTACCTATAAGTGTTTTTCAATTTAAAATAAAATTAAAATTAGTAAAGTGCGACTTTTGATTGTGTGCAATCTTCAAGAATCCCAACAATTTACTCTTTGTGTACTTTTGTTTATATAGGAATCATCGGATATCTACCCTGTCTCAAATGGCACTGCACGCCACTGCTGTACTATTTCTGCAATTCAGTACAGCAGAGCGTGGATTATTATTCGAACGAAGATTAACATAAACGTCCCTTATTCGAATACTGTTTCAAACGAGGTCAAAGATATGTTTAAGGTTTCGCTTGCCTTATCCACATTTTGAATGTGAAGAGAAAAAAATGCTTTAAAAGATATAATTATTTGCTGCTATTTATATAAATATGTATGTATATAATACATAATAATTTTTGTGAATAATAAAATAAAAACATGCATAACATAATCTTGAATAGTTGTATGTTTTCCATTTTTGTGCAATACAGATGGTCCGAACTCTCGTTCCAATTTTTTCGGATAAACGATATTCTACCGAATAATCTATTTTTAATTTTAGGGGACTGGTAGCAAATTCTCTTCATAGTCATGGCCAAAATGCTAAAGGATTCTTGTCGTCCATGGTTGAAAAAAGAATCAGAAGAGTTTTCTCATGATATACAGGTAGCCCTCATACAACTCGGCATCTCACAACACGGTTTCGCTATAACACAATAAGAAAACTGCAGAAAGCTTTGTACAACATTGTACTTTTACAGCCGCGGCGAAGCTTGCTGTCCTAAAGATACAGTGTTGCGGAAATATTTAGTGTCTCACGCTGCTAGTCGGCAGCATGGGGGTGAAAGTAGTAGGAGTGGGGGTGAAACGAAGTCATTTTGATGTTTTTTTTGTCTATTCAATTGTTATAAACCAGTTTTATAACATTTTTATGCAAAAATAACACTTATCAAATATTTTTAATTACAATAGGAAATTTAGTAATTGAATTTTAATTTGAAATTAGCGCTTATACATTCTCATGACCGCCTGCCAGGCAAACCTGTAAAGTTTGTTGTTCTCGCTTTAAAGATAACCTGTCCTTCTTAATTTATATGTTTTGTGGTCGGCAATCTGCGTCGAGCCACGATGTGTTAAACAACAATTTTTTCGTCTTTAAGACATTAAGCTTCAGCCCCAAGCCATGTCTTTAGAAGTAAAGATACAAATCTTGGATCGTCTTTTGAAAGAAGAAAAAGCATCTCACATTGGAAAAAACCTTAATTTGAATGAAGCAACAGTCCGGACTATCAAGAAAAATGAAAAAGCAATAAGAAGTACAGTTTTTGCAGGATCTTCGACATCCGCAAAACGTGCAGCTCGCCCCAGGGCGCCAATAATTGAGAAAATGGAAAAGGCACTCAGCATTTGGATTGATGATTGCTGTCAAAAAAGATTCCATTAGATAGCAATACCATAAAACAAAAGCATTAAAAATTTACAAACGTCGTAAAGATTTTGTGGCGAGTAAAGGTTGGTTGGAAAAATTCAAAAAGCGTTTTGTAATTTATAGCACAAGAATCCAAGGAGAGTCTCCGTCGGCTGATCATGAAGCCGCTAGGACGTATCCAGAAAAATTTCAAAACATTATAGAAGAGCAAGGATATACAGCGGATCAAGTTTTTAATGCCGACGAAACTGGACTTTGGTGGAAAAAAATGCCAAGTAGAACCTTTATATCGAAAAAAGAAAAAACTCGGATATAAGGTGTCTTAAGATCGTCTAACGCTCCTTTTGTGCAGTAATACATCAGGAAACTTCATGGTAAAACCCTTGCTAGTTTATAGATCTTTAAATCCTCGTGCACTTAAAGACGTAAATAAAAACACCTTGCCGGTATATTGGAGAGCAAGTCCAAGAGCTTGGGTAGCTGGAAATTTATTTAAAGATTGGTTTTCAAATTGTTTTGTCAAGCGTTGAGCGTTATTTAAGGCAGAAAAATTTGAGCTTCAAGGCGCTATTACTATTAGATAATGCTCCATGTCACCCACAAGATTTGAATCATCCCAACGTCAAAATACTGTTCCTACCACCTAACACTACTTCGTTACTCCAACCATTGGATCAAGGTATTATTTATACCTTTAAGACGTATTACATAAGGAGAGTATTATAGTGGGTTTTAGACGTAACCGATTCAAAATCATTTAACGTAATGGAAGCTTGGAAGAATTTTTCAATCAAGCACTGTATCGAAATCATATCTTTGTCGCTGAAAGAACTGAAAACATCAACGTTAAATGCGTGTTGGAAGAAGATATGGCCCTCTTCAGTTGAAACAGAAAACGTGCGTGAATCGTCAGAAAATGAAGTTGGTGCCATATTAGAACTCGCTAAATCAATCGGAGGCGAAGGTTTTGTGGATATGGCTATTGAGGACGTTCAAGATTTATTAGTGGAAGAAGAAGTTGATGAAGCGGATTTGATGGAAATGGTATCAGAAGCTATAAATCAAATCGATTTTGAGGACGCCAGTACTGATGAAGATTGTGCAGTGAATAATTTAACATTAGAAGAATTACAAGAAGGCCTAAGCTTAGCTGACAATGTCGAGGCATTTTTCTTGAATACAGACACTTCCACTGAAATAAGTAGAAAATTCAAAAGGGAGCTGCAAAACTGTTTAGCTCCATACCGAGAAATTTACAATGACCTGGTACGAACCAGCAAGCAGAGTAAAATTACAGATTTTTTTTAAGAGAGGGGAAGATACAAAAACTTAAAATAAAGAAAAAAGTTCTGAAAGTGAGGGCGACATAGTTCCATCGAAAAAACGTTCTCGGTTGATTATACTGAGCAGTTACGACGAAGAAATTCATTAAATTAGAGTTGGGTTGGATTAAAATAATATTTTTTGTTTTTTTTTTTTGCTTTGTGTTATACATACATTTATATTTTTATTAAAAATTAAGTTGTTCATGTAGAATTAAAAAAATCATGTGTTTTTAATAAGTTTTTGGAATGTAACCCCACTTTTTGTACTAGTCCTGGGTCTCATACAACACGGTTTCACACAACACGGCATTTTCTAGGAACCTAACTACCGTTTTATAGGAGGGTTACCTGTGCAATTTGCCCACCCTTCTCATATAAAATGTTTACAAGATAGATTAACGCCAAGACCTCCCCTTCCCGCAAAATAACGTGTTGTTGTATATGTATTTTCAAAAAAAATCTTATGATTTACAAGGTCCGTTCCCCATTACTTTTCGCTATGGTGTCCCGTATGTTTTCTGTATAGATCTTATTAATTTAAATGTCCGGAAAATTCTTATATAGTTGGAGTTCCGTTTCTTCTGTTATTCAAATGTTTAAATATCGTAAAGTGTGTCGGACGACATCACAGCCGTGGTGCAACCGCACAGAGCCCAGCAATGTTGACGATGTGCTTTGTTTTTTTTTGGGCCTAAATTTAATATCTTGCACAGGGATCATAGAAAGCTAGCCACGGCACTTGGACGTCATAAAAATTAGTGAACAAATAAAAAACTATGAAGACTGATAAATAAAATAATGTAAAACGATTAATTACAAATTTTGGAAATAAATTATCGCTGATGAAATGATGATCTCAATCGAACCGAACAGTCCTTTTTATCGTCATTAGTTACTTCCATTCCAAAAGTCATCAATTTGTACAATATTTTAATTGTAAAACAGTGCGCGAAGAGGATGTTGCGGACAAATTCGGAACATATAAATAACTAGCAAAAACATGCAACTCACCTTAAGCGAAAAACTTCGTGCTTCTAGTGCAATAGATAAAATGTGCAGCATTCGTCCTCAAACAAGTCTAAACAGGCACTGTGAGATGCAAAGTGTTATAGGCAGGTGCAAAATATACAAAATCAATCCGAATCTGACAATACGACCCGATGATAATATTAGTTTGATATTCAATACAAAGGGATAGATTTGAACTGAAGTACATTCGATATTCTCGCTAGCTGTTACGGTCCTCTTGCTTGTAACTCAAGCTTCTGTATTGTATCAGGTGAAGCAGAATCAAGAACAATTTTATCGCGAAGCTATTTTTGTCCCTTTGCATCATAGGCGTCCATTATAGGTCGTTTCATCGTTAGACAGATTTAATTCTATTAATTACTGAAGTGCACTAATTAATCATGACCTGAGATAAGATAGCTCGTAATATGGTTGAATAAAATGACTGTAGGATTTTTAGACAGTAAAAAATTATGTTGCTGGAGCCTCACAATCTAAATTAAAGTATAATATCTATTTAACGAATGCTCACAAAATAATATGTTCTGATAAAAAAGGGATAATAACAATTTTAAAATATTTAATTCTTTTCGCTCATGACATTTTTAAGGACTGATTTTTTTTTAAAACAAAACCTGCTCAAGTAGATTTCCATTCATGTTACTGAATAATTACTTTTAATATATTAACAATATGCGATATAATGATAATGATTTATTTCAGTTATTTACTTTTGCTAAAATATTCCTTGTTAAATGTTATAAGTCGGTTAAAAACAGGACGCCTATGACGATTAATGTGGTTAATTCTTTCTCATTTAGCTGATTCACCTCTTGTTAGTCCCAAGAATAATTTTTGCTGATGCGTCAAAATCTAATGCGTCACATTGTGATACTGTTAAAATAAATTGTTTGTTGAAGCGTTAATTGAATGAATTAAGAGTAAGAGATATAATTTAATTTAGTAAATTAGCACAATTGCAGATGTTAAAAATGTTTATTAATTTTATTGATCATATACAATAAATTGTACAGCGGTGATTATAAATTTAATATAAATTATATGGGGGCATGCAGATTAACACTAAAAGTGATATGTACACACACATAAAATACAAAATGCACATAAAACACACACAAGTGCAAAGAAAGTATATACAGGGTGCAAAATGCATGCTATTTATTAAAGGGCATAAATATGCAGTAGAATTTGTACATGTGGCCTCACTGATGACCATTTAAAAAATTAAAAATGGCGAGAGACCAAAAAAGAGAAAGAGACTGTCTGCATTGAAAGTGTCTGACAAAAACATTGTTCAATGTTGTTGCACGATCTAATTTGTATGCCCTTTAATTAATCAATAACGATTTAAAACTAATATTGCATCAAGAACATATGAACTATAATACTGTTCTAAGATATATTGCAATTTTTATATTTTTTAATGTTGTTGTTCTGCTAAATTTTACAAATGGTAAATAGAGGGTACTATACGTTAAACATATTTAAAAATGTAGGATTTGAACTTACTTAAAGTTCGTAAACAATTCTAATTAAACTCGAAATTTTGTGATTAACATTTCCATTTTCAAATTAAAAATGATAGAAATTATCGATGTGTAGTGAACACTTAACTCCAACAAATGTCGTATGCAAGTAGAATGCAACTTAAACTAAAAAAAATGAAATACTGAACTTGTGCCTTGAAACCAAGAAAGATTAAAAACCACAACAAACGTTGCTCTAACGCGTTTCGACAGCCAAGCTGTCATCTTCAGAGAGATACTAAAGCAACGTTTGTTGTGTTTTTTAATCTTTCTTGGTTTCAAGGGACAAGTTCTGTATTTCAATTTTTGAAGATAACCAAGGACCAGTCCGTTCCACCAAACTTAAACTACAGTATGCAGCCCTCTAAGCGTGTATCATAGGTAGCCGAACTACCAACAGTTGAACCAAAAACGCTTAGCACAGTGGTTGCTTTCTAGCAGTTGGATATATCAAACTGACGAGGAGATCTAATAAGATCGAAACCGGTCTTTGCTTTCCAAACTCCGAATATGATAAATGTGCAAACTTATTGGTCTGTGCATTAGAATCATCTAACTTTGAGACAAAAGTTCCTATTTTGATTAAAACTCCAATCAAATTTAAACACACAATTTCAAGTTCAAGCAAGACATTTCTAGAAAAAGTCGAACTTTTAGGATTAGATTCGAAATTTCGATCGATAGAGAAAACTTTGAAACACTGAACTTATTAAAAATAAAGAAATTATCAAAATTTCGACTTTAATTTCGACTTCTCAGGAAATTTTAAATTTCTAAGTCAAAATTCGATTCTTCGAATTCTTGTCAAATTTTTGACTTTAAATTTGAAATTTTTAAAATAAAAAATTTATAAAACTTTTTAATTTCGTGTTAAAAAATCGAATATTATTTTTATGAATCCATAGTCTCTCTTGAAATCTGAACTTATTTCACCAAATATTGAACTTGATATATTAAACTGAAGATTTTGGTCAGGATAAAAGTCGAACTTTTGGGTAGACATTTCGCCAAAAAACATTTTTTTTTTAAGTCAAAATTTAGATTTTAACCTCGAGTTGACTTTTTTCTGGAACTTTCAACCTTAAACTCAAAATTTTCAACTTTTTCTAGAAATTGTAAATTTCAGACAAGCTTTGATCTAAATGTATGAATTATGTCGAAAACATTTTCGATATTTTTGTCGAAATTTCAATTTATTCTCATAACTTTTTTTCAAGAATATTGTATTAAAACTTAAGATATTTTATATATATTTATATTGTTACTCAAAATTTGGGTTATTTTTCTCAAAATTTTTAGATTCAGATTTTAAACTTGCAAATTCAAGAATCTTTTCAACGTTCGCTGTTTTTCTTTCTAATCTGTGTTTTTGTTTATAAACTTTTCAGTTGAAACCAATTCAAAATTTGATGTTTTTTGATAATATTCCGAGTTAAAAGGGGAAATTTGAAAATTGGCATTTTTAAAAAATAAAAATCACTTTTTGAATTCTCGAATTTTATTCCAAAATTTTTAATTTGAGTTATCATATTTCCTTGTCAGTGGAACGTGATATCATGTCGATTTATTTATAGTTTTATTTTAATGTCAATCAATTACTTCCATTAAGATGAATTTCTTTTCTTTTATTATAAGTTAAATTGAGGAGTATTAAGAATGGTATTATTCTTAAATTGATTATTGCGATTAAAAAAAAATTGTCAAAAAAGAATTGTCAAAAAACGCGCTACTGCAGCATCGAATAATCTGACAATATCTTTTTTTAATACTCACAATTTTATTAATGTTGCATTGATTAATTCAATTTTTTTTAGTTAAAAAAATATGCTTTCAAAATTTGAACAGGTTTAATGAACCACTTCGACAAGACTGGTTTCATGGCAAATCAAATGCATCTATATTGATAAGCCAAATATTGATTTTTTATTACATGGGCAAATAATTTATATCGAGATATCTTTGTTTGCGGAACTAAAACTATTTTAAGCGATAAAAACCACCTTATCTTTGCTATCGGTTTGACTTATATGTAGACCTTCAAATATGAAAAAAATTCAAATACCCAATTTTGAGAAGAAACTGAACATTTTAACAAAAAACTTCTAATTTATGTAAAGAAATAGTTTCTAACTTTTCGAGTTTACCCTCAAATTCCCGACTTTTATCTGGAAATATTTAAAAAAATTTAAATATTCGAATCTTTTTTTCAGAATTCCAACATCTAAACCCAAGCTTTAATTTTAAGAACTACAACTCAAATTTTTGAATTAAAAGTCTATTTGAGGAGAAAATCTAATATTTAGGTTGCTGGAACTTTCGAACAGAAGTTGTTCAAATAAATTTAACCATTTTCGAAATCTCGATCTTTTTTATTTTGATAGAAAAATCGAATTGAAAATGAAAATGTGATTAAAATGGAAACTGTGCGAATTATTTTTACATAAATTTCGCGTTTTTTATTGACATTTTGACTGCTTTCCCAAAATTTCTAGTTTAAGTTCGAAATATTTATTTTTCTTAGTTCGAGATTTAGTTTAAAATTTCGAGAAATAGGTCTTTTAGATGTTTCAGAAGAAGCCTTAATTTCCAGTCACTCAAAATTGTGAGAAAATGATCTGAATTCATTAATAAAGATTTCTTAACATTTTGATAATAATCTCAAATTATCAACTTGCTTTAAAATTTTCGAACTTTCAAGCAAAAAGGCATTCGAGGTTTTGTCAAAATTACCAGTTTTAGCTTCAGACTTTCAGTTTTTTAATTGCGTCTTTTAACTCAAAATTTTAGAAGAAATAAAATTCAGACACGAATATTCTAATTGTTATAAGCTATAAGTTATATTAAGTTAAGATATAAGTTAAGAAAATTCCAAATTTTGAATTTGAAGTCGAAATTTTATAAAATAATTACATAAAAATTTCAAATTTAAATTAGGAATTTCGAGAAAAGTAAAAAAGTTCGGTTAAAAGTCACATCTAAATATTACAAAATTTTCTTAACATTTTGACTTTTCTAAAATTTTGAGCATTCAAAAAAATATTTAAAATTTTTTTGGAAATTTGTATAATTTTCTCAAACACCTGAATTCAAGTTTATAAAAAAGTGTAAGACTCATCAAAAAATTTTAACTAAAAAAAAAGTACAAATTTCAAGTTGAAAAAAAGACTAAATGTATTCAATGAAAATTTCTTTTTATGGTTTCAAGGCTGAAATTGCGATTTTTTTTAGACGTTTTGAATGTAGAGCAAAAAATCCTTTGAAATTTTATCAAAGTTTTCAGTTTAAACTCGAAAATTTGTAATTATTTGGTTTTAAAGTTTTTCTCAAAAAGTGTTACAACTCGTGTTTAAATTTTTAAGCCCGAAAATTCCAATTTTTTTTTAAATCGCAAAATTCCTGATTTAATATCGAAATCTTGACTTCTTTCATATTTTCGACATCCATTTAAAATTTATTATTTATAAGAAATATATGTGTTAATCCTTTTTTTTTGTTGTTGTTAAAGCAGCAAATAGAATAGTTAGAAAATAGTAAATTAATAACAAAATATTATATTAATTATGATATTTGCTCATGCTTGTATATCTACAAAAGAAAGGGAGGCTTTAGCCTTCTAGATCGAATGGCCTTCGACAATGTTTTTAAAATGAGTGTTTTTTTCTTTTAATTGTGAATGTTAACTTGCAAATTTTTATTTCTTCTCTGAAATTTCAACATAAAACGCAAAATGTATGCTATTTTGAAATTTTGACTTGGTCTCTGAAAATTTCGATGTTAATTCCAAAGCTTCGATTATTTTTCTAGAAAAGTCAAATTTAAACTAGAAATGTTGATGCTTTTAAATTATTTTAAATTTATTGTTGAAATTTGGAATTTTGTCGAAAATTTTCTGTTTCGATTTTAAATTTAAAAGCTCATGGCTATTTTGGTTATATATTTTAAATTTTTTCTTTAAATTGTCATTTTAATTGATGCTTTTCAGTATAAATGTGCAAATTATTTTTCTTTTCAAAATATAAAATATATAAAATAAAAGAAAAAATGAAAATTCGCCAAAATTCGGTTCTGGCTCTGCGCAATATCTAGCTTCGGTCGGTCCTTAGTGTCTTGTCACAAGCCGAGTCTGTTTTAGGAGCTATTTTGGCCAACCTTAATCTTAACTTCGATCCAGAATAAGTCTATTTCGTTTATGTCATGACCAGGTGTGAAAATCTAATCTCACATTAGTAAGTTATCACAAGTGGCAAAAAAATCACCTTGTTGTGTGGGAGTTTGGGATATCCTTCCAATTAGAGATCTTTTTAAAATCAACTTTAAGAGTTGATATGTGCAGCCGCCATAATTGAATTTTGTAGCGGACCCTCTACAATCAACTGGCGATTCCCTATGGACTATCGTATCTCAGTTAGAGAAACTCTGGTAGAGGACTCGATTCGGGTCTCTTTGGCGACTGACTTGAAAACATATCGACATTAGTCGATAACAGTTTCCAAGCAATAACATTGGGTACCTTACCATATGTTTTGTAACATAGTTCTTCAAGTATTCAATGAATCGTAGTATGTCTTATATTTACAATTGTAAGCAATTTTGATTTGGATCTCTTAAAATTTACAAATAGCCTTAATTTAGCTGAAGAAAGCTATATAAACACCCGCCAATTTGTCGAATTACCTCTGTTATATGTATGTTTTAATACCAGCGTACCAGCCTTACATTTTTAGCTTAACATATATGTAGGTATTTTAATTAAATGCTATGTAATTAAATAGTCAAATGTTCTAAAAGATGAACATATTTACAACCACAACCATAGACGGGTTTCTGCCTCTCGGCCTCATCAGTGAGGTAAGGTCGCTTTAAGCATTTATAACTAGCCATTATTAGTAAGCCACATAACGTATGTGAAAATCCACTGAGTAAGCTGTAACTGACTTTTGACTGTATCGTACGAGGAACATTACTGCTACATGTTAATTGAAGCAAATATTGCTGACAATTGCAACTAGAATATAGAATGTAACCATTTTAATGATTTTACTTTTTCTGGACATGTACCAGCCAAAGCCGGAAAAAATGTTTTTGAGAACATAGTTTTGGTTTCTAAGATTTTGTATCTTTTAGTTTTTTAAAGGGGAACATTTTTCAGTTAATGTAAATATAAACAAATTAAGTCCTTGACTTATTTTATAACTTAAGTGTTCTTTTTTTTCTACTCATATTAAAACGAGCATAATAGGATTGCAAAATGAAGCAGAACAACAAAACATTTAAAATTCAAATTGGTTTTTAATAACAGTAGTCAGTCTCATATACCGAGTTTATCACAACTAAATCTAAAAGGAACTGAAAGTGGAAGACACAAAAACAAAGAGTAGTTACTTTTTTAATGAGACAATTTCTATGTTATGTTTAAAATTATATTTCAAATATTTATTTCATGTATTAAAACATTATCTCATCAAAAAGCAAAATGATGCTAGTAATAGATTACAAACAAAACACACATATAGAGTGAAACAAACACTTACATATCAACAATTAGCCATATTCACCGTTATAGCGCTACCACCAAGCATTAACACTTGAATATGGCCAAGAAGCGTGAAAGGACGACGGTTAAGGATGGCAAGGAACCCATAACCACCAAACACAATCCTGCATCAACTGATTACCGAGCGCAAAACAGAAAGTGAATGTTTGGGTAAGATTAGGCCGAGGGGTGAACGCACGATCGATTTTTATCTTTGCACGTGATGTCCGCGCATATTTTTGGTAATGGATGTCTTTCTGCACAACTTTCTGATGTCGAAGTCAAAAGGGCTATCCATAATATAATTCGAGATTTGTCTCAGACATCAATTATGTGCAGAAGGGCAGACAAATTGTTAGGTAGGTACACGAAGATAAATTTAAATATTGACAGTAAAATTGTTTTCCAAATTAAATATGCCATTAGCCAAAAAGTTTAGTAGTGATAGAAAAAGAAAATAATGGTAAAAATGGTTATTAATTGTTAATTGCATTTATGAAAACGAAGTGAAATGTTAAAAAGCTGAAAAAAAGTAGAAGAGCTTGCCGTTTTTGTAAAATTATTTAGCTATACATAAAGATATATTTTTGTAAAAATTAACCAATTTTACCACATCGCATTTAACTATGTTATGTATGAAGAGAAAAAATGTTGGAAAATGTTTGGAATGCTTTACATTTTTCCTACTATGTTGTCAAGGAAAAATATTAAATTCTTTCCTAGTGCGGCAGATTTTTTGTTGGATATTTGAAAACGATATTTGAAAACTGTTTAGCAAAAGCAGCTGTATTTACTAGTACCGGTAGTAGATCTGCTGAAGGAAAAACTGTAGTAAGAATGAATTTAATAATTGTGTTCCTTTTTTTTCTACTTTAAATTTGATTTTATTTTTTTGATAGACTGGCATTTGTTTTACGTTTATTATTGAAGTGAACAAAACAAATACTTGTTATATAAAAATAAATTGCGAATTGTAACTTAAAAAATGAAGTAGTGGCATATTATTACCAGATGCCAATTAAAGACATATTTGGGAAATGGAAATGGAGTTATTTTTTAACAATATCCTGATACATCTGAGTAAAGAAGATCCAAAAAATATTATAGGGCTCTCCATCAGTCTGAGGGCAATTTTTCACTAAAGCATAATTAAAAATTTTTGTTTTGTTGAAATCGTGCATTATTAGCAGGGGAAACTGGGATATTGTGGACCGCCTTTTCATTTTGGCTACAAACTTTCAAAAAAATATTTTTTTCTTAAAATTTACAAGCTTGAATTTGCAGCACAACCAATAACCTCTCTTTGGGTCGCAGCAGTTTGGTCAAATTATACTAAATTATCCAACTTATATCAGTTGGTGCAAAAATTGCATTTTTGCTATTTTGAAGAACGTCGGGGAATTACGGATCACTTTGTAAATCAATTTAAATAGAAATGATGTAGAAATGTGGTAGACCACCTTCTTATTTTTGATTCAAAATGAGAGAAGTTTTATAATTAAAGAGAAACAAAGTGAAGTGGAGTGAGAAACGGCACCACGATCGGTTAGACTGTTGTTTCTTCTGTGGTGTCTTCAAGATGAAACGATATCACCTATTAATTTTTCGAAGGTTTGAAACTTGTAAATATGAATAATAAATACCTCGCTTTTTTTTTTGAAAATGCAACCAAAATTTTCTGTAGAAGAGAATTTAACCTCAACATTGTATACTTACATTTGAAAAATTATTATCCAAAAAACTATTAGAAATTGTCGAAAAATAATGCTACGTTGAAAATTTGCATGAAAATTCACTTATATGCATCAATGACACAAAGTTAGCTTCTGTAAAGAATTTAGTGGTCCGTAATTCCCCAAACGCCCTTTTTTACAATATCGCAGCATATGAGTAACATACTACAAACTTCATGCAAAATTTCATGTCTGTATCGAAGACTTAGGGTTCCACTAATATTATGAAGATATTTATCTGAATTGGTTCTCAAAAAGTGTGGCCAAATCAAAGGAAAGTCAAAGTGGAAACAAAATTCGAGATATTACATTTCTACGATAACGAAGGCTTCCACGGCCAGAGTCAGTACAGGATATATCCGGGATTGGAGCGTATCAAAGAACTACTAAAAGTGTTCGACGTTTCGCCCACCATCGTAGGGAGCTTCTTCAGGAACAAAGAAAAGAAACAATAAATAAAAAGAGAAATATAAGGGAATATGAAAAAATGAAAGAATGAAAAGGCCAATTTCAAAACAGCAGAGCACGGTAACTCAGTATGTCCATCATACCAGAGGCGAAACTCTTCTGAATTGAAAATTGGTACAAAGGATTTTACCTGCTGATAATTTTTAGAATAAAGGTAGTTTGGCTAATAAATTTTGCTTTCTTTTTGATCTAATTTATTTGAAATTTCCACATATAAATTCCCCTTTTTTTAATTTAAATTTTAACTTAAAATTTCCATTTTTTCAAATTGTTGCTTTTTTTCAAAGTTTTATTTATTTTTGGAATTTCTACACTAATATTTCAAAATTTCAACTTTTTCGCAAATTTTTTAATTATTTTGAAAATTTCCGTCTTTTTAAAAATTTCTATTTTTTTGAATATTTCATTTATTTTGAAATTTTCGACTCAAAATTTTGACTTTTTCTAGACGTTTTTATCTTTATTTTAAAAAAATTCCAGTTATTTTTTAAAATTCGTATTTTGTCTTAAAGTTACAACTTTTTTGTAACATTTGAAAGCTTTTTGAAATTTTTTATGAAAAGTTCGACATTTTTTAAAAAGGGATTTTTTTTTCAAATCAGATTTTTCTCCAAATGAGGTCTTTCTTTTTTTTTTGAAGAATTAAATTCTTATGAAAATTACGACTTTATTTTTGAAAATTTGGACTTTCTGAAAATGTTGATTTTTTGAAAATTTCGACATTTCAAAATTTCCTATTATTTCCAAATTTTGACCTTTTTGTAAAAATTTCGATTTCAGATTTTCTCTTTTTTAACGAAATTTTGACCTTTTTATAAATATCGACTTATTAAAAAAATTCGATATTTCAAAATTTCCACTTTTTCAACATTTTCTCAAAATTTTGACTCTGTTAATTGTAGCTTTAAAAAATCCTCATTTCAAAATTTTCATTTTTTTTTCAATATTTAATTTTTATCACTTTTCTTCAAAATTTTCATTTTTTGAAGATTTAGATTAAGAATTTTTACTTTCTTGTACATTTTGAATCGAAATTTATTTTTTGCAATTTTTGACTTAAAATTATACTTTTTTAATTTAGACTTTTTTGCAAATTATTAACCTTTTTTGGAAATTTCTGTTTTCGACTCTTCTTTTCTTTAACGTTTCTCAAATTTAATTTTCCTGAAAATTTCGCCTTTTTCAAAATTTCGGCATTTTAAAATATCTACTTTTATTTTCAAAATTTTTATTTTTTTCAAAATTTCTTACAGTTCAAAATTTTGACGCATTTTAAAAATTTCCATTTCTTAGCGAAATTTCGATTTTATCTAAAGTATAATTTATATAGAGAATTTCCTCTTTTCTTAGAAATTTTGTCTTCCTTAAAAAAGTACTTATTAATTTTTCAAAATTTCAAGTTTTGATATTTTTCTTATAACTGCTAGTTTAAATTACTGATAAGAACTGAAACATTAGGCTTACAATAAAAAGTTAAAATTTCACGTTGAAGCTCTTATTAAATTTCCATTTTTAATTTAGAAGTAGACCTTTCTATTTAAAAGAAGATTTTCAGAGAAATGTTGAAAAATTCAAGAAAAAAACCTAATGATTTCTAATTTTCAAGAAGATTTTTTGTTTTAAAGTCGATATCATCGGTTCAAAAATTTCCAATTTTCATTAAAAGCTTGTAAACGGTCAATTTCAATGTTGAGAAAAATTCTAGTTGAAAGTAGCTTCGTAAAAAGACGAGTTTGAGTTTAGAGCAGTAATTAAAAAAATTAAACATTTGTGCTCAAAAGAAAAGAAAAAGAAATGAAATTTTAACTTTAATAAATGAAAATCTGGAAAACCTTGTGCTGAAATTGGACATTTTTTGAAAACCTTACCAATTTCAATGTTTCCTCTCAAAAGTTCGTCCTTATTTTCAAAAAAAATCGACTTTACACTATCATATTAAAATATGCAACATTTTTTTTGAAATTTTGATTTTGAAATTCAAAATAGCAAGATTTTAGCGGACATTCACAGGAAGAAACGTTTAATCGATTTTCTAGAAAAATACAAAAAATTAAATGTACTCGAAATATAAGAAAAACTCACCATGGTGCAAAAATCCAATTTTAAGATTTAAGAGAAAATTTTAAACTTCAAATCGGAATTTCGAAGCAACATTTTGGAATGAAGGTCGAAATTTTGACTTGTAACCCAAAATGTAGTCGAAATTTTGAGAAGAAAAAGAAAGTTTTAGTATAGTTAAAAAATTATTTAGTGGGCCACGAAGGGGAAGCATAAAAATAAACGAACCATGATAAAAAGGTTTGGGAATCACTGCTTCGGTAAATATTTGTTGTTATTATTTTATTTAGAATCTATAGGGGTGAGTGCGGACTCCTCAAGGAATACTTTATTTAATAAAACGTATGCCACTGGCTTTTTGGAACACCCATAAGCATCATGTGGTAAATTACTGAATTTATGAATTAATAAATTGCTTCTTGGAGTTTCAAATATCCCTTAAAATGTCTAAATGTTTTAAATGGCCTAATTTTAAACTTTACATTTTTTACGTCTTCGATTAATAATCTTCGCTTTGGAATTTTAAATTTTCGTTTTACAAAATAATTTTTTTTTAACAAGGTAGCATGATTTTTATTTTGGGTAACATTTACATGAACGGGCAAAAACATTGCCAGAATTCGAAAAGTTTAAAACATTAAATATTTTGTGGGATATTTTGAATTCAGTGGAGAATCTTTTTTTAATTTATATGTTCCGTAATTGGTTAAATGATGGTATTTAATGTTTACTAAGTAAAATTATTAAAAAAGAGAAATAAAAAGTTTTTAAATTAAGTCAAAAATTCTTCGTGTGCTGCAGCGGCGGTCCTTTGCTTTAAAAACCTAGGTGGTGGGGCTCTTGTGCAAATGTACATGTTGCACATTCTTAAACTTGCTTCTGGGGGCTCCAAAAACCGATAACATGGGTTTTATTAAATAAAGCACTTTTGAGGAAGTTCGTATGTATGCCTCTGTATTCTAGGTAAATATATTTTATTCTCCCCATAATTTAATAGAGAATACAAAATAATTGATCTATGCAAAATTTTAAAAGACTACCTTTTTTATTAAGAATTGAAAGCAGATTTAAATTGATTTAGCCGTACAGCAAAAAGGAAATAAAATTCATCCATACTTTGTAGGCCACACGATCTTTTTCGAGAAACTATTCTTATCCCTGCATTAAACATAAATAAATACAATCTAATAAAAATAAAAAAACAAATCTCTGTAGCTTCGTTTTTTCCGTTTACTTTAGCTTTTTTAAATATGGTATCAAAGGAAAGCTTACAAAAATCTACATTCACTAAGCTCAAAATATACAGGGTACTGCTGTGGAAAAAACTAATATTTTAAATTTTGTGAAAGAAAAACACATATTAAAAAATAAAAAGGTCCCTTAACTTATATGCATAATATTAGTTTGTTTGTATCTTAAACATAATAGAGAGAGTAGCAATCCCACAATCTTCTCGTAAAACGGGAAAACTGTTGAAAATTACTCAAAAAATCACGCTATAAACTGCAGTATGGCAGTAAATAAACGTATATTGATTTCAGAAATAAACGCGATTTCAGCGAACTCAGCAATCAGAAGAAATTATAAAAAAAATCAAGATATAATAGTAGACGGAAAACTGAAAAAAAAACTGCCCAAAATTCGCACTTTTTCCGGTTTTTCAAACTTTAAGTCATTTGCTTTAGGCTTGTCACCTGTGGCGTTTTAGTGGAATTTTGTCAGAACAAATTGAAAGTTGGTATTGACATTGAAAATGCTAGTTAACAACTGAAAAAAAGCTGTTCTGCTTTAAATGCAAAACATGTAATATAATAATAAGTGTAGATGTGTTGATATTGATCTCGGAGCCCGGAGATAACTCACTTAAATGCAGGGAGGTGGAAGGCTATATTGTTATTATTTTTGGAAAGTTTCTAGTAGGTTCTAAATCATAACCAAGCTAATAATAAGTTAAAAGTCGCCTTTACCAATATGCCAATCTGCTTAATAAAAACATGCAGCTTAAAAGACATGGAGAACTCACAAAAAGCCACCATCTACTAGAAAGAATCTCGCAAAATACGAAGGAACTTTAAAAAACAATTAGATGCGACCTGTGGTAATTTAGGGCCTTCGGTGAACAAACAATCGTAAATGGTAAGGGTAAAGCGAATTCTGTATTCTTTGCAGATGGCATACTGACACTATTGATCCACAAAAATTGTTTCTATAAAGATGTGTAGAAATTATTAGGTAGTCACCATGAGATTAAAAGACGCAAACGAGAAGACTGAAAAGATGAAAAATCAAAAGAAAACGGTCGAGTTAGTGTTGTTATTTTGAATTCTATTAAGTTGCTATTATAAAACGGGACATATTGAAAAATGAAAAATAAAATACTACAGAAGTAATTCTCTAACCAAGCTCGTTGTTTTTGCTATTCCTGAACTATTTTGGGTTTAAATCAAGTTAAGAGTTTTCATAAATTCAAATGTGAGGAAATCGAAAAGGCTTGGAGGAAATATCACACAGCAAGACAAAGAAAACTCTAGAAGAAAGTACCTACGAAATATTTCCATATGAAGATGCTATATTTTTATAATCCAAGCTGTTTATTTAAGTGCATCGTTTGAAATAGTTTCTGGTCTTTAGAAATTTTTATATTTAAGTGACGAAACTGTTCATTTTGCTTTGTGGGTTTTGAAAGAGAATATCCTTTGGGGATGCAAAAAAAAAGTATATCAAAAAGGAATAAATAATCCAGAACTGTACTTCAGTAATGGATGCCGTATAATTCTGCATCCATAATTGTATTTATTGGTCTGTAAAAAATGGATTGGTATATTTCGTGGCGGCAGTTTTAATATTGAAAACTAATCGCACTGTAAATAACCTATTGAGATTGTGAGGTGTGATAGAGAGTAACTGGCGTAGTTGTACAAAAAATTGTCAGTGATGATTGTTAGGCTAAGTTCAATTTGCTAAACTTGGAAACATGACAGATGCCTCAATGGTTAACCCATTGATGTTGGGGTTTCATTGCTTGGATGAATGACGACTGGATGACTTGACTAGTAAGGAATCAATGTTCTGTGCCAATCGGTTTTGAAAATATTAAATGGGCGAAAGAAAAACAGCACAAAAAATGGCTTGTTTGCCTGGCGGTCATTGCTTGGTAAATATAAGCAGTGACAATAGTGAGACTTATATTAAAATACAATCATTTTCTTTTTTTTATAAAATTGAAAACCATCCTCCTGTTTCCTTTATTGGCTTCCATGTTCAGCGAAAGAATATAGTAATACTTTTCTATTTGGGATACAATTACTAGTCTACTTCAGTAATTTTGGACAAGAAATATCCAACTTTAATTAAAAAATTAAAATTGGTGCTCTCCATATGTATGATAACTGGAATGCACTAGCCTTATACATAATGGTGCTCTAAAATCTGAACAGTTGATTCAGAATTACACGACAACAGATATATTGTGTTTTTTAAATTAGTAACACTAAGCATATATACATCATTACCTTATATTACTGCCATGGTTCAACAGCACGCCTATTGCATGTATTACCAGATGTAAGGTACTTGTACCAAGTAAAGCAAGCCATAGCCCCTAATAAGGCCAAAGGCCCTTATTTTGAAAACCGATAAACACTCATATCGTAGTGTTCTATAATTTGATAGGTTGCTCAAATGCAGTTTACAGCCACAAGCCCAGTTTAATTAAAATGAGTTTAGATGGCTTTCTTAAAGCGAACTGTTTTAAAACATGCAACTTAGATGTGAACTAAAACCAGGTTGCAAAGTATTTTTTTGTTTTTTGCCCTAGCAACTCTCACAGGTAAATATTTTGGGTTCAATGTAATAAAGTAGGTAAATAGAGCTTATTTATATAAATATATTAATAAGCTCTAAATAGTTGCGATTTTCATGTTACAGAAAAAATATAGCAATCTGTTGATCATTTGAGCTTAAAGGCGTTTAATAGCGCCAGGATATTAAAATGCACACGTAATAAATCTCTCAACAGCAGCTTCTGTTTTTTTATTATTAAAAATTGCCCAAATGATGTATGTGACAAATGGGCACTTTGTCAAATAAGAAAAATAAACATGCTGTCTACAGTGTCAGCAAAAGTAATACAATATTCCAAGAAGGACTATTTGTAATCATCTCTAGTTAGGTTAAATAGAAAGTAGACTCGGGTTTTCTTGCTACTTAAGTTTAGAAAACGATTTTATTAGTTATTTTAACAGAAATATATATTTTTCAGTATCGTGATGATTTTTCTTTGAAATTAAACTGTGGCTTTATTAGGATATAGGGTTCCCAACAAGGCCAAAGGTGTTTTTGTGCGATATCGGTATGGTTTCGGTTCGAAGCTCTGAATAGAGTTTACGTTTACTTATGAAAGTGGAATTATCTGTAAAACACCGTTTTGTAATCTTTTCATGTAAAAACACGGATATTTTCTTCACTGATATTGAAACGATTGAATATTATGTTAGTTGTTAGTTGAATTAATTTATTTTATTTTATTCGTTATTAGTGGTTAATATTCATAAAAACAACTCATTATATCGTCCATAACTTATTAAATGGTGTGTAGGCAAGGACATTATTTTAATGATAACTTACAAACCATGTACAGGTTAAAATATATTTTAAAAATATCTAGGTACTTCATAATTTATTAAAAATGATGCTTCAATATATTTTGAAATCTGGATTCTTCTTTTCTGGAGATGCAATGATCTTTGAAATTCTTTTTAATTTACCGTAGTAAGTTAAAAAAATACAGTATGGCGTTCATTTGGAAAAATTATAGTATACATTATAGTTAATATTAAATGGAATAACATATATAATTGAATATGTTTTTTTAAGTTGAATTTGCTACCATTTCTTTGGGTATTTTGAACTCAATTGTATTAAAAATATTAATTTGTTATTTTAAAAAATATATCTTCGTGTACCCACGTGTAATGAAAATAATAACTTCTACAAAATATGTGAATATATGAGTTTATCATGTATGTGGCTAGTGTATCGTATATGTCTGTGGCAAGAAGTATGCGCTCTGAATTTTATAAGAATTAATTATCCACATCAAAAAACAGCTGATTACAGCTATGCTGCTTCTAGACATTTTATAATTAATATTTCGAGTTCCGTTTTAAATAAAAAAACTAGTAAGCTCTACCAAATTTCGGTATCAGCAATAGAAAGAATTCTAGCCTTATGCTGGTCACTGTCAGGTGGAATGATAACTCTGTTTGGTGAAGCCAGTAAAATCTCTCGTGCGTGACTTTGACTGTAAATATGGCATTGCTTGGCACACAATTTAGGAGAAACTGTGGGAGGATAATTTATCCGTTCTCTCCATAGTTCTTGCGCAAGTTCAATTTCGAAATCATCCAAATTTTTAGTGCAATCCACGATTTTACTATTTTGGTTGATCAGATTCGCTAAGCTATTTTCATTTGTTGACTGACTATCTTCAAGTATTGGATTGTGAGTTTCGTTCGATTGCTTACTTTTTAATAGAGTATTATCATTTATTGTCCGGTTGTTATTCTCCAAGCAAGTGTTTGTTAGGCGGTTGTTAGGTTTGTTATCACTTAAGCGATAAATATCACCGTTTGCTTTACGATAGCTTTCCGTACGTTTAATTCGGTTATTAAGTCTGTTAATTCTGTATGTTTTAATTTGTGGTTTGGGTGTATGGGTGGGAGTAGTATTGTTTTGGATCTTACCTTTTTCTTGAGTAGTAGCGTCTTGAACATGAACATAGGCACCTCGTGTTGGTTTTGGAGATAAAGCTCTCGAAGTTGGGGAAACTACTGTTGAAGGTGGTAAGCGGATTATTTCTTTTGTCGGACTGCTTAAACCACTTGAGGCCTTAATAACGAGTTTACCTAATTGAGGTGTTAAGGAACAATCTTCTTGTTGAGTGACTGGGCGGATGGCTTTTGGAGTTCTATGAGTGGGTAAAGGACTTTGTGAAGGACTGGCAAGTTTAACAAAAGGGCCAGGTTCAAAGGTAGTATGGGCACCTTTTCTTCTGCGTAAGCTGTCAGAACTGTAGACAACTTTTCCTTCAGCATCTAACGTGACCCTGGCTCCTTGACGTTTTCTGCGTTCTAATGAATCATTCGTTGCTTTCGTTTCTTCATTACACGGCAAGTCATTCAAAGAAATGTACTCTTGCTCATTAATTTTTCCAGATAATACTGTTGAGAGGTTTTCATTTATAGCTACTTCAGCTTTTACTGGCGGTTTCAGCTTGTTGTTGTTTCTAACATCAGCAATTGTTACATATTCGCCTAAATCTTGCACTGTATCCTCAATGTTATTTCCATTTGGACTCCTGCTTCTGTCTCTTCTGATATTAGTGATACTGGCGAGATTGTTACGAAGTTTGCCAAACATATTATTTAAGGGCATTAAAGTTGATTTAAAAATTGGTTGAGTGGTTTTAACGGCCGTAGGAACTTCTTTGATTATCACAGAACCACCACTCGGTGAAGGACTTCTTATTGTGTTATTATTTTTAGAAATATCATTTCCTAACTCGTCTTTGTGTATTTCAGCTGGATTATCTTTTTTTGTTTCAATATGTCTATCATTGACCTTTGGCGCATCTATAGATTCTAAAGTGGCATAACCTGACTGCTGATTAATGGTAATAGATTTGTTTGTTCCTGGAATAATTCTTAAAGGTAAATCCATTTTACGTTTTTCTACATTTTTAGATCCTAAATCTTTTAAATATGGCTTATGAGAATTCTGTGACGAATGACTGCTTTCATCGTCACTATGCTGAGGAGTTATTACGCACATTGATGGTATTCTACTAGAATTAATTGTTGTTTTTACTCTAATACGTTCAATACGTTCAGCTCCTTCCATATCTGAAGACTCCGAAAATTCGAATTCTGAACCACTTCTAACGCCGTTTGGACTATTTGCTGATTCTATTGGAGAGCTTGATGTATTATGGCCGCTATCGGGAGAAACATCACCGGCAGCCTTTGAATTTGCCGGACTTCGTTTTACAGTCCCTGTTCTTTCGCTGCTGTAGTCTCGTTCGAGGGAACTTTCGGGGGATTTATCTTTATTAGACAACTTGGTCAACGAACTTTTGCGTTCTGGGACAGCAGGTCCATTTGATAAACTTTTATTGCTGTCCCCAGCTAAGAGTGTCGTGCAGACAGTTCCAGCCGAACTTGTGGTAGTAGAGGTGGAACCTTTACCAAATAATTCGTACTCGTTTTCGGCTGTATTGTAAGGGCTACCTAAAGCACTTGTTGAGTGAATCGGTGTGGCAGGTAGTTCCTCCTCCTTTAAAGTTTTCAGTCCACTATCCATATGAAATGATGTGTAATATCCTTCTGTGTCACACGAATAAACAGAGCTTGTTTCTCCATCTTCATGTAGGTCGTGTATTATGTCAGGAGTTAATGTGCCCTCACTGGTCACACTACTATTCGTGGATGTATTAAAATTGAATCTTCGTCTACTATTTACAGAACTAGGTGCCGGAATATTCAATGAATTACTAGACGTAGCTGCAGATGTGGTCGACTTAGGTTGTGTCGTTGTGGTAATCTCTGATCCTATAGAATTACGTCCGCTTTCTGAACTTGCACTCCAATTACCGCTAGATGAGTGTGGTTCGTCCTTATTTCCTCCATTTCTTCTCTCTCGTTTTTGCAAGGAACTTTCCCTTAATCTTACAGCTATATTCATTACACCAGTCAGCGGAGTACTTAGTGGCAGACTAATACTTGATTTCTCAGATGAAGACACTGATGCGCTCCTTTGATGCATTTTCTTGTCAACATTTTTTCTTTTTTTCACAGTTACTGTTTCGTATAAGTTAAAATCATCAATATCCTCTTTCTTTTCATTACTTTTATTCATTAATTTGTCATAACGACTCTTTCCCCACTGCTTGAGTGTGTTAAAGTGTGATTTTTTTGTGTCTGTGGTGTTCGAGTCTTTCTTCGAAACCGATCGCAGTAGATCGCTACTGCGACTTCGACTAACTGCGGTCACCTCTTCGTTGTTAGTAATAGAAGTGGAAGCTTCCTCCCTATTAGCAATGCATAAATGTCAGTCACAAATAAGCGTGCAAATTCTGATAATGACTTACCCGGCTGTCAAAGCACTCTGTATTTCTTTCTGGTCCGTTCCGGCTAAAGTATTTCGTCGTTTACTTCTTGGTCGTCTTGTTCTTGTTCTTTTTCGGGCCGTATCACCTTCTGATGGAACCGTATCGTTGTGTAACATGGATCGGCGTTGAAATGACATCCTGTCGAAGCTTTTACCGCTTATGTCCACAGCTACAATTTCGGCCGGAAATCTGAAATAAAATTTCCGATAGATTGTATACCCATAAGTGTCCAATTTAAATCAGATAAATTCAATTTAAATTCGTTTTCCGTTGTTAGCTAAATTAGATTTATTTATCTATGAGACAAGATTTCGGTATTATCAACGATTTGCAACTTAGGAAAATGAAGAACGTCATTTTAGTCATTTACTTGTTAGGGGATAAATTATTACAGTACTATTTTTCATTTATTCTGAATATTGTGGTAAAGTCTAGGACTTTTAAAGAAAATTTATTCAGTTTTGAACATACTGTGATTCTCGATTGCTTATTAATAAAATAAGATTTAGTAACGCATGTTTCCAATTGTTTATATTTGGCGGCCACTTTAACAATCGATATAGTATGAAAGTGAACACGCTGAAGAGTATCTAGATTTAATTTATGATATAATGTTCATGAGATTTTTACGAGATCAAAATCTTATGAACTGTAATGGAATCCTATTAAAATCAAAGGTTAAAAAAACACATAATTTATAACTTACTTAAGAGCAAGAACTTGTAACTGCTCTTCGGGGGACGGTAGTTTATAATCGATACCTTCGTCGTCTGAGGCTATCGTTCCATCGATGGCCTCACCGTCTGTTACATTGGAAGCGTTCGGTGCTATACGATTTATACAATCTGGATTTACAGTAACGTCTCCCAAAGCTTCTCTCGACGTCCATCTGCGAAGCTCTTCAACTGCGGCCGGCTGGAAAACAAACACTTCATCAAATTAATTAAATCTTGATGGTTAGTTGCTTGAAAGATCCATTTGCTGTAAACGGTGATTCCGCTTGAAGACTAAATTAGTCGAAATCCATTACCTAACAGCAAATCTACAATCTGTAATTTTCCTGAGATATTTTCAAGAATAATGCTTTTTAATTTAATGAATAGGCCCCTTGGCAACCGAAGGGCGTTAAAGTTCTCGAGACAATCCCAAGAAGAAATCAGTGGAATCTGTCTACCTAAACTACTTTAGAGAATATTCATTCATGTGTTTGGTCAGGTAACGCCCTAAGTGTGGTGTCTACTTTTTCTTATTGCATTCCTACGCACTCTTTGTTTAATACCTCTCATTTTAAAATTCTACAAATTTATTCACTTCTAACCATGCATCATTGAAAAGTTAACAATGACTCCACTTATTATGCATAAACAATACAGACATTGACTTGTTGCTTAGATGATTAATTCTGTTCATTCATATTTATGTAAATTATATTTCCTTCCTATTATGTGTATTTTTGTGACTGTAAACTTAATACAAAAGCAGATGACGAAACTGCAAATAATTTATTTTCAAATGGTATCAATATTCCTGATTTTGCCAATCGGCACCCATTCTTTTAAATTAATGGCCCCGAAATGTAGGTTCTCTATATTTTATTCACGTATTCATTTTTAGTCTATGAATTGACTTTGTGAACACCTTTATAAACGAATGTAAAGAAAATGTGTATATGTACAGAATGTCCCAATCATAATGTTATTAATTTTGGAAGAACATCGACTAAAATGTGTATTATACGAATACCAATATTAATTCAATCAATTCTATTTTACTCTGAAAAAAATATATATATTTTCAAAACATAACTAAAACATCTTTTCAGGCTATCACTTACTTCAAGTAGCTTGGATTTATCTAGATAATGCGACAGCTGCAATCGGGAATCCGGAGAAACAAAACATTACTTAGTTTATGTCTGAAAAATGAGCACGTAAAAATCATCTAATGATACTATCATCTCTGAGAGCCCCGCAGAAGTTGGAAGATTAATTTTTTTCTATGGAAATCAGCCCATACCGATAGCAAATTGCAAAAGAATGCTAATGTGAAATCATGAAAATACGAAATATTTTGAAAAGAAATGCAAGTGCTATAAAGTTACTCATAATCAAGAGATATTTTCCGGTGACTATCAGAGAGGTTTTGAGTTTTGTGAATTTATATGGAAAATAGGTGCCGACGGAAAATTTAATTTTTTTCTTTTTCATAGAAGCACTCAAATAGTTCGAAAAAATAGGCACTTGAGTATTCCTGTAGGTATATGGTCTTGAGAAATTAAATATTTGGGAAAATTTCGTCGTTGGCTTATTTTTCATAAACTTAAACGATGACAAATGTTCAATATGGTCCGAAATTAAGAAATCGAGTTGAGTATAAGTATTGAAAATTAATTTTGTGGGCGCATTTTTATTTATTTATTTAGTTTTATTTTTCGTCAGAATTGTTGATTAAAGAAACCAAAAATGTATAATGCAATTATTTTTATATTCGCCCGTCCGTTTTATCATTTGCAGTGTGGTTATAACGTGATAAGGATCAGTTGAGGCGTTTAGTGCAAAAGTTGCCTCACCAACATATTGAGATATTTCCTGATTTTCAGTTTATTTTGCTCGCAACATTGATATGTGCAAGTGCAACCGTTGACGGTGCAACGTTAACACACATGTTCAATACTTATACTACTTAGCAGTTGGCATCAATATTTCCAATTTGCATTACGTATCACAAATGAGACTTTTCTTTATCAATTCTCTATGTATACACATGGATTCACTTGGGCTCCTTTTGCCCAAAATGCCTCAGTTGACCTTTGAAGACGTAAACAAGGTTTACTAGAAGAATTTGATGCGAAGCCAGAAGAGCCCTGTTAGAAGGAGTATGGGTTGAATTGTCTTTGTTTTAAAAGGTCCAATAACGATTTCTTTAGATTTTCTGTATTTCCCGAGTCTTCCGAATACGTGGTTAAAATGAATGATATTATTATTAAGACACCCTATATTGGTACTTAAAAATAAATATCTTTATTTTTCAAATAATTTACTGCCAGGTTACGTTTTTAATGTTGACAATTTGCACAATGTTAAGCATATCCGCTAGTTATATTTAACAACCTTAGTCACTGAATTCCTTCTTGTACAAAACAGATAATTTTAGTTTCATCTGTCAACTTACCACGCTGGTTTCAATGTCGATGGTATTCAGCTTATTCCTAAACTTCCTCCTCTTTTCTCCAAGTACGGGCGTACACATGAAGAAGCGAGATGAACGATGTCCGTCCCGACGGCATCTATCTAGTTGTCGCATAATATTAACGGGCGTCTTTGCGGCGGCTTGGTAAAGAGCTTGAAGTGCTGCAGGTCTCGATTCCACGTTGAACAATTTGGTGTCAAGATGTCTTTTTGTTTCATAGTGCTCCTTCAGGAGTGCAAAGGTGCATATGTCGCCCTCGGCTGAAACAAAAGATTCTTATGAGCATATAAAAATTAGCTTACGGGTACTTTTTAAAAAAAGAATGTTTAAAACAAACTTTAAACTTCGTTGCGCTAAAAACGGCTAGCATCTCAAGCACCTAGAAGTTACAAGCTTTCTCTGAGGCAAATGGTCAGGCACTACATCCAGAAGCAATTGCATTGAACTGGGTCAATTCTAGAAGAAAAAAAATGATGATTCTATGAGAGGCTGAGATGTAATAATGATGTTTGAGTTCTCAGTAACTTGGTCAATAGTTTTCCTATATGGAGTTGTGAATGTTGTAACGGTGCGTTTTAAATAATATATTCAACCATGACTAGTAGACCTATTTTTGAGGTAAGAAATAAAAAGTCTTAGATTCATAGTAGATGAATTATAATTTTGGTTCTACTTGACATCTTATTTGCAATTTGCTTTATACATCTACAGGGTGATTAAAGTCAAGTTTGATATAATCGAAAAATCGATTATGTCAAATTGTGACCACGGTTATTGATCAAATTATCTGAAAATTTGCAAGGTCCTGTTTTTTGGGGCCCTCTATTTTTTTTTGCTTCAATAATACCGTAAACTTAACTTTAGAAGGGGATTAAGGAAGTTTATACTTTCTTGGACAAAATTTAACGTTTCCATATTCCAATTCAAGTAAGATTATCTAGTGTAAAGAAATTTAAAATTTTGATCTCTTGCATTTTTTTGATACAACTAACCGTTTGCATGAAAGTTGTGTTCAACCAAAGGAGAACACTACTAAAATAATCACCGTCTCAATCTAAACTTAGGGGACATTTAAGATTATTTTAGTAAACTGCATTAATTATTTTAGAACAAATATTGAAAGTGCCCCTCACCTCCTCGCGATATAACCCACCATTCTTCTGCACATAGACTGCCTGACAGGATCAATGTAACTCTGAAGGGGGCGCATTTTAGGATACATGCTTATAGGAAGAAAAAATTCTTATTTTGACTTCAAAAAGGTGCTCATAAAATATGTGGAACAAAGTTTAAATCATCCTGCATATACATATGTATTTATAGCAAATTTTTATTATACAACAGTATTGGAAAGCTAGCATGGTCCGCCTGGCTTATGATAGAAACACACTTAGGTGCAAGGCAAATCAGAGAGGAAGAGAAAAGAGATAAGCATAGATGCCCGACTGTATTGAATTTACTTGCATCATATTTTAATATTTAATGCGAATGAGTGAAACTCGTTTCTTCTGTGTTAGTCGACTCAACAAGAGAGAGATCAGAGGCATCCATATTTTTTTCTCCCAGACGCTGAAAAAGCCATTGGGGCGATTCGCATTTTCCTATTAAAGTCAGGATTTAATGTACAATCGCTAACAGAACAAGATATTAAAAAAAAATGAATACAAGTCTAATAAAAAGTAGACGGTATTGAAGAGATATTTCCCGAGGATCGAAATTAAAACGACTTTGGAATTTGTGAAAGGAAGAATTGATGACATTTTAAGGCCATTTTTCTTTTACCAACGAATTGTCTTTTTCTTCACAGTCATCACAATCATCAAACTAGTTCAGTATTGTTATTGATTCCTAGGCACAGTACAATGTAAAATATATGTTTGACACGTTAGATGTTAGAAAATTCATCGTTGGACCATTTTTCATAAACAGAAACTAACCCATGACAAATATTTAACTATGCTCCAAAACCTAATAATATCGGCTTGTTCCAGCGTTTTAAAAACTGTCGCCTTAAGTTTGGAAATGTTCACTTGCATACTGTGGTTATTGCTGTTATCAGTTATGAAATCAGTTATGTCGAGGGAGAACTGTGAGGAATTGTGAATCAATGTCCATTATAACCATATTTCTCTGTCCTTCCGGATGTTTAACAATGTATATTTTTTCTACAACTTCAAATTATGTTACAAATAAAAGATATATTGTAATAATTAAAATGTCTATTGTACTATTTAATATAAAACAAAAAAGTAATTAAATATTTAAAACTACTATTATATTAGGTTTAAAATATTATGATGGAAATTTCTGAATAAATAAAAAAAACTCGTCAATCACAAATGGGCAACTGAGAGAAAAACCTTAGGGATATGCTAAAACATGAAGTTCTTAAGTTTCTGATATCTACTTCATCCTTGTAAAATTTAAATTTTAGGATCTGAACCGCTGTTGACACCTTTTCATTTTTAGATTGTGTTATTGTAAAATTCAAAGCAATTCTACTAAAGAATTTGACATATTATTATCAAAACTATTTATGTATATGTATAATACTAATAAGATACTAAGAACATATTTATCATTTGGTAGTCACGAAGTGAATTATGATTCATTAAAAGATAGTTCCCCCCAATGATGTATCATTGTCATGTGCCAGCATATGTATATTGATGTTGCTAATTTCAAAGTAATAAAGTACATTCAATCAGTAATTAATATTCTTACTACAATTTCGTTAATTAAAACTATAGCCTGGAAGTTATGGCAGTGAAAAAATTAGGCTTTGGCGCTATAAATGACAATAAAAATAGGAGAAAATGGTAGTAAAAAGAGGTAAATTGGCATTTATAAATTTTTATTCATTATCATTATATGTTGTATGTATATATGGAAAAATACTTTTCTATGTCTAAACTCGTTATTGAAGGACAGCAATGATTAGAGACCGAATTTTAGGTAAAATTCCAGTGATCCTACCATTTTACTTTTTTCGCTGTTTTTCATGTGGGTATTGCTTAAATGTCAATTTTGCTTGTCTTTTGCGTTTTTACACTATAATTTGGACCTATTTTCAGAAAGTTTCGTGTCTATTTATCCTTTTCTAAAAAGGTTTTCCCCAGTACATTTCCATTGCTGAAGAATTTCAGCAGAAATAAATAAAATATAGCAAGCCAAATAGAAATTTAAACTATAACAATAACAATAAGAGGCATCAAGCATATATGTGCCAAGAAAAGCAGTTTAACAACAATTAATGACCCATTCAGTCCCCTTTAAGTTTTTCTTGCTATTGTGACGCAGGACAATTGAATTATGTTGCCTCTTTATCTTAACTTAATTTCTAAATAAAAAAAGAAAAACAAAATTTATCTTTGAACTGTCTTCTATAATCTGCACTTGTGTGCGAAAAATGCCTTTAGAAGGTGCTCTAATTAGAGACAGTTTGAACAAAAATCGTCTTTTTTCTTGAATTGTTTTTTCAATTTCGATTTAAATTCGTAATTTTAACTCTCATCTCAAACTTAAAGTGTGCATCCGAACGTTTGGAATTTGGATATTTCTTTTAATTCTGCAAAATTATATGTTTTTTTTAAGATCAGGTTTCCTCTTACCGTTCAATTCTTTTTCTAACTGGCTACAACTTTAATTTGCACGTTTTTTATTTTGCGCAATCATAAAATGTAAATGTTTTCTAGAATTATTGTTGCTATCTGATATTGCAATGTCGAAATCCATTTCGGAATTTCGAAAAATTTTTGCTATAAAATTATTATGTTTTTTCTTGTTTTACCTTTAATTTCAAGATGTCGACATTTTTCTGGAAATTTTAGTTTTGAACTTGATTTTCTGTTAAATGCAAAGTATGTCAATATGTTTACTTTTTTTTTCCTCAAAATTCAGAGTTTAAAACTTTGGTTTTTACTTTAAATTCGCGAGAATGTTGGTAAAAAATGTCATATTTTTTGAATTTGGAATTTTAATTCGAAATGTTTAGAAAAGCCTACATTTAGAGTGGACAAAGTCGTTTTATTAAAAGTTTTATTACAATCAAGTTTATATCTTAAAAAAACCACTGAATTCATTAATAAACATTTCTGAATATGTTTAATCATTTTATTTAACAGTTCTATGACCTAGTTTGGAAATATTTAAATTTTTTATTGTTTGATGACAACATTCTAAAAGAGTTTTTAAAATATGACTATGTGATATCTTCTAATATATAAAATTCTCCGTCGTGGTGTTTGTAACCAAACTCCTCCGAAACGGCTAGACCGATTTTGATGAAATTTTGTGTGCTTATCGGGTAGGTCTGAGAATCGGCCAACATCTAAATGTTAAGGGTGGTCCACCCCAAGATTTTTTTTATTTTTTTGACAAAATTTTTTGTTTTTATTTTTTCATTATTCAGCATTAAAAAATACATTCAATTCCAAATTTTCACCCTTATACGATCAACGCCTGATTTGTAATTTTGTGCAAATAGTTTTAAATTAAAAGAGAAAATTTTACGTGTTTATTAAATATACGTGTTTCATAATTGTGAAAGGTAAGTTAAGTAATAACAATAATAATAATAGTAATAATAATAATAATAATAATAATAATAATAATAATAATAATAATAATAATAATAATAATAATAATAATAGTCGATGGTAGGTTCTGCGCCTACCATGGTTTTAACAGGTAACGGGGAATCAGGGTTCGATACTCATACCCATCAATGTACGTTTAATATTCACGTTAGAAAAGTGAAAGGTGCGCACAATAGGTTGCGCACGAAAACGTAACGAGGTCATCCGATCACTAGATTTTACTCCCCATATTTTTTTCATACCGGGGGCCTTATATGAAAATCGATTCTTAAAGAGTAAACTCCATTTAACAAAACAGTATGTGCTTTTTTTTAATTTGTTATTTTTTAATTATTTATAACTTCAAAATATATGAACTATTTTCGATGTATAGATAGCTATCAATAATTGTAATTTAATATATATTTGTTACTTTAATGAAGAATAATTTATTAACTTAAATAAAGTATACTTTAATTGTCTACAATGCTTCATTCCTCTTTCAATTATAATTACATCCCACACACTTACGAGATAGTGTTAGTTATTTTTCAAAATATTTCCTAAAAAAAATATTTCCCAGAAATAACGTACAATTCTAAATTTTCACCCTTATATGATCAACTCCTGATTTTGGCAAAACAACGTTTGCCGGGTCTGCTAGTAATATATAATATAATAAAATGATTAAATATAATGTTTCCGACTAATAAGAGTCCACCATGAAGAATTTCTGAATATATTAACATTTTTTGAAATTTCAAATTTTCGAACAAAAAGTGGAATATGTTAACTCTCAAGAAATTTACCTATTCGAACTCGAAATTTCTAGCTTTTTAAATTTGAAATTTTAGAAATAAGTTGACATTCAGAATTACTGTCTAAATCTTAAGAAAAAATAAGCCACAATTTTTGGAAAAAAAGGGAATCGCATCGTAATAAACTTGTATATATTCGTATATACAAGGCTTATTATCTCAGCAAAGGCTTGAAGTCAAAATTTTTTAAAAAATAAAAGAAAAACTATAGATATTGCAAGGCAAGTTTACATTAGGAATTTTAGAAAAAAAACTTCAATTTCCAAAAAGTTGTCAAAAATTAACAACATCGATTTTTACCATAAAATTGGTCGTTTAACCTTTCAGATTTTATTTATTTTCTCCAAAGTGTCACTACATTTTTATGTTTTGTTTAAAATTTTGACTTTAAATAATAAATACTGCTTTTCAAAGGTTTTGACTTATTTTCAAAATTTTGCCCTCAGTTTCCAAATTTCGATATTTTTCTTTAAATCACGGATATAAATTCGAAAACTCAAGATTTTTCTTCGAAATTATGAAAAGCAACTATTTTTATTGAAATTTAAGGAACATTTTTTTATTACGGTGATGGGTTTCTTTAAATTTTCAAAACCCAAAATTCAAATTTCACTTTTAATTCTTATTCCCAAAGCCAATAAAGATTTCAACACTTTTTAGAGCTTTGGCTTTTTATTTGTAAAACTTTGAATTAATTCTAGACTTGTTTCCCAAAAACTCTAGCTATTTATTCAAAAGTTTGACCTTAAATAAAATATTTCAGTATTATTCCCTTGATGTAGATGCAAAAATTCATCTTCAACCTCGGAATCTTGTTTCGAAATTTTAGAATATTTTTAATTTTTGAAAAGCTCGAAATATTTTCTTAAAATTGTTACTTTTTATTTTAACATTTTTCCCGCACTCGGAATTTTTACTTATTTACCTGTTACGTTTTTTTCTTTTAATTTTCTTCTTACAGAATATAGGCTTTTATTCTAAATTTCGAGTATAAAGTTGAAAATTCAAACATTTTTCTTTCGATATTTTCTTTAATTTTAAAGCTATTCTGGCAATATTTATATTTTCTAAAACTCCATTGTCCATTAGTCAAGTTTCTTGTGAAAGATTATTGTCTAAATTAAAGTAGACGTATAAGCAAATGGACTATGAAATACAGACATTGTTTAACTGAAAATAATATTGAAAGATATATGCTCATGGCTCTTGAAACAAATATTTTGATACAAAGCGAAACCAGTGAAATATTAAAATATATTTGCTCCATAAACGAAAATTTGTTAATTCCACTGTAAAAGTAATTTACATTTAGTCGAGTCCTGAGAGTTACAAGTGCAGATATTTTAGTGTATACTACATTCGATTACTGAACACTTCGTTTTCAATACAGTACATGAACTGGATTTATGGTTGGACTTTTTAGCCTAGTAATGGAATATTAATCCCTTAGTAAGGGCCCCTGACTTAGATAGCCCGCCACAAAACTTGAAACCAGTCCGTCCCTGCTCAGTTATTCTGACCTAGTAAAGTCCACATGCCATAATTTCCGGGCTCTAAAATAATAGACACTAAAAATTGGTGATAATTGGGCCACAAAAAACGTAGATATATTGATTACAGTACTATAAAAGAAAAGGTGTCATCACTGATGACTCATTAGTCATAATTAAATTTTAAAAGCTGTTCTAAAAGGATGTTACTTATCACTTTAGTGTAGTTTACCATAATTAAGAGATACAAATTTCGCCAGCAGAACTGACAATGTCAAGCCGAATCTTTAAATCGTTCAAAAATGTGAACAAAGAGTTTTTCAGCCCAAAAATTTCCTAAGTCGATTAAAAAAAATATGTGTCATCTAGCGTTTGTCACTGCTTTAAGAAAAATGTTTCATGATACTAATACTAAACTAAATCAAGGATAAAAAATAATATAATCAGTGTAACGTAGATTCATTTTTCAGTCTACATATTAAGAGAAAATAATTTTTGCTTGCAAATTCTCACTTTAGTAGTTTTCTACAGATGTCACTCCTTTTTTTAAGGCAAAATTGCTTTTGAATATATAAAGTTTGCCATGTTGTTACCATATAAAAAGTTTGATTAAATGAACGGAGGTTGAAGGTCTCAACTTGTAATTGGTTAAATAATTGAACCAAACCAGATTAGAAAACCATTGTAATCACTAAATTAATTCATTACTTATGCTGGTCTAAATTGCATTAAGCGACATTATTTGTGGAACGGCCATAAATTGTATTTTTCTGATGTTTGCAATGAATTCTAACGACCCACTTGAACCATGAGAAAAAATGACATTTTCACTTATTGTTAGTTACCATCAAACATAAAAGTCAAACCAACGGCGCGGCTTGGAATCAATAGGCCTCTGTGCAAGAACTTTGTTAGGGTCCTTTATTAAAAAATTATAATTCTTTTCATGACCGTTGCCAAGAATTTTCTTCAAAAGGGCTCAGATCCCAAAGAACAAAAAACAATATTCATTTTAATACCTAATAGTACAATACAGAACAAATACTTCCCTTTATCACATTACATAATTTTTCGAGAGAAACGGCAACACAGAAAGATCGAAATTTAGAAAAAAATTTCTTGTTTAAATTCTTAAAATTGATATATCTTGTTCCCTGAAACCAAGAAAGGTTAAAAAACAGAACAGTAGTTGTTCTAACGCGTGTCGATAGTCAAGCTATCATCTTCTGAGAGATACTAGTATCTCTCAAGATTTGTATATTAATAATCTTAAAAACAAGTTTAAAAATTCAATGCGTTTTACTTTAGTTTAAAATTTATATATGATGCAACACGATTTTTGTTTGTCTTTTTTAAGGTGAACAATAAATGGCCTGTTAAATTCTAATATGATCTGCATATTTTATTTTTCATCTGATTGTAATAACACGTTTCTCTGCCACAAGTACCATCTTAAACCAATATGTGGCAACCCCAACATTTTGTAGTTTTCTTTTTTCATGTTTACTGTTAATGGTGTGTTTCGTATTTTGTATTACTCTTTTCCATATGACTTAAACGTTTATTTTGCTCTTGTTATGTAAGTTATAATGTTTTTTTTTTTAATTTTAAACTCAGGAAGTAAATTTATTTTCTAATGTGCTATTCTTTCAGTACCTAACGACAATTTGCTTTTATACTATTTTGTTGCAACGCAGTGAAATAAATTGTGGTCAATTATGAATTTATTGTAATATTTTAGCAATCCACCTAATTTTCAGCCAGTTTTTCTTGCTTTAAACACAATTTTTATTCTTAAGTTGGATTCACATCAATAAAAATAGTGGAATATTCTAGTTTACAATGAAAAAGAAATTTTTCAAACTAGATTAGAAACAGCGCAGCCATTCTTACCGGTGATTTAAGATGGATCATTTTAAATACTTGGTGGTGACGAATCTTTGGTAATACAAAAGTGTATCAAATAGTTATTCGCAATTGTTTTCAAACATATTTAATTTTAGCAAGCAGTGACCACTTGCTAAATATGGAGGAGTTCCAAGCTTTTTTAAAATCCTTGTTAAATAGCTCAGAAATTATTACATTAAAACTTCAAATACATATCTTACAATTCATGGTTCATTCGTAACAACTCATAGAAAATAAGGGACATTAAAATTGAAAACAAAAATATATTTTGCATCAGCGCAGACAAGTTCTTTAGTTCATTTATAATAATAACAATTGAAGTATTAAGTATCCAAAGACATTCTTGACCACACAAGAGGTAAGAATAAAGGCAAAGAAAGGCAAGGTCAGCCACCCAAACGATCCCGACAAAATGCAGCATCAGGGCAGTGATTGATTATTGTTTACGTTTTTCCCCGTCCACTCCATCAGTAAAATTGCCCGACAACATATCAAATGTTCCTTCCCATCATGATGTTCAATGGCAGTCATTTTTTAAACTTTATTTCCAGCAATTTCCATGTGTTTGACTTTAATCGCAATTTATAAAATTTACATGAATATAAAATAAATGGCATAGAATTTGCAAATCAGTTTAAAACTTATCTAATAGCATAGTAACCATTTTATGTACGGTCTGGAAGTGTTAAATATTACTTACACGTCCTAAGATAAGATCGATGCCGCCTCGTTTTAGTTTTTCGTTTTAAGTTTGTCGCTCTATTAGTTCTTTTATTTGGGAGAAAACCAAGTGATGAATAGCCTGACAACTTGTGAACATGTTTTTCTGTGTATGCATTCTATTACCTTATAGGGAATGTTACTTACCCAAAGGATTCTAAGCGAATGGTTTATAGTTAAAAGCTCTAGGAAGGTAAACAACCTATATGAAGTAATTACCATTTATCTTCCCAGTCAATATTTAGAGACTTTCTAAAATTTACTTGCTCTTAATAGTTGCTGATTTAAAATATCCGTCTGCTTAGGTTATTATCAAAAGATCCAGTTATTTTGTTAAAATAGTTCACACTTATTTGTATATTTTCAGACAGGTTAACGTAAAGCTATACCTCCTGAGACAACATCACGCTGTTGCTGATACCTGCGGTTTCATATGTTTTAAAAGAAGTTACATTATGCCATATGTTCCTTCCCGGATTTTAAGATACTAATGGATAAGTACAGATATGACTTGCTCATGACCTCTGCCCCTATAAACAACATTCTTGGTTTTCCCTAGTCAATAAGGAAGAAATCAGTGAAAATTATTCAGTTATTTTGTCAACTGAATTATAAATAAAGGAACTGCAGCCAATTAAAAATTGATTGGTGGACTGCACCAAGTTATCCTTCGTCTTGTTCAGAAACCCTGACCATGCAAAGTTGTATTGCAGAGGAATTACAGAGCATCTACCGAATGATTATATTATCTTGAAAAATACATGTAAAAAATACTTCAAACTTCAACACTCATTAGCTGCTCACTATGAAGTGCAGCGCTGGGATGCTACGCTGGAGCTCGGTTCTAAAAATTGCTCTGATTCTTTGGCGTGGATACTCACCATCAATACTTAAAATTAGAGTTCATACTAGTATACATTATAGTCATCAGTAAATAGTTGCCATAAGTAATGAATGCTGGAAATAAAATTTGTAACTGTTATTATCATCCATCCTTAAGAATTCTTTCCACCCTTGAAAATAAATGCTCTTTTGAATAAAAAATAATAGATAAATTAAGATTCTTTTAATAGGTTCAAAATGGGCTACTGAAAAGTTACAACTGCGCGAAATTCACTGTCTAAGGATTTAGTCAAAATACTATAAATAATTGACATTTCCAACCCTTACTTTGTGGAACTTTTTAATATTCATGACTATTAAACTTTATTAATGATAAAAACGCAACAAAATTTAAAAAATTCCACAAGGTTTTCGATAAATATTTGCTAACACCGGACCAGGTTTCGCATTATGATATTATGATATGATCTTCTGAACACATTAGAATCCTTGTCTTCTGGGAACTTTCCTAGAGAGCAACCGCTTCGCTAGGTGGCAGTATATCAACTGTTGGTAGTTCCGCTATATATGATTCACTATACACGCCTGGAATTTGCAGTCTAGGTTGTATTCTACTTGCACACCTCTAATTGAAACTTTGGACGAGAACTTGGATTAGAGGGAATATTCATAGGAGTCTGTGATCCATGGAGCTTGTTAGCTAAACAAATTGCCGGTATGACCGTCGATGATGCAGTAATGCCAAACCTGGTCCGGTGTTAGCAAATATTTATCGAAAACCTTGTGGAATTTTTTAAATTTTGTTTCATTTTTATCGTTAATAAAGTTTAGTAGTTATGAAAACTCTGTAAGGCAAAGTACTGGATTGAATGTTTCGTGGAAATAAAAACCTGGGGTAAGAACGTCGAGCAAGAAAACGTTAAAATGAATATTTTAGTTTGTGTAACATCTTAAGAACCTGCTGTTGCAATGGGCCTATCAGTTATGCTCTTCTCTTACCATATATCAGAAATTTTTTTTGAATATTATTTTTGGGAATATGTTTTTTTAAGTACACATTTTTTTAAAGCAAAGGGTAACCCTATTATTTCTTTGGAGCACGTTTTTTCTTAATATTCTAAATTTTGCATTAATTAGTTTTCTTTAGATATTATTATAACGGTTTGTTGTTGTTATAGTTTATATTTTAATTTGAGTTTGCAATATTTACCTCTGAGTATTCAGGTATTCTCTGAATTAGCAATATTTGTTTATGCATATTGGCCAGTAGAATGGTCTGACATGTAATTTCTTTTTGGTATATGAATAGAGACATGGCTTTGACTATTCATTTTCACTTTAGATAATATCCGGATTTTACGGCATTTAAGGATACTTTCGTGTGGATATCATCGTTCTGATAGAGTTTACAAGATTTGCTTTGGGTAGTCAGTACCATTACCATTAGGTATCCCTTGGGGTTTCTCAATGCAGTTAGGGGGTCGCGATCGGGGAAGGTGCATTTGTCAGTAATTACGGATTGTTTTGAAGTTTTGGTATGCGTGAGGGGACGCAACGACGCGATATTAAGACTCATCTGCCAATACCCTTTAACTCCTATGTCGCGAACCCTTCATGGCTATTGCGGGTGTTGGTAAATTTCATTCTCTCGAATCTGGGGAGAAGGTTTCCTTTTCTCATGTCAGTTTTACTTTTACGTACCTTTTCAAATTGTTTTGTAATTATCATAGTGCCCTAAGTTAATAGTGTTTAAATTTTTGCTTATCAATGTATGGAACGTACTGGAATATGCACTATGGTATTTAAGTTAGCGGTTTCCACTGTTAATTCTTTTTTGGATCATGCATACTGTTGAAATCTATTAAGGGGAAGTACGGAAAATGCCGCTCACTTAAGGAAAAAACGCTTTATTTTTGTTTTATTTTGATTCAAACCAAAAGTCTGACAAACTATTCAATAATCATTGTAGCATAAATTAGAAGCAAAAATTACAAAGAAAAACAAACATGAGCGGCTAAGACTATGGGTAATACCGCTGGCGCCCGATGGGGGATAGGGAAACGCCTTCCAGATATGGATTGCACCGGGGAAATAAAATACCCGGGGTGGACCAAAACTAGCAAGTAGCGTCTGATCCTAAAAGGGCGGCTACAAGCAGCGTCTGTTCTTCAGGTGAGAAGCGGCTGAAAGAAAAACCTGGCGGTAGGTAGAAAACGCAAACCCATTGAAAAATGGAGAAGACAAACCCAAATAGGCCTCGGAAACCGACGCTGCCCGAGGATCGCGGGGCATCTCTGGAGCCATAGCTGGAGATGACAGCATGCGGAACGATGGTGGCCCTTCGTTGATCAGGCGGACGAGGGCCAATCAAACTGTTACAGCCGAAAACGTCAACATACCAGCTGAGGATGCTTTGCAGGGAAATATCCCGGCAACCACCAAAGCAGCTTTCACAAGACAACGCATGGCTTGGACCGATGAGATGAACCAACAGGTCATGCGCTGCTATTTCATCGCAACAAAACTGGAAACCATTAGAGCAGGATTTCGACCACAAATGCATAATCTGTTTATAGAGAAATATCCACATCTAAGACACGTTACTGAACAAAGACTGATGGACCGAAAGAGGGTAATAACAACCAATAATAGATTACCACCAAATCAAATTCAAAAGATCAAGGAAGAAATTATAACATCGATAAATCCAGTACCAGGTGAAGAACAGGCACAAGCGTTAACGCCCCCCACGACACATATTCAACAATTGAACATCACAGAATTACCATCCCCAACAATGCCACAGCAGAACGTAACAACACAAGCAATGCGAAATACGGAAGAGTCAGTTAAAGATGAACTAAGTAAACAAATCCCACGATGGAAACAAATCGACGCGGGAAAAAGACCAAGACTCCCTCGAATAAGATGCAATAAAAACACATACAAGACAATACAATCTCTCAACAAAATTATAACAACAATTATAGCTACTAACTGCATATACAACGCTAGCTCTAAACAACCAAAAGGTCAATTTCCAAAGAAACACCACACCGAAAATTCCTGATTGGCAAAAGAAACTAGAAAAGAAAATAAACACCCTTAGAGAAGATATAGGACGACTCACCCAATATATCAACGGAAACAGATCTAATAAATTAATAAAAAGAGTTAAAAAGCTTAGCATACCGAACAATCAAAACACTCCAGAAATTGAGCTGGACAACCTAAAACAAAAACTAGCGATCTACAGTACAAGGCTAAGAAGGTACAAGGAAACAAACGGCAGAAAACAACAAAACAATATCTTCCGAAATAATGAGAAACGTTTCTACATCAACGGAAAAGGGAACAATCATACCACCTAGCAAAGAAGAAGTATCAATGTTCTGGAGCAACATATGGAGTAATCCTGTAAACCATAACAAAACAGCAAAATGGATTCAAGAAGAGCAGAAACACTTCGCACATATTCAAGTAGCCCAAGACATAACAATTACAATAGCAGAACTAGACAAAGCTAAAAAGAAAACACACGGATGAAAAGCACCAGAAACAGATGGCATTCAAAATTTCTGGTACAAACAATTAACTTCAATACATGGACACTTGCACAAGTCATAAATGATATTTTAAATAATCCTGAAAAGAACACCGGAATTTCTAACTAAAGGTCTCACTTATATAAAGCCAAAATGTCAGAATACTCGAAACCCAGCAAACTACCTCTCGATTACAGGTTTATCGACATTATATAAGATAATCACCTCGATAATCAGGGAAAATTTGGACACACATTTACACATAAACAATATACTGACAGAAGAACAAAAAGGATGGAGAAAGAAAAGTCAAGGCTGCAAAGAACAACTTGTAATCGATATTGTAATAATGAAACAAGCAGAAAAACATCAGCGAAATCTATGTATTTGCTACATAGACTACCAAAAAGCTTTTGACTCTGTTCCTCATAGCTGGCTGAAACAGATTCTAGAAATATATAAAGTCTCAAAGACACTAAGTACATTCTTAGGACACCTAATGAAATCGTGGAAAACGACTATACACCTAAACACGGGAAACGAAGACACAAGCGTAGACACTGACCACATATCAATAAAGAGGGGTATTTTTCAAGGTGACTCTTTAAGGACCTTTTGGTTCTCTGCAATCCTAAATCCAATATGGAGGTCACTTAATCAGACAACATACGGGTTTCATTTAAAAAATAGATCAAGAATAGAGCACACAGTAAGTCAGCTCATGTATATGGATGACATCAAAATATATGGTTCAACACCCACTCAAATCAAATACCTGATTAAAACAACCGAAGATGTCAGTAAAGACCTGAGCATGCAGTTTGGGATAGATAAATGCAAAGTCCTTAGAATCGAAAAGGGAAGATGGACTGAAACTCAGAGAATGGAAACAATGAACAACAAATTTATAGAGATGATGAAAGAACACGAAACATACAAATATCTGGGATTTCAGCAAAACGTCAGACTGGACCACAAACAAATAAAAATACAAATAATTCAATACTATAAAAAACGAATATCGAATATCCTAAACTCGAAACTAAACTCGAAAAATATTATCAAAGCCGTCAATACCTACGCAATACCACTTTTGACATATTCATTTGGAATCATCAAATGGACAACCACAGAAACTGAGGACATTGCCAAGGCATCAAGGACGAAGGGGACTAATAGACGTTACCGAGCTGCATCAAAACCAAATTAAACAATTCAGAGCATACCTTCTGTCGAAAGAAGAGAGTTAATTGCATAAAGCGATAATCAAAGCAGACAAGCAGTATACCCCGCTAAATCTGTACCAAATATAAACACAACAACCTGACGAAAATAACAGAAATGAAGCCATTCACAAACAAGAAAAACTATTACAATGGTGCCAGAATGCTCTGCACGGTCGTCACTACCAAATCGTGCAACGACCTCATATCAGCAAAGAACATTCACACGCATGGCTGACTTCTGGACAGTTCTGGACAACTACACCCCGAAACAGAAGGATTCGCTTTGGCGATACAGGAACACGTAATAACAACAAAGAACTAGCGCAAGTATATATTAAAGGACTCAGCCATGCAGTCGGATCTCTGTAGGAAATGCCAAATGTACCCTGAAACCATTGAACACATTGTAAGCGGGTGCAAATTGCTTGCAGGCACAGACTATACAGACAGGCACAATACAGCAGACAAAATTCTTCACCAGGAAATAGCTCTGAAGCACAACTTAAATACAAAAAGGCAGCCATATTTTAAGTATTTTCCGCAACAACTGTTGGAAAGTACAGAAGCAAAATTGTATTGGGACGTAACGTTGCAAACTTACAGGACAATGGCACATAATAGACCCGACATCACATACATGATAAAATAGGAACAAACAACATACCTTATCGACTTTTACATACCATTAGATAACAAAATTCAACAAAAAGAACAAGAAAAAGTAGAAATATACACACCGTTGGCAATTGAAATCAAAGAGCTATGGAAGTAATGCCATGTCAAAATCCTACCGATGATCCTGTCTCCAACATCATTTGTACGGAACCTGAAGAAACTAGATGTCTCAAAAACAATACACATGAATGTACAGAAAGCCGTCATACTGAAAACGTGCACCATTGTTCGTAAATTCCTGAATCCGCCTATCTAAAGAACAAACAATATACCTTTACTTTGCTTGGTTAACAAACCGCAAGCTGAAGTTGATAGACCAGTCACAGCTGAGAATAAACCACAATAGTTATAATAATTATTATTAGTGGAAATAATAATAATTATTATTATTAGTGGAAATAATAATAATTATTATTATTAGTGGAAATGATTTGACTTTTCTCAATTGGTTTTGTGTAATATTCAAAGAACATCACAACTTCCAGTTTTCCTTTTTTTAGAGTTCGGTAACTTATCTCATTTAATAGTTGTAGATGAAGACTAGCTAGGTAAATAAATTAGAAGATGGCGTGGGTTATTATTTCCTAGCTAGTAATTTTAAGAAAGTTCTATCTGGAGCACCGAATTGTTCATTTTAGTCATTTAAAACGAATGTAAATTGGAAAGAACTAATTCGAAAACTACATATTGGGGTATTGATCAATACAAGCCATTGGTCATGACATTAATTTCGTTTATGGAGTTCCTAAGCAGCTGACCTATATTATACGATGATAGTGTTTTTGTTTTCCTGACATTTTTCAACTGTTTCAGAAGGAAAACAAGATGAGCTGTGAGATAAACACTATCACCGTTAGATAACTCTGTGCAATAAAAAGTAAATACAAACTTCACATTGCTCCGAATTGTAGCATTTACATAATAAACTAAACCTTTTCGTTATAAATTTGATTTATAGCTTCCAAAACCACCAAGGGCCATATAGTGGTTTGTAGAACTGCCTATAATTTCATACGAAATATAATTTCTGTTAGCTTTGTGAACATGCGATAAAATTAAACGGTTTGCTTGCCTGAATCTTTATGTAAACACACCCACCAAAGAGAACGTACAAAATATATTTTCTTGATTAACACTAAAGCTGGTTTTATCTTGCTTGAGAATAGTTTATGGCTTAGATATACTTTATAGAGCTATGAAGTACATTTCGATAGGTTTCAACAATTAAACGCCTTTGTAACACCTACGAAATTCTATTCGATAAAGTAATAGGAACCTTTCCTTAATCGCAATGAATTGCAAAGCATAGAAGAATAGTTTAGTCTAGGGTAAAGTATAGTAGTCGCATAATGTTTAATTTTGTCATAAGTGGAACGTACGAAATTAAAAATTAAGTATGTGATTTAATTTTAACAGTATAATCATTCTAAATTGTGACTCTTGCTGTCGAGTACAATAGAATTGTCGAGAAAATTAAATAACATCCTTTATTATCTTGTTGTGTTTCTATAACATTTTTTTAAATCTACTTTTGTATATTATGTCTATTGGGCGTATAATGAATGGAATGGCATTTATCTGGGTTATCAACATCATTACGAACCTAACAATATTGAAGCTAATGAAGTACATACAAAGCTAAGATAACATACTTTAAAAAGATAGAGCTGTGTACTATCTGTTTTTGAGCCTTAGAACAAGCTTTGATGATCCACCGGTAATATAAAATGTTATATTTCCCATTTATCATTGCATAATAAAATAGAAAATGCCAAATGTATTTATTTTATTGAATTACAATACCGTGTCGCTTTGATATGACATTTTCAGTGTTAACATAATGATTCCACGTTCCCACCTCCCAGAATTTATTAGTTATTCTTGCCAATCTGATGACACAAAGTGATTAAACTTGCTTTGCTGTCTCATTCGTAACGTAAGTGCAATTCCAATACTAGAACAATTCCCATCAAGGTTCTACATATAGTTTTTATAGGATAGAATCATTTAATAAGCTTTTTTCTCCCGATATATGTTTGCTCCCTAAGGATAAAATTAAACCAGTTTTTTTAAAATTTTGTATCGGGGCGGCAATTAGGCAAAATCTTATCGGCTAATGGACTCATACCACAAAGGGGCCTTATAATCATAAAGACGTCGATGAAGTTATTTTTTGCTTTGTAAATAAGCCTCAAACTTCGAGAAAAATTATTTTTACTTAGAGTATTCCGTAATAAAATAAATAAAATTAATCATAAATTTTCGACTTTGAACTCAGCATTTTAATTTGAAACTGGAAATCCGGACTTAATTTCGAATATAGAGTTCACTAAAAAACTGCCGATACTAAGGTTCGATAGTAACGATTTATTGCTGTTTAAAGATATTCTAAACCATTTAAAATAATTCACTAATAAAGTAAAATGTTAAAAAACATTTCTTCTTCAATTTTCAGTTCTTCATGAAATTCCGAAATTTTTCTTTCTACACATTTCGTGCTAAAACTCTACAATTTTTTTATAGACTTTCAATTGTTTTATTAATATGGATTTTCATTTTAAACTTTAACTTTTAGCTTCAAATTATGAAGCTAGAAAATTCGGGAACTTTTTTATAACTTTTATCGTATCACTGAAAATTAAGTATCCTTATTGATAATTATTAACCTCATAATATTTAGCAGCTTCGTAATAACTTAGTAGCACATAATGCATTAGTTATAATTATAATACGTTAGTTACCTATCATAACACCCTAAATACAAATTTTATTTTAAAAGTTTTTTAATTTTTTATGTCATCGTTGTCAATGATACGATCAAGCTTTCAATGCAACTCGATTATTAGCGATCTAAACGATCTCGGAAGTTCTCGATTATTATAAATCACATAATAATCTATAATAATCTCGTTACATTAATAGTTATTATGTTTCAAGTTGAAATTTTTAGTAGAAATATTGAAATGTTTATTACTTTCAAAAAATTCTCAGAATTTCGTATTAATCTAGAAATGTTTATTTTAAGCTCGAAATTCAGAGAAAATATTGAACTTTAAATTGAAGATTTTTACTTTTATTTAGAAATTTTGATTTTAATAACTATGTACCTAAACATGAAATTTAGAGGTAATATTTTCTAAAGTTCCAGATCATTTTCTACTTTAGTCTACAGCAGTGATGCCCAGCCCTTTAGTTGTTTGGAGCCAAATCGCAAGCTAAAAATTGTATGTCAGCCACACTATCACGATTCAAAAAGCGATGACTAAAGGATGAATTGCAAGAGCAAATATTTTATTTTGCTTAAACATTACCAGAACTTGAAAAATGATGCCTAAAAAAAATTCTGAATACCGACAAAGTAACGTAACATTTCTTTATAATCAACGTGAGCCTCATAAAAAATTACGAGCCACATGTGGTTTCACGAGCTAGGGGTTGGTCACCACTGGTCTGCTGGCTCTAGAAACTACGATGTTTAGGTAAAAATTTGGACGAAGTTTCTTTTTATTTCTTCTGGAAGTTTCTAAATAATTTCCAAAGTTTGACGTTAGACTCAAACTTTGGAGAAAAATTTTTGTGGAAATTCTCCAGTGTTTCGGCTGTAATTTCTAAATTCTGACTTAAATATCGAAATTTTTACCCTAAAAAAAAAAGTTCAAGTTTAGGCTCCGAATTTCAAGAATATTTTATGATCAGAAAAATAGTGATGCGTCAATGGCTTTTATTAATGTGTAACCCCATGGACGAAAAAAGAGTAATATGTGGTCTTTGATTGGCAATGCATTCAAAAACTATTATCTTTTTCTTTAATATTACATAATAAAATGCGATCATTTTATTATCATAATTTTGGCTTCTAACGTGAATATTCGAATTTTTCCTAAAGTTTTAACTGTTACACCCGACGCTTCACTTAAAACAGTTAAAATTTCAAGATTAGTTTCGAAATTAAAAAAAAATCTGATAAAGTTTATTATTAAGTTTTCGTTTTTTCTTTAGAAACTTTGTCCTTTTTTCTTGAAGCTTCGACTCAAAACTTGGAATTAAAAAAATAAAACATCTTCAAACTCTGTTTTAAAAAACCTCGTAAAAAGTTCAACACTTCTACTGTAAGTATTTTCGAAAACTATCGTTAAACTCGAAAAATCGATTTTTTCTCAAAATTTCAATGACAAGTTTAAGTCCAACTTTTTTCTCAATTTAAATTTGTAAGTTTTATGTTGTTTTCATTAATTTTTCTTCCGAAATTGACTTAAGATCCGAAATTTAGATCCCTTTGTTATAAAAAATTTACCCAAGAGCGAGTCAGGCTTACAATTAGGGTTCCGTACCAATTACTACAGTGAACAGTCAAAAGACCAAGTTAAATCGTTTATCACTTATTTGAAATTTTATCCAAATTTTCTTGCCTTATAATTAAAAAATGAAAAAAAAAAATGTCTATATTCAGTTATACACACTTTTTTCTACAATCAATCCAAATATTTATGGAACTGATGACTGTATTGATATTTTATTGCAATTCGCAATAAATCGATGAGTGACACAGTTTATGAAATCGCCTCGAATCGCGCTAAAATGTTCGATTCCAACAGTGATAGTTTAATATGTCATTGGATTCCAACCCTAATGACTGCGTTGCGTGCAATTTAGTAAATTAGTGCTACCTCCGAAAATATTTATCTAAATAAAATATTTGATTTGCATTCTATTCTTCAGCTAAATCAAGTTTTTTATTTGAAAAAAATTATTATTATACGAGTCAAAAAACCTTGGAATTCAAGCACCTATTTTTCCATAAAATATGTTTTTTTCTCAAACTAATAAGATGTCGAAAAAACCTGCAGTTTTCCAATAATCCAGGTCCCAATATCAACTAACCTAAATTTTAAGAAAACCTAAAAGAACAGAGGGGGCGGTCATTTCTGACCCCTTTTAAGCTGTATCGATCGAAGTGAAATTATATAAACAAATATTTTAGGAACTTTAGAAGTATCTCTTTCAAATGATCCCACAGACGATATATTAACCAAAACTTGATTTTTCGAAGACCAACTTAACCTCCCATTTTGTTGTAAAATATGTTATTTATTTAATCTTGGCCTGCAGTATTTGGATGAGTCATCGAGAACTAACGCTGTGCAAAATTTCAAATTTCTATGTGACATAGTTTTCGAGGAATACCTCTTTGTGACAGATATGAGAGTGAGATTATAAAGTTCTTTTTTAGGTAATGATGACTCCTTTTTCTCGAAATTTAAATACTAATTTCACAATTTCGAGTTTTTCTGGAACTATCAAGTTTCTAACTTTTCGCTCAAAAGTTCAAAATTTTCGAGCGAGTCTACCTAAATTGTGAAATTGAATCTAAGTTCTGAATAATATACATTAAAGGAAATAAAATAAAGTTTGCAGTTTAAATCACAATTTTATAATTGGTATAAATTTTTAGATTAGGGCAGATTATTATTTTAAAGAATAAATCGAAAATGCTAAATTAAAATATAAAAATGTTCACAAAAATGTTAAAATTGTAGAAAAACTTTAAAATTTTTGAAACTGGCATTTTCTAGTAGAGAATTTAGGGCCTTTGGAATTTTAATTTGAGATTTGGAGAAATAAAAATAGAAATTTAGGGGAAAAAATTAAAAATATCAGAAATAATGGAATGAGTCCAAAGTTTAAAGTTTATAGAAAAATGAAAATTGCAGAAGAAATTTCAGTATTTGGAAAAAAGCAAATGTTTTTAATTTAAACCAGAAAATCGAAATTTGTTTTATTTTGCAATTGAAGCTGTGCTTCCCCAATTTCCATGGCAAACATTCTACTTCAGGAAATTCATTCTATGTTACATTGTTGTTTTTTTCAGAAATTATATCATAATGGTAGTTTTCCTCGTCTCATTCATCTGACGTTATTAAACATCAACAACTGATTGCTTTTGGGAGAAGAGTGTTCACAAAAAATGCGTGTGAATCAAAATATCTTGACACGTCACTTTTTGTAAGCATATTTTAGATTCGCCATTACTGATTTGTACTTAGATAAAGAGCAAAAAACAGTTTCTATTAAATGAACTAAATAACTTTTCGTTGAATGATTTTTTTCAAAAACGAAAACGAATGGCTTCTTATCCTTGTACAGCCATCGTTGAGACAAATCCTAAGTGACGTAAGAGTTATTACGATCCTTGATACCCAAGTTTGAGCTATCTTCTAGTAAACCAGATTGTTTAATAAAAATTAAATATTAGACAGAAGTGTTCCAAACTGAATGGGCTTCTATTCTAATAAATCGTGAATTGCTAGTAACAAGAATGTCAAAAATTACGGTCTGTAGACCAATAGAACAAAAGAATCAAGTACATGCTATTTTTTTGCAATAGCGGATTTAGGAAATTATAACATTAAAAAAATTCCAAGTGCATTTGTTACAGTTGATTTGTTGTGAAATTAGCTGAGATATAAATAGTTTCTTGGTGAAAATTCGAGTCCTGCTCGTTAACCGATAAAATAGAGCAAAACAAGATCCTTGGTAATGGTGTGCAATTTATAAAATTCTTCCCTTATTTTTATCACGTGATAATGGGACATTAAATACTGAAAATAAATATCCCTCGTTATCACTGGCGTAGAGACCTTAACTCATAAATCAATTACGCAATTAGGTTGGCCCTCATCTTTTATGACAGTATTGATAATGGATTTAAATATAACCGTCTACGAACTTCACCAGCTTAAAGTGGATTCATTACCTTAAGTATGACTCGAACCAAGAGGCATTACCCCGAGAAAAGATAATAAAAACGACCCAGTTATTTATTGGCTGTAATCATATTATTTCAACTGAAGCATATAGAAAACTGGAATTAGCGTATTAAAATGCAGTTATTTTTATGACGTTATAAATTTGTTTTTGTTTTTTGAATTATTCGCCTACAAAATGTCGTAACCCAGTATTTTGTAATAGGGCTATTAAACAGATTAAATACTTTTTCAGGATGAGAGTCGCTTTCGTGGAATTAGCTTAATTCATTCTATTAAATTTAGTGATAGTAATGTCGAGATAATATGCTTATTACGACTGGTTTTAAACGAAACTTAATGGTTGTTGCTTCCAAAATCTCTACGTGAAAAGAATGATAATGTAAATAAATAAATTTTAACTTCAGCTTTTTATGCCCAATTAATTTTAATGATTATCTTTCGCTATTTCTGTTCTGCTGCGTCTTTCTTCACTTTAGGTGGTTATGGCATTAATGAGTAATTAAAAATTTGGTTTTAGTAAAATTTGATGAATTACTGCTCGATAATAATGGAATAACGTTTCGATTTATATTTAGAATCTTTATGTACTCCATATCTGAAACTTCATTAATGAAGAGGCTGTTATTTTTAACATTTTAATATTCGTAACAGCAATAAACATATGGCAAGCCATTAAAGCATTGACTTCACCAACTAATCGGAATTTCCTTAAGAAAATAAATGAAACTAGATCACAGGCACGTGCTATGTGCTTGTTTTTATTCTTAGTTCTTACTTATACAATGGGTAATACGTGCAGTGAAATTTTATATTTTATTTTTGATACAATTCTTAGTGACAGTTGTAGTCACATAATAAGTGCATTCTTTATAAATGCAGAGGTACAAGTATCTTTAGGCGAAGATGCTGACTGAACTGAAATAAATATCAAAACAGATTGGTTTTGGTGAACATTTTGCATGAAAGAACTTGTGGGAAAAAAACAAGCCGTCAACCATCTATCTGCATATTCTCCAGTTTCCAGTGTCTAGAGAGATTCAGTAAAGGCTTTATGCTACTAATAATACGGTTGTTCTTTAAATTGAAATTCAAAAAGTGCAGGGTGCCTTTTGATACTGAACCTAAACAAGGAAACAATACTCCAGTGTTTCTAACTTGGGATTTACAGAGGTTGAGGAACTGATGCGACATGAAGTATTTTTTAGCTCGGAAAAGACAGCCCAGTTTTTTAGAAGCGAATTTGGTAATGACTCGCACATGGTTATTCCAAGAATAGTATTGCTGCTTATATGCTAAGATAGTAAATATCCCATATTAAGAATTTCACTGCCCATAAAGATGTTAGTGCATTATCGAGTGACTTTTTATTAGAAACAACAGCAGCATGAGTATTTGAGGCATTGAAGTCAATCAGGCCTTTCTTTCCCGATTCCAGAACGACCTTGAGGTCTCAATTAATCATCTGTAGCTGCTTTCTCACTATCGGAGAAAAAGGATGATATTAGGCTACTATCGCCTAGGTAGCTTTAAATTGGATGGGGGTTGAAGCTAAGAAACAGTTTGTGTGTAACAGAAACAAAGTAGGAGATATATTTATGGTGGGGCATCCTTATATTTATCGAAAATGTCTCGGAGGAGATGACGTTAACGACTACATTAAGAGATCTGTAATTTCACAAAACTGGAAATCAAATGACAGGAACCAGATGAAACTCCATAAGAGACTGGTACCAGACCCTGTAAATAGATCTTTAGGATCTCCATGCTACATGGTTCAGACTTTGGTAATATATTCCAAGGGATTCAATATCTGAAGGTAGACACAGCACAGGGGCTGTAATGTTTTCAACGATGGCGGCACCTATGGCTTACAGGGACGTGCAATAAATCTACTTCATTTCCTTTAGAAAGAAAGTGTTTTGGTCTCGAATTCGTCCAAATAATAATCCTTTGGGCTATACTCTACTGTGAAAAGCGATTATAATGAGTTTTTAATAATTTTAATGAACTAAAAAATTGCAGACTTTTGAATTATTCCGCTCACTTTAGAAGTATTATCGAACAATTCCAGTAGTTTGTTCGATCTCTATTAGATCACTCCGATAACCGCAGCATTCTATGCAACTGTGAGCAGTTATATGGCGCATTCTGAATCCCATGGAAGGCTTTTCTATTAAAACTGTATTCAGTAGTAATAAGTACTGCCATGTTTTTTTCAATTTATTTAACATTTCTTCGGCCCAATAAGGGTCTACCATGAAGAATAAGTACTGCCATATGCGAATATAAACTGTGATGAACATAAAGGTTTATGAGATTCTAATACTTCAGAAAAAAATTATGTTTCAATAATATGATAAACGACTGGTTAGCGAAAGCACTCTGTGAATGATAATTCTTGATACCAAGGTGTTTGCTGCAAACATTAATTGATGTGGGGCCTTAATTACACTAGATTCAATAGCAATTCAATTTTCAAATTGTGTGACGTTAATTAAATTATTTAACATGGTAAACGTTTTTATTAATAATTTTAACTTTAAAAATTCTCCTCTAATTTTATTTGACTATGATATTTATTGTTTTTCTTTAGCACTTAAATTTGACATTTACAAAACTCAATTATTTGATTAATCACTACCATTTTATAAAATAGATTTAAATCGAGTGATCAATAACAAAGTGCATAGGAGAAAAGACTGGCTATTTCAATAAGAGACAGAAGAGCCACATCTTTTGTATACAAGAAATCAAGTTCTAAAAGAATACTGTTCAATAAAAAAATAAAAGAATTCGCTCTGGTTCAGATATACATATTACTGAATGAACATCAGTCCCAGTTTGGCTCATCTTTATTTGTTTTGATAGCAAGGTAATTATCCTTGATTCGAATAAAGAAATGCCTCAGAAGACTCTTGATATCAGCAGCTTTGCTCAGGGCAATCGAAACTTTTTATATCAAAACCTACACAGTAATGACGACAACTGATACCTAGACAAATTGCTTCTTAGGAGAAGGGTTTTTCGAGATTTTGCTTTCAGTGATCGTTGTCCTAAACATTCCTCTACAACCAGATATATTGGAAATAATTAGCTAGTTAAAACTTGGATGGCAGTTAAAATTACAATTTGAAAAAGTGACATAATATAAAGGAAACAATAATTTAATTTACAACGTAAACTAAGACACTAATTTCGATGCAATTTGCTGGAAGCATGTGTTTGGGCTTTTTAATATACAAGTAAATTATCCTGGAGTTACGGTTTTGAAACTGTTTAAGAGAGTTGCTGGATTGTGCCCTTAGGAACACAGCTGGAATCGGTACGTGTAACCTGGTAATTGTACAAAGCACTGCCGAACAATTTTCATCGGCTGTATCATTAGGGTAACTGTAATATACTTCACAAACTTACACAATCCATTATGAAGATCGTAAGTTCACAACTTTTAATCCGATGCGTTGCAGTTATCCCTGATTAACTTCTTGACAAGAAATAATGTGCTTAATCATTTAATATTGTCATTATTAAATATTAACCTTACTTCCTGGAGAGGAACATGATTGTATAAAAACTAGATGGAAGTATGAGTCGCGCCCATGAATAATGTAATCCGACGACCATTGTTAGGTCCATGAACTCCTCATGCAGAATCCATCAAGAGGAAAAGTACTGGACGAGCTCCTAATATGGCACTACTGCCTCCACCTTTTCTGCAAAACTCGATCTTCGAGAATGCGAGAATTCGCCTGCCGCACAATTTAAAAGGAAATCGGATAAAAAAATCTGGTAAACGGATTTACTTTTTAGGAGTAATACGCTTATGAAGCGAAGGTCATTAAGATGTTATGAGCTTCCCAGGCCATTTAGTGGGAAACATGGATATAAACTTGTACTAGATTTATGGCGTATGAGACCCCACAAATTAAATGCTGTGGTTAACGCCACCATTCCAGTTGTAGATTGTTTTATTTATGGCATCTTTCCTTGCGATTGCGAAAAATTATTACGATAATCGAAATTGTCGATACCTTAGATATTACTTTTCTTAATTACAAAGTCAAACAAGTGAATAAAGAATGGTCCAAACATTAAATAGGTTTTACTGATAGAAGAAATTAAAATCATTATGGATTAAAACCTATTGTTTTGTAATCCATCATTCATGTTGAATATGGAACATTTTTCGTAACTGACAAGCAAGCGACATATAGGGATTTGTATGTCTAGGCACTACTAGCTTTCTTTGCAAAGTATTAGTCATATAATTTTTATTCGAAAACACTGAAGGTATGGCGATGATGCGATGCTCCGAAGCATTTTTCGATTTTTGTTAAAGAGCATTTACACCATTGAGTTACTACACAGTAGTGCACAGAGTATGAGATGTCCATGATTTATATGGATATTTTGAAGATCATAAATAGTAAGTGAAAGACCTGGAACATAGCCTGCAAGATCACCTTAATCTATTTGCTTCTGCAGATCAAATACGAGCAAATGTATGAATTTTCAAAATATAATTTCACTGTCCTTCGGATAGAGAATTCCCGCCTGCAGTAAAGGGAACTTTGAACATTTTATTTGAGTTTTTGCATTTATTGTTTATTTTGTCACAAATTACTTTCTTTGTACATACATAGTATAAAGTAGAGGCAAATTATTTCGCATTAAGCTAGTTCATTGCCGATCGTTAATACTGATGTTTTCTGTGTATTATTTTTTCTGTGGAATAAAATAATAAAAACGTTTAAGGTGCATTATAAGGGAGTATTCTGGGTACAAAAAGTTGACGTGAATTTTATTGACTCTTTCACCCTTTAAATGAGATTTGATGAGATTTTTCCGGATCCAACATTTTGAGTTCACGTAATTAATCAAATTCTTACATAAATGCATATTATTATATTATTACTTAAATTTGGTTAAAGGTACTTTATTTTTGAGGAACAGATAGCGCATTTATTGGTTAGTAAATTTGATAGCTACCATTTTATTTAGGAAATAAAAAATAAAAATAAAAAATTTAGGAAATAGTAACTTATGGATAAATTGACTCAAAGAAATTGTTAAGGCCTTTTTATCGATTTATAAGAATTGTTACTGCACAACTTAACAGCAACTACCCGTTTCTTTGGATATATTTAGGTTATTTGCAGCAGTAACCCAAGAATATTAATGAACAAGGACGGAATGAAAGTTTAGTTTTAGTGTCAGTTCCACTTTACGTCATTTATTTCTTGAATAATGAAGAGACTCATCAGCAGTAGATGCAATTAGCAATTACCCTTAGTATTAGGCTGATTAAATATTATTTCTAAGCTATTTATTTGTAAACATTACAATACTTTAAACAAATGGATGTTTCGAATTGTACTTTTAGAATTCACCTATGAATCCATCTTCTGTTTTTAAATTCATTAATATTTGTAATCATTGCTTCCAGGTTTTATACACAGTGGACGCTAGCAAACTAAATACTTATGCAATTAATCGAAGAAGTTTGTAAAAATAATCTGAAGGTTTCTTACGTCTAAAAAAGTTTATGTAGTAAATTGAATTATTAGCTAAGAGAACATAAGATGATACTCAGATATACATGACGCAGTTTATAATTAGATATGGGAATAAACCAGAATAAGTCTTGATGTGACTAATAAACATTGCAATAAGGGAATCGAAGCGTAAATACTTGTAAATAAACATGATAGTAAATTTATTAAACTCTGACATAACTGTAGATAGCCAGTCGGCTGAAAAAAAGTGATGTTATTTATCATATTTAAATAATGATTTGCATATTCGCTTCTTCAATATCACTTGAGTGAGATTGATTTTTTTTTAGTTGCAATTGACATGAATATGATGCATATTTGTAAAATCTTCAAATAAAATTGGATTTCCTAGTGAGCCATCATTATGAATGAATAAATTGTTACTGACGTGACTAGGTATATCACGCTTTTTAAGGGAAAGAAATTGTCTTAAAGGCAATAAAGTTGAGCACACAATTTCAGGATATAGAAAACGACATATAGTTGAATCTATCTATTTAAAGCAATGCAGTCTCCCACTGGTTGATTTTTCATCACTCGGTGCAGGTAATCTTCATAAGATATAGCTACGAGTGACTGCCAGAGGCGCGGACCTTAAACAAGTTCATGAATGCTGGGTGTGGAATAGGTCCAGCAGAACCCCCTCTTTAAAGATAAGAGATAATATTGAGTGAAGCACGTTTATTTTTTTAGTCGTAAAAACTACTTTTGGGTACCGCAACAATATTTGTTGGACTTAGTTGTTTTTAGAGGTGCGAACTTTATATTTTCCTCCGTCTAGCTGCGGCAAGATTTAGGAAATAATCATAAATACTTCAATTTTCAGAAACTAATTTTTTTCGCATGTCAGGTCGAATTTTCGTAGCAAAATTGTGTAATACATCCCCAAATGCGCTCTATTCCTAAATTTCCAGTTTTTTCAATTTCTGAATTGGGTTTGCTTCCCTTTTAGTACTCAGAATTAAAATATACCCATAAAAGTGAACTGCCTAAATGATATAAAAGGATAATAATTTAATTTTATACATTTTTCTTGGATTCCTCTTTGGAATATGGTTTGCATTACATGTGTCGAAACGCGACATACTTCTAAATATTTAATCTTTTTTATTCTCACTTCTTTCCTGTCCAATATTTACGGGTTAAACGGATGTTACCTTGCGACAGTCAAAAGAGTGTTTGTATGCGGAGAAAAGTTGTACACATACACCCACTTGAAAGATGAGTCCCACACTTTTACCTATGCAGCTGCTGGCATCTCCCAAGTTCAACAAACAACGATGCAAGTTCAAGGACTACACGATTTAAAAATAGGTAAATACATCTTTATATTGCATTAATAAGAATTTACAACTGTTACAGCCGCATTAAATAAAATTAAAAAGGACTCATTCGGTAACAATCCTGCATTAAGGTCAAGGTAGTCGACTAGATTTTCAGGTAATGTAATTTACATAAGACTGGATCATTCAAAACTAAAACCATTTGTAGCTGAGATTTTGTCTTATGTAATATGGGGGCTTTTTATTCTATCTGATGGTCTTAATGCATTGTACTTAGAATATGTTTAATTCCAGTCATGTGAAGAGCTGTGGGTTTTGCAACATTAAACAGTTTCATTGGTATGCACAAATTGTTGAGGCCAGAGGGCTATCAAAATCGTAAAAAGAATATATTGCTGTAGTAAAATGTGGACAATAAATTTATAAATGTTGACCACCTGCGGTTGAATTTTATTGACTTTTCGCCTTCGGCAGATTCGGCTGCATTTCATCTGTATTAATAAAAAGCATTCTTTAAGAAAATAAAACAGCACCACTTGATACTATTGTAATATTACTTAACATTTGCAATCTGTGTTTATCTATTTTACGTCTCGTGAATCTCAAAAATCTATGCTTATTATGGGCATGCAGCTTAAATAGTAAGTAAAATTATTTTTGGAGCAAATGGATATACGAGGACCAATACTGTAAATAATAAAATAAGATGTAGACGAAAAATCTTTTAATCTTGTTTTCTGCAGACTTGCATTAATGTTGTAGGACGTTCAAAAATTGTCGCTTCTAGTATGGCTGACATATTGAATGACCGTGTTTTGATTATTCTGTGCTTTTTGTTCGGAAGAAGTTTAATTTTAGTATGATTGATATGCACTGAACGCCTCTGAAAAAACCCCCCCATGATGATGAGCGAAACGACAAACGACAAACACTTTTAAGTAATACCCCGAAATATCTTGATAGGATATAATTCTGGAAATATTTAGAATTCTGGTTATGGCAATTTTTTGGTGCATATTTTTCTATCTGAAAAGGGGAAACTAGCAAACATGGCAGTAAATGCAACTGTTTATTGAATTTTAGCACTTTTTCATTTAATGCAAATCCGAAGTTAGATTAATGCTAATATGTATTGAAATTCCTGAACATTGTTACAATTACATATTTTCAGAGGAATCAAATTTATCTGTATCTGTGCATAATAAGCACCAACATAAATGAGAGGCAGTAGCAGAAATTGCTGTCCATTATCTCAGTCGGCCTTTAGATTAAAGTACATAAATCAGCCCGGGGTATCACTGATTCGAAGTTATCCTTCTTTGTTATTTGCCTTTTTATCCGGAATTTACAGCTTAGAGTGGCCGCGAGAAAAGCTCGAGGATAAGTCTGAGAAAGATCGCGGAAGAAAAAGGAATAAACGTTGAGTGATGTTGACTAATGCAATTTGAAACGGCGAAAAACATCCACATAAAGTTATATCTTGTATGGGAGTTGGCTAGATCAATAAAAAATTATGGCAGAATTTTTCAAGACGATGAAAATGAGTGTGGTTGTACATTATTCTAAAACGTTGGCTAGTCGCTTGTTTGTAAAAGGGATAATCCATTATGATGCAAATGTTCCATCCCTTTTAAACGATTTGAATGCATTTTCAACATCGTTTAGCGAAGATTATGGATTTCATGTGCAGATGGATTTGTTATGCAGCTGTTAGACCTGTGGTCATTTAACCCGTTTACTAATATTCAGTGAGCATATACATATTTGTATATGGTGTAAAAATGCATAACTGTTTACAATGTTATTATTATTCGTTATAATCAGTGTAAAGTTCGAAACATCACGAAAACATCATTGTATTCACTAGGCGTAAAGTCGGTTGTTCAACAGACCGATATTAAGAGATATTGTAATTTCAAATATCTGAGCCATTGATCTATAGCAAGTCTGATTATTTATATATCTTGGTAATTAAGATGTTGATTTTTCAGTTAATAAAAATGCAATATTATAGTGTTTCATTGCACAGTGTTAAGTTTAATGGGAGGTGAAAAATTATTGGAACTTGAAGGGGAAGCGATGTTACGTACCCTATACATAAGGCTTACTTTTGCATTCCAAATGATGACCCGAAATTTTATTTTTAACTTAGGTATTGAAAAAAGTCAGAAATTTAACTGTAAGGTATAAAATCAGTTCCTGTGGTTGGTTTGCACTTTTGGTTTCACCCACGATTAACTTCTTTAAACAATGGGTCTGTTGAAAAAATTATTGTTCAATATATTTTGAAACCAAGTAATTCCCACTGTCTGAACGTTGAACACTGAATTTTGTGGATGCATCGGTTTTTATTTTTTAAAATTTCTCTTAGTTTTAATTTTTGGCAGGGCGCTTAATTTTTTCGTACACTTTTTACGTTCCTTGTTCTCCCATGGGGTATACTGAAAAACTGATATGCTCAAAAAGATGCCAGGCTATTCTACAAAGAGATGAGAATTGGACAAAGTAATAGGTAGTTGCACCATAATTTTTAAATGTGCTTCAATTTAAAAAAACCATGCAACAAAAAATCTTTGATACCTTTCGAAAAATTAAGGAATACTTCTTGTTGGATAGCTGCTTTAAATCCACTCAAGTTACATATATGGCTCTTAAATAATCTTGCTTGGCAACATCACTGAGTCTCCAAATATCTGGTTTTAAGGCTAATTTAATGATTTATTATTTTGATAACTTTTGCATTTTTAGACTATTTTTGGTTAGTGTTGAGATAAATAAGTCTAGTTGATCAATTACTAAGATTAAAAATGAACGAAATAATTGTTTAACACGATTTATAAAAGAAAGCCCGGCTTGTTAATGAAGAAGAAAACTAATTGAAACCATTTGCATGTTTCATCAGTTTGGAAAGGAAAAATTCATTACCGCTGCAAAAAGTCATTTTTGTTTCATTGTAATAAAATCTTACTCTTAGGCAAACTGCTGTACTTGGCTAGATACGTACCTGAAACAAAATAAAATCAAAATTAGGAAACATAAAAATAAAGCAACATGTTACAATTGATTTCATATTGTCATTCATTTCCATAAATTTGATTTTAATATTGCGATCATAAAGCACGTTCTCAATTGTATCATTAATATTATATAACTTCATGTTTCGTTGCGAGGTCTTTAAAAATATGAAGTGTATTCGCACTGACGTAAAAAAAGTTAATCAATTTTTTATTTTAATTTGATTTCCAAATCATCAGCATTTATATTTAGCATACTAATAATGGCCGTTGGAAAAGGTACATGTCTTCCGGGATTTGTGTTCGACGCTTCGCCCACTATTGTCCGCCTTCTTTAGTAACAAGGGAAAAAACCAAACTCAACACAGAAGAGCACGATAATTCAGCATGCTAATCATATAAAAGACGAAACTCATCTGCAGAGAGTGTAGAAATAAATGAAAACCAAGGTAGGGCAGAAGAACCCTCTTATTCACTATGTCAACCTCTCCAAAGCTCTTCCGTTTTAAATTTTTCCTGCCCTCAAAGAAGCTCCCTACGATGGTGGGCGAAACATCAATCACTTATAGCAGATCTTTAACACAGTCTAATCCAGGAAGAAGTTATGTCATTTACTAACTTTTGCCGTGGATGCCCTGGAAGTCTTCGTAATCATAATGACTATTGGGAATTGATATATAATATATGATATTGAAATTCATCTCCGTTAATATTTAAATCAATTAAATATCTTGTTTGTCAATGGTTTGACATTAATTTAACAATCATTTCTTTGTCTATAGGAGAAGCAAGAAAATTAGATTAAAAATGATTGACTGTTGATGTCATTTAAGCCTAGCCAACAATTAGTTACATAAAGCTCTCATACTTATAACAACTTGAACAAAAGTAATAAGATTTAAAACAGGAATTTTATTTGAAAACAAAAGTTGAAATTTATGTCATATTATCGCTACATGAAATATTAGAACTTTTTGGTTATACTTGTGTTTAATAGATCCTGTTTCAGGTCGGTGCAAGTGTGAAAATTATGCGGTTAAGTTGTTAGTGACATTACACGGAAGCCCCTAAGTCGAGAATAAATGACGAGGCCGTCAGACGAGAATGATCGTAAGGTCGGGCGCCTCTTTGCTCTGGAAACTATGCATATTGTGTCTCATTATAATCGTGACTGGGATAAACATTAAATGAAATGCGCAACCCAGATTGCAGATAACAGCTTCTTTCTCGTTATATTCGCTCATTCCGCTTAAGCGATGACAATATGATGACATTAATGCCTCGACCTTTTTTGACATGCGAGGAAGGTCTTCGTTAACCATCAGTGGGGATAAACATTTCCTGCGAAGAATTGAAATTTGAAGGAATCATCAAATACATACACATGATATAATCTATATTTGGTACATGGAAAGTTAATAAACTTCCAGTTTTAATAGATAATGCCAATTGGTCTTGTTTGAGTAAAATTTGTAAGAATATTTGGCATTTACACGATTTCGCAGGTCTGAAATCTATAGACTGATGTCTGGATGGAGCGGTAGATGGATCTACCTCTATTTACTCTTAAAAGAGTCTTTTTTATTTTCTTTAAATAACTCAGTCGCAACAACTCAGTTATGGGAAAAGTTCGCATTATTATGAAGTGAATTCAGTAACAATAGTATAAATTAGAAAGAGTAGAAGAGTAGGGGGTGGGGGGATATAACCGGATAGCGGGGAAAACCGGATTTCGATGGTATTTAAAAACAAAAAGATTCCTGATCTAATTTTTAAAGGTCTAAGGTCATTTGAAGGTCCAGCCAGTGGTGTTGCCTGTAAACGTAGTTTCTATTTTTTTGTGCAATGAATAGACTATCTTATAGGTTTTACTTTGTATGCTTTCTGATACTTTAATAATATTATCATGCATTTTAGTATTGCATATAACCAAAAAGCATGTTTGGGGCAAAACCGGATAGGGAAAAACCGTATGCTATCCGGTTGTGATTCTTTATACTTTTAGGTTATTCTGTCCCATATTCTTTAAAATTTTATAATGCCATCCACTTACTAGAGAAAATTCATTAGGCAATAATGGGATACGGAAAGTAGGCGCAAAGCAGCAGAAGCAGTAAAGGAAAAATAAATGGGATCCAAGAAAGCTGGTTAGAGCCAAAACTGCAATCGAATTTTTCGGTAAAAGGTCACAAGAGAGAAGCACTCCTGTGTATGAAAAAAATCTGAATGAATTTATTTATGGCAAATGCAATCTTGCTTGAAATGCTTAAACAGCAGCAGTAGTTCGGTTGTGCCCCGGATATAGGAGCAAAACCGGATTTCCAAAAATTCCAGAAAATATTTTTTTGCTCAAATGTTTTATTAAAATAAATATTTATTTTTCTGTTGGAATTTAGTCTACAGTTGTAGGAACATCTACCAAAATAAATTTTCTCAATAAACAGGTTTTTAATATTTTTTCTAGGGTATTAAATTTAAGTATCCGGTTGTGCCCCCCCAACCCTATATATATATATATATATATATATATATATATATATATATATTTAGGACATACAAAAAAAATAGGTAAGAAAATTAGACACCGGAAATAAGACGAAGAAAAGACTAATTTGAGCGGCTTTTGAGAAAGTGAAATATATACTAAGAAATAAGGACATCTCTATTAATCTTAAAAGAAAGGTTTTTGACACATTTGTATTGGGAATAACGACCTATGGCCTAGAAACTATGGCATTAACCAAAAAGACCACGAACCAATTGAGAGTAATGCAAAAAGCGATGGAGCGGCGATGCTTAGTATCAGTCTGAGGGGCAGGAAGAGAAATGAAGACATCCGACAAAGAACAAAAGTCGTAGATATAATAGAAGCGATTGCAGAACTGAAATGGCGTTAGGTGGGACACGTGGCTCGACAAGACCAAAGTAAATGGACGTTTAGAGTAACACATTGGCGAATAAGACAAACCAAGCGCAGCGCGGGAAGACCACAAAGAAGATGGCTTGATATTTAGATGCAAGCATTAAATAGGTAGTTTCAGTTTGCACAGAACAGATCAGCATAAAGAAGCATGGAAGATGCCTAGGTTCATAAGTGAACAGAAAACGGCTGAGAAAGAAGAAGATAATATAATTAGTAACCAACTGATATCCTAACATTTCTAGGAATTGGTTTATCTAAAAATAAGCTAGAGTTATATGTACGTTATACGACTATCTTTAAAACATCAATTTAGTGCAATCGATTGTCATAAACAATTTTACTGAACATTTCTGGATTTATGGTGGATGGCTTGAGACTAAGGTAGCCCGTAGTGCTATTCCCGAGGTCAAGTGTCTTAGGTTTCAAGAAATGCAATATTTTTATTACTTTGTTAAACAGCTTGTTTGAGATACATGTCGCAAAGAAGATATATGTAAACAATATACAATTATTTATTAGTTGGAATCTTCCCACAATAAAAACCTCTTCAGAAAAATCAAATGTTCTGCAATTGGGTGCTGTAATATTAATTTTTGTTTTATAATAAGCGAGGGATCTTAGAGTGTCAGTGGTTTCTAAAATATTGTAGTATTAGTCAATATAGGCGGTTCTAAAAAATAAAACTACACCTCAAAGTCCGAATTTTTAATAAATGTGTACAGGTAAAATAAGCCATTGCTTTTACCAATTGTTATGATTTGGAATCTCTTGAACGGTGCCTTATAGTTTCGGTTTTTCGTGACCATGGGGTCGAGTTTTTCAGCAATGAAGATTAGATATCGACTGCCCTCTAAAAAACTGGGGTGATCTTTGTTTTAAGTTCTGAAATTATGGTATGATCCTAGATGATTCGCTTAGTAGAGAATTTGAATGGAGTCCCCCCTCTTCAAAAACCACGTAATCCGTCAACATCTGAGGTAGATGCACACGATTGTTATGCTCCCATCCATGGGGCTTACATTTGTTGTGCATATGTTTTAGGTCTTAAATGCATGCTAGTAGATCCTAACCTATTTGGATCATTTTTGGTTTGGTGTCTCTTCATTTCTCTTGAATCATCCTTTTTTCCTCATCGCGAGTGAAAAATGAGTGGTTTTGTCTATTTCTGGACCCTTATTAGGTCCGAAGGAGCTGAGCAGCATCCTTCTCTTCATCTCACAGAAGGAGGGATCAGTGTCCTCGAGGGATGAAGCGGGGTAACGTGCCGGTTTTAATATTTCTTTTGTGGTTTTATTACTATTTTAATGAGACGTTACTGTGCAAGCATGCTTTCCTTTGATACACCCCTTTTTAACTTTATATATAAAATTTTTGGTCATTAAGTTCCAAAATTTGAGTTACCTTTTGAAATAGTTTTTCTTTTGATTTAATTATTCTATAGAGTGCAGTCGCAATCAGCGTGCTTTCCAGTTAAAATTATTACACTCCCATACACTACACTGGCCTGATTATAGGCAGTGCTATCTGGTGGGATTTAGAGCTGAACTCACTTCGTTTTGATTGAGTCATTAGCGACTCACTTTTCAATTTGTTTTTGTATTGTTCATAAAAACAATATTTTTAAGAAAAGTGGATTATTACCCATTTGACATCAATTGGTTTTTTTTATTGAGGAATTGTGATCACTTAGCGCTCAATTTTTCGAAATAATTTTTATTTAAAATAAAGACCATCAACATTTAATCAAAAAAACTTATATCAGGCACATAATAATAATGAGTGCATTTAGATTTCAGCTAAAAATAATTATACTAGAAGAAGAATGATATAAGAGGCGGTCATTTTTTGCGTCATTTAGTCAAATTGCAGTTTAGTTTTTATTTACAAGATGTGAACTATTGTCAATATTGTTTTCAGATAACCTCCCAAACTCTTTTATACAAATATTAATCCATTTAATTGAAAAGAAAGCAGACATATTCTATTTATTTTACCACAGAAATAAACTTATTGATTTTTGTGAGGTACAGTGTACAACCACGTGAGTATCATAAGAAACAGTAACTGACAATTAACTATTGAACCGAGTAACGGATTGAGATATTCGTTTAAAATGTTGGTTCAAATATATTATGAATGCATAGTATGACTTCAATAATAAGATCATCAGTTTAAAGACACCTCAGTTTATAAAAGGTCACACTTGCATATTTCAACTGGAGTTGCAGTACTTTACTTTAGATAATATTTCTAGCTTTTTCACCAAATTGAGAAACATTTTTCTTGAAAAATTAATTACCGAATAATTTTATTTCCAAAACGAACATAATGAAAGTTGCTATAACCACTTCGTTGCCAGCAGTTAAAAAACACGAGTTTAAATAACATAAAATGATTCGCATACATATCTGAAAATTGGAAATTATCTCGAAGTTTATCACATTTTGCAGACTAATTTTATTTCAAAAGATGCGATTTGAATTATTCGTTAAATTCTATTAACCATAATTGCCGCAATGTATGTAGGTGTACGATAAACAATAAAGAAAACTGTCATGACTCATGACAGAAGTGAAGTGACGTTGTTCGTTTTCCTTGCTTCAAGATGAAAATGGAATAGTGTTATGCTAACTTTTTGAAAAATGTTATCAGTGAAGTGAAGAAAAAAAACTCAAATTTCGTCTAATTGAAGGGTTTCGTATACCGAAAAAAATTACTTCTTCATTAATAACATTTCTCAATTTTGGAAGAATTAAGAAGCACAGTAAAAAAAACGATCAAGGCTTTTTATAAAAAAAATCAAACTCATAATGTTATTATTTTTTATATTTTTGAATCGATTTAATAGTGTTATATCAAGATATATTTGCCAAATAAATTATGAATGAAATGTATTTCACAAATGAATTAATGTTTGAAACGTGATTAGTTACATAGTTGTTTGTAAATATTGCTATTACTACATCATAAGAAGCCGTTAGGTACAATAAAAATGGTAAAGGTATGAATCACAATTATTTACAATAATTTAGCATTTATATCCCATTGATTCTACAGCACATAACTGCCATTAATCGACTTTCTTTAGGTGCTATTAAATGTACATATAAACGGAATATTTTACATTATATGCTTACCATGTTCTTTATGATGTGAGAATAAGTTAAAACATAAAGAGTGGCTTACGGGCTTACGTTACACCGGACGGTACTTTTTTTTATTTGATAATGTAATTCAATTGACTTATATGTATTTAAGAAGGTATGAATACAATACCAGAAGGTAATTCTGATTATTTTCCAACAGTAAGTAAAACATGTAATATTTTCCAACAGTAAGTAAAATGTGTAATACTTTCCAAGAAATCTGATTAACATAGAAAACTCCTTTCTTTTGAAGAATACACATACTTATAATTATAGCTAGTAATAATGATTAGTGAAAAATAATAAAGAAGATGACGCTTGATCAGCTGAACGAATGTAACGCGAAACAGAAGTAATGTTTGTAAATGCTGAAATTGCTGCCGTTTGATAACGGGTTGTTTTACACAATCGAACCTTTTTCATAACGTGTATAATAAATATTTAATACATGTATTAACTAAACATTTTAATTCCATATATTTTGGTGTATTTTTGGTACCAGATCAGCATTATATATGTACACAGCTGCAGCTGTATAAGCTCAAATCTGTGCTATCCAATAAGTGCGTAAAGCGAATTTGATATATATTTTAATAGACTCGCAAATGGTAACCCCATTATGCTTTTAAAGCACTGCGAGTATGATGCGGAAACAAGGATAGGTGCCGATGAACCGCCTTCTTAAACAAGGATAGATTGTAATTTTTGGGAAAAATTCCTTTCGGTAACAAGTTCCATAACTTGGAAGTTCTCTAGAAAAAAGAGTCCCCGTAGATAGAAGTCCTCACTGTGTCAAGCTGGACCGCACAGGAATTTGCTGTCTCCGACTGTCTAGTATGCCTCAAGAAACTTGCCCTTGGAGGGTTCAGTCCTATTAGTTCCTGCGAGCATCTTCCATGGTAGTACTTGTAGGAAAGAGATAAGTCACCAACCATACGCCTGTCCTTTAGTGTTTCGAGAGAATCGGTCACTCTCGTCATCAATTAGGCGAATCGCTCTTCTTTGACTTGAATCCAAGAGAGCTAAAGTGTGTTTTGTGGCTGAATTTCAAACATGAGAATAGTGTTCTAGTGTTGGCCTAACTTGAGCTTTGTATAGTGTTAATAACTGATGAGATGTGAAGTACTTTTTAGCTCTAAAAAAAACCTAGCTTCTGAGAGGCGGATTTGGCAATGGCGCGCACATGATCGTCTCAAGAGAAGTTAGTGCTCGCATTCACTCCTAGGATAGATAGATTAGATCCCATTGGAAGGATTTTACCGTCCATTAGTATGTTTGTTGCATTATCCCTTGATGTTTTCTTAGAGAAAACCGCGGCCTGAGTTTTTGAAGCATTAAAGTCGACTAAATTGTTCTTATCCCATTCCAGAATAATCTCGAGATCCCAATTAATTGTTTGTATCGGCTGTTCCCTTAGCCGATCTGAAGCAGCGATAGATAATGGTTTGACGGAGAAAAAAATTGACACAAGGTTACTACCATATGCGTAGCTGTATATAGGATTGATAGTTGAAGCTAAGAGATCGTTTATGTGTAACAGAAATAGAGTAGGAAACAGAACAGACCCCTGAGGCACCCCTGCATTAATCACAAAAGTCTCAGATGAGATGCCATCGACGACGACCTGAAGAGATCTGTTAGCGAAAAAATTGGATATCAAATGACAGAGTCCAGGAGAAAGACCATTTTGAAAGCCTTTGAGATATCCAATGTCACAATCCTAGCCTCAATATGTTTTTTCTTATTTGGATTAAGATATGTGTGTTTTGCATCCAATTAGCTCTGCAAAGATCCGATCCACGGACCATATACTCTGCAAAATGGACCAAAGACAAGACCAATGGAGTGGACCAATAATTGGAGGGCTTGCATCGGGTAGCTGCTCCAGTAACCGGCTACCCACCAGTAGTGCGCCACCACAATTTTATTTGTGTTTAGCAAATTTATTTATTGAAATATAACTTATTTTCTAGCAGCGTTATGTAGTAAAAAATTAGATATCTTTCTATGCGAGATGAAAGAGTTAGGAAAAATTAAATTATGCGTCCGACTGTTGGGCCACTTTTTAAGGTGGTCTGTTGCTGGTACAATTACCCTTTGATGCATATAGCAGTGTCGAGTAGTCACCAAACCTGTATGAAATTTGGCGATTTTATGGAATTCATGGTGAAACGTCCGACAATGACAGTAGTAATATTACTTTTCCAAACTAAAACATAACATTCTAAATATTTTATCTGTATGCATATGTGTTCGTTTAACAGGTTTTATAATAATTATTGTTGGGATGATCTGATTAAAGTAGGTTGGTTTACAAGCATCAAGTAACTAGTCAACGAACCGTGCTGTAGATCTCCTTGATATATTAAAACAATGACATTCATTTCAAATAAACACCATGATGCCTATTTATCTAAGTTTATTTTTGCGTACCGTTCGTGCTTATCTAAAGCAAAATAATAGCCATTGTGCCGAGTTATTGACAATAATTGATGGTTGACATAACCGCATAGAACCTCGCTTAGGAATCTTGATAAATATTACCCATTACCATTCTACTAAGTAATATTTAGTCGAGACCACTATGCAAATATTATATACAACGGGCTTCCTTGAACTAGACACGTAACTAATTATACTTGCCTTTGTTTCACAGCTCTACTTAAACTGCCGTTTATTTTAGTCATTTGAGGATGTGTAGTGCGGCGAGTGCACTTAGAGTTAATCAGTTCCTTTGTCATGCTGTAAACCATATCAAAATCATATGTAATTATTATTTACTGATGAAAATATGGCTAATCCATTGAAACCCAAAAAAATGTTATTTTTAAGGTTACGAGTAAATTATCGCCTCGTAAAGGATTCTTCAAACAAGAGGTACTCATTTTTACCTTGGCTGATGTTACCTGCAAACTAATTAGTCTGCGTATTTTGTTCTACTCCTGCTAAAATTGCCTTTTCTGCCTCAGGGATAAACACCTACCCAGATCTTCTGAAATTATGAAACGCTTTTCCGAATGAATCGATATCACGCAATCTTGAGTTGCAACCGTACAAAAACACGAACTAAAGGAAGCTGGCGATTGAGATGAACAACAACATAAAGATGTAGCGTTCTGCATTGTTATTAGCATGACCACTGACCATATATGAATATCATGTCCATCCTTTAATGTTACAAAAAAGAGGTATCGCAAGAATTTGTCAAATTGTACACAAATTACTGAAAGTCAAACAGACTGAAAATCTGTCTAATTCGCTAATAAAAGTTTTTGCGAATCAAAAACTAGATAAGCGAAAAATGCACAAATATTACACATCGGATTTCGGAAACCGTTGTTCATTTGTGGATCTACATCCGTTAAGGTTATGTTTGGTTATATTTTCACAAAAGCCCGTGGAACTTTTTTATTAAGATTCTGCATTAATACTCGTAAATATAGATACTAGTGATGTAACGAGTATTCGTACTCGCATTCACATTCGCGAATATTCGCATGTTTTTTAATATTCGCATTCGCATTCGCAAGAAATTATGCGAATGTATTTGGCATCAAAACCGGAAATTATTTATGGAATAATAATGTAACTGCTAAGGCAGGGTTTCTTAAACTTGAAGCATCTATATCATGAGTTTGGGGGTCCATTAGTAACGTACCTAGCCAATTAATGCGGTAATTATCCAGTTCCACCTAATAAAAAAGTATTTTTAATTCCCTTCTATTTCTTCCTTCTCTTCTTTTTTTATTTTCTTTTTTATTAGCTAGTATAGGATACTAGGGCGCTTGCCCTTCCCTGGTTCATACAACCAACCGAAAATCTATATTCTCAACTAGAGGATCCTTTTCCAAAAATTTTTATTTGTTTCTGAAAATTAGTCCTATCTTGGAAATTTCGACATTATCTCGAAATTTCTACTTTTTTCTCAAAATCAGTTATTTTCCACAAAATTTATCTTCTTTTTCTTGAAATTTCGAATTTATCCTAAAATTCAAGCTTTTTAATCGAAATCCGACTTTTTCAAAATTTTTATCTTAAAATCCGTCGTTTTTGGACTTTTTCTGAAAATTTTAATTTTTTTAATTCGTCTTTCTGCAAATTTCGACTTGAATATCAAACTTCGCCGTTCTTTTGAAATTTGATAGATCTTTTAATAAAAAAGTAAACATTTTTAGAATAATACTTATTTACTTAAAATAGCCATTGAAAAATAAATATTAATTCTAAAAATGTCGATTCTTTTTTCTTGAAATATCGACTTTTTTCCTAAAATTATCTTTAAAATTTCTCGAAATTTGGATATTTTTCTCAATATGTCGATATCTTCATCGAAATTTTATTTTGTTTTTAAATTTGTTTGGGTATTCGGAACTTTCGATTTTTACCTCGAAAATCATCTTTTCTCTAAATTTTTATATCTTGTAAATTTTTCCAAAAAGTCAGGTTTTTTATTAAATTGATTTCTTGAAAATTCTCAGTTTATTTCAAAAACGTTTTTCTTTATTATAATTCGCATTTTTCTTAATTACTACTATAAAGTCGAGTTTTGAAAAAGCAGAATTTTCAGAATAAACTCACAAATTTTACTTTTTTCTCTCAAAATTGGACAATACTGAAATTTTTCAATATTTCATAGAAATTTCGGCCTTTTTCTCTAAGTTTTGATTGCCCGGAATTTTCAACCTGCTTCTCAAAATTCGTTCTATTCTTGAAGTTTAGACTAAGTGTTTTATACTTCGAGAATTTTCTATTTAAAATTGAGCCTTTCATCCAAAATTCAAGTTTTTATTAAAATTCGTTTATTTTTTCAGAACTGGATTAAAATTTTGCTAATAACATAGCAATTTTGAGAATAGGATTACTACGAAATTTAGAAAAAATAATTCTTGTAAATTTCGAGATTATGTACAAAATTTAAATGAAAATAAAAATGGTAAGAGAACTATTCTTAGAAAATGGGTTTTTCTCTCCAATTTCGATTTATTTTGAAAATTTTTATTTTTCACACAACATTTTTTAAGTGCCAGTGAAAAAGCCAACATTCGCATTCGCATTCGCGAATGTTGGAAATGAATATTCGCATTCGCATTCGCGTTCGCGAATGTGGGAAAATCAACATTCGTTACATCCCTAGTAGATACCTAACAAATTAGTGGCAATAAACATCGCATTTGACATATTGCTTTAATCCACACAAAGGCAAGTACTGAACGTATATTTTATCACGAGGTTAAGCTTCTTTTTTTTGAGGCAGACAGGCAACATGACAACATTAAAACAAATGGAACTTTTTACAACTTTCCTGTCTTGACACAAGGTTCCAATATCTTACAAATTTTTCGTATTTGAATACGAAAAATTTGTAATTTTTTTTAATTTTTTGTAATTTGTAATTTCTTGATAAGTCTATTAAAAAAGTAAGTTTGTTTGTTACCTTTTAAGTTGGGTTAATGGTAATCCACTTTTCATTTAAAAGAACTTTAACATAGATCAAATAAACTTAAAAATGTATTGCACTAAAATAAAATACTTTTACTCTAACAGTAGTTAACAATACCTTTAACAATGTTAGCTTAAAATGGGTAGTTTGCCCTTCAAAACAAATTTTTAATTTTAACATGGCATGAGTTTTCTTGTTGCAAGTGGCAATGAAAAATGACAAGAAAAACCACACGCCAAAGACAAGTGTATCACTTGTGAGAATTTAAAAAAATCTTCATAGTTTCTGATATTACCGAACCAGAAAAAGTAAATTCAGTTTGTATTATAAAATAAGATTTATATTACTTGAACCTGCTCAGATTCCAAGTATTTATTTTAATGTTTGCAATGTCAAAGTTAACAAAATCATTTTAAAGTGCAAAAAATCCATTTTAATATTGGCAACGTTCAAGTTATTGTTAACCATTTTTAAGTGGTAAATATCAATTTTATAACTATTGTGACAAAGTTGATATTTTTTAAAGTCCCATTTTATATTTCCCAAAAATCATAGTAGAAAACTCTCATTCTCAATTCATGAAATACCCTCTTTCAACCGTATGTTGAGCTATGGTTAACAAAAATCGTTTAATTTTATTTCTCACTTCACTTGATTGATGATCACTTGATAATCGACATTGAAGCATCTCGACACTTACTAGGTGATAAGGCCTTCAACAATGTAAATATAGGAATAAGATAGAAAACATTGTGCTAGATTTCTAGATTAAAATTCGCAATATTTGAATTTTTGTAACGTAGTAGCAAATTTTATGTTTTCCTGCTTACTTCATATAAGTTAGAGTCAAAAAGCAAGAGGTCCGACAAGAATGGTGGAGTTGTAATTCAAGTTATTCACTTTATGAAGTAGGAATAATTTGTGAGAAATAAGATGGATTAACGTATTTTATTCCAACAGCAATGTAGAGATTCCATAGTTTATTTATAATATTAGTAATGAAATAATCATATGTGGCAATTTACAACTGTTTTGCATAATTCAAACATATATGTACGTACAAGGCTCAGCGATAAAGGTTTTTTACTTATTGCTGCTGTTCCAGAATAAATTGAAGATGAGTCCACAACTTGAAATCGAGGTAACCTTGAACATTAAAAAAAATCATAATGCCATCAATATTGAATCAACATTTTGGTGTGAAGAAACTTTGTACTGGAAGAACTTCACATCAGTCTCCAAATGCCGATCAAAGGCATAAAGAAGTACGACTGTGCTGCTTCCAAAAACGAACGCATCACCTCAGCAGAAAACGAAATAAGGGCATATTTTCCTTTGGAGGTTCTCACTGTTTTAAGTTGAATTGCAAAGGAATTTGTTGTCTCCGACTGTCCTGTATGCCTTAAGAATATCACTCTTGGGGGGATAGAGTCATTAGTTTTTGCGGTTTTGCGGACATCTCTGGAGAAAGTACTTGTAAAACAGAAACAAGTCACTCATCGCCAACTTGATCTCCACTCAGAGCTTGATCATTATATCATAAATTAGACAAATTTCTCTTCTCTGAACTGAGTTCAAAAGAGTCAATGTGTGTTTTGGGCTAAACTCCAAACATGAGAAAAGTATTTCAGTTTTGGTTTAATTTGGGCTTTATAAAGAGTGACGTACTATTTAGTTCAAACAGCTTCTGATTGGCTCATTTGCTAATGTTGGACACATGTTCATTCCAACAAAAGTTGGTCAAAAAAATTGAATTTAAGGTTAAGTAAACTTCAATTAATTTTTCATTGCCCATATATTTTTTGTTGGTGATTATTCTGACTTACTTGTCATAGTATGACTCTTGTACGTACCCGTGTCCGTAAAATCCTTGGTCAAGGCTTTTTAAATCTTGAAAAAGATATAGGGACGTCCAAGTCGTACGTTTCCCGGGCCGAAAACTGATTTTATGGAATGGTAACATGTATTAATTTTGGAGAATAATTCAAAAACAACTCATCAAGCATACTACATTTATCTTTTCGAAAATATAAGGTAGCTCTCGTATAAGGCAAGGGACCAAAAAAAGTGTATGGTTGTAAAAGAGAACGATTTTAAGTTTCTGACCAGTAGAACCTAGTATATTTCTAAAAAGTAGTTTTATCAAATGCAAAAGTGTATTAATCTTAAAGAAAAATATTTTTAAAATCAGTAAACCTATTACTTTTTTACACTTTCCCGTAAATTTATTAGACAATATTACTTGCGTGGGCATACAAGTGTTCTCTTCCTATAATTAAAGAAAAAACAATGCACACCTTTTATACAATTCATAAAATGGAGTGGCTCTTTTTAGTATTCCCCCAAAATAGACACCTTCCTTCATTACATTAACGCCCTATTACCACCTTTATACTTCCATTATAGGAGCTTTATTATTAGGGAACAGCATTTAACTTAACGACTTCTTGAACAGATGTTTATGTAAAGCTACATTTTAAATAAAGCGAGGAAGAAGCAGTTTGTTCTGAACCTTTTATGCCGAGCTTAGATTAGATTATACCTTGCTTGCTATTTTTACGTTTGCTCTGCCAACCCCTAACTTTATATCTCTGGCGGTCGCATAACATGGAATAAAAACGCGAGACGAATAAAAAACAAACTTTCATTTGGCTTCGTTGTCGTCTCCAGTAAAAATATTTCATCGGGGTGCACAAATGCGGTTTTGCTCAAATTTGAGCAAATCTTCCAAATTCATGACTTTACAACGGATTTGTGGAACCGATACTGCATAACTATTTGTATATCATCGTAATAAATCTGGAGGAAAGCAACCGTAAAGGAGCGGAAATAGTTCCGTGACACTCCCCTTTACACGGGCCTGTTAAAACTTCCTTGTTTAGTCAACGATTATTAGGTATGATAGTTTAAACTTCCATCGGTAATGACATAAGAAGGTGGATAAAATAGAACGTTGAACCTTAGACAAAAATCAGAAACACTGATAAGTGTTTTACGAATTTCTTAGATATCCTGCAGCTTTATAATAAGAGACAGCTTCTAGCCGTCACTTCTTCCGTTTAGATCAAAATTAGTATTGTAACGTACTTGTATTGCTAATTTAGTTATAAGTGATGTAACGTGTATTACGTGAATGATGTTTACTAGTTGGTGGCCGCGCCGGCTAAACGACACATGTGTATGTGCATTTCGAGGCCTTTCTGAAGTGTCGAGAAGTTGGATATTCTGGAACAGGATCTGGACATAAATATACGCGAGTCTTCTCTAAAATATTAAAATCCAAGGTGTATTTTTATCGAACCGGTTACACATAACATTACTCAAAATTTTCGTAAAAATATCAGCGTATTTTTGTTTTGTTGTAAATATTTTACATAGTACCTACTTATACTTATTCTTTTAAAATTTCAAATTACTGCTTTCAAAATATTCTAAGGTAAACTGATAAGCGAGCGGAAATTACATTGCCATTGTTTTGGAAAAATCATAACGAATGAATGAAGTTCATACACCTGTATTATATTTTTGCAATCTAAATCAGGATGTCTAGGAAGTACGCTTCATGAATCAGACATGTATTTTTGGCTTAACAAACTGTTCCATGTATAGTTGCCAATTATATTTTTACGGTGCAATGTGTTTGTAACGTTGAAGCAGAAGGAGAAATACATCTCTGCATTCCCAACAACCCATCAATCTCACTCGTTAAGTCCATCCTAAAAAAGTATTTGTATGAAAAATCTACGATTGTTCTTTAGGTGAGGCTAAGAAAACTTGACCAAATTCTAAATAGTTCAACACGTTGGCTGACTGGAAAATGAAAGTAAACATTGCAATAGCCAATATTTATAAAAGTAGAAAGCAAAAGCAAAAGGTAAGAATGAGAAGTAAAAGATAGAAGAAAAACGTTTTACTCTAATTCATATTTATAACCTTTACCTTTTCCTTAAAAGCAAATCCTAAATAAAAAATTAATGTAAAAGGTAGAGAACAGTTGCAATTTCAAATAAGAAACAGATCCAAACTTGCAGTGTGCTTTGCCTACATTTAAATTTGCGGTTAGAAGTTGTTCCTGTGATGACTTGTGCAATAATTATTTATGATCATTCTAAGACAAAAAATCTAAGACACAGGAGTTGAAGGTGATATTACTGGAGATATTTTTTATGAGATGAGGTTTATTGCCGAAAAAGTCCGCGCATATCCAGAAGGTTCCATAAATATCGCAAGTTCCAGCAATGGAAAGTAAAAAAACTTGGGCTTTAACTAAAATAGGGGAAGAATATAGAATATTCTTGGGAAAACGGTTAGATCATAAGAGTTTTATGAAGGAAGTAGATAATATTAAAACTCGATTGAAGAGTAAAATAGATAAGAATAAAACGGGAAATAAACCCATTCTTTCTTGGGAGAAAATAATGTTGGAAGTCATAAATGGGGCATTAATCCTGGATTTAGTCAGATTTCAGGTGGGAAATAATAATATTCCTTTTTACATTATTTTATTATTTTGTGGGCTAGGTGCTGTTGTAATGGGTGTTCCACTACTGCCACTTACAAATGAGAATATGCCAAACAAACACATGGTTGAGCCACCATCTCAAAAAGTTACGACATTTGTAAACAAAGTTGTTCCCAAATTACCACCAAAGTGTTCAGTAGATGCAAGGCCAAAAGAGTCAGATGAAACACATTTGTCAACTGCTCAGCTTCAACATGTAGTTTTATTAGAGCAACTGAAAACATCTCGTCTTCAGTAACAATATTTTGCTGCCAAACTCAAGAAGTTGACAGAAGAACAATCTAACGGGTATTCAATTGACATTATTGGCAATAAATCATACTGTTATCTTTAAGAATTAAATCATATGCCTATTTTGTGAATGATTCTTTTATTTCGAAAAATTACAATCATTACACTAGATCAAAACTAAATATTGTTATTTTAAATGAGATTAGCCAATTCTTTACGCCATATTTTTCCTTGTGTGCGCGCAAAAACTCTTCACCTGCCCCTTCTAAATTATGTGGCACATTCTTTATTTTCTTATCTTCATTTTCAAAGTTTGCATCTCCTAGATACTTGGTAATATTATGTAACAGAGCACATGGTATTATGACTTTTGGAATACTAGTTTGCCTTACTCTACATCCATATTTCAGAATGGAAAATCTCCGTTTCAGTTTCCCAAATGTATGTTCAATTCAACTCGCTCAGATGTAAACAGCCTATTAAAAGATTTCTGATATTCCTCCTGGGGGTTGATATAGGGAGTCATCAGAGATGACATTATTCCATACCCACTGTCTCCCAAGAGAACTATGTTTGTTGTTTGTTTCATGACTTCATACTCCACCAATTTTTTCCATATACGATGTCCTTGAGCTTGACACCTCGAAAGCTTCTGGCCTTGATGGTATTCCCGCTATTGTTCTTAGAAGTGCGCCCCAGAGATGACTCCTGTCCTAAACAAACTGTTCACACTCTCTTACAACAAAGGTGTATTCCATAACATCTGGAAATCTGCTAGGGTGTAGCCTGTCCGTAAAAAAGGAAAAAGGAATCTGGCTAACAACTATCGCCCTATATCTTTGTTACCCGATATATCTAAAGTGATCGAAAAGATTACCAATATCGAGATTCTCAAATATCTGGAGGAACATAGAATCATCTCCGACAGGTAATATGGCATACGCTTTTAGACAACAACGTTCCACTGGCGATCTACTAGCATATGTTACTCATATCTGTAACTCAGCTATGGAAAAACATGGTGAGGCTAGGATTGTGGCATTGGACAGAGTCTGGCACCGATCTCTTCTCTCTTGAGGCTTTCGACAGAGTCTGGTACCGATCTCTTCTCGCCAAATTAACATCTTATGGTCTTCCTCCTGAACTCTGACATTTGATATCCAATTTTTTCGCTGACAGATCTATTCAGGTCGTCGTCGATGGCATCTCGTCCGAGACATTTGCGATTAACTCAGGGGTGCCTCAGGGGTCTGTTCTGCCTCCTACTCTATTTCTGTTACACATAAACGATCTCTTAGCTTCAACTTCCAATCCTATATACAGCTACGCAGATGACACTAACCTTGTGTCATCTTTTTTCTCCGACAAACCATTATCAATCGCTGCTTCAGATCGACTAAGGGAACAGCAGATACAGCAGATACAGACGATTAATCGGGATTTCGAGATTATTCTGGAAAGGGCTAAGAACAATTTGGTCAACTTCAACACTTCAAAAACTCAGGCCGCGGTTTTCTCTAAGAAAGCATCAAGGGATAATGCAACAAACATACTAATGGACGGTAAAATCCTTCCGATGGGATCTAATCTATCTATCCTAGGAGTGAATGCGAGCACTAACTTCTCTTGGGAGGACCATGTGCGCGCCAAATCCGCCTCTTAAAAGCTAGGCTTTCTTTTTAGAGCTAAAAAGTACTTATACAAATACAAAGCTCAAATTAAGCCAACACTAGAATACTGTTCTCATGTTTGAAGTTCAGCCCCAAAACACACTTTAGCTCTCTTGGATTCAATTTAAATAAGAGCGATTCGCCTAATTGATGACTAGAGTCTGACCGATTCTCTCGAAACACTAGAGCACAGGTGTATGGTTGGTGACTTGTCTCTTTTCTACAAGTACTATCATGGAAAATGCTCGCAGGAACTAATAGGATTGATCCTCCCAAGGGCAAGATTCTTGAGGCATACTAGACAGTCGGAGACAGCTTGACACAGTGAGGACTTTTGTCTACGGAGACTCTTTTTTCTATAGAACTTCCAAGTTATGGAACTTGTTACCGAAAGGAATTTTCCCCAAAAATTACAACCTATCCTTGCTTAGGAAGGCGGTTCATCGCCATCTGTCCTTGTTTCCGCATCCTACTCGCAGTGCTTTGAAAGCAAAATGGGGTTTGGGGTTACCCTTTGCGAGTGGATTAAACTTAAAAAAAGAAAATGATCTGACTCACGCTACCTAGTTATAACACAGTTTGGGGCGCATGTAACCTTGACATTCAAACTAGTAAAACCTTTTCTGTTTACATATTTGTCCCTAAATTGGGCTGGCTTTTCAATGCGATAGTGGGTGCACTCAAGAATGCCTGTGACTGTTGGGAAACGAAATTTACCCAACCATTTCTCTTTGGCAGTTATAATTTCATTTTCTGTCGTTGGATACCGAATCCATTGAGGAGAGTTTTCTTCAACATGCCCCAGTACTTCGTGTACTATTCTGGATATCGCAGGTTAGTGTATCCCTCTTTGAAATCCAGGGTTTGCACAATAACGCAAGAATATTTTCATTTTATGCATGTTGGACCGAGCTGCTCCACGAGCTTCTTGATTACCTCCAAGAATGTGGTCCACTAACCTTTCAAAGTAGGCTTCTTCAAGTCTAAATAATATTTTGAAATCTGATTGACGAGGCATAGTTCTTAGCTTATAATATTTTCTTGCACGTAAATTCACCACGTCAGCCATTGTAAACACTTGATTATAACCATAAACTTAGACTAACGAAAATTTACATAAACATATAAATATATGAAAAAAGTTAGCTTTGCAGCAGATGCAATTTTGGTAACGCAAATCCTTTAGTTTTAAAAGTAGAAGCTTTTTTATGAATACGAAAAAAGTAAAACATTTTACTTTGAAGCAAAACTTTCAACGGTAAAGCAAAACCTTTTGCTTTACTTTTTACATCTGAAGTATTTCCTTTGTTTTTGCCAAGTAAAAGCTAATACTTCTTTTTATAAATATGGCCTAATAATAATAGTAAAATAAAAATTTGAAGTTGTAATTCAAGATTTTTAATACAAAGTTTAAATTGCAAACAAAAAATTGAAATTTTAAATTAAAATTAAAATTTTAATTCGCAGTTCGGGATGAAAAAAATTGCGTTTATATTTGCTCTGACGGATGGCTCCCGGAGCAATCGTTTCGGTCGTCTTGGTTCACGCTTTCACAGTGATTTTAAGTTTCTAAATTTTTGTATTCAATTAGTACATTCCAATTATAAACTTGATCTTGATGTTGATTTGGTTTTTATTGTTTTATGAGAATAAAGGTTATTTTGTGTTTTTACTTTTATTTTTGGGAAAACTATACAGAGCATTCCTAGCTCATTCAACATTATAATTTTCTTTGAATTTCATTAATAGTGGGGATATTTAGAACTCCAGTAAAAGATTGAATTAAGGCGGGCGTTGGAATATGTACCGAAACGAAATAAACCAATATATGTTTTTCGGTTTAATTCGAAGCCCTGCTTAAATCTAAACTGCCTTTTGAGATTAAATTCAATCTTTAAATTGAGATGGAAAGTGAATGTATGTAACTTTTTTTATGTAAATGAAACGTATATCTACCTGCCTGTCATTCCGTCATTCTAGATGCTGACCGCTCAAATAGGTTTCCTTTTCTCGTATTTCAAGGTGGTATAAAGTTTGCCGGCAACAAGAGACCGCCAAGGCGCGCCTTGTCTCGAAGCCGTATTTTTAATTAGCGACCATCTACTTCTTCGGCGTGGCGGTCATATTCCTTGGTTTCCTTCTCGCAGTGGGTGTTGGGTGTATATGGATATTTATCACACACGGAACGTGAGGTGTAATGCACACCTCGAAGCATAATAACAAATAAGTTCCATTAGTATTACCTCATTCACGGGGTAATTTATTTGTAAACCCAAACACCAGGTATTAATTTAAGTATAAAGTAAATTAGCAAACAGTGGAGGCCTGAATAATTAGGAAAGCGCTCTGAATACCAATTAGGTAGTCACGGCTGCCATTTACAAGCTAATAAATGAATAACGATAGTGTCCCTATTTTTCTTTTTTAGAAATATTGCCATCGTTAAGGTGCTAAAAAATGTTTCAAAAAAGCCCTGAAGTAGGACATTCACACATTATCTGATTTTTATAACTATCACGTAATCTGAAATATGAAAACATGCTGAATATGACAGTTTTTAAATTTTATCTAGCTACGTTTGTCTTTAATTTGTCAACCGGTTGTCTTTGTCGTTTAATCATGCGGTAATCAAAAATAAATTTCATATCTATTAAAATTAGCTAACCGTGGTGAACTGTTGGCCAGTTTGTATAGTATTGGCCGTTTTGTCAGTTCGCCCACATCTCCAATTTATTGTTTTCTTTTGAGTTTACACCTTTCATAGATGATGTATTTTTTAAGCCGCTCGTGTCGCAATTAATTCTAAATTTCTTTTGTTGTTGCTCATGCGCAAAATAGCAAAATAAAAAATCCAGCAAGAACAAGAAAAGTAATACTTACTAGCAAGACAAGAATCAAACCAGCAAGAAATCGGCAAGACAGGAAGTAAACCAATTTCTTTTCTTGCTCAGCAAGACAAGACAAGAAGTTAGGTAGCAAGACAAGAAATCTTGCTTTATGCATCAATAACAACGCAGACTTTACTATATGTATTGTAAATGTTATATGAGTTATGAGATGAAGCAAGTAAGTAAGCATTAAAAACATCAACTACAATTAATCTTATAGAGTAGTACAACAAAGTAAATATTTACGAATCAGTTTTTTTCTTCACAAACGTCGCAGCCCCAAATATTTCGATATTATTCTAGAAAAAATAAGGTTATTTGTGTTATGAAATTGATTTTTCTTTGAGACTGGAATCTCGTACAGGTGAAAATTACAAAGAAAAAATGAGCAGCTTATATTATATAGTAGTATCTGTTTATTTATATAGAAATATACGTTAGTGAGCGAGACCTCGATTATAGAGAAGGCAGTTGAAATCTAACGAATTAGGAACTTCAAGAAGGCAATTGTAGGGACGTTGTGAACGTTTTTAAGAATGGACGAAAAATGTTTTAAACATTTACTCAGTTTAATTAAAGCCAGCCAGGCATGGAGTTTCAAAGAGTATCAATAATTAATAACACCTTGAATATTTTTTATTTTTCTTATGACCGAAGAACTATTTCTTTATAAATACAAGTGGCATAGAAAGCTCTCTATATGAAGCACTTGTTGATAAATACATACAGGTAAAATTGTTTTCATATCTTTGAATTTTTAAAGTTAATTCTACATATTTTGCAAATAGCCTTATCCAACGATGTACTAACTCATTATTGGCAGTATTGTGATAATTCAAATTGAAGTGTTTACATAATACCTAAAAATCAGTACAATGAAAACATATTTTTTGAAATATCTTGAAATTTGCTATGCAAGTGTAAAATATGGAGAGGTTTAATATGCAAAATAGACAAGATCAAAGACTAGATCGTATACAAATATAAAATATATAAAAACTAGAAATAATAACTTTAATTTACAAATTACGAAATTTTTATTTTTGATACTACAATTTGAAAATTAAAAAAAATACTGTTACACCATAGTTTCAAGTTTTCACTTCTGTAGGCAGCCTCCAAACATGCCCATTTTTTTTTAAATTTCAATTCAAAATGTAGATTTATCTAAAGAATAAGTTTTTTATATTAAAATTTAAACTTATTTTATATCGACTTTTTTTCGCATCTCGCATATCTTCGACTTTGAAGTGTCGACTTTAAATCTATGCATTCTTTTAAATATCATCACTTTAATCGTAAAATCTCTAAATAAAACGTTCTGACATTTTTAATTTTTATTCAAAACTTCATTTTTTTGTAATATCCATTTTTTCTGAAATTTGTTATATTAAAATTCCGAGTTTACATTTGAATTTGACTTTAGCTTCCAATTCCAAAAAGAAAGGGTAAATAATATACAGTTTCTATTTTTTCTTCATTTTTTCCAATAATTCAGGCATGAACTTACAATATTTAAGTATCATCCCAAATATTTTGAATTCAAGCTGAAATTTGGGGAAAAAATTAATTTTTTAAAGGTCGAGTTTGTTTTCAAAAATTTACTTTTTTTTAAAATTCCTAATTTATTCTTCTTTCTAAAATTTCTTCTTGTAATTTCGTATAATATCTACGTGTTGATTTACGTTCGAAACTGTATAATTGTTCCGTGGTATAATTTTATATTAATCTGTTAATCCCATCTTTCTATTTTAACTTCAATGGAAAAATGTTCACATTTAAACTGAAACTTCTTAAAATTTGGAGATAAAAATTGAAGAAAGTCGAAACCTTCAGATTAATGTTGAAATTTTGAGAAGAAAATTTTTTTGGGATTGAACTCAAAATTTCAACTTTAAACTTAAAAACAAAATTTTGAAGGTAATGTCGAAAATTGCATTCTCAACATAGGTCCAATACAACATTTCAGAATTGTATTAAGTTCTTAACTTTGAGATTAAAAGCGAAATTCTGAGCAAACCTTCTTTCAAGATTAAAGGAAATATTTAGACTGGAAAGGGATATTTTGAAAAAAAAAATAAATAAAAAAAGAGATAAAAAATAAAAAAGAAACAAGTGTAAAGTATAAGTCTCAAGTCGAACGATTGACCACCCCCCCATCCTGTTTTTGAAATTTGGGGAGGAAAGTAAAGATGTTTGAGGTCGAACTTTGGACCCTTTCCCGTAATTTTCACTTCAAGAAAAAAGTTGAAGATATAAAAATAAACTGCGGCAGGGTGGTTTATTAAGCAAATATTCTTTTGTATTTAATTTAATTGTATTTAAATATAAAATCATACTGGTATTTAATTCAATTATCAACAATTCATTTAAAAAACGCCGAATGCCTAAAAACAGTTCAAAACTCTTTACTTTTTATTGGTACAAACTATTTATAGTATATGAGTTTTTTCAATTTTTATTCACTTTTATGATGGTGTCAAGGAACACCAGTCGTTAAATTAAAAAAAAATGCTATAGGTAATAATGTAATTCATATACAACTATTACGTAGGTATTTAATTTCGAATTCGTGACGTATGAAATAGGATATTAAATTTAATGAATCACTTCAGGAAGGAAATACCACGAAAATCCATTCAAACGTACTCCTTAGTTTTCAACAATGCATAGCGACATAGCGAGTATTATCAAAAAGCACTTCAGCGACTACCTACTTCCGGAATTCAACCCTGTATTAGCAACTAAAAATAGTATTACGTTCCCCTACGCATAAACCAAATGAATCCTTAAATTGGTGATATATCGCAAAAGCCTGTAGGCCCAATTTAGAAAGATTTATATTCCTTAATACCCTAATATTTTTTCTATTAACCAAAACGATCTTACAATTAAAAACGTTTCTTCAGTCATTTGACTTTCTTTGCTAATGTAGGATAAAAACCTATAAACTTTTAATGATTACTGAATTTGTAGGTTAATGAGTCTTTGAAACCGTGTCGGATTGTGAATACAACAACGTAAATCTAATTTATCACAATTATTGTTGGCCCCGTAGTATCAGCCATGTAAAGTGAAACATCTGGATTTAAGCACTGAAAAGGGAACATCTGCTGCTACCAAATATATTTCATAAAATTTATTAATATTTCGGAGCCCTGTTTCAGCTCAAAAAGTCGCTTTTTTAAGGGCTTCATAATGTTACATTTAATGAATTTCGTAAACTTTTCAAATAACGACGTTTCAGACCATGAAAAGTCAACAGAGTAAAAAGTGAAAGCAGTACCAAAAACAAACTTTAATGCAGATGCAAGGGCAGTCGCTTAAATAAAAATGGTTGCACTTTAAGCAACAATTTCTGTTGCACTTGAATTTCGGATTTGCAACTGACAACAACTTTAAGTCTCGAGATGGAAATGGAATCTTAAAACAATTTGAATTCCAAGCGAAATTTCTGAATAAATCGAGAAGTTTAACTGATTTCTCTGAAATTCGAGCAAATATAAAATGTTTAACTGTTTACAAAAATCTGTTGGCCAAGATTTTAGGACTTAAAGTGAAAATTTAAGACCAAATTTAAGATTTCACTTTTTTTTTTCTCAAAACGTTAACATTTTATCAAAATTTTATGTTGAAAGTGGGAAGGCGTATAGAAAATTTAAGATTTTTATTTTCTTGTTTAAATTACGAGTTTAAATGCTAATTTCCCTAAAGTTTGAAATTTAAAATCAAAATTTGGATTTTCAGTTTAAAATTTGTATTTTCCCCAAGATGTTAATTTTCAACCTAAAAGACATTTTTTCGAAATTTCTATTATTTTGCCACAATTTCGGATTTGAAGCTGATAAAATGTTCAACACCTCGATGGAGAGTTTGTAACATTTACAATTTCAACAAATAAGTGAACATTTTTAGATTATATTGGGAGTTTTTGGAGAAAGTTTGAAGTTTCGAGATCAATTTCGAAATTTTGACTGTTTTCTATGAATTTAAACACAAAATGTTTTGGGGTTTTAAAACAAAATTAGGACTATTACAAAATTTTGGGAAATAAAGTTGGGATTTAGCGATTAGACATATGATTTCGTGTTTTTTTTTGTGGAAATGTTTACATTTCACTTGAAGTTCATATTTAAAGTCAAAATGTATTAAAAAGCTAATTATTTGTATAAATTAAGGCTTTAAACTTGAAATTTTTACTATTTTTCTTAGAAGTTTGACGTTAAAAATTGAAAATTACTTTTTTTCCAAAATTTCAATTTTTAATTCAAAATTTAAACATTCTTTTAATTCCGAAGTTCACCCCATCTTAGAAAGAATCATGTCTCGGTATCGTGTTGATTAAGGTTAATTTGGGTGTTTAAAAAATACAGGCTGTAACATATTCGCTTCTCACTACAGGGACAGGGATCTCGAAAACGGTAACAGATACAGTATCGACTAAATCAGGGCAAAGTTGCACAATTTAATGATCAGAAAAAATCCGTTGAGAAATCGAAAATATCGCTTGTTGTTCTTGAGATTTTTGAAAAAAAAAGTAAAATATTGGAGTTCGTTTTTATTATTTCTTGGCGTTATTAGAAGAATAATCGAACAACTAAAAACACTTTTTCATTGACTTTTTTATCCTTCACAAGGTAGCATAAGCAGTTTTTTTATTAGACGTTTCGTCTTTTCTCTACCATCATCAAGTTCGTTATTTTAAATACGGACCTGCAATTCTTATGGCATTTTTATGTAGTTTTTGAATCTCCGACTTCACTAAGGTATCAAATTTGTATGTGGTTAAACGTTTCGTAACTGTAAACTATTATTAAGGTAAAATACGGTAAGAGATATTTTCGATTTCTCAACGGAATATTTCTGACCGCGAAATTGTTCAACTTTGCCCTAATTTAACCGATGCTGTATCTCTTACAGTTTTTGAGATCCCTTTAGTGAGAAGCAAATTTGTTACAACCTGTATATCACTCTCTATAATTATTTTCAAAAACAAGTTCCAAGTTTGATATTTTTAATACATGAATTCCGAAAATGAAGGCACCTTGTACAGAATCACTCACAATTCTAGATTTACACCCAAAATTTTGAGAAAATATTACTAGATTAAAGTCAAAATTTCCGCTTTTTTTGATATTTTGAGTTTAATTAGAAATGCTTATGATCTTGAAAATACTTCTGAAGTTAAAATTTCGATTAATTTCTCGAAGTTTTAATTTTGGAATTCAAAAAAAAAGTTAAAAATGTCTAGATTGGCATACATTTAAAGGTTTTTTTAGAAAAATTTCGACATTACTTTGAATATTTATTTTTTTCCTGGTAACTCTGGGTTTAAAGTAGAATTTTTCAAAATGTATTCTTGAATTATTTATTTTTTTGTTTTTAAAATTTGAACACTCTAAAACTTTGATTTTTTTCTTGAAATATCTAATTTAAGATTGAAAGTTCTATGTGCTTTCTTCACAAAATTTCGACTTTTCGACATTTTTGACCTTTTTGAAGATCAAAATTAAAAAAAATTTAAAATTTTAACCTTCAATCTCAAAGCGGTCTAAAATAAAAATGACCTAATTTAGTAAAAACATGTTAAAAAGAGTGACTATATTTCTATTGCTAGCAAAATATCCTGCCGCAAAAAGAGATTGAGAACCATTGGTCTTGGTAATTGTATCCAACTGTTGTCCATTCATTTTTAACTACCTAGCTATTATTCAAATAAATTTTTATATATAAATACAGTGTCAACTATATATTTAATTTAAACAATTAGATTTTTATGAACCTTCTCCAACTTTTTAGCAATAACATTGTTGTTGTTATTATTAAAAAATATGAAGTGACATATTTACTTGGTTCTATTTTTTTGTTTTGCAACAGTAAAATATTTTAATATTTACGTTTCGTTTTAAGTGCTTTAATTAAACTTAATGTATGAATACGTGCGGTATTTGTATTTGTGAATCAAAAACATTGTTTGGTGAAAATTAAACATAGTTTAATAAGTGAAAAAAAAAGGGTTGCACAGTACTTAAAAACTGTAAAACAATTTACTTTATTGTAACTATAAATTAAATAACAAAATAACAAAATATCGTTGCCGCGGAAAAATCTTCTATGTGCTGAAATGTAAATTTTACAGGAGAGCAGAACAACCAATTCATTTCGAAGGGAACATACATTAAATCCCCATCAGATTAGAAAAAAACCTATTTACATAAAAAGGTGCACATAGAAATTTTTTCCACGGCAGTGACGATGTTTTTCTGCTCTCCTGTAAAATTTACATTTCAGCACATAGAAGATTTTTCCACGGCAACGACGAATTGTTACAGTCCATTCAAAAAGTCCATAGGATGACACGTAGATGGTGTTACTAGAATTTTTTCCATATGATTTTTATTTAGTACTAACCTTCAAACGATACGTGTATAAATTTGACAGCAATCTGACTATTGATTCGTGAGTTATAGCATTTTGTGTGAAGCAACTTTTGCTATTGAAAAAAAAATGGAAAAAAGTGAATTTCGAGTTTTGATAAAGCATTGCTTTTTTATGAAAAAAAAAATACAGTGGAAACCAAATAATGGCTTGATAAACATTATCCGAACTCTGCTCCATCGAGACAAATGGTAGAGAAGTGGATTGCTCAATTTAAACGTGGTCGTACCAGCACAAATGGTGCAGAGCGCAGTGGACGCCCAAATAAGGCTGTTATTCCAGAAAATCCACAAATTGGTTATGAACGATCGCAAATTGAAGGTGCACGAGCTAGCTGACATTGTAAAGATATTAGATGGTAGTGTTTTTACCATTTTATACGAACATTTGGGTATGCAAAAGCTCTGTGCAAAGTGGGTGTCGCGTGAGCTCACAGTCCATCAAAAACAACAACGAATCGATGCTTCAGAGGACTGTTTGGCGATGTTAAACCGGAATAAAATGTGACAATATGTGACAATGGATGAGACATGGCTTTACTATTATACACCAGAATCCAAAAGTTAGTTGAGTTGACAGCAGTCGACGAACCGAATCCAAAGCGAGCAAAGACGCAACAGTCGGCCGGTAGGGTGATGGCTTCTGTATTTTGGGATGCGAACGGAAGAATATTCATCGACTATCTCCAAAAAGGAACCACCATCAACAGCGACTATTACTGTGTACTTTTGGATCGATTTAAGGCTGAAATCGCAAAGAAACGGCCACATTTGCAAAAGGAAAAAAGTGTTGTTTCACCAAGACAATGCACCGTGTCACAAATCGATGAAAACGATGGCAAAATTGAATGAATTGGGAGTCGAATTGCTTACCCACCCACCGTATTCTCCAGATTTAGCCTCCAGCGACTTTTTCCTTTTTTCAGATCTAAAGAGAATTCTTGTTGGAAAGAAATTTAGGTCCGATCATGAAGTAACCGCTGAAACTGAGGCCTATTTTGACGAGAAAGAGAAATCGTACTATAAAAGCGGTATCGAAAAGTTGGAAAATCGCTATACTCGTTGTATCGCCCTCGAAGGTAACTATGTTGAATAATAAAATCGAGTTTTGTCAAAATTTTGTTTTTTTCTTACTTATCCTGCGGACTTATTGAATGACCTGGTACTGTTATGTAATTTCAAACTTGGTGAAAATCTCTTATTTAAAGGAATCTGTTTTTGTAGGTTTTGATGGATTATATATCAAAAGTCAAAGTAAATCAAGGTTTTGTATAAATATTCAGGGGGCTTCCTCACAAGCTGACCTTTCTTTAGCTGAGATTATAATATTTTCCCTCGCTTCACCTATATAGACCCACAATATTATCATCTGTATATCCCAGCATCACACAATGGAGAATTTCGACCAGATATTCGTAGACATTTCATCTTGCTCTATTGATATGTTCTCATCCAAATCACGTATTCGCGCAGCTCCACTAGCGTTCAAATTGCTTCCGAGAAAATCTTCTGCAGTCATCTGCACATGAATGGTTTATTACAACTCGAAATTTATTATTCTGGAAGCGGTTACTTAGCATAGGAATTCGAATTAATTTTCAACAGATATGATTTCGTCGAGAAGGTGGAATTAATTATTTTTACACCTGTTTCTCATTGGATGTTTGAACAGGGCTGCCTGGATTTCATAATTATTACTTCCGCTGTTTGAAGTTGAAAGCTAATGATCAAAATATTTACAGTCAGATTGCCGGTAGTTGCTATAAATAAAGACATTTGCGCTAAGAATTTGTACGTGGTGACAGATTGTCGCAAGACTTCTTGTTAGAGAAAAAAAAAACCATTTTAGGTAGTAAAACTGCAAACGCCAAAGTAGGAATCCAGTCCTGTATTTAATAAAATGTGTAGGTGTCCAAAAAAGTTAAAAATAACAACCATTCATTAATCAAAATAAGTCACATTGACAATATCTTAAAATTGATATAACCTTTGAACTAAGAGTATTCATATGTTTTAAAACACTAATCGTTAATTTAGGTATTTGTTGAATGAATTGGAAAGTGGTATCTTTAAGACGAGACATAATTCCGTGGCATACCAAATACATATTTAAAGGATTTTCATGTTAGCATAGTGTTAATAGGATGCCATTTCGTTTGCCTTTATATCTAAAAAGAAAATAATTTGCTTTAAACGACCTATTTTATGATTTGTTTTATAGTTAGTGTTCTTCAATATTTAAACGTCGTGACTAGACTGTTGTCATTTATGCAACAAGTTTAGCGTATGTAGCGGTCGTATTTTACTGTATTCAGGATAATATGAATACACAATGAGGTAAAATAGCACTCCAAAAACGAAGGAAACTGACAAAACTTTAATACTCCAATAAATAGGCAGATAGGTTGATCAACTCACTTAATCGTTGTGACTTATGACATTTTGCAGTTGCTGATGAGTTTTAATAAATACGAAATATAGATCTTTAATTGCTGGATCATCATCATCACTGCTCTACTGATTATTATAAGTTCCCTAATATTTTTTCATTATTTCTTCTTTATATAAAAAGCATGTAGTTTAATCATGACTTTGCTGCCATTATTAATAATAGAGAAAAATATCTAAAAAATGTTCTAAATATTATGTTAGCTAGTTGTCAGATATATTTGGATTTGTACTGAGCATTGGAAAACTTCAATTATTCAATTACCAAAAAAGCAGGATTTAAACCTTAAACTGCATAAAACATTAACAACATTAAAAAGATTAATATTCTCACATCAGCAGAGTTCAGAGTCTAATTCTACATTAATTAGTTAGATATAGTTTGTGTTTTAATGAGTATTTTTCTTTGGTATTCGTAATTACTGCACTATGCTTTAGTATTAAATTTTTTAATATTATACATTAAATGGAACACATGTTTAAAAAAAAGTTAAAGAATTAGAAACAGGACGAGGTTGAAACGTTCATTTTCATGTTATTACTTTCTTTAAGTGTTCTAACATAATGTTTATTACATTATGTACCAAGAAACGTTCAGCAATTTGTAATAAATGCATTCTCCATTAAAGTTTACAGAACAAAGAATTTTAATTTATCTTTGAATTTATATTGAAATTTTAGTGAAACAGTAAATACATTTATTTAATTTTGCAATTACATGTTGGTACAATACATTCTTATTTATACTCATCCATAATTTGTTTCCGGTTGTATAAATATAATGGATTTGTTGCTCTAATGTCTTGGAAAATGAATTGCTAGGTATCCACAAGCCCATAACAGATAAGTTTTTGTAGACCACATCAAGGGATTTGTATCGGAGTTAAACACTTAAGCCCACATGTGTCCGAGATAAAGACTATTTATCCTACCCAAGTGAACGGATATCTGTGTTCTTTTACAGACCTGCCAACCCTTATATAAAAGGGAGATGGGAGGAAGGTTACGTCTGGGAATCTACTTGATAAATTTACCGAAAAGTTCACACGGTGTGGCTTAGCTTTTAAAGTTGACTGTATGTCAAGTAAAAATGCATGGATATTCATTTTGACTCAAGATAACACCTTCAATATTAAATTATAAAGTCGTTCATGAGCAACGATTTATTTTGGACTTTTTATTGCCAATTTCAGTTAATGTGGTATTTAAATTACCATTTAAAATTGAGTTTTATTTTAGAGATATAACATACAACTTTAAATTACATTAATTCTGCAAATAATGACTTTCGTTAAAAAATAAGCCCAATTCGAAATTTTATGACAGTAATAGATTATAAAATAGAAAACGATACCCATTTTTGTAATAGGTATAAAATTAACAGTTGCCCCACTTCTCATGCTATGAATTTCAAGGGGTGCACTTGACAATAAGGTTATTTCGAGTCGGGCAGATGTGCCTTTTATATTTTAAATCATCCCTCTCGATCGGTAGTGATCTTTTAATTGTAGCGCAAATAAAAATTTATTCCGCTGGGATACAACAAAAAAGGACTAACTAATTTGCATTTACCATTACTATGTTGATAAAAATCGAGAGATGCATTGTCTAGGAATAACACTCACAAATCATACCAACATAAGAAGAATTCGCTATCATAGCGAGAAATATGAAATGTATTTACACCAAAAGGAGAAAATGATATTTGGAATAAGTTAAGCAACGGATATACCAAATAACCATATTGGTAAAAGTAGCAAAATCGTTGGTAAAACCAAAGGTGCACACTTGTACATCCAGCAACTTTGTTTTATAGCGTACGCTTGAAATTTTGGCACTGTTCATATAATATTTTTAACTATAAAATTTTGACTCTAAAATTCAGCTCCAACTTTAAAAAAAAACGAAAGTTATTACAAACTCCACATTTTTATAAAAAATCTTTTTTATCACGTTGCGTTTCCCATACTATCTTCACAGGTCCCAGTGGTTAGAAATAAAAATATTTTGCACATGGTAATTATCTTTTGAAACGAACTTACTGCAAAAATTTAAAGACACAATAAACATTCAAAAAATCATAAGCTTTAGAAAGAATATTCTTTATCAAATTGCGTTTCCCTTATGTACTGCTATAATGGTTCGAAATAAATATTTTTTTTCATTTCACGAACCTATTTGTAAGAGTTACAGACAAAATTTTCAGCCAAAGGTCAGTGTCAAATTTGTGCAATTTCTGTTCTCATGACAGTTACTAGAATACATTTAAATTCCGCATATAATGTTTATAGTAATGCGAGTTTGCAATTTTTCTCGCTTCGGCCATCACACATTATTGAACATCAGCAGCATTGACTCTCCTTGTAGGCTGACAACTCATAACAATGAGTGACAAGCAAAATGTTATCCTTGTCACGTATTCACCATCATTGATATAATTTAAAGACTACTTGGACATTGATCATAATTCTTTGTTTCTATAAAATGGAAACAAAAACTTTTCTTTTCTCAACAACAAAAGCGTTTTAACACATTCTGTCTAATACCTTAAGAATTTTTTCTAATAAACTTCATTTATTATAAAAAACCAAAAATAATCTATTTGACCAAGCATTTCCAAAGTCCATAGGTCCTTATTTTGAGAAATTCCGAATCGATAGAATAGGAATAGTCTAAATTGGCAAAGAATGGTCACCGGGAGCATGACCTTAACCACATACGTACTAGGGATGTAACGAATGTTGGTTTTCCCATATTCGCGAATGCGAATGCGAATATTTATTTCAAACATTCCCGAATACGAATGCGAATGTTGGCTAATTCACGACCACTTGGAGAACTTTGTGAAAAACTTTTCCAGAATAAAAATATTTCTCATACAGTATGCATTTTTATTTAAATTTTGACGTCATCTCGTAATTTACAAGTAATATTTTTCTCTAAATTTCGTAAAATTACTATTCTCAAAATTTTTATGCTTTTATTAAAATTTTACTCCAATTTAAAAAAAAATAAACGAATTTGGAGAGAAAGTTGAATTTTGATTAAAAAGCTCAATTTTAAGTAGAAATTTAGTCGAAACCTCGAGCATAAGGCGAATTTTTAGAAACAGATTGAAAGGTCCAGACACTCAAAATTTCGAAAAAACGCTAAAATTTGTATAAAATAAATATTTGAAAGAAGAATTTTAAGTATACAGTCGTAATTTAGAAAAGGACGAATTATCATTAAAAAATCCAGTTTTGGTATAAAGCTGGAATTTTCAGGAAATCAAATTTAATATAAAATCCTGAATTTTTGAAAACACTTGCTTGAAAAATATCAAAATCTCGAGAAAAAGACGATTTTTGAAATAAAAATCACAAGTTCTAAAGCCCAAATTTTGAAAAAAATATCGAAATTTCGAGGAAAAGATTGACATTTAGAGAAAAAGATCGACATTTTGATAAAAACGTCGAAATTTAGTAAAAAGTCAAAATTTTCCAGAGAAAGTCAAATGTTGACGACATTTCGAAAAAAGGTCGAATTTCGGGGAAAATTTCAGAAAAAAGGTTGAAATGTCAAGAAAAACAGTCGACATTTTTTGAGTAAATATTTATTTTTTAACCTTCCCCAACTGTAGCAGCTGAAAATATCCACTATTGAGATAAACTGCGAAATTTTGAGAAACAAGTTGAAATTTGAAATTTCCAGAAATTTTAGTCTCTTAACAAAAATTCAAAGTTTTTGAAAAATTTTACCAATTTTGGTGAAATTTGATAAACAAGTCAAATTTTTCAGAAGGATGAATTTCAAAAAAAGTGGAAATTTCCAAAAAAATCGAATTTTGAGAAATAACGAAATTTTAAAAAACAAAACGACGAATTTTCAGATAAAAATTCGAAATTTTAGGAAAGTTGTATTTTGATATAAGAAGTCGAACTTTAGAATGAATTCGAAACTTCTAAAGAGAAAGAGAATTTTGTGAAAAAATGCGGATTTTGAGAAAAAAGTTGAAATTTCGAGAAAATGTCGAAATCTCAAGGAAAAGACCAATTTTCATTAAAAAATAACAATTTATGAGAAAGGCTCCCGCAGTTGGGAACATAAATTTTCGGTTGGGTGTATGAACCAGTGGGGAGCTAGCGTTCGACCCTGCCATATTGTAGAGAGTTAGCAGGAAATGAAAACAAGGGAATTTAAAAATACTTTTTACGAGGTGGAACTAGATAAATTATTGGATAAGTTATTATCTTCAAAAATGTTGTTACCTACGCAACCCATGGGCCCCCAACACCCATGATATGGATCTCTCAAGGGTCTAAGAACCCTAGTTAAGGAAACCCCTAACAGTTGCATTGTTATTTTATGAATAATTTTTCGTCTTATTGCCAAATACATTCGCAATATATTCGCAAATTTCTTGCGAATGCGAATGGGAATATTAACGTTACATCATTAATACGTACTTACTGACAGAAATGTATGTCGTTTTCTAATGGCGAATTTTGAAGTTAAAAGCAACTTAAAAAATGATATCATTGTATAAAGAAAGACCCTCTCCTTCCAAAATGCTATATTACCACTAATTTGGTGCAAAATTATATAAGATATAAGTAGTTTCATGACTGAAAATTAAGTTTTCCGTATTTATTGATAATAGGACAAAAAAAAAGAGCGGTAATGACAATAAGTAGCTCTCCATGAAGTATGTCATAAATCTAACAATCTTACTTTAAGATGCGACAAATTAATCTTAATTATTATATACTTTGTTCAACTAAAATTTCGGCATTTATTCCAAAAAAATATCTATTAACTTAAACTGCTGAAATTGTCAATGATTATATCAAAAGTTTTAACATATCTAAATGAAGTTCCTATTGGTCAGCAGATGTTGCAAGAAACTAAAATGATTAATATTCTAAGAAAGATCCTCACTTTTACAGTACTATACTGGTGGAACGGACTGGTCCTTGGTTATCTTCAAAAATTGAAATGCAAATCTTGTCCCCTGAAACCAAGAAAGTATCTCTCTGAAGATGATAGTTTGGCTATTGAAACGCGTTAGAGCAACCTTTGTTGTGTTTTTTAATATTTCTTGGTTTCAGGGGATAAGATTTGTATTTCAAGTACTAACTATTGTATGATATTTTTATATCTTATAACGACTAATTGTGATAGAAATAAATTTTTGAAAATGAAATTTTATAGAATTAGGTATGTCGTAAAGTATATTTAGTATTCAGCGTACATGGATTAATAAAACACATTGATTATTCAGTATTTTCGTAAATTCAATAAAAAAGCCTATTCTGAGCTTTCACTTGGTGCATATGTTACATATTCTTTTACGTCCTGAACAATAAGTAGGATAATAAAAGACCCCTAACTAGTCCATTTACACTTTAGCTTTAACCGGCATGTGGTTTACAACACAAACTTTTAGTTCTTGCAAGCTTTTGTGCCCCTAATCTAAGCTCTATTGTAATAGGGTAGTGCTTTTATAGATTACTCAGTTCCGAAGGTGACGTGAATTGATTTCACATTTACGTTCAGCCTAAAATTTGTGCATGCTTCATTAAATAGCCCCAATTTAATACAATTTTGTGAAACAGGCTAATTTTATTGACTCTAACTCAATAAAATTAACTGGCGCTCTAGCTTTGAAGGATACCTTTATTTTATTACTGGAATGAACTTTGGTAAGTCATGTTAACAATAAAGTGATAAATGCATTTAGATCAGAACTTTGGACAATTCAGCAAAAACTTCTTACTTTTAACTAAATCAAAAGTATGACTAACAGTATTTAAAATATCCCCTTACTTTTTCATCTCTATTAAAGCATTTGTTCTTAATCAATAAATGTCAACTAAATGCCCTGTAATGAAACATTCGAAGGTGTTATACTTGAAAAAATTTCTAACCAGAGATCGGTTTCGGATTGTTTTGCCCATCATCAGTATAGTTAGGTTAGGTGCGGTCGCTGTAAACATTTCCAACATATAGTCATTTCATCATTAAACAGCCATAAGGAAGTTAAGTAAGCTCTCGCACCAGAGCAATAAGCAACCGGCAATCAGCAGCTGGTAATAGACAACAAGCAGCATTATGGCGAGAATTAGATGTCTCATAAATTTTAATAAGAACTTGCGATCTGGAAAATAATACGGTATTTTTCCAAATATTTTTCCACGAATTGATTAAATGCATTTAAAGGAAACTAAAAAGAAAAGACAGGTTTCGGTTAGATACTGATTGCAAGAAAACTGTTAAGGTGCGATAAGCACTATTGTCATGAAAAAAATTTACAGAGAATGTTAAGCTATTATAAGAACGATAACAACACAGTTCGAAATTCTCTGAAATTTAGTTGCTCCACAAATTTAAAGTAATGATACATTCATGCTCGATACTGTCCCTGCCAGAGTAAAACTAGAAATAATATTGTCATTTCTTTCCTCAGGAATGACATTTTGTTGCTGGGAGAAGGCGAGTGACCAGTAAAATCAAAATATTTTGAGTAGCTCTCACATTGAAATAAACTTTCGTTGCAACTTTCTGCAATGATCTTATCATGCGAAGATAAAAGTGTATAATAATTGTGGTGTTTATTAAGACGAAGTCGAAGAAGAAATAAACGTAGAAAATATTGAATTTACCCATCGCTTCAACATCTGTGTCTTTTCAAGGACCTCTCGTTTATTAGAATCTTCATGAAGATAGTTATAAAATACATGGATACCTTTCCACCAATTTGATAATTTTGATATTAAACGCACCATCGTCTGACACATTTTCTATACGAAAAACGCAGCAAAATTGCTTCAAAACAAGGTTCTGCCTTTAAAAATGTTGCTACTAAAGAGCAACATTATTGTTTTCCGTAAACTCTGAGTGCTTTCAATTAAATATATCAGTGTACAGGTGACTACATATTTGTAGTCCTAGATTAATTCTTTCTAAAACCCGAATCGAATTAATTCTATTTCAGTTATGAGGTTTATTAGTTAAGAAATTGAGGTAATTCTAGAAACTAATGAATATATAACGAACAATTTTGGAGAAGCACAGTACATGAAGGCAGCGATTGATATGGGTAGACTTTCGATAAACAGAATGGGACAAATGACCAATACATGAAGAAAATGAAGGGCTTTTAATTTATACGGTAAATTTAATAAAGTGATGTTGAATATTGAGATCTTCCAGGAATGTGTACAAAACCATACGATCGCGTAATAAAAATGTCATTCACATATCGATATTTGAATTCTGCAAATTCCAGAGGAGAAATTTTGAATAAATTCATGAAATTATTTAGCAGGATTGAGTATAATGGAGTCCCATATATTAATTTGTTTGTAGAAATCTTCATTAATGTGAATTAGTTAAATGAGGGATGTATTCAAATCAGCTATGTATATAGTAAACTCGACTTCTCGTATCCTGATACTGATAGCAAGCCGCGAATAATTGTACGGAATCGGATATTGGAACATTAATAAATAATAATGACATCGCATGTATTATACAGTACAATTGAAAAATTTATAAAAAATATACTTAGCTACGCATATTTCTATGAAATTAGTATCTAGTATCCAAGGGTATTGTTTGATTCTGAACAACTTTTGTTTATAATTTTTGCTATATTTCTAGCTCTAAGTAAAATATAGAAAAATCTCATTTTAAGTGAACGCAGGGTGAAACTTTGCTAAAAAGTTTAAATACGTAGCTCCACCTAGATAATTTAATAAGTTGGGCTAAATAACTGGTAGGGGAAAGGGTGACAGAATCAACCATTTTTTATTAAATGCGCCATTTTTCAAGTTGTATTAGAAAAATCTGGTAACTATGGTCTGTGTAGTATTCTATAAACCTTTATTTACAAAACTGGCTATTTTTCAGCGGTTTAAAAGTAATTTTAGTACCAGCAATCAGCATTTAAAAAAAACCTTAGAAATGGTTCAAACTATCCCACTAGTGGAGTACATTCAACCAAATGATGGGGTAATTTCAACCATGAGATATAAATACATATTTTTTTATACAGTCAAACAAAAATGGTACTTATACTTATATAAGTTCATTATGTATTGTGCAAGTGAAATAAAAAATTGGCGAAACATGTTTGAAGTAAGATTCAAAACAATACTCAAAGACAATAATCTTGGTGTTAGTAAACATTAATATGTATTATTATATATTAATAATAAGTGCGATTAATCTTAAATAAAAATGACATTTTCTGCAGAATTTGGTCTTGGGAACTCTAAAACTATGTTACCTTGATCAGCTGGTTATGACCAACGGATATATGTAACTTAGTGTTTTTGGCACAAACATTTAATTTGACATTTGAATTAATTTTGTTTAATTCTTTTCCTACGCAGCATTTTATATGTTTTTAGCGGAAATGTTACCAGTTAGAAATCACATTCTATTATGGAGCAAAACATCTTTAATCGGATTTTTAAACGTACACTCATCAAAATCATTCAAAATCAATTTTATTCCATAATTTTTAATCATTGTAAATAATACAATACTCCGGTAAAAGAAAATTTTACATCATGGGACAGAAACCCACGCTAAGATTGTCAGAACACACTAAGCCAGTGGTTGAAATTGTATTATCCAACGCTGTCGAATCTGCCCCATGTAAATAAAAAAATAAATAAAAAAAATATTTTTTTCCATTAGCTATAATTTTACGCTTGGGGTACTATAAATATTAACAATTTACCATTTAATATATATCGAATGCAGCCCGTTACAGATCAAATTTAGAAAATTCGTCTGAAAGAATTGAAAATCAAAAAATTAACTTAAAATCTAAATTTTGCTCAATTTTGTTTAAACAATAAAAAATGAGCATGTAGAGTAATGTATCTTCCCTGGTGAGTGTTCTGACGTATGAAAAGCTACATAGGAGTCTTACGAAGCTAAATTTAAGCCCTTTAAAAGGGCTTGGTTGAATGTGCCCCAAGGTTGAATCTGTCCCCCTTTCCCCTCTAATAATATTAATGATAATAATCATATTTACTACTATTAATATTTAATAATAAGTTTTCGCAAAGAAGCAATAAAAATATTTTCTTTGCTATTTCAGCAAATGTTGATATTTGACCAACTTTAAACTGTTTTTGATTGTAATTTCGTAACGATGCGAATTTTTACAGAAGACGTTAAAGAATATAAAAAGGTGCTGAAGAAAATAAGACAGGTATGAATCCAGATTGCATCTACAATTTCTTAATTGGCCAATTATTTCTTGACGGCAAGTAAAAGATTAAACTAGATAATTATATTAATATGTAGTTATTGAAAAGAAAATATTAATTTTATATAGTCGAGTTTGTCCTTCTGGTATCATGGAATTTAAAATGTTGGTTTCGTATCCATTTTGAGGAATTCACAAGAATAATATAATTATTAATTATGTATCGTCTGTTTTGTTCTTCTCTTGCAAATCAACCAGACTTAATAGGCATTTGTTGCAAATACTTTTTCAATTAACGATTCACATATTATTTACGTACTTACTAATCTATGTAAAACACGTAGCTTATGTAATATTTGTAATTTCAGTCTATAACTTTAATTACTTCAAAAATAGCTTAATTAATTTCATATTTTAATTAGACGCCAAGCTCCCTTTTAGAGCAGAGCCTTAAAATGTTGATTCCACACAGCTTGAAAGTCAGCATATTTGTTGAAATGTTCGAGTAAAGCAGCTAATTTTATTAAGAGATTTAATTTAATTTCCTTTCAGAGATATTAGAGGAGGAAATGTTTTATGAGCATTACGCTGAAAATGTTGAAATCTTCTAGAAAATTAAGAATGATTTATCTCTAATACTAGCGGAAAAGTGGTATTACACCAACATGTTAATGCATTTTTTTTATCGAAACCTTGCATTCATTTATATAATACACTAAATCTAAAATATAATATATTTTTTTAATGTTTTAATTCTGGCTTTTCTTCTATATAATAAGTTTCTATATATTTATCTCTAAGCTTGCCAAAGAATTGACAATTAAATGTATGAAGAATCATTTAAGTAAAATATCGTAATACATCTATCCTAAAAGTACAAAAGTGCTTACACTGATCTTAGAATGTTTATCAATTTAGCGAAAAATAGCTTTTTTTTTAATTCGAAAACCTTATGAATTTTTAAAGCTTGGCTTAATTAAGTACTTTGAGTGCACTACCAATAAGAGACTTTAGCAATTTTCATTCTGATATTACTTGACCCTATGCCAAAAACAATTTAAAAAATAATGAATTATTGCTACTGTAAATAGGTGTACGATTACGATGTTCTACGTTAAATGATAAGGCTCAATTAAAACGCCATACAATTAATCTGAGAGACTAGGGTATTTTAAAAGCGACGAAATTACCTCAATAACCTCACTTCGAAACACAAATTCTTATTATCTTTTCTTAATACATTTAGTTTTCCTTTCTACTTTATGATACATTAGTATCACAAACTACTAATATACATGTCAATCTTAGTTCCGTTATTTTTATATCTTATGCTATGGGGAAAAGGGTCTGACTGACATTGCCATAAACTATCATCCACCTACACAGTTTTTATGTAACTCCAATTAAGTAGAAGTTTTCTCTTTAAAACTTTTAAAACTGCCCCCTTAAGTCGTAGCAAATGACACATGAAAATCTATAAATCAAGGATATAAAATATTTTACTTTAAAATAAACACTGATTGAAAGTTAATTTTAGTTCCCAGATTTAAACGCATTAACAACTGTCGGTAGCAACGATGAACGTAAATTTAACAAAATTTTAGCCATAAAATGCTATTTTATTTACATAATCTGTATATAATAGAACGCCTACAGCTTTAACTTTTTTTTCAAATATTTGAGTTAGATTTTTTTGTTGGGGCATTCACAAGGCGACCATATTTCGGCATGAAAGAATACTTTGTCGGTTTGAACATAATGATAAAGTGGGCATATTGAAAAGAGAGGTAGAAAAAGGAAGAACTGTTTCCCACAGAGTCAAGGGCCTTACGATATGAAACAGCTTAGCTGGCGAGTTTAAAAGTTAAACCTGTGTTTGTGTGGAGGCTATACAGGTCTATCGTAATGGCCAGAGGCAATGAACCAATGTCCATAGACCAAACACTGACCATTTACTATATTACAAGCTTTCGTACCGCGTATGTTTGATCTAAACATGTAATTAGATAATAATTTAGCACATTACACTTACCTCACATTCCAGATGAAATGCTTTCAAATTGTACGAATAGGGCAACAAGATTTTTAGAACAACTGCTACTGCAGCAAACCGTAAAACACACTAATATAATCCGAATCTACTATTGATCTAAACTTAGTTCTATATAAGTATTTATTGAATGTTGGTCAATGTCAGGCCTCATTAATTTTGTATTTTACTCCCAGTTTTACGGGACGAACAAGGAAAATTGGGGAAAATCCACACATGAAAGCAGTTCATTGGGATGAAATGGTCTGAAACTAAATTTACTGTTTGAAGTTCAAAAAGTCCAAATCAATCAGCAATAAAGTAGTTTAGAGTTTCGTTTTTATAAGGATATTATTTTCGTTGAAGTGCTTTTAGAGATTCAAGCTTTATATCATGTTCCAAGTTGCAAAGAAGTTTGTACCCCTTAAATTCGTTTTTGTTTTATAAAGTATCGATCACAAACTTTTGAGCCGTTAAAAAGGAAGAAAATAAAAAGTGATATCATGTGCATCGTTATCGAAATGCACGTTATCCCTCTCTGAAATAACAATATATTTATACAGAGTGTCCGAAAATTTCACCGACAACGCCTCCTAAAGCGGTCAGGATGATAAATAAATAATTGACATTACCAACCCTTACTTCGTGGAATTCTTTAATATGCATAACTATTAAACTTTACTAACGATAAAAACGCAACAAAATTTAAAAAATCCACAAGGTTTTGATAAATATTTGCTAAAACCGGACCAGGTTTAGCGTTTGTGTTAGCAAATATTTATCAAAACCTTGTGGAATTTTTAAATTTTGTTGCGATTTTATCATTAATAAAGTTTAATAGTTATGGATAAATAAATATGTCAATAAAAAATTCTTGCTTTCCGAGTTATTAGAATTTCAAAGTTGTCAAGAAAAAAAATAATGTTATTAATAATTCAAGAACCTCTTTGCCGATCGTGTCAACTTTGAAAGCCTATAACTCGGAATCTGAAAATTTTTTAGTAAACTTCTTTTTCGAAAATGGTACATTATTAGGTATTCATCGGCCTGAACCTTCTGCTAAGCGTTATAGCTAAAAATTACGGTCATTCTGTATATTATGTATGTATGTGGCATTTTCATTACTGATTGTGAGTTACATGATTTGTTAGAAGTCAAGTTATTATTAAAACAAATAGAAATCGTTGATTAACTTTATGTCCACATTTATATAGGTAATAAATTAATTTGTCGCAGTTAATTAGAAAGCTTATCGTTTCGCAACAAACTGAATTACATTAGATTTTATTTATGTCATTTTGTAACCTACATGAAGTAAATTACATAAGTGGGATCTTCCGATTATTCTGTCAGAAAAGAGAGATATTTCACGTAGAAAGTTGTTTTTTTTTGTAACCTGGATAACCATGAGTTGGAAACTTATCCCAAGAAGTTTTCACTGATGTACAACCAAACAACTGAAAACATCATGGCATCAGAGGTTAGAAAAATTGCAAATAAAAGCTAATCAATGAAACCGTGAAAAACATAATTTTCTAAAATTACTGATGATATTTGGAGAGGTATTTTTAAGTACAGTCCACTCACCAACCACTTGGAGCACTGCGAATAAAAGACGGAAATAATCATAGCGACCATTTTGTATATAATAAGTTGTTATTATTGGGAAAAATTCTGCCTGGTAACAAATTCCAGAGCTTGGAAGTTCTGTAGAAAAAGGAGTCTGCAGAGATAGAAGTTCTCACTGTGTCAAGTTTGAGTGCACAAGCATAAGAATAAGTTACAACTTTTTACTTTTGTCTTTTTACTTATTCTTGTGATACTTATTGTTGCATATTGTGTGCGTTAAAGATATTGCTCTTGCAAAATTTCCCATGCAATTACTTGTAGAAAAGAGACAAGTGGGCAGATATTCGCCTGGTCTCCAGTGTCCGAAGAGGCTCGTCAAAGTTCTATCACCAATTAAACGAACCGTTTTCTTAATCCTAAAGAAACAATGCGTGTTTTGGGGCTGAACTCCAAACCTGACAACTTCATTGTTGCTCTAAGTTGACCTTTAAGTACATATAGAGAGTGAGCAGTTGATGCTATGTGAAGTACTTTCAAGCTCGAAAAACAAAGTCCAGTTTCTGAGGGGAAGATTTGGCAATGTCACTTCAAGAAAAGTCAGTGCTTACATTTATTCCTATGAATGATTTAGATCTCTTCTTTAAAATTCACTGCTGATGAAGATGTTGGCTGGCTGCACCATGTCTTGATTTTTAATTAGATTAACCGGCGGCTGATTTTTTAAGACTATTCCAGTAGAGCACTGAACTAAACACTATGGCTTATCGTTAAATCCATAGAAGGTTTTACCCCTTTACCACATCGGCAATTAAACAAATAATTACGCGATACGTATTTCGTCAGCAGAACTGGCACTAATCCTTAATTGATCAGCAAAAGAAGCACCGACATTATCTGAATTGAGATTCAAATCGATCAGTATCGAAGGGGTAATACCTTTTATGAACTTAAGACTATTCCAGAATAATCTCGAGATCATGGCTAGTCACCTGTACTTGCTGTTTCCTTAGCATATCACCATCTGAAGCACAAATTTGTAGGATAAAAGGTACTACTAGGCTACTATTATGTGATAACTTTATATTGGATTGGAACCTGGAGTTACAAAACGCTGAAGTCAAATAGTCTTTGAAAAGTGATGTCATCATTAATACGGCAATCACGTTCACTAAAAATGATGAAGCTAATGCCCATTTACGCATTATTTGCAATGTACTTGGTGCCATTTTATTATTAAAGAATAAAGATCCAATTACAAAAAGTTTGATTTTCGATTCGATTACCATATTTGACCTTCACCTTCAAAATATATTGATTAATACAGTCCTTTTATCACCTGCATGGTCTATCTACTACCTATCTATTCAATTTCGCTTTACATATATACATGTAAACATGGAAAGTCTAGTCAACAATGTGGGGGAGATATTTTGAAGCCATTGACCACAATGTTCTTGTGTAAGTACACCTGCGACCCACCGCAATGGTAATCGATATAAATGCACGCAAGTCTGGACAGCTTTCTAATATTCTTTGATAAGAAACAACAATAGACTATTATGTTTTATTTCCCCCGCATCTACATACCCAAATGATTTAGGAGTTTTTCAGAAATACCACTTAAACGAAGTTTATTTGACAAACAAAAATTGTCATATGAAAATTACTTCAATATAATAGGACTACATTGAGGAATTGAGTGGGATTATTGTCAATAAGACTTTTGCAATCAATTGCAATTTGCCTGTACAAGGTGCATTAGTAGTTGAAATATCCTTAAAATTGAGTATTCATCAAAAAATTCTTTTATATTGTTCTTATAATTATTGCAAATGCTTTTTTTCGATATTTCATAGTAACAAGCCAGCCAAACAACTCAAATCAAAGAGTTACTTTACAAGAATCTGCGTATATACAGGGTGTTTGGCACATGCACCGCCAAAATTATTTAGTGGATTTGTGGAGTAAATGTTAGTTTCTGAGGAATTAATTTTTTAAGGTGTTTCTTAAAATTATTCAAAATTTCCTATTTAACCTCCTTGAACTACCATATTTTGTTTGCAGCTGAATAAGCCTCGAATTTATTTTACTACTTCTGAAATAAAATCTTGTTTAAAATAAACTATTGCAACGATACTCAAGAATTTTAATTACAAGACTACAAATTCATGAAATGAGTTCAAAGAAGTAAACATGTTTAGATTCAAAATTTATTTAAAAGAAAACTAGCAGCAAACTGAAAGCTTCGTTTTTATTTAAAACCTTCTCTAGTTTATGCCCTTTTGAATGGTAGGTCACATGCGATAACAAGTCATTCAATGCCTGGTGAAAATTAGGGATGCAACAGGTGCGATGGTATTTGGACAATAAATTTCACAGTGCACGGGTAAGAAAAAGTTATTCTATTCGTTGGCCAGCAGGGTTCCCGGACCTGACGTCTCTTGATTTCTATGTTTTTGAACATAAGAAAGAACTAGTGTACGCAACAGAGGTGCCTACGCGAGAAATTTTATCGCATTTGTAAGAATCAGACAAGAAATTCTTCTTCAATCAACAACCATGCAAATTAGAGAAAGGTTTCCTGTCTGTATAAGAAATAGAGGAGCTGAATTTGAGCAAAATATGTAAATTCTTTTAGGTCTTGTGTGTGCAATAAAGTTATTAGTCTTTTAAAACCTTTGTTTTTTCATTATGTAACTTTCTAATAAGCCACTAATTTTTTCCTAATAATTTTATAGACATTTGCAGACTTGCACCCATAGTTTTCGCCACTTGAATGATTTGTATCACATGTATAAATGTAAAAGTTTTTAAATAAAAGCGAACCTCTCAGTTGTTGTTAGTTTTTTTTTTTAATAAATTCGGAATTAAAAAATTTTACTAGTTTCAACTTATTTTAAAAATTGGTTGCATTGTAACTGAAATTCTTGTTGATCATTATATGAAATAATGTTTTATTTTAAACAAGAATTTATTACAGAAGAAAGGGAATAAATTCTGCACTTAAACAACCATAAACAAAATAATTTTAGGGACTTGAATGAGAGATTTTAGGTAATATGAAGAAAAACTTTAATAAATTAATTTCTCAGTAACAGTGACATTTAGGACCTGTGTCACTAGGACCAAAAACCTTGCAAATAACCCCACCAATCCACCAAATAATTTTAACGGTTCATGCGCCAAACACCCTGTATAACAACTACTGTTAAGTACATTTTCTACATCCCTGTTGACCGTACGGAAGGATCAGACTGGCATCACCACTGGCATTCACCAATTTTGAATTTACCCAAAATATCGTCAAAAATTTGATAATTTATGCAAAAATAAGGTTCTTAAAGTTTAGCAAGTGTATTTTTAGCACATTATTATAAAATGAATATTAAGTTCGTCCCCTGTTTTAAAATCGATTTGATTAATTGGTTTCGTTAAATACGTGAGAAAAAAAATACAAAACACTAGGTAAACGAAATTAATTCAAAACTTTATGCAAAAAGCTTTTTAAATGTACATATGAAAAAATCATCTACATGTTGTGTGTTGAGGATAAACATGGTTTTAATAAATAGTTCATTTATTGCACACAACGACCGCCACGTCGCTGTTATCGAGAAATGTGAAACACTCGGAGTTTCGCCATAAAAAAATTAGTTTAATGTTTACCACAAAATGAAATTTATAAAAGAACCCCAAAATTTAAAAAAACTCCGTTTTTTGATTTTAATTAGTCGATTCGAAACTCGAATATTCGATTTTTTTTCGAAATTTTGACTTCAAAAAGGATTTTGCTAGAAGCTTAAAAGTTTTTGATACATCGATATTTTGAGATTATAGTCGTAAAATAAGAAAAATAAAGCCATTTTCGAAATTTAGGGTTGTTTTACTAGAAATTAACTAGAAAAATGTTCTCGAATTTGAAAAATTCAAGTTTATTCCCGAAAAGTTCAAATTTTAATACGAAATTTTTAGACAAGTCGAAATCTAAAAAAAATGTAAATAAAAAATACTCAAATTTTCCTAATTTAAACATTTAAAGTTTAAATTAGAAAATTAAATTAAAAATTAAAATTAGACTAGAGAGCGTTTAAAGCCTTAAAAATTCTACTTTATGTTCAAAAATTGCAATCTTCCTGAATATTCGAAGTTCAAAAGTGAAAGTTAAAATTTTGAAAGATTTTTCAATAAAAATGATTTTTGTTTCAAAGGTTTTACTTTAAAACTTTAAACTTTTACTAAGTGCTATTTTTTTTCTTTAAAAATATTGACTCTTTTTAGAAATTTTTACTCAAGTTATTAAAAAAATTTCACATCGTCACTTTTAGGCCAATAAGAAGCTTTCATTTCAGTTCGTCACTATAGCCACCACAAAACTTCGCGGATGTTTTTTCCTCCTGGATACTCTGAGTGTGATTGCAGCGATAGTTTTTATGTGAAATGCGCATCCATCTGTACGCTTTTTAAATAATTATTGTTACCTTTATCTTTACAAAGCAAAAATGTTATTAATAAGTTTTTTTATCTTTCCTTACTTGGTAAAATGTCATTCTATATTTTTTATATCATATTGGTGTGAAATTTTTTACCGAATCTCCCACGTTCTTAAATTACTGCCGAAAATATGTCCTCGAGTATGAATTTTTTTAGAAAATTCATTCTGTCGGAAATATTTTCGGTAGTAATTCAAGTACAAGGAAGATTACTAGTGATAACATTCTGAATTTAGCCAAATAATCGTCAAAAATCTGAAAACTTATGCAAAAATAAGGTTCTTAAAGTTTTTCATTTAGAACTATTTACTTTAAACACGGATTATTCAACTTTTTGTGAAATTTTACTTAAAACTTCAAAATTTCTAGAAAAGTTGAATTTGGTGAAGTTTTTGTTATAGTCCTTTTTGAAATGTTCAAATCTTAGGTTATACAATTTTATATAAATATGTTTTTTAAACTTCGACGTTAAAATCAAATTTTCGATTTTTTTCTAGAAAGAGTAACTTCTTTTTCTAGAAATAAGGGACATTAATTTCTAAATTTCGAATTTTTTCTCTAAATTTCTAGTTTAGACTCGAGCTTAAGAGAAGTGGAAATTTAAAATTTGAATTTGAATTCAAACTCTAATATATTCGACATTATTCCCAAACATTTACAAATTTCTACGTAAAGTAAAAGAGATATATTACTAAACTGAATTTATTTTGTTTTGACTGTTTCTAAATATCCTACTTCTTATCTTTGTCTCTTGAAATTTGGACCTTTTTATCAAAATTTTAAATTTAAACTGGAAATAAAGCAAATTAAAAATTTCACGTCCACATTTTCAGAGAAAAGTCAAAATCTCTTCGATATTTTCTAATGCTGGCTCCACACTCGCGCCGCGAAATAGCGCGAAAGCGGGTGTGGAGGCTTTCTCGTCTTCGCGTTCGCGCTTCGCGCTGTTCCCTGTTCGAAGTCAATGTTAAATGAGTTGAAATTTCGAGAGAAATTCGACCACAGCGAAAATATTGAGTTTGGGGACACAAATTCGAGAGATAGTATGAACTTCGAAATTTAAACTTGGGATTTCGAGAAAGAAGTCGAAATGTTGAGAAAAATATTTTAAAATTTAAATTAATATTTGAAAAAAAAAACAGTTAAAATGTCTAGGAATACTCGAGATTTAAAAAAGAATCATTTAGCAAGGGAGGCTGCACTTTTCTAGCTGCCATAAAAAAGCATGCCACTGCTTTACAGCAAAGAAGGTTAATTCTAGTATTTTTCATTAAATGAATCACAAAGCTGCTGCAAAATCTCTTAATACAATCGGAAAGTTTTAATTAACAAATTATGTTATCTTTGGATATTGTTAAAATCGTTAAATATTTTTAATATTGAGTAATGAATAATAATAATAACTAACATACTGAAAAAAAAAAGAAACAAGTAAAAAATATTTAAATTTATCAGACTTTTTTGCTATCTACATTCATTCAATCTTTATTAAATCAGCAGTAATTTCCCAGACAGCGAAATCCGCTTTTGACCGTTGCTACAAAGCGATTATTTCCGTTTGATGAAAAGTTACGTTGAATATAATTTATCCTTGTGTATGTGTGTGCAGCTCTAACCAATGGAACGTCATTGAAAGAAGTTGTGAATGCTTCAGTTACACAAAAATGCATACTCATTGTAATACTAGTTTCTGTACCTGTAGAATTCATCTAGACTTTACCTGCTGTCGAATTATTCAAACCGAGGACAACAACGGCCTTTTTGTTTGCTCCTACAGTGTCTCCCTTCTAACGCTAATTGTTTGCACAAAGACAACCTTCCAAGGTTTCAACAAAGAACGTGTTACTTGGAAGTGTAACTTTGCTAAGTTGGAGAACATCCTAGAGGGAAATCAGGTGATTATTTGGATAAGGTGCAAAGGAGATTTGACTGGTTTATGTAATTTAAGGAAGTTTTGTGTTTAATTTTGTATATATTTGCTGTACTCTAAGCCTTATCTTTACACTAATTAGCATGAGATGCGCTAGCCTGAAATTTAAGCATAAAGAGCATATTAGTGGAATATTCAACATTTTAGCTGTTGTTGTATGTAGTCATTTTGTTATTTGTTGATATGTTTAAAATACAACCCATATAGAAATAGTGCTTACTTCTGTGCTACGCGTTAAGGCGAAAAAATATTCTAAATAAATAGGTTTACGAAGGTACAACTTCTTCCCAGATTGGAATGTGTCAATGAGCCACTAAGTAATTCGCCCGCTATCAAGGGGGCTTTTTTAGGAACAAGAAGAAAACCATAAAATTTAAGGCAGAATAGCACAACGACTCAGTATGTCATCCATACAAGAGCCAAATTCTTTCGAAGAAATGGCAGGAAAAAGAGGGCGAAGAGTTGCATCAGCATAAAAAGCACTTTAACTCAGCATGTTAACCATACCAAAAGCGAAACTGTTTCGAAATGAATATGGCACAAAGATAAGATAATGAAGACGGGAAGAGCTCTGTAACTCATTCAGTATATTGGTCCTATCAGAGTCGAAACTCTTCTGAATTTTTTTAGTATGAATGATTACTTAGTTATTGTGCCCTTTCTGTTTTGATTATATTGTCTTCGGGTTATTTTCATTTGGAAACAGCTTGGTTCCTAGTATATGGTTGGTGCACTTAGCTACCGGACTGTCCTGTTTTGAAAGCATGCTGCATTTCTTCTTCTCTGCATGGTTGACATACCGAATGTTCTTCTATCTTGAATTTGCTTATTCTCTTGATCTCCAGGAAGCCTTCTACGCTGAACAATTTTAGTAGTCCAAGATACGGTCCAATTCCGTAAGAGGTACTATTTTTTGAATCTAATCTATAAGCATATTTGCAATCAATTTAAACTTTTTAGTTGTTTTTGGCTATATAGGCATTAAGGTAGTAAAGGTAGGTAGAAGGAGCAATGCGATCTGAATTGGAAAAATAATTGAGATTCTTTGTAAAGTTTAGTTTGGTGGGTAATACTCTAACAGAAAGAAAATTACATGATGCAGGATTTTAATAACCACGATGACGAGCCAAAAGCAGAAAATTGTACAAGTTTTTTGTAGAGAGAAATTTCGTATGAATTTCAAATAGACATTGAGGTTTTCCACATTAGAGATCCTATTCCACATTTAGTTACTTTCCTTTATAAAATGCTCCCTCACAGCGTGGTATACTACTATTCTAGCGCACCAGTGATTAACCATTTATTATTGAGGAGGCGTTCAGTATATCACATATCTGCTTTTCGAAATTGAGCCAGACGTTTGTTAACCTTGTTCAAGCGATGGTTTACAAATTACTGAATGCAACAGTCGCCGTATTCTTTAGCTTTCACTTCGTTAAATAACACAAACAATATATATGACATAATCCTCTTAAATGGGCACGTATATTGCATTTAATTGTAGCATGTGCAAAATTGCTGTTGTCGAGAAGGCATCAATGCATCATACGTAGCAGTCGATGAAGCTGCTCATTTAGTTGATTGGTGTTTTTATTAATCAAGAAGCCGTATAAGTAAAATAAATGTTACCTATTAAAATGCACCATGGCTGGTTTGTATTATAAAACCGCTAAATGTACCGGTCCCGTTGCTTGTGTCCACCTTATTTGGATAAGTCTCTGTACTCCAATGCAACAACTCTCTTCAACCATATGGTCAAAGAAAGCAGTTGAATGATTTATGCGGAACATGTTTTTAGTTTTGCTTTGTGCAAAGATGTAAGCAAATATCTAGTCGTTTCGAGTGACTATTTCAACCTCCATAATCTTGTGGTCTAGTTTTACAAGGCGAGTATATTATATATTTTAACAGTTGTAAGCATAGAGGTAGTTGTAAGATGAATAGATAAATATGTTTTATCTCTGTTTTGAAGACCCAAAAAGTGGGTAAAACCCTGCTGTCAAATCTTATTTTCGAGGAAAGTCTGATTTTAATAAATGATTTTTCCTAAAATTGATAACTATGTTTCGTTATGCAACACAATTACGTATTTATTGGATATTGGAAATACCTAGTTGATGTGGCAAAAAAGAAAAATTTCTTTCTAAAACTTTAAAAAAATGATTACGACGGTTTTCATTGGTTTAATACACTTCTTATTAATTTACATTGATGAAGGTACATATGCTGCAGTGCAACAATTTGAAGCAACTGGAAATCGAAGATATATTTTGTATCTATGGCAGGCAATGTGGATGTATTTGACGATATGGAAAATGAAGTATTAATTAGTACGTACATGTAATAATAAATATAATAATAAAAATAAAAAATCATAAATTATCGGTTTGAACTGATATATAATCACCAGACTGACATGCTACGGGAGACGTCACTCGTGCAGTAAACAAAACTTACGATTTCTTGACTGCTTTATGGGTTTATTCTTCATGGTAGACCCTTATTGACCGGAAATATGTTTTTTTCAATTTATTTAACATTTCTTCGGCCCAGTTTGGAAATATTTAAATTTTTTTTTATGGTTTGTTGACAATTTTCTAAACAATTTTTGAAATGCGACTACGTGATATTTAAATTTATTAAAAACGTCACTTCATGACAGTTTACAAATTAAGAGGTTAGTTTATTTTACATAGAATAGGAATAATGAACAGGAGACCATAAAAAAATTAATTATTTCCAAACTGGGCCGAAGAAATGTTAAATAAATTGAAAAAAACATAATATTTCCGGTCAATAAGGGTCTACCATGAAGAATAAACCTATTCCTCTAACGGAACGAACGGACTCCGCAAATGGCAAGTGCTTCTAACTACCAAGCTGAATGGATTTCAGCGGTTAGGAACGGTAGTCACCAAGAGCATGTAAGTTCGACCCACAAGTGTAGTTCAATGCCGGAAGGGGTATTAGCCCTCGGAGTAGTTGTTTCTTGTGGATCGGGCTTCAAATATTTAAATTTTTAACACAGTAAATTTTTAACACAGTAAATTGATGATGAAACGTCTATTCATGTTAAAATTTCTTTATTTTTCTTTTTTATATTTTAAAATTTTTTTTATTTTTAAGTATTTCTTCCTCATTGTTCCCTTTTCATGTTATGCACTGCTGACGAGCTCAAATGAGAGTGAAACATCGATGTCCAGTGCTACAACCTTTTTTATGTATTTTTTTATATTTTCCTAATTTATCAAAATAACAAAATTTAATTTTTTTTTCACATCTAATTTTTGGTGTCCTATTTTTCATTATTCCTATTCTATGTAAAATAAACTAACCTCTTAATTTGTAAACTGTCATGAAGTGACGTTTTTAATAAATTTAAATATCACGTAGTCGCATTTCAAAAATTGTTTATAAAATTGTCAACAAACCATAAAAAAAAAAATTAAATATTTCCAAACTGGGCCGAAGAAATGTTAAATAAATTGAAAAAAACATGCTTTATGGGTATTTGGACTAATTTTTTGTTATTTTCTCAAGTTAATAATGGGCAATTAATTGATGGTGATTTTTTAAAGTGTATACAATGTGAATTTGCCAAGAATTAATTAAGTAATGGTGGGTAAAATCGTTGAGACATCTTTTGTTCATTTAAGAAGCTTATAATATGACGTAAGTAGTATATTATTTACTTCTAATTTTAAAGGTAATTACATACCTACTCATGTTTATAAAAGTATGCATAATGTGGGTCACAGTTTCCATACTTTTATAAATTATCTAATTTGCAACTGCCTCAAGTAAATGTTTTAATTTTAGAAAAAATGGTCACGTTGTGCTTTGGTATATGGATATTGGCGTCAATTTGTTTATATGTCTACATTAGATTGAACAAAAAGAAAATACTACAGATGCAGGAACGGTTCCAATGGTTTATTACTCGTAGAAGTAGAAATAATAGAACCGACAGAAGGAAGTACGTAGTCGTTAAGGAAAATGGGGAAGTTTTATTTGAAATATATCTGCGGAAAAAGATGAGTAGTTGAAATAAAATTTTCTCCATTTTATTTGGATGTGGACTAAACTGGCCAATTTTAGTATAGAACAAACGCGCCTGGTACTTTATTCCTGTGATGGTATAGAAGAGTATGAATTTATAAAAGTAAAGCAAATATCGCAACTTTAAGACACCTTTTACTCAAAAACGTTTTCAATGTTCAATTGGCGACCTTATATTGTTCATATCGTATTATCCATGTCTGGAATTTATTTATGGAAAAATACACTTGGATATCGCAAAGACAGAGACTGGTGTCAGTCTCTTTAGACAGAATAGTATGAACTTCTACCTGCCATATCATATTAAGTTTCCTAAATTGGATAAAATTGACGGCATCTTTTCTGAAAATTTAGGATTAATGCTAGGATAGCACCGAGAGCACTGTTATGTCTCTTACTTCTTTTCTGTTGAATTCCGTGAAATGGGGTTATTTTGACATGCCGGATTACATTGATAAATATTGCGTTTGGTTTTTAAATTTAAATTGCTAAGGTTTTGAGTACGATGATTTGACATAGACTTATCAAAAATAGATATGCTTATGTCGTTGAAAAAAAAACATATCTTAGGTATTACTTTTTAACTATTTCAAATTCTGGAATAACTTTGAAACTCAGGTGACAGAACATTTTTAATCAAAGTGATCCTGTTACCCGCGTAGCAAAGCCATGGATATGGATATATTATGGATATACATCCAATATTTATTTACGAATGAATATTAGTGGTATATCAAAGTATATCCATATCCATGGTTTGCTGGAATGAAAAGTGTTATTACAGTGAATTGCAACATACTTCTGTAAGAAATGAGACCATAGTAAACATACTGACTGATAAAGTGGAGAAGTTGTGGCAGATTGGTGGTGGGAGAGGGGGTGGGGTTGATTTAGCTTTCCAAGAGAGTAATTAGCCCTTAGTTAAGAATCTAAAATATATACTTATGTAAAGGGTTTTTGGGACTCCTTTTATGTTGGAGAATCATCTTTTTTCTTGGTAAATAAAAATAAAACTGATCTGGAGACCTTTTTTTGTGGTCCATAAATATACAAATCTAATGATAATCTATTAATTACCTACAATTATTATTAAAGTTGCATATTAGTCAATAACAAATATTATCGTCGACATTTTTTTATTACCCAACAAAACAAACGTACCTCCACTATAGAATATATAAGCTTGGCGTGAAGACAAATATCGAAGAAGGGGGGCGGCAGTACGCCAGATCGGATGACCTAACTTTGCCCCTGGAGAAAACTTTTACCCAACATAAAGTCTTCACTAATATTTAGTCAATAATACGCTCTGATAGTCTAAAGACATGTTAAGTTTCAACACGATCGATCTAAGAGTTATAGAACTATCAACTAATTTGATTTTTTCTTGGCCACTTTGAGGGACTAAACTCGAAAAAGACATAGATGAGCTGGCAGAAAAGCACAATCTAATGCAAATATTTGCCAAGTTTAAATATGCTTTTCGGCCCTTCAACAAATTGCTGATTAAACTTACCCAATAAGGTCGCAGTATTTATTTAAAACTTTGATAAATATGTATTTTTTCTTCCAAGTTAATATAATCTGCATGGAAAAACATAAGTAATCGGCTTGTGAGAGGTTGTTTTTTTTTCCACAATAATGGCGAATGTGCGAATAAGATTTTTATTTCCCTTCGAACCTTTAAAAACTGTTGAAATAGATTTCAAATATAAAGCCTGATTCCTTTAAAATTACTAAAAAATATTTGAAAATTGTTCATTGAAAAGACGAAAACACCGATTAGTGGAAAACCCCTCTCCACGCTCCTAATAATAACTAAATTAGAAACTATGTATTTGTATCTTTCAGAAAAATATTGTAAAAATTAAAACATTTTTTAATGTTAAAACGAATTAAATAGCCCATCGCGGTTACGTTAACAGGGCACATTCTACATATATATTTTCATTCAAGCTGAACCATTTACCTTTTAAAAAAGGAATCAGCTGTCCCATCACGTGACCAACTATGGTTAGTTGGCTCCCTCATCCTCAACATTCCATCCAACTGTCTGAAAGGTGACGGTTATTCATAAAGGTTTGCGCGCCAGGCCTTTTTTCTTTCCTGTTTCCTATGGAGGGTTTTACTCCGATGCTAATTCAACGGTCGCAACAACCCTTATGTTATGAATATTATTATCTTGACTTGTGCAAAAAACGACCTGCTATATTTCAGACTGAATATCATTTAGTAGTATAGTTCGTTATTAATTTTATTGAATCACAAAAAAGTAAACTCTTCTTGGGTTTTGGTTATACTTAAAATTAATTTGAACAATTCGTTAATTTTGATACAAGATATATTTCTTCTGGGATTGGATCATCCCAAAAAACTACTAAAAGTGTTTGACGTTTCGCCCACCATAGTAATGGGTTTCTTTAGGAACAAAAGAAACGGTAAAATACAAGGAAAATATACAGAAAATGAAAACCTAAATTCAAAGCAGCAGAGCACGGTAATTCAGTATGTCCACTCACCATACCAGAGGCGAAAACCTTCAGAAATGAAAATTGCTACAAAAGACAAATTGCTTAGGCAGAAAAGCACGGTAACTCAGTATGTTCATCACATCAGAGGCGAAACTCTTCTGAAATACGTAGACAATCAACAATGGCACAAAAGATAGATAAGACAAGAGCGCGAGTATGTCCCCCATACCAGAGGCGAAATTGTTCTGGTGGGCGAAACGTTGAACACCTTTAGTAGTTCTTTGAGATGGTCCAATCCCGGAAGCAGTATATCTTGTACTGACTCTGGCCATAGAAGCCTTCCTTACCACATATACATTTTGGATTTAAGATTGACCTGAACAATAAATGAATTTTATTTAATTTATCTTCAATTTAACATTTTCATTACTGCAAAGGCAATCAATAGTATTAGAAAAAAACACTGCATTAAGCTAATCTCTGCTAGAAATTGCCAAAAACTATTGTTTTCAAAATTCCTAATAATAGGTTAAATCAGTCGAGCAACACTATTAGAACGATAATTATCTTAATGTTATATTATATTTTCTCTTATTTAAATTAATATTTTAGTGTTTCATAAAAAATAAAAACTGGTGTAATAAATTCTAGACAACGCGGGTCATGAAATATTAAGTAACGAATAAATATACAACTTCGATAAGATGATAAGATGTGTTTTTGTTGCATATTTGTTTTGCTTGGGCATACCGACAATGTATTTTTGTTTGCGTGCTTTAAATAATTTGATTGGTTTGTCTAGTCGTGTTGTGTTTGTTGAATGATATATTTTTCTCGGTTTAACGCCACAACGAATTCTCACTTGTACCTCATCTATTAGGGTGTAAATTTGCTGAAAGCCAAGAATAGTTTCGTCGACTTAAAAGAACAGTTATATTTAGACACGGGTCACAGATTTTCCTCCAAGTTCAAGAATGAAGTAATAAAGCGTCGCACTAAAATATTTGTTGGTAAATGTAAATAAGGTATTGTTAGAAACTTTATATATCTTTTGAATTTGGCGCATTAAAGCAAATAGGAGCATCGAACAATCAGTCATTGATGCGTGGGTCTTACGCGTCGACTGAGTGTACGAGAGCTAGACGTAAGTAAAACTCTTCAAACTGTTCATGCGCAACTCTGTTCCATCAACAGACCAGCCGCGAAGCTTAAATATTTTTAAGAGAATCTAACACGGCCAAACTGACAACATTCCGCTCTCGGAATGCCCTAAAGACTTTCTTAGCTGTAAAAGAAAACATTATGCACATGAACATAAGCAAATACTTTTATTTGCCATCATAAAAAAATAGAAGAAAACAAAATCAAACAAACAACAAAACCATAAGTACTTAAGCTGGTAAAACATGTAAGCAATAAACAAATTGACAAACGAGTAAACTAAATCGGAACAATAAATATTCTTATCGTTCAGCTTTGGGTGCATCCATCATCTCTCTCGTCACGATGTCTACCAGTAAAATTACTTTGCTGAAACAAATCAGCAATGTTTGATCTGTTTTAAATTTGCAGAATTTAGGAAACCCAAAGGCTTTAAATGTTCTCTATTGTGATACAAACAAAATAAAACATTATTCCAGAGCACGATGGAAATACTAGGTCTTAGAGATGTGAACACTCCGTTGCGCCGCGCAATTGCGCCAATTCGCTTCATTGCGTCGACTGAGTCAACACACATTTTAAATGCGCTACAGCGCACAACTCATTTGAAGGAGTACCGATGCGAGGTGCGAAAGCAAGTGAGTTAACTTATTGTTAGTGCACCAAAATACTCTGTTGCGTTTGAGTTACTGAGTTAACTTAACAAATTTCTAGGTATATTCAGAATGGCTCTTTTTAATTTTTCTCTTCAGATACGATGGGAGCCTTACTTTAGAGCAATTGCGCTTACGATTGAACCTCCTTTTAAAACAAAACATAAAAAAATATTGATGCTGATTTAAACACGCTAGAGGCACTTGGTTACGAAGGATTAACATCAATTAGATTAGCTGTTGACGCGATGGAGGCACTGGCCTGCGATGGGTCAACACTAATCCACTTTGATGTAGACACGATGGAGGCACTCACGCCTGCGATGGGTCAAACATCAATTAGATTAGCTGTTGACGCGATGGAGGCACTCGCCTGCGATGGGTCAACACTAATCCACCTAGATGTAGACACGATGGAGGCACTCGCCTGCGATGGGTCAAACATCAATTAGATTAGCTGTTGACGCGATGGAGGCACTCGCCTGCGATGGGTCAACACCAATCCGCTTAGATGTAGACACGATGGAGGCACTCGCCTGCGATGGGTCAAACATCAATTAGACTAGCTGTTCTGTTGACGCGATGGAGGTACTCGCCTGCGATGGGTCAACACTAATCCGCTTAGATGTAGACACGATGGAGGCACTCGCCTACGATGGGTCAAACATCAATTAGATTAGCTGTTGACGCGATGGAGGCAGTCACCTACGATGGGTCAACATTAACTAGTTTTCATAAATAAAAAACAATTATTGATGTAAACACGATGGAGGCACTCGCCTACGATGGGTTTAACATCAATTAGTTTTTAGGTAACATTTCCGGCAATCGAATTATGCAATACCATAAAATTATAACTCGATGGAATACCTTCAAATTTTCGGTGGGTTATATGAATCGATATATAAAATGGCTACAAGACAGATAACACCAACATCTAACACGGCATGGTGTCTCCACAGCATTTCAATCGTATCAAAACTAGATAAAAATTACATTTGGCAATGACAAAAGGCGTACTGCTGTTTAAACATGAAAGGAAAATCATCTCATCATCATCATCTGAAGTTTTTAACTGATGGATTTGATCGGAAGGTGAAATATGTGCGTTAGTGGAAAACATGATATTTGGCATGTGACGATCCAAATACGCAGATCAAACCATTACGGATTAAATTCCCAGATCAGATTCGTTGGTGTATGACCTGCGAATTATTTCATCGTTTCACGTTTTCGGCAATTATCAGTTTATCAACATTGGCTTGTACTATGAAGAATATCCATGTGATCCACTGAAACTAGTATGGAGGCTGATGGAGGTAAATCAGCTAAAATAGTTCGAATTTAATATACGTGCACTTCCTTTCCAAACACCAATTTAATTGGAAAGAAAAGAACCTGTAGTTCTGTGATATTAATTATACGAATTGAATCTTTAAAAGTTCGGTCATCCTGACGATTCATCGATTTCAATATAAAGAAGCTTGATAAGAGCAGTAATGTTCGATTTGATCGTTTTTCCTATGTATGTATATCATACGTTACTTGCACTGATTGATTTAAAAATAGCACACTGAAAAATTACGATTGTTTGTGTAACAATCCACAACATAAATTTTAGGGGTACCATAACAAGAAATGTATTTGTGCAACCTCTTTAGCGCTGCATGTAACCAAGCATGGTGAGGAATTCTGCATTGAATTCTCGTAGCGATTTAAAAAATTAGCAAATTTTAACCAAGATGCTTTAAGACAGTGTTGAAAAGACATAGTTGAAATCCCGAAAATGGGCACAGCATGGGGCAATTTGGTTTCAAATAAGTTAACACGTAAATTGGGAATAACAAGTGTTTCAAGTTCGTATGTGTGATTGTTGGATTTGGCTTTCCAGCTGTGCTCGCTAAGAGCACTACCTTAGTCTGATGAGCCTATTTCTGAAGAGAAAAAAAAAAGAAATTATATCGCCACATACTTTTGTTTACATCCTTGTACCCATCTAGGTGTCTATTGAGAGGTTGAGACAAAAAAACATGAACATGTCTGTATGTAGAACAAGACCAAAAATAATTAGGTCATTAAAGAATAGCAGGGACCAATATAAAGGTCACATGAGTGGTTTACCTTTATCCCATGCTTTTAAGTTCAGCTTTTCAGCATACGTTTTGAAACAAGATAATTGTCGGCTGTTTGTTTACTTTAGAAGGAAACCGATAATATGTCGTAACTAGACAAAATATTCGGTACTCACAAAAATAAAATCGAGTTCTACACTCACTTCAAGAAATTCGATAAATACTTTTCTACAATGAAATGTGTTGAAAATGGGGTGTATGAACGATTCAGTTCAGTAAAATAGCACACTTTAATTATAGGGCCTTTGTTTTCATAAGAGGCCTCGGAAGGTGTGTATTGTGTCGACAAAATTTATCACCAATTTGTCTTCGAAGCAAAATCTTTGTCGTGATTATTTCCAAATACATCTGGTCCATTTTACAACACACAAATTGATTCAAAACAAAAAATTATATTGAGTCTATTTTAAACGGGTGTTGAGTCCGTTGAGTTAGGTAATTATGTTCCTTTTCTAAATACATCGAGCCAAAGCGATAAAGCTTTCAGCGTTTATGAAGGGACGGACGAGGGCAGCTAGCGATGGCATATTCTCGATGTCGCGTCGCCCAAGAATTCAAGAGTGTTTACATTAGTCCCAGTTGAAGTTTCTAAAACTATCGAATTACATTCGAGGGTGTCTAATATTTTACTTTAAGATAAACACCGAAAGATTTCCACTTTCACGCTTTAAACGTGATTTTCAATAAAATGAATTTCGTGGACCACTACAATGATGTAAAATGTAAGATTTAGTTCTTTAAAGTAACAATCTGCTATCAACCGAGGGTACTCGCACAAGGTCAGCGATCTCAGGGGTCAAGTACGATAGGAATGCTGAGGGTAAAAAATTCTGGCAATGCACCGAAATGCGGCGGCTGGGTTGAGGCATTCTTTCGGGGTGATTCATTGGGAATGTGTGGGCTCGGCTAGCAATCGCTAACATTGATGGTTAAATGTTTAATTTCTATCAGCTCGAATTTTTAAATACATAATTAAACAAAATTACAATTAAATCATCAACAAATGCTGTAAAGCCAGAATTATTAAAAACTGCCGTACGCATCGCTAATTCATATTTCGAATAGGCAATTATTTTAGTCAAACAATCAGAAGAATTAGGCGTAAAAATTCAAATTTTCCATTCTGGCACATTTGACAATTCGACATTTCAGTAGTACAACGGTACATAATCATGTGTTTCCAAAATTTAAAAACTTGGTGCGTCAGCTTGTAGTTGCGTTCTATAAAACAACTCCAGGTTTCTTCTGCAAGTTACCAGGCGGCAAAAATAAATGATTAAGCTCTACTTACAGTTTCTCTGTCAGACAAACCAAACTTATTTTTACACCCCTCGGTGCTCACCAACCAAGCATCTGAATCAAATCTGAGAAATGCCAAAATCTAGGAGTTGTATAACTTTCATTCACAATAAAAGTTTATAAGCACAAAAACGACACGTTGACCCCACACCTGATGTTAGAAACTTTATATATCTTTTGAATTTGGCGCATTAAAGCAAATAGGAGCATCGAACAATCAGTCATTGATGCGTGGGTCTTACGCGTCGACTGAGTGTACGAGAGCTAGACGTAAGTAAAACTCTTCAAACTGTTCATGCGCAACTCTGTTCCATCAACAGACCAGCCGCGAAGCTTAAATATTTTTAAGAGAATCTAACAGTATCTAGTCTCAGCTCTTTTTCTGGAGGTGTAGATAAAGAAATAATACATTTTTATTAATTACAACTAAGGCCCATCGACTGTCTGCGTAGAATTCAAAAGCAAGTGTCGTTTGGTATTTGGTATTTAAAAGATATTTGAAATTCCTCTTCTGTAGTGAAGTAAAAATAATGTCAATTTTTTAAAAATGTTTAAGAAACTAATTGGTAGAAAAAAATTATTCTGCTCGGTGCGAAATTGTAACCAGTTCTTCTGAGGCAAGACAGTTGTTACCGACTAGAATGAAATTAAAGTACCGTTTTAGAAGTTCCTGCGGTGGTACCAAACTCTGCAATACTGGTGCATTATGACATTTTTAAATGAACAGGGAAAGGAGTCACTTCCACTAGAATTGAATGCACAATTTACATAGAACCACTTTAAGAAAAAGCGTAAGCCAATCTTTTTATAAAAAAATATCGACAATAATATCCTTTAGTTTGTTTACCAGCATATCGAAATTGATGTTCCCTAAAATATACATACACCATTTCATCATTAGAATATGTACAGCAGTTCAACATTTAGTATTTTTGTGATTATGCTTCGTATTTTGTGTTATCCATTCATAACAGAATATGATCTACATGTAATAATAACTTTTCGCAAAAAATGAAAAGAAATGAAGTAAAAGTTCGCGTCTGAAGACTTAAAACAAATCAACGAAAAGGTTATACTTTAAAATGTTTGCAAAACACTGCTTTAGTTAAAAGTGTAACAGAATCCATTTATGAAAAATTTTGTGTCAGTTCCGATATTTCCTTTTGCATTAAAGATAAAAAAATAAGACAACACAAAACAGCTGATATATCCACGTCATCAAGTAACGCATATGTCTAGTAGAATTTTTTTACCTTTATATGAAAAAGAAGTAGGCGGTAGAGTGGTAACATATGGTAATGGTAATGAAATGACTTGCCTTCGAGTTCAACCAGATAAAATGTTTGACGTGCTGTGACAAATGAAGAAGGAAATTGGCCTGAGTGGTTACTCATCAAAACTAATTAGATCTGTTCATATGCGATGATACTGTACACTGAGACAGTATTAACTCTCAATGACCCGTTGCTTTTCATAATTACGCCATTTACAGCAATTATGCTTGCCGGATATGAATTAAGTGCTTTAACTCAAGCCAACATGTTTCGTATTTACCTAGATGAAAGGACAACGGATGTAGGGAAAAAGGTTTTTCATTGTGCATGGTGACCGTTAAGCTGGGGTGAAAATATTTTAATCTTTGATGAAAATACTAAAAGATGATTATGATTTATGCAGTTTTACTAAAATTGGGGATGTCTGTTGTTTATCAAATGCAAAATCACATTAGGTGCAAAGACATGTGATAATAATTTAGGACCAGACAAGGTAGACTCAGAGCAGCATGCTACTGCCAAAAATATTCCACCTTGAAAAATGTATGATCTTGATCTATTAAATAATTTTAGATAACAAATTTGAACTCAATCCACCACACACTACCATACCTTAAACAATCAGGACAAAAGCCTAAAACAAGAAATAGGACAATCAGGAAACTGGGCGAGGTAAGCTGGGGATCCGATGCAAACACCCTATGAACTGCAGTATAATCCCTCGTGTATCTGGTCAGCGAACACTGCTCTCTTGTATGGTCCAGATGCAACTACCTCAACAAAGTAGATGTTCATCTAGATGAGACAATGGGGATAGTGACTGGAACCCTTAAATCTACACCAAACCCGACTTACGACGCCAACAAACGACAGCGCGTGAATGGGCCAAGATCAAGAGCCCATCATCCTCCAAAGATTTACCTATTCACGAAACACTGAATAACCTGCCACATACCAGGCTAACATCTAGAAAGCCAATCCGGGAAAACAACCACAACCTCACCCCAGAAAGCTATGATTTAAAAGAAGAATGGAGAGTTCAATGGATATCCCACCACGGCCGAGCGACAGAGGGAAAGCCAGATCCGACCACCACCCCCGCAGGAATGAACCTCTCAAGAAAGATCTGGAGCTCCCTCAACCGTATAAGAACTGGACATGCCGTGACAAAAGCAACACTTAACAAGTGCCCTGCCGTCGGTTCATGCGACAGTGTTTTGGGATTTTAAAGAAGTTGTGCACGGTCGATTTTCTGCATGAACGTCGTATAGTTAATGCTGCCTACTACGGCCAGCTCTTGGATGAAGCAAAACGTGCATATCGGCGGAAGAGGCGCGAATTTTCGGTCAGAAATGTGATTTTGCTTCACCACAATGCCCGCCTCCACTCAGTCAATCTGACACATCAAAAATTAGAGGAAATGCATTGAGCAAAATTAGAACACGCTCCTTATAGTCCCAACTTATCACCATGCGATTATCATATATTTTTGGGCCACTGAAAGAAGTTATAGGAGTTGAGCGATTCCATGGTGATGCTACATTTGTACGCAATTGGTTGCAAACAGGCCTTCCTTCTTTTATGATGATGGCATTAAAAAACTCCCAATCCGTTAGGAAAGATGCATAACAAAATCAGGAGATTATGCAGAAAAATAGTCATTAACTTTCATATATGTATTTTGTACCAATAAATTTAAAAAAATAAATTCTGGTTCATACTTGATTTACCCTCGTATATTAGATATTTGCAATAATACTAAAAAACCTAATTTTTGGGAAGCCACAAAAGTTCACAAATATTTATAAGAGTGATAATTTACACTCATGAGCGAGCTGCTAGATTTTCTTAACAAACCTTAAATAGAAGTTTCAGATGAGAATTCGGATTAGGTGAAGTAGATGTTTGTGATTCATGGAGCTGTTTGGCATTACAGCGGCTAAACAAACTAGTGGCGTAAGCGGCGTGGATTTTTTATATATTAATTGTTGTATTTATTGTTAATACAGTTTATTAGTAATGAATTTTAAAGAGTTCCACACAGTAAGGGTTAAACATGTCAATATATTAATGCCAGAATTATTTCTGATAAGACAGATAAGGAAATTGTAGAGAAGGAAAAGTTTATATTTGACGTTGCAATTTTCTGACGATGGGCAGATAGTAGATCTATCCGATATTGTTCAATTACTAAGAGAGTTTTAATTTAAGTTTTTCAGTGATAAGACTGTTGAGTTCAGCGATTGACAAATCGATCTAATGCAATGGATGCTTCGGCAATCTATAAGAGATTGCTAATCCTTAACAAAAAGTAACTGAAAATCTGGATTTGTGGAAGAACCAACTGACGAAGAAAAGGTCAATAAAAAATGACTGAGATTACCCCAACTTATCAAACAAGATACAGAAAATATTTGTGTTCTTCTTTAAAAAATGTATTGAACGACAACATGACTTTCCTTTGCCTCCGGTATGGTTAACATATTGAGTTACTCGTCCTCTTCCTGTATCAGCTATCTTCTCTTTTGTGCCATTTTAATTTTGAAAAACTTTCGTATCTGGTATAGTTGACATAGTGTACTCTTCGTGCATTAACTATCTTTTGTGCCATTTTCATTCCGAAACAATATCTTATCTGGTATGGTTGGCAGAGTGCGTTACTGTACTCTTCTTGCATTAATTATCTCTTATCTTTTCTGACATTTTCATTTAGAAATAGTTTAATCTGTTTCCGTACTCTTTCTTTATTAAATATAGCTTGTCTTTTGTGTCATTTCGGGAGAGTTTCGTCTCTGGTAGAATTGACTTGTTATTGTGACTTCCTTTTTTTTTGGTGCAACGGACTGGTCCTTGGTTATCTTCAAAAATTGAAATACTACTCTTGTTTTCTGAAACCAAGAAATATAAGAAAACACAACAAAGGTTGCTCTAACGCGTTTCGATAGCCAAGCTCTCATCTTCAGGATGATGAAGATGATAGTTTGGCTATCGAAACGCGTTAGAGTAACCTTTGTTGTGTTTTTTAATCTGTTGGTGTCAGGGGACAAGATTTGTATTTCAATTATTGTGCTTTTCTCATTTGAATCTCGTTTTTCTTTGATTCTACAACCTTTGCAGATGATTTTCGCCCCTGTCATGGTTGACATGCTGAGTTATCCTATTCTTCTGTGTTAATGTATTACTGCTTTATTATCTATTTAGTGCCACTTTCACATCGGAAGAATTTCTTCTCTGGTATTGGTTGACACACAAAGTAACTCTTCTGTATTGCGTTTAGTTTTTCTTTTGTTCCTGGAGAAGCCGCCTGCTATGGCGAGCCAAACGTCAAACATTTTTAATAGTTCCTTGACACAGTCGAATACCGGAAGAAATATATCTTTAATCGACTTTGGCCTTGAAAATCTTAGTTATTATAATATTTTATTTATTTGACTGTACTAGTACTTATTGTTAAATATAGTTAATGAATATAATTAGTCTTGTAAAATGTTTCCATGATGTTCATAATTTTTTAACTATTGAACATAATGCAATGTTAATTAAACTTATTATTGATACCTATATGATATATTCTGGGCTCATGTGATTCTGTATAAATATTTTAATTTAGAAAGACGCAGAACGCGAAGAAGCTTCTACTTCACAACCTTACATTTTTTTTTAGATTTTCCATAATTCAATGGAAGAAAACCTACATGCATCATCGGACGACCTTCAACATTCCCTCTTCACCGATTGTCCGGTAAAACAAAAACATAATCAGACGGAATGCATGTCGGCTTTGAATAATAGGAGATTTAACGTTTTATTTTTTGTAATTCCTAGCAGGCCTGCCGCGGTCGTATATTTTATGGCATCCAGAGATACAAGGTCGCGGCGTTCTTAAGAAGTTCGAATCCCTGGTCTCAGGATAATCGAGTATCTTTAAAAGTTCGTAATTGATATTAATGGATCTGCTTTTATCGAGCTCATCGATTTAATAAAAGCAATAGTATAATATAATATGTTTTATGTATGACATATAGTTATAGGTAGAAGTAGGAACATTTTTATCATTTCGTTATTGAGTAGTTTAGTGTTTTTCAACTACTTTACATATACGCAAATTGGCTTTTCAAAAAGGAACAACAGATTAGATAAGAATATATAATCAATTTTAGAACTTAAAACATAAATACCAACATAGTAGAACGTACTACTGAATTTATCCTAGAATATAATATTAAGTGAATAAATGTGCTGCTTTTTATACAATTAGTTCAAGAGTCGTTCATTTATTTTAAACCAAAAAGTTATTTTTACTTCTTCTAGAGTTAAAGTCATAAGTTCCAAATTGGCATAAAAGTTTTATTTACGTATATTTTTACGATATAAGTTTTGCATTGCAGAATACTTACGGACTGTGACCTTCTTAGGGTCAAAGGCTGTGGCTCGTTCTTCCACCTTTCCAATCTTGATCTTAAGACTTTCCGATCTCTCATTGATGGCCTTAAGTTGGTCCCCGAGTTCTGTAAATATGTCGTTTGCGACAAGCACCAACGAAGCGAGTTGTCGAAGAGCATTACTGAGTGTGTTATTAGTGACCGCTTCCAGCTCGCCATCGGTTATGCGAGGCTTACCATCTTCGTCCCATAAGTTGGCCCTACTTAAGTATTTGGGCTCGATGGTATGCTGCACGAACGGCATTTTCACTAAACAGCACTACAGTGCACCACAAACATTTTAAACTTTTCACATTTCGTCCGTCAGTTTTTCGTGAAGATGCGGCGATGTTTCGAATAAAAGAGTGCGCTCTGGAGCGCTCTCGGTTTCCGACGAAGAAGCCGGCAAACGAATGGCATGCGGTTCATTGAGGTGCGCTACGAACCGGATTCCCGCTGTTCTTTCATTCAAATCACCGGACTTGCGCATCCGTCAGGTTTGTTTACATTATTTCTTATGAGGAAGTAAATTATTACGTGACATCTATCGGGCGGTGTCCAAACTTTGAAAGCATCAATAAATATTTCTGTTAGCTCCAGTTTGAAAATGAACATGCCAGCATGTAGAGGGATGCTTTTTATAGGCTTTGTTCTATTTTACTATTATTTGGAAATATGTGAAATCTGAAGGTTTATTTAATTACCCATACAAAACAAATTATAACATAGCCCACAGGAGCAGAAAACCCATACGCATTTTCGTATTCTGTCAAAGCTAAAGTGCTAAATACGGTTCGGTCAGGCCCGGATTTAAGGCGACTGGAGCGATTGGGCCCAATAGGGTCCCGCACTTGAAGAGGCCCTGCATCGCTACCAAAATTAACAAAAAGGTATTTTTCGAAATTTAAAACAAATTACTTTTGACGATAAAGGATAAATTATAAATTATTTAAAAAATTAAAAATATATTTAATTTAAGTTCGAATTGATGGATGAGATTTATTATTGTGTTTATTATAAAACTAGGTGCTGCCCGCGGCTTCGTCCGCCAAAATGTTAACATTTTATTTCCTCGAGGTTTAATTTTCTAAAAAATTTCCCATGTTAGGCATTGTCCATTTCCGATGAAGTTATTAATTGAATCTACTTGCCAAGTCAAGGTTTCTATATCCAGAGATTTAGGTTATGCATTGGTCCACCAATAGTTATGTTCCTTAATATTACGTATAAAAGGTAATAAAACAAAACGGTCTAAAATACCATTAATAAAAAACAGGCAGCAGAAATAAAACTTTAATCAACTATACAAAATTATAAGCAGTTTTGCAATCTTATGGTTTATTAAACTGAGAGATTTCTTTTTGTTTTGTTTTGTTTTGTTTTACATATGAACTCGATAACAGCACAAACATTATTTCATTTCTGCTAGCTGTTCAGCCAAAAAAAAAAACATTTCTATTTGAAACAAAAAATATTCCTGGCAGGAAGGTTGTCATAAAATAGCACGGCAGATGACGCAGTGATATATACAACGCAACACAGTTTTCCTTTTATAAAATTTGTTCAGATAAGTCCAATATACTATAATCAGCTGTCCAAAGTTACAAACAATATACACAAAATCATAGTTTGTAAAATTAGTAGAAATCCATTTTAAGCAGGGCTGTCCAGACAGTTGATAACAACAAAAATGGAACAAAAAGGCTTTGAAATCGAAATTGCTTTAAAAAATTAAAAACTTTCAGTCGTAACCTAACATTTATATTTTTTTCTCGAAATGCAAACCATACAGCTCAAAGTTTCGACTTTAAACTCCACATTTTAAAAAAGAAAACTGGGAAGTTTGATTTCAAATTCAAAATATTAATATTTCTGATAAAATTTCAAGTATTTGCTTAGAATATTAAATTTACCCTCGAAATCTCAATTAACAATTTTAATAGTCTTCAAACCTCCATTTCAATTTCAACATTTTTACTTTTTCAAAATATTGACTTCAGTAGAAATTTCGAGTTCTTGAAAAAAAAGGGTTTTTTTAGAATTGAAATTTTGATTTCAAAGTTTTGCTATTTAATCCGATTTTGGGAAGGAAGTTGAATGCTAAACTCGAAATTTGTACTTTTTTTAAAAGAATTTTTGAATTTGCATTTTATTTAATATTTAATTATATAGATTGCCCTGCAAAAGAATCTAATAGGGCACCGCAATTATTGAATCTGGGCCGGGGTTCGGTTCTATTCATGATGTACTCCAGATTTTGTTCAAAAAATGATTCGATCATACCTACTGACCATTTAATTTTCCCTTAACTGCAACTAATTTTAGGAATAGAATTAGAATTCTGTAACACGTCTGGTTCCTTATGTGTAGATTTTATTTAGAAATGTCGAAATTTGGTAAAAAAATTAAATTACTTTCCAGAAAAATTTAATTTTGAGAAAATTTGTGCTTTCAGATTACACCCGAAATGTTAAACAAAAGCAACTATTTCAGTACTAAAGTGAAATTTGGAAAACATTCAGCAGATCTAGAAAAAGTCGAAAATTTGAGTTTTTAATTAAAGTTTTGGGGAAATAAAATAAAAACTGAAAATAAAAACCCATGATTTTGTAAAGGAAAGAAAACCTTGGGGAGAGTTTATTTTTTTAAAATGCTCTATTGGGGGTACAAATGGAAAACCGCCGTTTTTTCTCACGATTTGAGACTTCATTGTAAAAAATTCGTTACATACTCATTCTTCAAAATAATTTCCATCGTTAGTTACAACTTTTTCCCATCTTTCTGGCAGCTTCTGAATTCCTCGGCGAAAAAACTGTACTTCTTTTGACGCGATCCATGAATCGATCCAATTTTTGGCCTCTTCGTAAGAACAAAAGTGCTGTCCGGCCAGGTCATGCGTCATCAATCGAAACAAGTAGAAATCAGAAGGGGAGAAGTCAGGAGAGTACGGCGGGTGAGGTAGGACGTCCCATTTCAAAGTTTCCAGGTATGTTTTCACGACCTTGGAAACATGTGGCCGAAGTATCACCTTGTCGTGCCTTTTCGAGTATTGTGGGCGTTTTTCTTTCAGCGCTCGGCTCAAACGTATTAGTTGTATCCGATAGAGGGCTCCTGTAATGGTTTCGCCCAGTTGCAATAGCTCATAGTACACTACGCCGAGCTGGTTCCACCAAATACACAGCATCGGCTTTGAGCCATGAATGTTTGGTTTCGCTGTCGAAGTTGATGCATGGCCGGGAAGTCCCCACGATTTTTTCCGCTTTGGGTTGTCATAGTGTATCCACTTTTCATCGCTCGTCACGTTGCGATGAAAAAAACCCTTTCTTTTTTGCCGCTGGAGGAGTTGTTCGCACGTGAAAAGGCGCCGTTCGATGTCCCTAGGCTTCAGTTCGTACGGCACCCAACGTCCATGTTTCTGGATCGTTCCCGAGCATTTTAAGCTATAGGAAACGGCTTGTTGAGTCACGCCTAATGAAGTTGCAAGTTCTTGTTGCGTTCTACAAGAATCTTCATCCAGCAAAGCTTCCAATCCTCGAACTTTTTCACGGGTCCGGGATGCTCCTTGTCTTCCACGTCATATTAGCCATTTTTAAACTTTTGAAACCATTCCCGACACGTTCTTTCACTAATAGAACTCTCACCATAAGTTTCTACAATCATTCGATGCGCCTCAGCTGCATTTTTTCTCGAATGAAATGCAAAAAGCAACACTTCCCGCAAATGACGCTTCTTAGGCTCGAATGTCGCCATTTTCACGTACGAACAAAACAAAGCACAGTAAAAATAGACAAACGATATGATGTACAGTTGTTGACCGATGCCTCAGCTTGCTATATGACGTTTCTGATCGGACTTTTCTAACGATTTTCAATGCTTGCGCCACCTCTGGGAAAACGGCGGTTTTCTATTTGTACTCCAGTTTAATGTCGAAATTAGAACTAACTTGAAATTTTGGAAAAAAAAAACTGGAGAGTGATGGAAATACACTATGTAATAATAATTACCAAATGAAAAAAAATACAAGTAGAACTCGAAATTTTTTGGTGTATGTCTATGATGTTAGAAAATTTGTAAAGAAATCTGTTCAATTGTTGAAGAAAAATTTGCTTGTTTATTTTATGTTACAGTTTCACGACATTTTTTAGAATTTAGTTATAATATTTAACTACATTTAAAAATTACTGTACTCTTGGGACAAAAATTTTACAGCTATGTCTTTACTTTTTAAAATAGATATTTTCAAAATATGATTTAATTATTTAAATTTATTAAAATATTGCACTTTTAATTTGATTTTTTACCAAAGCATGCACAATGGCTTGTATCGACCCTTGTAGTAAACATCTCTGGCAATCTGAGTGTATAATAGTGGCGTACAGCCACATATTTAATAAGTATTAAATATACAGTGTGTCAATTTGAAAACGTACCACCTTTAATATTTTAGTTGTTTTATAAAATATGAAATTAGGCAAAAGTACGTTAATTTTATTTTCAAGGGGGGCATATTTTCAATTAGCTTTCAATCAAATTACATCAACCCTTGGGCTAGGGCGGAGTCAACCTCTAAAATCTTAAATAAAAGGGGAGGTTGAGCGATACCCCATTTGAAAATTCGTTCAATTGCCCATTTAAGTATTCAACATACTTGGCCTTTCTGTTCAATAGTTTTCGAAAAATCAGGGAAAACCCCTAAACAAGACATAGGTGCGAAAAACAGTAATTATATCGATAATATTTAAATTAATTGATTAAAATGCATGAAACTGAAGCCAAATAGTCGTTTAAAGTTTCCTTTTGCTTTTTGCTACGAAAGAATATTTAAATTCTTGGTAGAAATAAAGAAGGAAATAATAAGGAGTCAGTATCAAATGTTCAGAGATAAAAAGAACGTAAGGCATTCCCCACTTTTTTGTTAAATTTTCTATTCTTTATCTTCACTGTAAATTCAGTTCTGCTAGTTTAAGGTTGTGCGATTTTTAAATTGTTTGCAAAAATGGTATACACACTTCAACAAAGAACAGAGATTATTTTCATTTATAGAGTATCTGGAAGATGTGCTAGAAGAACGGCAGCAATTTTCAATGAGAGAAATCCCCATAGAAATTTAAATCACAAGTATGCCTTGGAAATTTATTGAAACTGGTTCCATTTTCTACAAAAAAAGAAGAAATAGACGTGTTTTAAAAGAAACAGCTCAAATAGAAGTTTTAAGCACCTTCACTATGAACCCGACCACCTTCGTTCTGTAGCTCGTGAAGTAGGAATGTCACACGAAACAGTATGGGAGCGCTGAAATGAAATAAATTCCATCATATAAAATGCAAATTCTTCAACAACTTTTTGATGACGATTTTGACAGAAGAAGTCAATTTTGCGAAATAATGATACACTACATAAATAACAACCAAAATATTTTGAACAACATTTGCTTCAGTGATGAACGTTTTTCCTTAATGAGCATGTTAACAAATAGAATTATCAATACTGGAGCGATGAAAATCAGCGACTTTTTGCTGAAGATAATTCACAGTATCCAGAAAAAATTATCGTATGGGCTGATATACTTGGAAATGCAGTTGTTGGACCTATATTCATTGAGGGAAGCCTAACTGGTGAGCGCTAGTTAAATTTTCTTCATAATATAATAGACCCCTTAATAAGAGATAATTTAGAAAATCAAGTTGATGAGGCTGATAATGTTGTTTTGCAAGAAGATCTTTGCTTCCAACAAGATGACTCCACCGGGTTACTTTCTTCCGGTTAGGCAATGCTTAGATATTAGATTTATTGGCAGATATATTAGTAGAAGAGGAGCAATCGAATGGCCACCATGATCACCCGATTTAATGCCTCTAGATTTTTTCTGAGGGGATATCTATCATTTATTTATGAAACACAGCCATGAGATTTGAAATAATTGAAGGGAAGAATTTCAGCTGCGTGTAGAGAAATTAAAATAAAAGTTTTTCACAACGTTGGGGAAGAGTAGTTCTCCAGAAATTGCAATTTTTTGACAATATTTTTACAAAAGACTTTTTGCTTGATTTTATTTAAATAAGTGGTTCATAAGATGTCTAAATTTTTATTGTATGTTAACTTGAAGCGGCCAGTGAAATAAATTGATATTGTAGATTTCAAAGGCAATTTTCAAAAAAGTGTATGCAGGGGACGGAGAATACTTTCAGGGGATAGACATATTAATAAAAAGAAGTAAAAATGGCAGTTTTAATAATAAACACACTAAATAGAAAATTAAGTTTCTTTTGTTTGATAACTAAACACGTTTTTTTTTGTTTATTGTTTTTAGATTCATTATGTTTTCTTTGAAATAGACCCATTGTTTGTGGAAGACTTTTTCGGTGTTACAGTTCATTTAATTTGCTTGGTAGGGCTTTAATGCAAAATAAGTTGTATAAGGTTATGTGTAATGCATAAACGTGTTTCGTTTTTTGGCGCGACAATCCAAAATGGACGTAATTTGCAAAACAAGCAAGAACACAAGAAAAGCTGATAGTAACACTCCTAGTTTTTAAAAATTTTCGGTGCAAAGATTGTAGGATGTCAGATAAATATGCCTTCTGCTTTCTTATTTTACCCTTCACGACATATTCTTTTTTCACAGCATACGCTCTTCTTCCAAAAATACGTCTACAAATTTTTGCATGCGATTCACAGAATTGAGAGCTTTTCCTTTTTAAGACCCACATCTTGTTATACTTATAACGTTTTTCTTTAAATTGCACTACATTTTCATTTTTACAACATCACCAAAAATTATTTTTTATTCCTGGTGGGTTCTCAGGTTTATAGTATTTTTTTAAAATTGTTTTACAATAACCTCACGAAATTTAGCTTTTTTTTTCTAGTTAAGAGGTTTTCAGCCACTTACAGAAGTCTTTTTTCTGGAGTAGTATAGTTGTTTATGATTGGATATACGATGAATTTATTGTCAAAAGGCGTTCAACTTTGCCTTAAGGAATGATATTGCAGCAATTTTTTTTAAATTTCAGATATTTCAAGCTTTTTCCTTTCTCTTCTGCTTCCTTCCTTTGCGTCATTCTTCTTACGGATTGTTGAGGTAGACTATTTAGAGGTGATATTTTTGAACACGAAAGAGCAGCTTCTCTCATACAGTTATTGACTCTTATCGATTCTGCTCTCTGTTTTCTTCTGCATTCTCTCGTATTCTTTGGAAAATCAGCTGAAAAGATGTCCCCCTTGAAAATAAAATGACGTGTTTTTGCCTAATTCCATATTTTATAAAACAACTGAATTAATAAAGGTGGTACGTTTTCAAATTGACACAGTGTATGCGCACAGCGCCATAATAACGTAACAAACTGTTACGGCAAGCAACCCGGCGGGTTCCATATGGCAGAACTCCGTCACTGATAGAAATAGACCACGAAGAACCGTTAATAACTAATCAAGTTACATTATTCTGTACAATTGTTATCAATTTTTTATCAGGTTCATGTAACTAGCAATAAATATTAATTTGTTATGCAAATGTTTTCCAGTTCAAATGCATTTTATATCTTAAAAATTGTTGCAGATAATATAGAAGATTTAATTAGTCGCGACAAATTAGAGAACATGATATTCCAATTATTATGCAACTGAAATCAACAACATAAAAATAATTTTGAAAAATAAAAATTGAAGTCTCGATAAGCGAAATATAAAGGGAACCTCACATAAAACAAATAACTAATTCGCCATGCAATTGCTTATAGTGTGTTTGACAGTAATAACATTGGGTAATGCCCAAATCTTGGGCTACAAAAAGATTATAAATAAATCAGGCTTTATCCAAATTTACGATTTATATAATAATAAAGATATAAAAATCTATCAGCCTAAGTTTAGCGAACGCATCCAAATTGTGCTAACTCAAGACAGTGGCCTTACTAAAGCTTACATTACAGATAATGTGCCATCGGTGATAATTCCTCCAGCCGTACAATTTAAAACTATTTCTGAAATCTTGAAACGATACGAGGGTGTAGTTGATGCTGATAGATACCAAAGGATTTTGGGCCAAATCGAATATTTGGTGATAGATGGTAAAATAGACCCCCTATTTTTAAAAGCATTGGAATATGTGGTGGGACCAGCAGAAAACAGTTTAATTATCGGAGAAAATATTCAAGAAATATTAAGCAGCGACAATCGTCAAAATGTAAAAGATCAGGAAAACCTAAGGAAGAATTTGGCGATAAAAAGGGCTTTGCATAATTTCCTACAGCGAGTACCTTATCTTAAAGACGTTTGTGATTACGATGCTGCAAGTAAACAGGATGTATTAAGTTCTGGAAAGGAAGAGCTAAAAAAACAACAATTAAATGCAGATATTTGGAAATTGCAGTATGCCCCGGTATGCAAGGTTTTGGCTCAACAGATCGAAGAAACAATTCTTAACAATAACGATGCAATGAACACACATGTTTTCGCTTCTCAAAGTTCTCAGTTTTCCACGTGGTCGCACATTTTAAATGAGTGAGTAAAATTCTTGTTTATATAATTAGAGCTTTGTTCCATACGTATTATAGGCAAGCTGAAAGACAGAAAGAATTTCTTGACACATTATGGCAACACGCATCTTATGAGTCAAATAAGGCTTTTCCAAAGGATATTGGAACCAATTTCAATGACATGAACACTTAAGCTATATATTTTTTTCTCACTAATTAAAAGTTAAAAAACCCACTATGTTTGATTGACTTTTCAGAGATTATTCATTCAATCACGTTAATAAATATACAGTTTATATAATTCGAACGATTGAAATATTATACTTATTTGTTCTTAATTCCGAATACATTTTACTGCAAAAACAATAAAAATTAAAAGCAATTTGAAAGAGTTTATCCTTCCCACATGATGTATGAGATCCCCAATAGGGAGATATCTAAATTGTCAGTTTATTCCATCGGTGCGTTTACACTAGACACTTTATTTCGTACATTTTTCTCTGAGGTAAGTGTCAGCTATCCTGAGAGAAGCTGTCCCAGGCTTTTTTTACGCAGCGGAGATAAATTACTTGACACACAAAATGTTCTACATATTTTAATCTCAGAAAGAAATGTACGGAATAAAATGTATAATGTAAACGCACCTTTACAGACATTAGGTGTCCTAGATTATTCTTTTCTGGCAAGGAAGTTAATGGGGGTTGCATATTCTATTGATGGAGAAAATAAAATGCAAAATAGGAAATTTCTGTGAAGAATATAAGAAATTTACCTCTTAGGAATTTCTAGCCGAAAACGACATTTCGTAATTAAAGTCAACATATAATATTTAAAGTCATCAAGACCCGATTTATAGTGGAGAAATATGAATTGAAATTTGGACAAATAGGAATAAAATTTTCTGGAAAAGTTCACTTTTAAATTTAAAATCCAAAGACTGCCCGAAATAAAAATTAAAAGTTTAACGATGAAATTTTTAGAACAGAAATCGTATTAAAAAATAAAAGAATTGATAAAAATTAGCATTACAATATTCATAATAGTAATAAAATTGTATAAAGTGAATCTCACAACTTGGTTTGAGAGCTTGCAGTTGAATTTTCGACTTTTTGGGTATTAAACTAGAGATTTTTACTTTAACTTCAAACTTACTAATAAAACATTTTTTTCATGAAAAATCTCTTCTATTTGTATGACAATTACTAGAATACATTTTGGTATCCTACTTTCATAGCATATTGTATAGGTTTTGCGCTTCAGTATTTTCACAATATTGGATATCAGCATTGATAATTGTTCTTGGGCGATGAGAATTTATAAACAATAACAATGAGTGACAATTAAAATTGTTTTGACGTTTCAACTTTGGCATGCGTCTCATAGTTTGATTAACATTCATATAAAATTAAAAAAAATGAATGAAAGGGAAAAAACGGTTCGTTTATGGATTTTTCGCAAAAACGAAGGTGAATTACATCTTACTCTTTTACACTGTACTTGAGAGGAACCTGAACTACAATATGTATAAATATTTTAAGGACCTCTGAATCTCAAGCTTGATTTTTTCCAATAAACTGCATTATTTTTTATTAAAAATTTAAATAGGCTGCTATTCTGAGAAATTACGAATTGACAAAAAGAAGATACTTAAAAATTGGTTCAGAATAATCACCAGTAGCCTGATCACATACAAACATATAGATCAACGGAAGGAAAGTCGAATGTTGACGTTAGATTAGATATAATATGGGTCGGACAGGATATGTACATCCCTCTTATCATTGCGACCTTAAAGATCTATTGGGATAAACCCCGATATTAATTGCTTCTAAATCCCAATCTTTTTTCAAAGCCTAGAATTTTCCTAGAAGAAATTTTACTTATCTCTGCATGTGTAACTTGTACATGTTCCAGGTGAAGTAGTCTCCTCTAAAATAATGCTTCGCATATGCAAAGTAAGTGTTCTCCAGTTTCCTTGGCTTCGCTGCAGAAGCGGCAAGTCTCTGACTCCGCTTTGCCTATCTTTTTGAGATGGCATATTAGCACGCAGTGCTCTGTGAGAAGGCTTAACTTCGATTTACTGAGGTCTAGAAGTTCCTTCGTCTTGGTGTGCGAATATGTGATGAACTTTTTCACATGGTTTTGTCCTGAAATTAATTTCCACTCGGATTCTTTTTGTTTCTCTCTTGTTTTGTGGACTTTATTTCGTATATGGCATTTTGCTATACTAAAATTAGGTTCGGGTCCAAGAAATGGGGAAGCTTCACTTTCTCTGGCTAGGCGATCGGCAATCTCATTTCCTTCAACACCTATGTATGCTGGCGCCCACAACAAGGTTACCTTGTTGCGGGCAGCCAACTTTTAGTACTTATAGACAGTCCCACATTAATATGGATTTGACAGTAAAGCTACTCAGAAATTTAAGCACCGCTTGACTGTCTAAACAGATATAGACCCTTGCCCCTTGTAAGTTCTTTAATAGACATTCCCGGGTGCATAATTTTATGGCATGTACTTCTGCCTGAAAGATTATGGGAGTTTGACCTAAGGCTTTTGTTAGCCTATGTCTTGGGCTGTATACGCCAACCCCAATTCCTTCTGCTGTTTTTGACCCATTCGTGTACCGGATAAATGATCCTTGAGATAGTTTAGGTTTTTGGTCAATTCCACTCATATGACGATCATTTATGACCACTTCAAACGAGTGTTCGAGCTCCAACTTGACTTATGTTGCATCAACCGGTTTTATCGTTACCGATGACACAAATTCTTTGAGAATACTCATGTGTTCGATAAAGAATCCTTTCTTAAAATCCACTGCCCGAACCAGTCTTAAAGCCCCCAGAATTGCCTCGTTCTTTACTTGTCGATGTAAAGGGGTGAAATTCAGCATGACTTCCAGAGCTCCAGTTGGACAGGTTTTCATTGCTCCTGTAATTTCAAGACATGCTATTGTACTTTTGTATTGTACTTTTGTTGTACTTTTGCAAGTTTATATTGTGCTGACTTTTCTTTTGTTTTTGGCCATCATACTAACGAGGCGTAGGTAACCATTGATTTGATAACCCTCAGGTAAGACCAGAAGATCATTTTAGGTTTCAGTCCCCAGGTTCTTCTAAAGAGTCTACGGCAAGCTCAGTTTACCACTGTTCTACGTTCGACTACCCTTGTAAGGTGTGTGTTTCAAGTAAATTTGTGGTGTAGCATTAAACCTAGGTATTTTGTCTCACTTGAGAAGTCAATTTGTACTCCGTTCATGATGGGAGCTATTAATAAGAACTTCCTTCTTTTAGTGAATCGAATAATAATTGTTTTGTTTGGATTGACTCTTAGGCCTACCTTCGAGCACCAATTGGTGATGATATTTAGGGCAGTTTGCATCCACTCCATGCACTCCACTGTTGACGTTAATGGCGGTTTTAACCTTTAACAAATAGCATCATTTATCTAAAAAGCTACATTACAACTGATTTGCTAACCGTTTATTATTTGCGAAAATCTGTTTTTATGACCTTTGACCTTGAATAAAAATTTTAGCACATGATATATTGATGGGGACTATTTAAAGGTGTGTGCAAATTTTTAGCTTTGTGGGAATTTTGTTTAGGTTTGGTTTTTTGTGTGTTTATTTTGACTGAACTATAGATAGGAACTAATTTATAGCTTCTTGTATATGATTTCAATGACCACCTTTATATTAAGTTAAGGTAAAAGAGTGTTCTTCAAACGGTACTTAATCTCGGACTGCTGAGATCTTAGAAATAAATAAAATGTTTTTAAGAAAAGAAAAAAATGTGTTCAGCTTTAAAACATAGTTTTTACAGTAGTGGCCCTCCCTAGATTGATGGTTGAGTTGTGATTTTGGTAATTATGTTATTTATCTATCTTAAAATATGACTCCAGTCTAAAATTGTGTAGATTGAAATAGCTAATTATATTTTGCGCATATAAAATTCTAATTAATTATTATTGTATATATATTATATCGGTGGTAATTAAATATGTCAGTCATAACATCTGATGTAACAGTTTGTAATTTTTTAATCATGTTGTTTATACATTGCAACCTTTACCTTTTATCTTATATTTGGTGATATAATTTAAAATTATACTAATAATTAAAAATATAAAGGAATTTCTCGTTTATGCGAAATTAGATTGCATCAATGGTTTTAAAGACGAAGTTGCTTTCTGCATTTTTACTTCATTCCCTCTAGCTAATGCTGATATCCATGGTAACAAGAGAATAACTTTGGGAGAAGGTTGCATTCATATTGAATCACTCCATGGCAGAAAAGCCATGCCTATTGCACTATAACAACAAGCCGTGAAAATTGTTTTAATTGAAGCTGATGGGCGCACGCAAATAACGAAATTGCCAAATGTACATTTAATTCAACAACCTTGTTAAGATTTTTCAGAAGTACCAAGGTGAAATTAGCTCTGATACACAGTGTGCCCCAGTCGACGAGGAATAACATGGGTAACATCGTTATTAGTGGAGATAGAATGTCGGTTAAAAAAAAACAATTTAATACCAGCTTGTTTAGATTTTATTAAGAAAAAAGTGAAAAACGTCATTTTTTAAAATCTGCTGTAACTTCTTTATTTGTAGTCCGACTAAAAATTTTTTTTTGATATTGTTTGATTTGTTTTACAAAAGCTTTATAGTGGCGCAATTAATTATTTGCCCTATTAAATAACTTTTAAGAAAATTGGGAAAACTTTGTTTTTTCTTATGAACTTATTAAATTATTCCATTTTCGAATTTGGTAAAATGTTTTGAGTAATTTGGTATGTTACATGTCATATGTCAAAAGTGAAACATAAGCATCGTTACAAAAGAAACCATAATTATCTTATTTTTTCAAATAATAGACCATGTAAAAGTAAATGCGCTTTTAAAAATATATATAATAACTATTGAACATAAATAAATATTCTTTCGGATGCATATGTATAACTTGATTTTAATGATAAACTAAATAAATTTAACATTTAAAGTTTGTGAATTTAATATGTAATAGACAAATTGCTTAAAAATTGATGTCTTAAATGTCGATAAATAATTATTTTCAATTTATTTCTGTTTATAAAAAAATTTGTTGATATCGAAAATGGTAATAGTGGGAAAGATCTAGAGAATTACAACCTGTTTCAAATTTTCCCTCCATTGACACAAAAACATTCTCCAAGATTACCAGAAGCTTCACAAAATGTACATTTAGAATCAAAAATTAATATTTATGAACATTTTTTACGATATTTTGTTGTGTTAATTTCGTCAGTTTAATTAGGTTTATTTCCAATTTTATGTTCAAATTTAAATCAGTACATTCTCACAATATCATGTATCGCATTACTGCCTCTTTTTTTATCACAATTGTTTTTTATAGCTTCATAATTTTAAAAAAATAACATAAATATTGTTTTTTTGTGACAACGCCTACGTTTCACTTTTGACATATGATTTGTGACATATCAAATTATTCAGAAAATTATACTGAATTCGAAAATAAGAAAATCCAATATGGCGTTCATAAGACAAAATAAAGTTGCCATAATTTTTTTAGAAATTATTCAACAGAAAATAAAATTAGCTGCGCAACTGGCAAGCTTTTTGGAAGCCAATCAAAAATGATATTAGTTTTTGTCAATCAAACTACAAATAAATAACTTGAAGCAGATTTTAAAAAACGACGTCTTTCACTTTTTTCTTAACAAAATCTAAACAATCCGGTATTCAACTCTTTTGTTAACAGCATGTTAATGCAAAATAATCCATTTGCACTGCGATTCACCCCTCTACTAAATTTTTAGTAAGACTTAATTTAATTTGAAGTCGTGGAAGAAACCTACTAGAAAGCTTTACAGATGTAAATGCTTCACATTTTTCTATTCAGAATTTAAAGATTTACCTGTAGACCGAACTTTTTCCAATTGCGATTTCTTCTGTCCCTAGTGTCTCATTCATGTGAAAAGTACCAACATTTTAATGATAAAAGAAACTTTAAATAAAGAGATGATCTGATCATGATATTATCTCTTATTTAGAGTATAATTTCTTAAGATGTAAATAATATATGGACCCAAAAGAAAATGAACAGTATTTTGTGAGGCTATCTTTCTAAAAATGAATTTTACCTTGTCACCAAAAACTGGGGGTGATGGGGAAAAAAGAAGTACAGTTTCATGATGGGGGTAGGTAGTCCGAACACGATTATGTAATAGAGTTCGTGTAACAAAATCAGTGTTGACTAGCGTAATCAATACACCGGGAAAGTACTTACCCATGCTGCTCTAAGCCCATGAGCCCACCAAAGCCCACTAAAGGTCTGTTTTAAACATTCCTTGCGTTGATAACACACAACCTTGCTGGATACTTCAACGAGAATAAGCATTAAAAACTAAAATCGAACAACGGGTTGCTACATTAGAAGCCCAGAGAGTTTTACCCCTAGTTTGGTCTTCAGTTGGTACAAATCCTTTAATGCGTCAAAACGTCCTCCTTTGGGGCCACCAACAAGTATCTCCAGAACAAAAATTTTGGGTTGGTCAAATGGCTCAAAATGTTGATGCCAGTACAGTTAAAGTAAACTCGTGGGAACAAATTTTGTCTGGATAAGTGTTGAAAGTTGAAATAATTAATTATTTATGAACACCGGATTTTAAGTAATTAATTTGATCCATAAAGTCCGACGGACGTTTTTCGATTTCCCGATCCTATTAGCTGAATTATTGACCAACAACATATCTGTAATATTTTAGTAAACACGAGAAATAACATATTTTTATATCTTTAACTTTTTTATAGATCACGAAGGTAGCATTAATTTGGCTTTAATTATTTTGTTTTCCTTTTATGACATAAGACAATGATGCAAATAGAGGAAATAGAGAAAAAATAGAGAAATAATAGTGTTAAATTATCTATAAACTTTATAGTAATAGACAGGGTCAGTGGGAAATCAGACCCCAACAGAGAGAAATGTGTTATGCCGTTGCTGGACATATTCACGTGCCAGTAAATACCTGGGTTCCAAATTCTTCAGCTTACTACTTAAATAACCACACTGACGCTTATTAGTACCTAAAGAAAAACACAAATTATCCATCTGGTTTACAGATGGATCAAAGACTGCATATGGGACTGGAGTGGGCATTTATGGCCCTAAGTATAGGTTCTCTAAAGCCATAGGAAAAGACCCAACTGTATTTCAAACTGAAATACGAGCAATAGAACTCTGCGCCTACGAGTGTCTTCGAAAAAACATGAAAGAAACAGAGATCTACATTAACTCTAACAGTCAAGCGACAAGAAAGGCTCTCACCAGCTACATTGTCAAATCCAAACTAGTTTGGGACTATCAACAAATTCTAAAGCAATTGACTAAACACAACAGGATCAACCTTAAGTGGGTGCCAGGCACAAATGAATACAATGGAATGAAGCTGCGAACCAACTTGCTAGAGAAGGATCTGCATCGTCATTTCTTGGACCTGAACCGGCTTTTGGTTTTTCTAAAAGTCAAATTAAAAATGAGGTCAAAAAATGGGAAGCAAGGTAAATAACTTTCCACTGGAGATCATATCCAGGACTACGACAGGCGTAAAGGTTTATATCTGGAACGCTTGAAAAGACAAAGGTTTACTTAGAACTCAGCAAATTTCAATTGAGGATACTAACCGGCTTCTTAACAGGACATTGCCCTATGAGGTACCACCTCAAGAAAATGGGTCAAGCTGAAACAGACTTATGACGCTTTTGCGCAGAAGCTACGGAGACTGCGCAACATATGTTATAGAAGTGCGATGCGCTTGCACGTAAAAAGCACGTCCAACTCGGATGAAAGTCCTTGGACTTCTCAGATATGGAAAAACTCAATCCCAGGTCCATAATAAACTTTTATAAGAGTTTGAACCTGGAAACTGCGTAGATCAGGGTATGCACAAAAAATCTCCTTAGGTCGAGGTGCGGGGTGGATGAAAAGAAACACGAAACGACCCATACCTAATCTAATCTAGCAGTAGATGGGATCAGTGGCAAATAGGACCCCAAGGGAGAGAGAAATGTCTTATGCAGTTGCTGGACATATTCATGTGCCAGTAAAGACCTCGGCTCCCATTTCTTCAGTTTGCCATTGACTACCGCGAAGTAAGTACCTATTTATATTTTTGACATACAAAGGGTGTAATTTATGTAGCATTGCTGCCTTTGAAAGCTAAAACTCTCATTTTTAACGTAAATATCAAAAATTTTAAGTATTTTAATGTGTAAATTAACTCTTCATTAATCAGCTTGATGCCAGTGTCACATTTTTCGATTTTTCTACGAAAAATAAATATTTCGCTCAAAATTTGGAAACTGAGGGTTCTTTGGTATTAATTTAATTTTTTTTGCGCAGCACTTAGAGAGCGGTACATATGCTATCATTATTAATTTTAATTTGTCTCAACTTTTTTTGGCAGCAAACTTTTGCGACTTTCTATGAACATATAGCCTACTTTTTAACAGGTCAATATTTATTTCGATGAGATGTATGATGTACTTAGCTTTTATAAAATTTTTAATAACTTCATGTAACGCCTAAGAGACTCACCAAGTTGTATTGAGACAGAAAATTGAAAATTTCTTAAAAATTATTACCTTTTTTCCTTAAAAAGCTGCAGAAATATGAATAAAAAAATCGCAACAGTTTAGTGTCAAAAAAATTGAAGTAAATTAAAATTAATAAAGATAACAACAACAAATTACGATTTCCCACCTAAAAACCACCGGTTGCCCAAATTTTGCTCGAAAAATTTATCTTTCGTGAACGTTACTTAAAAAAATCGAAAACATCCAATCAATTTTAACATCTTATATTTCAAAAGTGAAACATTAGATTTATATAAACTTTTTTCTTAGAATTAATTCTGGATTAGACCATTGGGATATTTTAACGAACTTAAGTAACACCCTGTATGTGCAATTTCCTGTTACCTAATTTATTTATTTTTTGCAGATAGCATTCATCATAGCTCCAATGTTATAGCACACATTTACTGATAAGAAGAAATTGATAACATTAATTATGGTTGTGTTTGAATAAATCTATTCAAAATTACCCTTGCAACTTTTTTAAATCTGATAAAAATAAAGAAATTTATAATAATTAACTAGTGTTGGAGAAAAATTTAATTGTATCATTACAGTTTTAATTTTTGATTCCGATAGTAGTAGAAATGAAGGAAGTAAACCATTAACTTGCGTTTTCCACAAAATTTATTAACAAAGCAACAATATTGTACAACATTTATAGAATATCCATAGTTTAAAGAAAATTACAATAGTTACATTCTCTCATATAAAATAATAACTTAGTTTTTATTCAATATACATTAGTTGTTCCCATACAATATTAATATGCAACAAAGTGATTGGTTAACATGGTGATCTTTTACTTAAGCTATGACTTATTGTATTAGTTTTTGATACATAGTTCTTTTTTTTTGAAATTATGAAAATAGTTTTTGTTTTACTTAAAAGGAAAGCGTAAAAACCCTGTAAGGTGGATCCACTTATTGACCTGTGATCTAAGATAAAGTTATAAAAAATGTGTATATGCCAATTATACCGGAGAGCATGGACCAAAGGAAGAGAATCCAGAAGGTACAGCTTAGATATGAATGAAAGGTAGAAGAGTTAAAGATTAGTTAGTAGCTTTATTCAAATGGTCGGTGTTCATTATACTGGCGGTCCCATGTTATATTGCCAGGGCCGCCACTTGCCCTTATCGGCCGTTCTTGGGCAAACCTGCAAACTTCAAAATAACAGTCCCTTAAAGTCAATCAAAGTCATATTCTTCAGGATTTTTTCCTCGAAATTTCGATTTTTTATGTCGAGATTTTCGTTTTTTAAATATTTCTGATTTCGTTTTGACTTCATAATTAACATTTCAGAAACCGAAGTGAAAATTTGAGTTTAAGATTATAGTAATTCGAACATTAAAGACGAAATTTCTGAAAAAAAAATGAATTCTAAATATTTCTCAATATGTCAAATTTTACTTTTAATTATATCTTCAATCTGTAACTTTGATTTTTGAGTTCGAAATTTTTCTCGAAATTTCAAATATTTTCTCGACATTCCGACTTTAATTTAACCCAGAACTTTCGACTTCTATGTATACCATTCATATAGTTTTCGTAATGTTCAGTATTCCTTCGTCAAAAAATAGTTTGCTTGTTAAAAGCAGTCTTAAAATATAGTTTCCGGTGACCTTAAAAAAACGTGTTCTACAAAATAATGTCATAATATTTGTCTGTTAGAATCGCTCGAAAACCAAACGGAAGGAAACTCAAACACTTATTATTTTTGTCACAAACAAAACGTACCCCACTACAATTAATTTTTAATTTTTGTGGCATCCTAAAGCCGTCCGATACAGTGCGTACCTCCCCCGAACTCTTCCCGTACTCCTGGGGGACTCGTGTCATACTTTTATAAACACTGATCCAATTTAACATAATCTTGTTTCACTTTACAAAATTTTAAGCTTCATATTAAAAATTTCAGAAGCAAAGTTGAGGTCTAAATTTAATGCAGAAAGCCCTACTTTAAAGTCTAAATTAAACAGAATTCTAAAACAACCACTCTGAACTTTGTATAAATAGCATGAGAGGGGAGTATTCACAATCTGATGTTTGATGGTAATTACCAGAGAATTACAAATATTTCTTTTCGAAAAGCAGATTTTCGATTATAAAAAAGTTATCCAAAACGTGCAAGAAGGTTTAAAATATTAGAATCTAACTACAAATCGCTCTGAAGGAGTGCTTCCATCTATAGTTGAGTCAGCAATCATAAATATATAACTCGATTCAGGGGCCTTTAGTATTTTAACGAAATGTAAGTGTAAAATTTAGTTAGGGAATTTTCTAGAAAATTTGGTAAGGGGAAGCGGCCGCGATTAGTGTTGGAATAATCGAACGATTTTCAGAATCGAATAAGTATTCGAATACTTAATAGAATCAAATTATGGGATAACCTAACCTAAATACCTACTAGAAAAATTGTCTCGGCGGCCTATTCGAGGTATGTGGTGGCGAGATATGACTTTCGATTTCACTACTTCCGTACCTATGCCCATAATTGGCAATTCCCTAATTGAATGTATTTAAATTTCTTAATATAAATAAATCTTGAAGTTTTAGAATTCACATACGTATCTTTATTTTTATTTTTTTTTGGATTCGCATATTGGCACTGTATTTCCAGATATTGTTAAATTTCATTATTATAATTGAGAGCCAGATTTTAAAAAGTACTTAAGCATTTCGTTATTTAATAATTTTATGAGAAGGATGAAGCAATAAATTAAAATTAGATACATATTCGAATGCATGAGTGTGCGAGCATAATGCGTAACCAACCATCCCGAATAAAAATGATCTCGAATAAAATACGCATTCAATAATGTATGTCTAAGATCTCGAATACAAGAATCGGGTACAGTATTTAACATCGGAGAAGTTAAGAATCGGAGATATAGCGTAGTTAGGAGACCGATTCTATTCGCTACTCAGCATTCCAATGTTTTGTTGTATCGGACTACCACAATCTCGAATACACATTTTGTATTCGAATACACATTTTGTATTCGAATGCACATTTTGTATTCGAATACACATTTTGTATTCGAATACATATTTTGTATTCGAATGCAAGCAAGTACCCGAGAACTTATGAATCATGCGATGATGAGATGTTGCTTGCGCGAGGCGAGAACCGATTCTATTCATATTCTCACTTCAACTCACGGAGTCTGGAAGTATTCGAATACTTCAGTTGAGAATCGGATGTATTCGAGATCTTGGTAGAATCGAATACATCTCACAACTTGTATTCGAATAGCCCAACACTAGCCGCGATAATAAATCAAACGGCAGATAAGGGCTCCAGAAATTTCGGCAAACGATAAACCTTACCTGCCAAATTCTTCTAGAACCCGGACTGGGACCTATATAAGGTGGTCACTTTTTCCTCAGAAAAAAGTCAGTAAAGTGGGTACAATTCAACAAGTGTTAATAATCATTCGAACCGATAGCCCGCAATAGTGTGTATATTTTTTTTTGCTGCAAGCTGTTAACACACTTTATAATATCGTACAGTGTGATTCACCAAAGAGTGCTCACCTGTTTTTCACAAGCGCCTAGTTGACACTGATCTTTTGATATTCCACATGGCGAAATGATGCGAACGAAATCGAAACAACAAGAACAGAGACTTCTTCTTTCAAAGTTTGGATTACTTATTGCTTTGCTTATACTATTATGACGATGTATCCAACTGGACTTGGCTTAACATCATGACACCATAAGTAATTTTAGCAATAGTATCATGGAATAACATGGGTATTTTGTTATTAGTGGAGATAGAAAGTCATTTAAATGGGCAAAGTAGTGCGGAATGTTAAACCCATCAACATGCTATTGAAAAAATAATTGAATACCGGCTTATTTGGATTTTATGAAGAAAAAAGTGAACAACGTCATTTTTTAACACATGCTGTACCCTTTTTTTTTGTAGTCCGATTGAAAAAAAATTCATTTTCGTTTGTTTCCTAAAGGCTTTACATTGACGTAGTTAATTATATTACTTGTTGAATAATTTCTGAGAAAATTATAGCAACATTGTTTTTTATTACAGGCGCCATATTGGATTTTCTCTTTTTCAGATTCAACAACATTTTCTGAATAAGCTGATATGTCACATGTCAAGATTAATATCAAAACTTCGCCCAAAATCTTTCAATGGAAAGTTAAAAATATAAACTTTGAAAAAAATTCCAATATTTTGAAACGGAAAACTCGTAAAGTAAACATTTTTATAAATTTGAAACCATTTCAAGTTTTATGGTAAAAGCTGAAAAACTAAATTCAGTCCAAAAATCTAAAAAAGCAGGCGAAGTTTTGAGAGTTTAAATGTAAACTTAAAAGAAAGTATAAATTTTAGAATGACTGAATATTTTGGATTAAAAATTGAATTTTTTCGATATTAAAATAACGAACGCGGGAAAAATAATGTAAAATTGGGATATTCCCGTTCAAATCGAAATTACTCACAGAAATTGGTTACTTTCAGAGGAGATTAGTTTAATTAGAAGTACTCATCTGCATATTCTGTGCATGTTTTGCCAAATTATAAACAGCACTAAATTGTTTTTGACATACAGCACTTAATATCTTTTTCAGGCATTTCTAAGAACACGAATATTTCCGAAGTAAAGAATGCACTAAACAAAAAAAAAAGAATTTTGAAATAATGGTAGAACCAGGTAGAATTCCGATCAATCTTATATCTTGTTCGTGTTGCTACAATTTCGCTTGCGACATTTCGTCATTGAAATATAATAAGATCAGTGTTGGTAGGCTCTTGTTATTTTTCGACCTTATAAAGTAGATTTCATAAAATAAGTTTATATGGCCAATAAATGACAAGGCATGGCCTATAAATTAGACTTGTTTCGTTTATATACTGGATGATCCATTTCGTAGTGCCACAAAATGTCAACATTTTTTAAATAGAAACGCGTATTTTTTTTTCACCTCACTAAAAAGTTGAGTTAAAGAGCTTTTCAGAAATGTAGCATACTTTGCAATATATTTTGCACGGCTTTATAATTATAGCCTATTAAATTTGTGAAAAAATGTTACATCTTTTTTTGTATAAAGACGGCAAATATGCTTTGAAATAATTGGAACATGTGACAAATATATTCCAAATTTTTTGATAATGCTTGTAGTTTAGAACTGGCCTTATAGTAATAGTAATAATACTACAAAATCAAAGTTGACAGCGCACTGATTAAAAATAATAAAGTGAAATGTAAAATGATATTATTTATTTAACTTATTATTACCAAACTTATTTACTAATAAACTTTTATGAGTTAATTTTAAAGTAAAAAATACAATCAATTTTCTATGAGGCCACCATCTTTATTAATGCCTAAATTTAACCTTTTAATTATCTGCTCATGAAGTTTGTCGAATATATTTTTATAATCTTTATTAATATTATCAATTTCTACGACATTTTATTCTTAAATTTATCTAAGCTGTTTGCCTTGAATTCATAATTTGACATTTCAAATAGTATTTTTTTTTCCAAAGCCACTCTGGTAATTTTTACACAATATGGTCCAAACGTCTAATTACAATGTTTTCTCGAATTTAATAGGCTATAATTAAATAACCATTTAAATTAGGTATCAAGTATACTACATTTTTGAAAATCTGCTTAAACACACTTTTATGTGGCCTGAAAAAATACATGTTTCTATTTAAAAAAAATTTGATACCTTCTGGTACTGCAACATGAATCAGCTTGTATATAAACGAATATATGCCATTAGTAGAATACCATGTCCCATTTAATGGCCAGTTAATGTTTTATTATGAAATCGACTTTATATATCCGAACAGTTGGTGAGTACTTTTGAGGACACACACTGTTAAAGTTGGTAAAACGTATACCAGACCACTTGAACATAGTTACCTAGCAGACTGATTATTTCTGATTAATACAATCTGTTAGAGAATTTTCACTCTTTAATGCAGGTTGATCGCCCTCGGAAGGTAGTTATTTCATACTCTTTTTGTCACCATTTACAGATAAATATATTCACAAACATACACAAGAATGTTTATAGTTAGAGTGGATATGGATATTTGACAAATAAAGCACATTTAGGGCAAGGTGGGTTAAAACATTTTCCTGAATCTGTATATACATAAGTGTAGTATTGATAAATTTTACCTTCAGTAACATTTACACTGTTAAAAATAAAAAAAGTTAGAGGAAGAACCAGTTCAATTACTATAGAAAGTAAGATCTTGGCTAAAATGTATACATGAATCGAAATGGATGGATATCCATCCGTTTTGCAATTATATTCCATACTTGGAAAGATCAATAACATCCAAACAGGAACTGTTGGTTTAACTATTCTAGATGGATAAATGACTCCACCAAATGTTTAATATATTTACAACACTTTTAAATTTGGTATAATAAAAAGAAAATTAATAGGATCAAGTCTCTATGAATAAACGAGACTTGATCCTTTTCCATTTTCAATTCTTCTCCAAAATGTTCTGTACTAATGGAATAAGGTATTTGACTTATTTTTAAATTGCCTTAAAATATTCACACTGCTGCATTAGTTTAAATAGATTTTTATTTTTCTTAAATAAAATCGTTAACGTATAAAAAAATAGAATTCACCTATTTAAATTGGCGCGAAAACAAGAGCATCCATGTTCAAATAGATGGTGACATCATTTGTAAAGAAATCAAATAATAGTAAGTAACAAGAGTCAATTTTCATATAAAATAATGAGTTTACGTTATTATCCATGATGTCTGCAACTATAAGGACACCAAAGTAACTGCTTATAAAACTTTTCGGAAGCTAAGCTTTCTTTTTAGAGCTAAAAAGTACTTCACATTTCATCCGCTACTCAAAGCCCAAGTTAGGCCAACACTAGAATACTTTTCTCATGATTGGAGCTCAGCTCCAAAGCACACTTTAGCTTTTTTAGATTCAATTCAAAGAAGAGCGATTAGTCTAACTGATGACGAGAGTTTGACCGATTCTCTCGAATGGTTGGTGATTTATCTCTGTTCTACAAGTACTTATATGGAAGATGTTTACAGGAACTAATAGGACTGATTCCCCCAAAGGCAAGAATTTTGAGGTATACAAGATAGTCGGAGACAGCAAATTCCTGTGCGCTCCAGCTTGAAACAGTGAGGACTCCTGTCGACGGAGACTTTTTTCCTATAAAACTTGCAAGCTATGTAACCTTAGAAAATGTAGATTCACAAAAAGTTACAGGCGCTAGGAAAAAAATGGGATCAAGCGTGTCCAGCCTCCAGTCATTAAACAGTTTCTCAAATTTTGGACTCAAACCTTTATCTATTTATGGGCATAGACATGGTGGGACAGGATGTGACAGTTATCTCTTTCTGCCTGATGTAGTTAAAAGGAAGTATTCAGCCAAGACAACTTTTTTCTGGAAATTTTAATTTTTATTTTAGAATTCTTTTTTACTTAAAATTTTGACCTTTTTTTAAAATTCTATTGTACTGCAAAATTTGATTTATTCAGGAATTTTTGATTTTTTTCTTAGAAATGTTTATTTTTTTTTAATTTTTAACTTTCTACACTTTTCAAAAATATGGTCTTTTTTGAAAAGCCACTTTTAAAATACGAACTCGACTTTTTTATCAAAATTTCTGCTTCTTTGAATATTTCAATTTATTCTCCAAACCCGAATTTCGTTTTCAAAATTTGTCTTCGAGAAATTTAGATTTTTTTTTATATTCATCTTTTCAAAGTTCTACAAGTTAATTAAATTAGCTCTGTTCCCTAAATTACGATTTACGTGTTTTCAAAATTCGTCTTTTAAGGGTTCCGTAACTTAAAAGGAAAAAAAAAACCCTTATAATCTCACTCTCGTGTCCGCCCATCTGAGGTTTTGCTCAAAAACTATATAACATAGAAATTTGAAATTTTAGATAGTGTTAGTTCTCGATAACCCACGCAAATATCGCCTGATAACGATTAGAAAAGAAAAATATTATACAAGAAAATGGGATTAATTTGATCTCCGAAAAATTTTTACTTAATATATCGTCTGAGGTATCATTTGAAAGAGCTACTTTTAAGTTGTGTGTTCTTCTAGGTTTCTAAAGATAAAATTTAGATGTTAATAGAATTAACATATCTTGGGCCATAGATTATCGGAAAATTGCAGGTTTTTTCGATATCGTAATAGTTGTTGAGAAAAAAATATTTAATGGAAAAATAGGTGCGGGCATTCCAAGACTTTTTGACCCATAGAATAGTAATTTTGTTCAAATAAAAAACCAGATTTAGCTAAAGGATAGAATACGGATTAAATTTGTCTTTCACAATTATTTAATTTAGATGACTATTTTTGGAGTCAGCACTAGTTTATTTACGCAGTCATTGCGTTTGGAATCGAAGATTTTAGTACCATCTGAGGCGATCTCATAAAGTGCGATTTTAATCTGAAACATTATCAACACAGCTATCAGTTCCATGAATATTTGGATTGATTGTAGAAAAAAGTGTGTATACCCGAAAATAGGCATTTTTTTTAATTTTTCAATTATAATACAAGAAAATTTGGATAAAATTTCAAATTCATACATAGATAAAAATGATTTTTAGTTGGTCTATTAACTGTTCACTGTAGTAATTCGTACGGTGTTCAAAATTTTGATCGTTTTCCAACATTGAAATTTGTTTTAACATTTAACTTCCTTTTGGAATAAAACTATTTTTTTTTTCAATAACATTCTGACTTATTTTCAGAATTTGTCTTTTTTTCGTGTTTTCTTCATGTTTCCCAAAAATGATTTCTGAAAAATTGATTATTTTCTGTTTCTCAGTATTTCGATTTTTTCCTCCAAATTAGTCTTTTTCTCGAAATATCTACTTTATTTTTCTGGGAACCACTACTTGCAACAGTTTTAGTTGATTATATTAGTAGCCAACTAACTGCCAAGCTATCTGCTATAGCGGAACCGGTCCGGGAAAACTAAAATATTTTTCAGTTACTGCGGAATTATCCTTTTGTTAAATATTGTTTATGGGTTATAAAAATAGAATTATTCAACTAATATAATTTTTTTTCACTTCACTCGAAACGAATTATCCTTTTAGAGTGTCTAAGTTAGTTCTTTAGAAAAAATAATTTTTTTTAAGCTCTATATTATATGATCCATGCTTATGAGTTTTAGGTTTAATAAATTTTAAGTTTAATAAGTTTTAGATTTTATAAATTTTAAGTGTTTAAGTTTAATAATAAAGTATTTCAATCTGATTCTTTAGGTAAGTAGAGTTTATGGAAAAATGAACTTTTAACTCAAATTTGTCACTAAATATAAAATAAATAGTGACCTTGTGAAAAAATAATACCTTAAAATTCTGTATTATTTAAAGTACAACGTAGGTCTATGGTCTGTAATTAATATTTTAAGGCAAAAATTAAAGTGCTGCTATATAATAATAATATAATATATAATTTATTACAAATGTCTACATTTTCTAAAGTAAAAATATTCAGGATGTTGCATTTGAGTTTTTTCAAATTTTGGTAAAACCAAGGTACCCGTAAATTAAAAAGGAAAAAGTTTCCTCACAGTTCATCTATGAAATCTACTTAAGAAAACTATTTTTGTACTAAAATCCGATATTAATATTTTATATATTTCGGCAGTTACATTCAACAAAATATAAGTTTGCTGTAACACTTCGTTTATAAGTATCCTGCGTCCCTCTTCAGTCCTCATACCGAAGGGACAGACTGTATGTGTTATTTTTAACTAAAATAAATAATATAATGATATTTGCAGAAATATCAAGTTGTTATTATTACTAGTTTCAGGAAAATGCTTTTTATGTACCAAGTAATAGATATGCATTTCCAGATATATAGAGGAAGTTACAAGAATGGGGCCTTTTATCTACCTTGCATACAATACTTGTACACAATGCTTTCTAATGCAACAACTATAGAAGAATATAATAGATGATAACAGTTAAAAACTTAAGTATTATAAAAAATATTAACCTTTCTTCAGGTCAATGAAATAAAATAAGAAAAATTAAATAATGGCAGTGTGTGATTAGGTAACAAAATGTTAATGTGATGCATAATCCAATTATGATTAGTTGGTTTGAAAACCTAAAATACAACTTTGGCACTTATACCATTTGTAAGCATTTTAAAGTCGCGAGCATCTCTTAGAAAAGTTAAACCAAATATTGGTATGCTAGTCAATTCTGTAGCAGTATAAGCCTTTCGGCTTTAGCGTTATTTTCTTGAGTATTCCGTCTTGGTTCATCTCTATGCAATTGAAAGTAAGATGAATCTGCTTTAGCAGACTCAAACTGTATTATTTTTACGTTTTCCTATCTAGGAAAACGACCTGGGCTATGCATCCGCCTCATGGCAAACCTCCATGTAGTCTGGATGCAATAAAATGTCCTTTATCATGTCCTTCAGCATCGTGTACCTCAGGAGCATTGGGTAGATCTTAGCATTTGTATATTCAACCTGAAAAAATAAATATATACTAAATAAAAACTACCGTAATAACGTTGATGGTTTACACTTGTTTATGTTTTACAAAATATTAATAATGTTCGAACTGTTTCGCATGATTATCAAAGTTATCAAAGTGGAAACAAGTCAGATATTAATATCTTTTTTTTTTGTCCTTAGATCAGAAGCGTTTCCTTTTAATAAATTATTTGTTAAATGCTAGCATAAATTGGAGTGTCAATAAGCTACTAAAAGTTTTCGACATTTCATCAACCATTATAGGCAGTCAATGTTTTCCTGATTATCAACTTACTAACAACTGATAACTGGTAGGTACATTGTAAAACTTAGGATGTCAATATTTAATTTTTATTTTTAGTCATTTATTTAATGAAAGAGTAAGTGTTACGAAATTCTTACCTGAAAGTACGAGAATTTGTTGATATCTAGTTGGTTAGTTATTTAGTGATACAATAGTAATGAACAATAAGTTATTAAAAGTGTCAGTGTAAAGTGTCTTGTCAAAAAAATCAAATTAATAAAATTTGAAGAAAAAGGATTTTGATCAAAATTGTGAAAATCGAAAAATTGGAGTATCGAGCCATTATCAAGTATTTGTATTTGAAGAGGTTAAGAGGTAAACAAATTTACGAAGATATATTTAACATCCTTGACGATTAATGTCCTTTGTAAGCGACCGTAAAAAAAAATTGGAGGTAAATTTTCCATTGAAGACGAAAAGCAATCAAGAAAGCTAGTTTATGTGCCGCCCCTGAAAATATCGAAACGATTCATGATATGACATTATCAGACCGTAGAATTGAGCTAAAACGAATATCTGAGGCTTTAAATATCTCACATGAATGCGTCTATCATGCAGTTCACGTCGATTAGGATATGAGAAAAATTTCTGCAAAATGCATAAGAGTATCGCGTTCGATCTGTGCTGGGTTGGAAAATGGTGAAGACTTTTTTGTGTTGATATTATGGATCAAACTTGGGTACATTTCTATGGTCCAGAAACAAAGCAGTTATCGATGGAACAGAAAGAATGTTCTCCAAGTTCCAAGAACCGTGTTCAAAGATCTGCTGGAAAAGTCTTTGATTCATTTTTTTGGACTGCCATGGAGTAATCATGATTGGTTATGTGGATAAGGGTAAAATAATAATTGGGAATTACTATTCGACGTTACTGACTACTTTATAAGAAAAAATTAAGGAGAAAAGACGCAGAAAGTTGTGCCAAAGGTGTTTTCTTTTTTCAGGAAATGCCTCTGCACACAAATGGCAAGCAATTCGTGATTTGAGGTTTGAATTAATGGAACACTCTCCTTATTGCACCGATCTGACTTCGCCTGACTGTCATTTCTTTCCTGTAAACTGATAATAATTTAAACGGTCTTAAATTTTCTTTCAATGGAAGGGTTATAGAAGCTATGTGGAGCCTTACTTTATAGAACTTACTTTTTTTTAATAGTCAATAGGCATTGGAAGTTCAGTGTAATAGCTTATTGTATTAAATTAAGAGGAGCATATGTTGAATAATGAAATATTTTGACTTTCACATTTTATTTGCTTTTATAGTAGTTTTGTTTCTTTAAGTGTAATCCACTTGCAAAGGATAACCTCATTATGCCTTCAAAGCACTGCGAGTAGGATTCGGAAACAGGGATAGATAGCGACGAACCGCCTTCTTAAACAAGGATAGGTTGTAATTTTTGGGGAAAATTCCTTTCGGTAACGAAGTTCCATAGAAAATAGAGTCTCCGTAGATAGAAATCCTCATTCTGTCAAGCTGGATCGCACAGGAATTTGCTGTCTTCCACTGTCTTGAATGCCACAAAAACCTTGCCCTTGGGGGGATCAATCCTATTAGTTCCATGATAGTACTTGCAGAAAAGAGACAAGTCACCAACCATCCGCCTCTTCTCTAGTGTTCCGAGAGAATCGGTAAAAATCTCATCATCCAATAAGGCGAATCGCTCTTCTTTGAACTGAATCCAAAAGAGCTGAAGTGGGCATTGGAGCTGAACTCCAAACATGAGAACAGTATTCTAGTGTTGGCCTAACTTGAGCTTTGTATAGTGTGAGTAGCTGATGAGAAGTGAACTACGTCTTAGCCCTAAAAAGAAAGCCTAGCTTACTGAGAGGCGGACTTGGTAATGGGCAGGTACATGATCGCCCCAAGGGAAGTTACTGCTCGCATTTACTCCTAGGATAGACAGATTAGATCCAATCGGGAGAATTTTACCGTCCATTAGTATCTTTGTTGCATTATCCCTTTATGTTTTCTTAGAGAAAACAGCGGCTTAAGTTTTTAAAGCGTCGAAGTCGACCTATTTTTTCTTACCCCATTCCAGAATGATTACAAAATCCCTATTAATCATCTGTATCTGCTGTTCCCTTAGTCGATCTGAAGCAGCGACGGATAATGGTTTGTCGTAGAAAAAAGATGACACCAAGCTACTATAATCTGCGTAGCTGTATATAGGATTGGAAGTTAAAGCTAAGAGGTCGTTTACGGGTAACAGAAACAGAGCAGGAGTCAAGACAGATCCCGGAGGCACCTCGCAAACCTCTCGGATGAGATGCCATCGACAACGACCTGAAGAGATCTGTCAGCGAGAAAATTGGATATCAAATGACAGAGTCCAGGACGAAGACCGTAAGATGTTAATTTGGCGAGAAAAGATCGGTGCCAGGCTCGGTCAAAGGCCTTTAAGATATCCAATGCCACGATCATAGCCTCACCATATTTTTCCATAGCTGAGTTACCGATATGAGTAACATATGCCAGTAGATCGTCAGTTGAGCGTTGTTGTCTGAAACCATATCGCCTGTCCGAGATTATTCTATTCTCCTCCAGATATTCGAGAATCTCCACGTTGATAACCTTTTTCATTATTTTGGATATAACGGGCAACAAAGATATAGGGCGATAGTTGTTAGTCAGATTCCTTTTTCCCTTTTTAGGGACAGGCTGCACCCTAGCAGATTTCCAGATGTTAGGAAATACACCTTTGTTGTAAGAGATTGTGAACAGTTTGCTAAGGACATGAGTCAACTCTGGGGCGCACTTCTTAAGAACAATGGCGGGGATATCATCAAGGCCAAAAGCTTTCGAGGTGCCGAGCTCAAGGAGAATCTTCCTGATTGTGCGTTGTCTGAAAACAACTTCAGGCATCGAAGTGCCAATCTTAGGAAGAATAGGAGGTTCTGTCTTTCGAGAACCAATGTTGGAATTTTCAACAAATATTAAGGCTAGCATGTCAGCCTTTTCTTTGGAAGTAGTCTCAATATTGTTATTGTCATCGAGTAGGTTAAGGACTTTTCAATACCTCCTCGTATATCCATTATACGATTAAAATAATCTGCGAGACTAAGTAGAAAAAATCAAACCGAATAAGAACAATGCAACTAGAAAATATCCTCTAAATGGCGTTCTACAGCCCGAAGCTAAAAAATTGAAAGTAAAACACCAAATAACTTCTAATATGTTGGTGTAACAACTAAATTGCCAAAAGGTAACTGAAGAAAGCTATTACTAATAAATAAATGATCTGATGACAAGAAGTAATATTAAATGTCAGGTTGCGAATTACTTCTACAAGTTGAGGTTTGATTATAGCATAATAAAACCAATACATAGTAGCTCTCAATTTACCTATATCGAGATATATTTTTGGTTTTATTGGAAATGCAACTCTGGCAATTTCTTAGGGGAGAGTCGTAAAATTCTCACTTCGGAGTTAGGTCTGAATTGAATTGTATGTAATATTTAACCTCGAAAACAAACTGTTAAGTTTGCGGAACTCGATTTAAAATGGAGCACTCCAGAGACGTTTATGTTGATTAAGATTGAGGTGAAACGTGCGTTTGCCTTTATTCTTAGCTATAATTTTGTCGACCTGAGATGCCGTTGAAACAAAAGCGATTCGAATAACAACTGCAGCACTAATTCGTCTCGCAACCCTTACCTTGACATTATTGACTTGCTAGCTTTGCTAGTTTTATAAGACAAATTTATCCTTTTTAAATACGGAACCAAATAAATACACCCTGCTTGTCTTTGGTTTTTGGGCGTGACCACATTTCACTCATGTTGTGTTAGTTTTAACAGTAATTTGTTTTCAGCACTTATAAATTACCTATACATGGCATAGTCAAGTCAAAGCGAATTTACTTTTATCAACTATAATTTTTGCGATACAATAACTTTAAATTTTCACCTTTCCACCTCTAGTTATCAAAGTTATAAACTTTACCGTTACATTATTGTCACTTATGTTGCTTTGAAGTTAATTTCCATGTCTTTCATGAACTCTTGGTTGGAGCACTGCATATCAAGTTAAGCCTAATGACACAGTTTGTGAAAGCTACTGATAAAAATAGACAGTGTACATATGGGACATTTCACACCAAATCGATCATGTTTTAACCAGACCCTTTTCGACTTGGGTGAAATTTTTATATGTTATACTACTCTACGGAAAAACGTTTATGTAAAATTTTTTTAGATTTTTTCCTCCCAATCAAAAAAAAATTATTCAAAGTTCGCCATTTGTGACTTGTTATTCATATTTTTCAAAGAGCTTTGATTTATTCTGCGTTTAATGGCACAAATCCCATTGTGATATAACTTTCCTTTCTATTATTTTTTTTTTTGGCAAAAACGTTTTTTATTTTAAATATTACTATGCATACTATACATAACATATATTTTTTGGTGGGAACATGAACTTCGGCGAAGTTCAATTTTCAAAAATGTAATCGGTGGGAGCCAATTTCCAGCTTTTGTTCTGTAGAGGTAATCGCTGTTCTGCCCAGAAGAGTTATTCTCACCATTGTCGTGAAAGCTACTGATCCATTTTTTCCTTTTTTTTTGCTATTTTCCCGCATCGGGCAGTCACTGCATTTTGCAGATTTATGTGGTATCCATTGAAAATCCCGGAAGGTGATTTGATTTTTTTTTCGATAGTTATGTTATCACTATCCACCTAAGATAGATGCATAGACCGGCACTATTAGAGACGCTGCGTCCCTGGTGCGTTTTGAGGGCTTTGATAATAATGCTCTTGAATGCTTGCGTTTTGCTGTTTTGTATCGTACACTCCAGTTCTGATATCCCTATGGCCCGATTTCCGAACTGGATATTTTCTTGGTGAAGAGTCTATCCAGAGGACTAGCTGTAGCGGATAAGATGCCTCCTTGTTCTGTTTGACTTGAAGAGAACAACACACGTCGTAGGTCAATTATTTCAGAGAGAAGACGCGACAAGTATTAACAACAACAACTGTTACCGAAACCACGCTAATCGAATTTCCAAGCGGCGTTTCTATGCTTTTTTTTACTAATTTAAATTGTATTATTTTATTATTAACATTTTAAAAATAATAATTGCAGATTTTTATAGACAATCAGACAAGTTTTCCAAAAAATGTGCTACTCGACCTATGTTAAAACCTTTCTAATTCAAATTAAGGGGGCGAAACTCATTCCCGCTATATCCTCGCTAGCAGTTGGTTGCCATACATGTTGTAATAGAGCAAACAAATGTCCTCCTCGCAGATAAATCAACCTGTTTTATGGTTTTAAAATGAACACATTATATATTTGCGTTACACTCACCACCATATTTAAAGAGTTAAAGAAATAAGTGAGTAGGATAAATTATTCAGATGCTGAGATGCTGGATTTTAGTCTTTTGGGCTTTAGTCTTACGAACTTCTTTCGATTTTTCTTCACCATATTTACTCAGGATTGTTTTTTTTCCAAAAGCTCTGCAGTCAAGGGTTTCCTAGATACAGCTTGTTTAATTGACCACCTACAGAAATACTCCTTTTTATTACAGTGGTAAAATAACGGTTTTGATTCTCCCAGTTCAATTCGTCGCAAGGAAGCAAATATTTAAAACTCCAAAACATCCGCAAAATAACTAAAATCGAACCATGAATGGGGTTAATTGCCAGGTTTGTCATTTTAACCCCCGAAAACATTTACACCTGTGAAAGTAGAAACCTTTATATGAAAGAGTCCCTTTTGTGTAACTCCGACTCTCACTAATTTGTATCACTATAAGTAAGAGTTGGCAGGCTTATAAAAAAAAGAAAATCAATCAATTTCATTTGCTTGCCTCTTGTCACTGTTAATGTGCAGTTTATAAATTTCTGGAAACGACCAAAAAATATGGCCTACAGTTATCTACTTATCATTAAAGGAGGTCATGGGCAATAATCAGAGTTAAAAGTTTTTGGAGTGTTATATATTCGCTGCGTAAGCAAGATGTAAGGTCGCGACCGCCACCATTATTCGATTTTTAGCATACACTGTACGCGTGAGCCGACCATACTTATTCGTCAAATCCCTTAAAAATCAGGTGCTTTGTGGATCTTCACGACCCAAGACTTGATTAATAAAGCTGCTATGTTACCATTACTTCAAGATATTTCCCTAACATGCCAAATGGGGCATCTAAATTCAGTAAAATGTGTAAATTGAAGTTGAGATTACGCAAAAACGGTTACGGCTAGCAATCTTTAATATTTTACTGTCCTCATTCATAATATTACCATACGTAATATATTACTTATTTATTAAAATCTATATCTTACGAAGGTTTGGCGGCAATAAATAAAAATCTCTTCGAAAACATTCTTTCATCAAACTATCTTATAGCTTACATGATAAAAATCGTGAGTTGGACATTGAATATCTCGGCTTCGGCACCGCCACGGGTATTTTAATTTTGGAGTTGTATGGATAACACTGTTAGTAACATCTGACAGTTTAAAGAAAATCTATAGAAAAGTAATAGACTGCTGAATTACCTTAATACAATTGATAAATATCAATCGCTAAAGAAAATATGAGATACGTTGTGTTCTCACAATATCAACATAATTTTAACCTTGATCCTAACAATGAAGAATGAGCCGGCCTTGTCTTCGACAGAGTAAGTATGTCCAGGCTGCATAAAGGTTTTTAGGAGTTGTAAAAACATGTTTAGAGATAAAATTACCGTACCTAAGAAAATATACAGGCAAGCCGTGATTTAAATGCAGAAATGTTGTTCATTCCAAGGAAACGGGAAAATTTAAATGCTCGAGTTCTTTTTAATCGAAAGAAATAGTGAATTTATTTAGGTAACTAAACAAAATATAAATTGTTAAGCAAATATAAATATAAAAGTAAATAAATAATTCTCCTCATGTTTCCTTGTACCTCTGTCAGTGAGAGGAACTACTCCTGTCCCTCTGACTGGATAAGTGACAAAGCTGTATAAGTCCTTGAACTCTCTCTTACGAATTGGCGTCAATTTTTTATCAAATATAATCAATTTTTGTACCAAACTAAAGTATCCAGCTCCTATACGATATTACCTTTGTAAGATTATTAAACAACACGTTCAAACTGTTCAAGGAGTGTTCGAACTTTTTGAATGGGTGTCTATGCAACCCACACTACAAGAACTTTATATAACTACTAGTGAGTCACCATTGTAACTTTAGTACCAGATTTAAAGATTATGAGAAGCTTAATTTATAACAGAAGAAAAAGATTTTATAAATTATATGAAACTTACTTTTAATTTTCTAATAAGATTTCTAAGACCAGAATATTTCTTCAACAGCCTGTAAAGATCATTAGTCATTTGCGTGTTTTCAGCCTCTATTTGTGAGATAGTCATGTCTGAAATAAAACATTGAGATTCAAAATATGCATCCAAATAGTTTACCAAAAATACAAAAATATATAGGGTAATGGCATCAATAATTGTCATCATTCCCAGTAGTTGTCACCAAAACATATTTTTGGGACAAAATAAAATAATGCTTTGTTGCTTTAGTTCTCTTATGGGTTCAGTCAGTTCTCATAAGTATTTGCAAAAAAAATTTAAATCAAACTTTTAATAGGTAGTAGCCCATACAAATATGTTTCCAAACAAAACAGTACATTAGTTCCTTGTCCAAAATATTTTGTTGTGTTTCTTAGCGAATTTGTTAAAGTAGGTTGAAATAATTTAGCTTAAATTTCAGCAGTTTTTATTGTAAGGAATGCATTTTTTTACATGAAAATAAAGTATGTTTAATAGACTTTGCACTAAAATGTTTTTAGTTTTGTAGTTAGATTTTGGTTATGAAACATTTGGTTGTGACAATTACTGGATACAAAAAACCAAAATAATCCAGTAATGGTCTATTAGTAGATCTCTTAGTCGCAATTTCTATTTTGATATAAAAAGGAATCAGTTTTGGTTGCAACTGAAGCCTACCAACAATGGGTGACATCATATTCAAGGTCTAATAAAACATTTAATGAACCCTGAGCGGCAATTAAATATAAAGTTTTCGAAAAAAATTAAAAGACAAAACAATGGATTAAAAATATTACAACAAATGGTTTACCACCTAAATGGTTTGCCCCAAAGCACAGTTTAGCTCTTTTGAATTCAATTCAAAGAAGAGCAATTCTCCTAACCGATGACGAGAGTTTGACAGATTCTCTCGAAACATTAGAGCACAAGCGGATGGTTAGTGATTTATCTCTTTTCTACAAGTACTTTCATGGGAGATACTCGCACGAACTAATAGGATTGATTCCCCCAAGTGCAAGATTTTTGACGCCTCCAAGACAGTCGGAGACAGCAAATTCCTGTGCGGTTTATCAACGTCTATCTTTGTTTTCGCATCCTACTCGCAGAGCTTTGAAGGCATAATAGGGTTGCCGTTTGCGAGATGATTGAACTTAAAAAAAAGATTACTACACTAAAATTGACATGCAAATCTTGTCCCATGAAACCAAGAAAGACTTAAAAATACCACAAACGTTGTTTAACGCATTTAGATAGCTAGCTATCATCTTCAGACATAGCTTGGCTATCGAAACATTTAGTTAGAGCAACTTATGTTGTATTTTTTAATCTTTCTTGGTTTCAGGGGACAAAATTTTATATTAATTTTTGCAGATAACCAAAGACAAGTCCGTTCCACCAAAATTATTTTACACCAACAATTCCGTGAATTATAGTGAACCCAGGATGGCATTGGCAACAAACCAAACAAGAATAGCTGCAAATTTTTTAAAAGTGACTTCCCTATTTCACTCATGAGAATGCGAATTCCTCTTTGGACGTGGAGATGTTAAAAGAGTTCCAAAAATAATGCAACGAAAAAATCGATTTAGGAAAGAAGCACAATCACATCTTAGGAATCGATATTAGTTTTAGATACCAGTGTTCAAAATTCTGTGGGTAAAAAACATTTACCACGACATACATACATAAACACAAATTACCATGTGACACTTCTATTCAGCATAAAAACTTATTAAAATGCAGTATAAATCCTGACAGAAATATGCAAGAAAATGGGGATAATTCTTGTTGAATGGACAACCTTTCCACATTTCCACCAATCATTATTTTGGTAGAACCCTCAAAAAAGCGATATCAAAGGAGTTAAAATTATATTTATCAAGAAAAAAAGATAAAAAAAAAACAATAAGAAAAAGAAGAGAACGCAAACAAGAGAACTAAAAGACCTCAAAAAATGAAAAGAAAATACATAAAAATAGGAAAAGTCGAACATAAATAAATACACATTCTACATATTTGGGTATCTTGGAAACATTTTCATGTATACCCAAACAAATAATAATCCTTCATATTGTCCAACTTTTTTTCCAAAGCAACTTATCAAATCACAAATTTGATGACAATTACTGAATTGCTGGTAAAATACCACTGACAAATTAAAATATTTTTATTAATATTTTTTTTATTTTTTGACAAAAGACGAGTTGGTAGTTTCATAGCAAAGGAACTAATCTTCTTTTTAGGAATTACTGGCATTAAAAAAATGCTTCCAGTTTTTTCGATATCAGTAATAAGTTAGAGGTACGTCTAATATTGACAATTACTGGTGCCATTACACTACAAAGTTTTTAATTCCGATTACGAAAGAAACTTATTCTATAAGAAATCGTACAAGCATCATACAGTTGAGTTCAAAGGAATTGGGTTTAATATTTCATAAATTAATTGATGAAGTTCGCAAGTTGGATAGTAAAAACTTTCAATAGGTGAATATACTCACTCTCTAAGCGTTCTATGCGTTCCCTTTTGTCTTGAGCTTCTTCCGCCAATTTGGCGGAGGTTTTTACTCCCTCGCCGGACTTTTGAGTTTTTTCCATGATAGCGCAAGCCCTTAAAACAAAAGCTGGAACTGTTTCTTGTTTCTCCTGTTTGGGAATGTCAACTAGAGTCCAATATTGCGTTTCTAATCGTATTACGTCCTGGAACAATCGAAACGAGGCCGGTCGGTTACATTTGTATTAATTCTCTATTTTTCTTTCCTGGGAGAGTTAAAAAACCCACCTTATATTGAAAAAGAGAGATGTATTGTTTACGTTTTCGACAATTTTATTTCAGTTTAGGATATATTTGTTTGTTTGGCCAGTAAAATCCTTTTTTTAGAATTATTCCTATCAGAGGTTTGTTTGTACTAAACGAATGCGGGTTCTGATAAAAAATATCTACAGTGTTTGAGCTTTTAAAGGGGCTTAGTAATGGTATGTAATATTTTTTAATGTAAAAATAAAGCATTGATTTTTATTAGTTATAATGGTTAATTTCTACCTAGAAAACCAGCTAAGGTTTCCTCATCAAAATATAGTGAAAGCAAGAGTTAAGTTTACCTATGGAAGAATGTATACTTTTCACAGGACATTACATCACATCGAAATGTCTAACATTTAAAACGCTACTATCAGTATTTCATTAACCTCCACCTGGGTACAACTACAAAAACTTCAAACGATTAAAGTTAAACAAAAATGTGGGACACCTCTCCCGCTTTGGGAAAGTTCTCTCGCACTTGCCAACACTCGCAATTATCCTAAAGGATTCGCACGTCGCTACATATACATATGTAATACTCCTATATGGCCAGCTCCCTATGCTCACACAACTTAAGCTGTGGGAATTCGGCAAGGAGTGCTGGCGACTGGGTGATATTGCACCGCTGCTCCTCTTCAACTACAGCAAAAGCGTCACGTACCCCATCATATGACCATAAAATAACGTCAGCCAAAATGAAAATCTGAAAAGCTGGCTAAATTCAAAATACTACTCAAGGGAACTAATATGCAACTTAAAGTACACTAAAAAGTTATCAACAATAATATACTAAATGCACTGCGAATTACCGATAATTTCGGGTGAATAAGCTGCTTACTGCGTGCAGATTTTTTTAAGCAATAAGCAAGAATGCTTATTCACCTAATGTACGTGATTTCATGATATACATGTAAGGTCTGTTATTGCAAAAGTAAAAATTAAGTGATTTGATCATTAAATTTTCTGTCAGAAATTGATGGAGATAAGATGTACCTATTGATTAAGCACGCTGCAATTGACTAAAAATTTCGAAATGAAGCAATCAGTAATCTTATTCTGACCAGTGGTCCTAAAGAGTGCAAGAGTGCGCGCACCTTATGAAATGAGTCATTTAATGTAAAAGAATACGATTTATTACAATTTTAAGCACAAATTAATGATATTCTAATTAACTAGTACTTGTGAGTAATGTTGGGTTGCTACATCTGCTACTCTGTCACTGCTACTTATTGAGTAGCAGTTGGAACTTGGAACAGTTATTAGTTCCCAAAATTAACTGCTACTTTTGGAACATATAAGATCTTTCAGTCTCAATTGTTACACATTACATTACCAAAGCTACCTGCTACTTTACTCGATTAACTTCGTGTACTTTCGGTGCGTTTCTTTAAGGAATTGTAGGCTTTATCAGTGTTTCTCTCCTATAGTCGGAAGAATCTTGGAAGTCTAATGATATCATTTCGTTTTTGTAATAAACAATAAGTGATGTTGATAATCATGGAGCTTATTTTTATATTTTTACCTTTCTTTGTCTTTAATTAGTTACTATTGGAATAATATATCAATCATTATCAATCATATGTTTACCTCTTATAAATCCAAACGCTTCCTACAATTCACATAATAGAAAAAATTATCAATGTTATATCCTACATTCGAGTTCCTCAAACATTAACAGAGTTTATAAAAGATTGTCTGCCAAATGAATTAAAAATATCTCCATGTGCCAATTCTCCTATCGTCCGAAGTGACTGCGACTTGCAGTGATTTAGCGTAGGTACTGTTATTGTATAATCATACTGTGACAAAGTAGCAAGAACATTTTAGTAGTGTGACTAATTAGCAAGAAGAGTTTAGTGGAGTAGCAGCTATTTCTTGCCGGTTGCTCCTTGCTCGGTTGTATTTTGACTGCGTTTTGCGATCGCGTAACAGTGACAAAATAGCAGTAGGTACTCCTTTAAGTTGCTACTTGCTCCTGTTCCATTCCGCTCCGACTTTCAGTATACTGCTACTGCGATATGTGATCGCCTAACGCGAATTCATAATAAGTAACAATGACAAAAGTAGCAGCTATTTAAAACTGTTACTTGGTTGTAACAGGAGCAACTCGTAACTGCTACTTGTAAATAGCAGTTTTGCCCATCACTACTTGTGAGTGACTTGGAATAAAGTACACATACATTTTATTTCATTATAAGGAAATTTAAATAAGTTGATGCGCTCAGAATTATAAAGCTGGCGTGGCTGCAGTGAGATGCCTATCAACGGCATCCACGCGATACGGAGAAACAGCACACCACCAAACACCACGTTAAAACTAGCGTGGTACGCCGCACGCTGAAGCGATATTGCCGCACGGTGAGTACGAGTCAGAGTTGAAGTATGTATTTAAGGTTTATATGTTAAAATTTCTGTTAAAACTTTTGTATAGAAACGAGGGCTTAATTTTCATATCCATCAATCATATCTCGGTTATCTAATTATTATCATATAGTAAAAAGAAAGTTATATGAGTTACGAATTTTATTACGTGTAATGCATTCGCAATCAATCTGGCAGCAGCATATGTTGTTATATCTGTCTACTCTGTCTGGTATTGTGGTATTTGGCTGATTGGTATAATTTAAACCAATTTTAAAATGAGTGACACAGATTGCCAGCTTTGAATGTTTAAAAATGTTAAATCATTTAAATCAGAATAAAAATTACCGAGATGTTTTGTGTATTATGCATTACTACTTAACAATAAACGATTAATTAATGTCGTATAATAATAAATAGTGCGTACGTGATATCGCTATTCACAAAGAGCCACCAGCACCAATTCTTCAATTCTCTTTCTAATTACAAACTTGTATATAAAATTTAACTTTAAAATAGATCAAATAAACATAAAAATTGCTGCACTTAACTATAAAAAATGTATTTCATTAAAATATTTTCTTTATAACAAACTGCAATTTGTCAGCTTTAAATGGATAGTTTGCACTTTAAAAGCATTTGTTTTAATTAAGACATTGCAAACATTAAAATGAAAACTTGGAAGCTGTGTGCTGTGGACATCCAGAAAATATAATTTATTTTATAAAACGTAGTGAATTTCTTTTCCTCATAAACAAAGGCAATGCCGTAGGACAAGGTAAAGAACTACCAAAGACAAGTACGTCAGACAAGCAGGCTCGTCTAAAGAGGGCAAAGGTTCACTTTCTTCATAAAAATAATTTTGAGATGGTAACGTTTTTCTTGGCCACCAAAAATATTTTGGCAATGATAAGATGTTAATTAATTTTAGTTCCTAAAAATATTATAAATATTACATCTTTGGTGAAGTTAAAACTTCCTTAGGCGCATTGAGTGATTTTGATAGGGGGGAAATTTATTGTTTCGCGTCACCATCATCCTAATTTGCGTTACCAGCATGTTCTAATGTTAACAGTATTATGTAGCTATGGATAAGACGTGTAATAAAATTAAAAAATTCGTGGTCGACACCGAGGTTTGAACTCGCGACCTATCAGCCTATGAAGCAAGAGCCCTCGCCTTAATTTATTACGCTGTTCTGCCTGTTGACAACAATATACATTTTAGCTGGCTTTAACAGTGTTGAGGCGGGGTACTGATATTAATTATGATGATAATTCTAATTTATAAATTATAAAATTTTAATTTTTGACAGCAATTAATTTGAAAGTAAGTTTTCACTTCTGTCAGCAGTCCCCATGATTGCCTATTTTTTTTTAATTTCTAGTGATAAAAACTATTTTTGAGTACACATTTTTCTCCTGAATAATATCTTGCTACGACACTGAAGTAACCTAAACCTAAACTTTAACTAATAATATTTTTTTGCATTTGCGCACCCCCATCAAAAATTCACCACCACTGAGCAATATTATTGGATGTCAGACATCCCGTAAAATACGTATGCAATAGCAAAATCAATATTACAGAAATGACAAACTTTCTTAAAACATATGATAATCCACAAATTAGTTTACTTTCAAATAATTAAGACCCGACTGTGGAAAAATATGAAACAAGAAAGTATTCTTGTCTAATTCTGTCTAAAATTGTTCTCTAGACCTAGAGAACTCAGTATTGTGAAAAATTGTTTAATTTCTGCGTAAAAGTAAATTTTTGTTCGTTACGACCTCTCCGGTTCTTTAAGGCTGCACTCTTTCATTCCCTTGAAGCTGATGACAATAAATGGCCTAAACTTATACATAATTCATAATATAATACATTTATCAAGTAATTAGATAGCCACCTAGTCTTATCATAACTTGAGAAACTGCTACATTACTTCAGAGCAATATATTTTGTTTATTTTATAATTTCACAGGAGAATCTTAAACTCCGTAATTGAATTAGTTTGTTTCAAAGCACTTGTGGTATCATAATTAGAGGCCGTAAGTGTTTGTAATTTCATTGCATGTAGTTTTAGGAGTAGTTTTTAGTTGTATGCTCACCACATACATATGTCTCCTTGAATGAAAATAATTAGAGAATGATAACATTTTTCCGAAAATCATTTCCTGAAGAGTTCTCTTAATTTTATCTAAGAAATTGGCGCAGAATTTCTTACTCTAAATCTTTTTATTTTATTCAAAATAATTGTGACAATTATCCAAGTTTAAACACTAATTTCTAGGCTGTAAAATTTATTACCTTAAAACCATGTTGCCTTAACTTCATGGTCTAAATATTACAAAAATGTTAGTATTTTCTCATAAATTAGGTCTTATTAAAAAATTAAAATTTAACATTTACCTATACATTTCGGAATTTTCATTTCATAGCACATTTTTTTATAAGATCTAAAATATCAGTATAAAATATCTATGGCATAATAAAGTTTAGAAGAGCATTTTCTCCTTTAACCATATTTGTAATTAGGTATTTAAAAATAGGAATTTACGAACAAGTCAGTAAGAATTAAATTGTTTCACAGTGGGGAAGAGCAAGGACAATAAACTCAAGTCGCCTTGCATTGAAGTAGCAGCTTAAATTGCAACAATTAGTGGATCAGTGAGTATATGTATTGCGGTTTCTGTTCATTATAATAGATAATTATTATATAAATGGAAAGTATCGTTAGAGGATTATAACCTCTTGAGACACTACGTTTACTCTACATAGGAAGAAAAGAGATAAATAAAGGGAAGCTGCAAGTTCAGAAAGGGTCATCGGTTTTGTATCGAAAAAGGTAAGGATATATGATATATCTGACAAACAAGTTTATCTCGGCCACACTTTGCGGCAACTACATGAAAAATATGTTATGTGAGAAGCCGGAAGTAAGATTTTTAGGAAGTTTCAGCGAGTCCATCAAAAATATATTGAATTTCACGTTTCATCTCAGAAGTCAATTTATTACATCAAAGTAAGTGAGTTTGAAAATTGCAGCTAATAGCAAAAAGCACTAGGTGTACCAAAATTTTGTTAGTTTGCTGGAAAAGCCTCCAATGTTGAATCATTTTTTTCTGCTGCTTATAATACATACAATAAGAGCAGACATAATCATTAATTACACAAGCTATCGCATATATCTTGCAAATTGCATATTAAGTAAGTATATGTAAGTGAAAATAACTTAAGATAACATTTATTATCTGCAATAAAACTATTGTAATGTATTGACAGAAACACTCATTTCAGTTATACATTTAATTTATGTAAGATAAATTTTTTGATATTTGAGTATAACTTGGAATATTTTTTGTACTTTCAGTGGCCGCAATAATGCTCCGTTGATATTTCGCATTTAAAGAGACATATAAAATATTTAACTAGAAATTATAAAAAATTATCGTGGCCAGGCTTACCTTAATCATTGCTTTGAGCAAATTGTATCTTTGGAAAATGTTATGTACACTCTTACTGTCATTATATTTGCCCATTAATGTGACTAAGGACTTTTTGGCTGTGTCATATGATTCATCTAAGCGTATTCTAACAGCTCTGAGACGTTCATTTGTTTCTATAACTTCTTCCTTAGTCAGTCCACTCGCCGTACCCTCGTCTTTTACATCTTGAACTATCCTTCTAACGCTTTGAGTGAATTTTCCCACAAGATTTGAAGAACCTGAAAAATATTAAAAAATCACCTAGGAAGTCCATGCTGTCTTATGTTAAAATCTATAATTTGTAACGTTTATGAGTACCATAACTTGTTTTTAAAAGTCATTCTCCATTGTACAGCTGAATTTAGTGAATGTTGCAAGTGTTTATATTAAATCAATTAAATAACATTTTGTAAGTGAAGCATATTGGAAAAGTGGTGCTTTTCTTATATTTAAATTTGGTAGATTAGAATAAAGATGTATTAAGACCCTCTATTAAGAGTCTGGTGTTTTCAATTCACCTTCTAATTGAGTCCGCCATATTCCTGTCATTTGTAGAATAAACCAATCATAACAAATATTGAAAGTGTCAATATTTAAATTAATAAATCTCATATTTTCAATATAACGATTATTTAAATGAACAACTCATAAAAAGTAACTGATTTTTTGTTGTTGTAAGATGAATCGGACAAAAAGGCGGCATATTATTTCTGATTATTTGTTTTATTTCTCTGACAAGGCCAATGTCAACATTTGTTGTTTTGTTTGGTACCTGCATTTTAAAGTAAAATAAAAGTTTTTTCTAAAAAGTGGTCTATAAGGTCACTTGGTTTGAATCAACCATAACCAAATATTCACAAAATATCAAAGTTTGGCAGATAAGAATAACAAAAGTGACAGGTTGGAAAGTTCGCGTTAGGAAATAGGCAGAAATATGGGGGAAGAGTGCTCTTAAATACTAGAGGTTTTCTAAAGAAGTACATGTTGCGTCGCCATCTGTTGACTTTGTCTGAAGCAACTGAAACTATGGTTCAATTCGGTACTCAATGGTACAACCTTCACGTATAAATGCAAAATCTCTTATAAATTATATTTTTTATTAAGACTTTTCTTAATACGCATATACATTATGCATATATACACACTAAGTTATTTAAGTTCAAAAAATGTTATTAATTTTTATTTGTTTTTAGAGTTAAGTTGCTTTCGAGGCAACATACCAATCTATCTAGGACTCGATACATGTTTTTTGAGGCACTACAAAAGTTTTTTGAGGATGAAATAAAAAAGTAGGTATTTCAGGTTTTCTTTATAACATTTAGAACGGCTCATAACGTTTTATCAAGCCTTCGTGCTTTGGAGGCATTTTAACAGCGGCTTTCGAAATATGACACTTGTGCCAAAAGTGTTTCTAATAAAAATGTTACCTTTTTTGCTGCATTTAAACGTATTTATTATTGTTTAGTATCACCGATTGACAAAGTAAACATTTGAAATTTGTACAAACAATATGGCGATAATTGACGCAAGCCCGGAAACAATATATAACGGCCTGTTTACATTAGGCCAGTATGGAGGTTAGTTAAGTGAGCAAGTAACTTGCTACGAGCTAGTTGTTCAGTGTAAACATCTACTTGCCTCATATTTGAGGTAAAGCAAGTATACTACAACTTGGCCAGCAAGCTAATAAGACAGCCAAGTGAATAGAATTTACTTGCTTACTTACTTTCCCCTTCTTCCAATTTTTCGCAGCATCTTTCGTGGTTACTTGACATATTTGGATGCATTTCGAACTCATGCTTTGCCTGTTATCAAGTAGCAACAGTCAAAACCGAGTAATAAACGGTTTTGTAATTGAGGGACCCAATGCATTAATCTGGCAAGTCCACATGGTTAAAATATTCAGGAAACGACAAAAACTGTTAGCATGAAAAAAAATGTGGAATGATATTTTTGTTAATATCAGTTTGTGGAAGTGAACTGAGGTAAAAGGTACTTACGTTTTTAAGATTTAAAAGTAAAAGATGCCTGAAATATAAGGGAAAAACTCATGGACTTGCCTGGTTGTTCATAGTATTTGAAAAAAAAAAATCCAAATTATTCATAAGAAATGGGAAAAATAAAACATATAAGTGTGGATCAAAAGAAATTTATTAGCTACATAATTTATGTATAAAGGTAAAAAAAATCAGCAAAATTTATTTATTCATCGCTACTATATTCGGACATAGAAGTGACCTTGTCTGGATCCAAAAAGCTTTGGTGATAATCGGCAATATAAAACCAGAACCATAATTTTCAGCTAGGATCATTACGTGTTCAAATTTATTTCTTTTTAACTGTTTTCTCTGTAAATATAACTTTTCATCATTATTCGGTAATGACAGTATTTCTAATTTTTTTTTCTTAATTATTTGAAATTCATATCGAACAAAAAAAGTTACAGACTCACTACATTCCAGGATGGTTCCTAGGTCACGTCTATAGTGTTTCATTAATCTATATTTAGATAACATAAATTTTTAATTCTTTTTGAAAGGGTTTCACAAAAAAAATGTTTTTAGGTGGTCTCTAAAGTTTAGGAGCATTCTTGGGTTACAGCTAATATTCTGAAGTCCTTAATTGTTCCCTTAATAACCCTTTTATAATCATTTGATAGGTGAATCTTGTCAAACTTTTTCTTTTGTATTTCAATCGCCCCAAAACTTCGATCATACGAAATAAAGCTGCGGTTCTGGGTATCTATGTTGTATAGATTTAAAACGTCCAGTATCAACAAGAGTAGCTAAAAATTGCACTAACATATAATTTTAATTCTATGATGAACAGTTCTCAGAAAATATATATAAATCACTAACTTCTGGTCGAATGTACGTGTTAAAAAAATGGAGAAGAAAACTAGCTATTTAGTTCTGGCCTTTGCCGCCTACGGTTTCATCATATACGTAGAAATAGCTTTGACTACTGCTACCGACATAAATACAGAAGTTAAAAACCCATAGCTGTATTTTATAAAACACCTCTCCACTTAAACACACTGGCAAAGGCATGTTTTGTTGAAAATCAAAAGTGATAACTTCCACTGTCGGATCACTCCTAGCTAAATTTGTGGCAGTTTTCATTTCAGAGTAAAAACGTTCAGCTTTTCTCAAATGCAGGGACTTTTCGTTTTCCAAGTAAACTTTCGGTGTCAGAATCAGCAGAATTTATTTTATTAATTAGTCACATTTCTGACAAGTATCAGATTTGGGCTTTCCAAAACTTATTTTAAAATGTTCTGCAAAATATTGTCTGTAAAATTCATACTTTACAATAGGCTTACTTCCTTTATTATCTTGAAAAAGTTGATATTGGATAGGCTCATATGTTTGCAAATACAGCTCATGCATCTTAGATACATTGGGTAACGGCGATAAGTAGTATCGATGTAAGTTATCTTTCCGACTATAATGTAATTTATATCTTGGGAAGCTCAAAATATGTTTTCGTATGTGGTCAATAATGTCGTCTGAGATTTTATTTGGCCTAACTTCATGTCTTCCTCTTCTGTCAACAGGTGATGTGTTGTTTTGACAGGCTCTGTGTTTTTGTAATCTTTTAAGTCTACTTTTGCCTAATCCGTGGGGGGATAAAAAGGGCTCGTTGACATACCTTTTCTTCCTTGCCAGCTTGCCGAACCTATGATAAGTAAATAATTCCCAATAAATATACGATATAACAGAATTTATCATGGAAGAGAAGGATGGCTGCTTTGTTTTTTCTTCTCCTGAGCGTGGTCGTTTTCGAGCAATCTCATGTCTTTATATAAGGCCATATAAGTAGAAATCTTGCAAATTCTTTGATCCCATGGAATAGAAATCGAAGAATAATTTTTGGCTATCCATTTTTTCAAAACATTGATCTTTGCAGTTACATTTTGGTCCTATTTTTATCGCATTAACCTTTCTGCCATTTACATTTAGATACTGAAGTCCGTGGGCCCTTCTTTCTTTTCTAATATTTCTTTCCCACATCTTTTGCTTTAACTTCTTTTTTTTCCCTCCCTGTGATGTGTGTGTAGCATGTCCTGACTGAATTCCATGAACAAGATCGTCACTAGTACAATCATTCTCAAACATTACAGAGGGTATTTCGACATTTGCCATATTGGATGAAGCGGAAGGACGTGTGACCGCAGATGAACTGCGTTGTGTAATGAAAACATTTTCAAGGGTTTCAGAGTCATCTCTATTTACAAAATCTTTAAAATATTTGAGGTTATGTCTCTTTCTTTTAGTTGTAATATCATTATCCCGCAGATACTCTTCGTCACTATCCGTAGAATAAGAGTTATTGTCACTAGATGACATTCTACATTAGAAAATACACCCAGACCTTATAAACACTTCTTAAATTGTTTATAATATAGTCACAGTTTTTCACCACACATCTTTTTATAAACATAAATGAATCACAGTGAATATTTTGCAATAACATGGTAAATCCTGGACATACCAGGTATTTGCAACGTTCTGGCAGGACAGCAACGTCTTTAACGATATATTGGGTTTGAATGGGCACTTGAACCTCTTTAATACAGAAAACAAATGGTAATTTTGTGCTGAGTAAGAAAGTGCCACTAACTCATTTGTTCATAAAAATGGACTTGCCAGGTTATTGCATTGGACCCCTCAATTGGCTAATTCGTTTAGTTTTGTTAAACAAATGTCACTAGTAAGTCGAATCATAACATGCTACTTAAATTTACTGAAGCTTTCATACTTCACAACAATGTATGTAACTGGAGAAAATGCAGTAAAGGAAATTAGTTAGAAAATGACAATTCTATTAATAATAAATTAGAACAACTTATTCATAAAAATAAAACACCCTCTCATTAGCTCCAAATAAATGAACTTCTCTTAAAATTACTCGCCTAAGTCTGAACAGGCACTTGGTGTTGAAAAATTTTCGTCAAGTTACTTGGTTATTGCTTCTCCACTTTTTTGATGTAAACCAGGCATAAAGTAAGTTGGTATAATTGGTATAATAAGTAGTAGAGTACGGAAGAAGAGTGCCTGCTATCTCTTTACTAGACTAACATAAACGCTTTGTGCTAGTAAAAGTAGAGTACTAAAGGTCCAGGGTATCGGTTATTTCGCCTATTTGTCATCACATGCATAAACACTCAACTATCCTTTCAATTTACTGGACACGTGGAAACGCTTTCTCTACCAAAACAGGTACAGTTACAGAGCTCGGAAAAAAAGTAAACTAGCGGACTCTACTACTTACTATACTAATGTAGACATGGCATAAATCGATGCAAAGATCTTTGCACTTGCATCTATGGGCATAACGTAAATAAATGTGTGCAGGCCATAGTCACGTCACTATCAGACCTGTGCCACATCATATGTTACGCTGCTTTGATGGGCAAACCACCTAAGAATTATTATCGATAATATTGATAGAAACATATCGATAAAAATGATATCGATATTTAATAAATAGTACTGAAAAAAGGTAGTTTTTTCAGTGTAATTTATTTTATTCGCGTATTAGTATCATATTTTTTCTTATTTATCCTCTTTTAAACTTCTTGATGTCAGGTTGTTGGTCGGGGTAGTGACACATTTATGACGATTACAACACGTCTACATAACCGAGTTAAAAGGTAACCTAAATTGTATATATGAATGTACTCTACCTTTCAATGAAATTTCTATCCAAAATGGGTTTAGCAGTTTTAGCAGCTTGAGAAGTGGGTGGGCATTTTATCTCATGAAAATAATATGAACTTATAATAAAAAACAGTTATTTGGAAATCAATAGCAATTATGAACATTGAGTTAAGTATTAACCACTGAATACTGATTGAAATTAACAATTTTACATAAATAGTACGTGAATTAATAGATCGCGAAGCTTGTTTTACATAAATAAATAGTTCGTGAATTAATATGTTGTGATGCCTGTTTGAACATCCAATGAAGCATTTAATGCAGTTAATCCTGCTGTTGATTTATTTTAATTTTCGCTTCACTCTTCAGATTTTTGCTTTATTTCACTTATTCAGGTATCCGTTTTGCTTTTGCCCTTAAATTTAAAATAATTTATTGGCGCTGGCATCTAATTCAGAAATCGGAACTGCAGTTAGCGTTTGATAAATAGAATAATCAGAAACTGAATTTATCCGTCTATTGCATTAAGTCCTAGTATTTAGCTGGAGATTTTGCAGATTGCGTTGGAAATCGCTATAAAGCGATTTGAATAGGACGGTTCGCAATCTAACGCTAAATTTGAACCCGAGATGTACTCGATGGATTTCACATTTCAGGCAAATGAAGTGCAATAAATAAATGTTCCTTCGCGAATGACATTGTCTTCAGACTATTCGAATAGAATTACCGTTTAATAATATTGTTTGATTGGGTTACATTCCATTACTGCTCATTTGACAATTGCTTTAAAATTACATTTCTTTAGTAGTGTATATAGGTCATTTGTTGTTAATTTTGAGTTAAATGCAATTTAAATAAAAATTTATTATAGATTGAGTCTGTGGTTCTCAACCTTTTGTTTTTTGTTTGTTTGCGTCTTAACGACGACATGTAATTTTTTTGCATCTTTGTGTAATTTTTGAATCTCTGACTTCACTGATGTATCAAACTTAAATATGGTTAAACGTTTCGTGACTGTAAACTGTCATTATGGAAAACACCTTTTTTCAGATTAACGTATTTTTGTATTGTTGCATAATAGTTAACCAGAATGTAAAATGAGACAGCTATTGCTTTATTTGTTATTTGTTATTCTAAATATCCACAGTTGCTTTGTTCGTAGTTATCAGTCATTATTTATGGTGATCCCTTGTTAATGACTATTGAAATACAACTTGTCCCTTGAAACCAAGAAAAATTAAAAAACACAACAAAGGTTGCTCTAACGCGTTTCGACAGCCAAGCTATCATCTTCAGAGAGATATCTTCAGAGATATATCGTCAGAGAGACATCAGTATCTCTCTGAAGAAGATAACTTGGCTATCAAAACGCGTTAGTGCAACTTTTTTGTGTTTTTTAATCTTCTTGATTTCAGGGGACAAGATTTGTATTTCAAGTTTTGAAGATAACTAAGGACCAGTCCGTTTCACCAAAAAAATGTTATTAATTTAGCCATTATCTTTTTTTCTTACTATTTATTTACATTTTTATAATTTTATTGTTAATAATAATTACTTATTAATTATGAAAAAATAATAAGGTAAGGTTAATCTAAAAAAAAAATGATTTTCCTGGATGATGGTTTGAAGTCACAAAATGTTTAGTCACATACATCAATAAAGTCGGCCATCTAAGAGCTACACAAAGATGCAATAAAAATTACAGGCCAGTATTTAAAATAACGAACTTAATTGTGGTAGCGAAAAGAAGAAATATCTGATAAAAACTTCTTATGCTATCTTATAAAGGATAAAAAAAGGCATGAAAAGTGTTTTTGTTTTTCGATTACTCTTCAAATAACGCCAAGAAATAATAAAAACAGAAATCCAAAATTTTCCTTTACTTCAAAAATCAGCAAGAAATATTTTTGATTTCTCAATGCAATATTTCTTATCGTTAAATTTAGCAACTTTGCCCCAAGTTAGGTGATAGTGTATCTTTTACCCTTTTCGAGATCCTGTATGTATGTAGAGGGTGGGTCCTTAGTACGATAAAGCTCTGTAGCTCCTACAGGTTCTTCGCTAACAAAAATATTTTTGGTAAGAAGGTACGCTAGCATAAGGCGCACCAAAGTTGCCTTTTTTAAAATAAAACACCCTATATGTATTTACATACTTGAATCTTTTACAAAATGCTGATTAAAATTATTTGAGATATTTAAAAAAATCCTAAAAATTAATCGTTAATTGCAAGCTCGCTTGGAAGGCGGGAAAAATGATTTTAATTTTAGTGCAGATTATTTCAGAATATCTTTTTCATAGAAAATGATCTAGTTTTAATTAAATAACATTTGGGGTTATAGAGGGTGATAAGCAAATGCAAAATGACATTTTTCTCAAATAATTGAAATGACACACTCGGTATATTATTTTCTGTTTCTGTTAATCAACAGCTAAGCTTTACTTTGATATAAATATCTGTGGGGCTAATTCTTACACTTCAGGAGATATTTAGTTTTAAATTAAAAAAAATAAAATTATCTAGATTGAGTAAAATGCGTTTTTTCTCAAATTTTTTGAACCTAAACAAAAATAAGGTCTTAAAAATGCACTAATTTAATACAATGTTTGAATTTTAATAGCATAAATTACATATTTTTAAAAATTGGAACCCTCAATTAGAAAACATATTGGTTTGGTTTAAGATATATGCCTATATTCTATGCTCTATATACATTGCACATTTCACATTATTTAAGAAAATAAGGGTAAAACTAATGTATGGTAGAACATTTGTTCATTCTAGTTAAGGAAGGCAAGTTAGTATTTTTCCCTAGTAAAATATCATGGATATGTTCTTATTAAATGAGTCCAGAGTTTCAAGCTCCCCGATTGGATCTCCGGGGGAAGCATGTAGGAATAGAAACATGGTTAACCAGAAACTGAGAGCAAAGAAAATCAGGAGAATATGCTCATGGAATCAAAGGACCATGGCCCAGGCTGGTAAAATTCAAAATGCTCTATTGGAGATGAGAAGAGTGAATATAAAAATTATGGGGATGAGTGAAATGAGATGGCTCGGGTCCGGCTACTGCGACATGCAGAATTATAGAGATAATTTTCCGGAACAACTAATGAAAGATAACGAGCACGGAGCGGGATTGATTGCCAGAGGGGACGTTGCTAGACACGTCACTAATTCTATGCCTGTGAACGGAAGAGTCATAATTGATATTTCCAACCCTTACTTTGTGGAATTCTTTAATATTTATAACTAATAAATTTTATTAACGATAAAAACGCAACAAAATTTAAAAATTCCACAAAATTTAAGGAAGAGTCATACTCCTGCAACTGAACACGTCACAAGTGAACACCAACATAGTATAGGTATATGCACCTACCACCGACCACAGTGAGGAGAAAGTAGAAAAATTCTACTCTCAGATTAAGGATCTCATAAACAAGCTGCCTGGACAAGAACTCCTTATTTTGATGGATGACTTCAATGCCAAGATACCATAAAAATACAATTTGAGGAAACTTAAAAATGACACAGTAAGGAACCAAGTAAAAAAAGATGCCAAGTGTAGGTTGATTGAAGAGGAGATTGACAACATGGAAGAGCAAATAGTAATATTTGCTGAAACAACAATTAATATTAAGGGCAGGTATCTAAAGAATGACGAAGTGAAACACAGAACATGGATGACAGAAGAAATCCTGACACTCATGGAAGAACGGAGAAAAGATAAGGACAGTCCCTTAACATACAGAAATATACAAAGGGACATATAAAAAAAATCAGGGAGGCCAAACAAAAATAATTAGATTCGATGAGTTTAATGTACACAAGAAGCTAAGAGAAGTTACAGGAAAGCTAAAAAAAAAACCGTGGGAAAACTTGTCAATGATGCAGAAGAGCTGATGGTGGACAGAGAAGATATTAAGGAAGAGAAGAGCGCCACCATCCATTCAAGCTAAGTCCGGACCTGATATCATGAGAGATGAAGTTAAAGCTGCCATTAATAATAAGGGAGGGAAAGACTCCAGGGCTAAATGCAGTACACTCGGAATTCTTCGGGCCATCAGGTTCCTGGCGTTTCTAATGGCATTCACAATACTGGGAACATCCCAAAGGAATGGCTCATCTCGGAATTTATAACGATACCAAAGAAATAGGGAGCCAAAGTATGTAATGATTAGAGAACAATTAGTCTTATGAGTCACATGTTAAAGCTGTTCCTTAAGATTATTCATCGAAGAATCTACAGAATCTGCGAGGAGAGAGTGTCACACACACAATTTGGTTTTATGAGAGGCATGGGTACGAAAGACGCACTTTTCTGTCTGCAAGTACTATTCCAGCCGCGCTGTAGAAATATGAACTCGGACATTTTTGCATGTTTTGTTGACTACCAGAAGGCGTTAGATAGAATAAAGCCCGAAAAGATGATGGGGGTCTTGAGGAATACGGGGATGGACGACAAAGATCATCTAAACCTTTACTGGAATCAGACAGCTACTATTAAAATTAATAAGGAAGAGCAAAACAATGCAATAACCATTCTTCGAGGAGTTAGGTGGGGCTGTATTCTTTTACCACTTATATTTAAACTTTACTCAGAGAAAATCTTTAGATAGACCCTTAAGAATACCGATAAAGGAATCCTGTTAAATGGTGAACGAATAAATAACATCCGATACGAGCATGACTCTGTGGTTTTCACTGACAACATGAACAACTTGCAAGAGCTAATGAACAAAATAAAAGATGTTAGTAGTAACTTGGTTTGAAAATTAACAGTAGTAAAACCAAATTCATGGTAATTAGTAAAGGAACACACAAATAGAGAGAGTTCCACAGCTGAGCTACCTGGGAACCATGATTAACGAGAACTGGAGATCAGGTGCAGAATAGAGAAAGCAAGGACCGCCTTCAACCAAATGGCTTAATTGTTTAAAAGTCACATCGACATCAAAATCAGACTCCTCCCATGCTATATTTTCTCGATACTCTTCTATGGGATGGAGTCATGGACATTATCCGAGGCAACACAAAGAAGACTTGAGGCCTTCGAAATGTGGCTTTATAGGAAAATGTTAAGGTTGGAAAGGATGACCAATCAGACAGTGATGGAGAGAATGAAGAAGAACTTAGAAATAATGAACAACATCAAGAGAAGAAAACTCGAGTATCTCGGACACATTATGAGGAACGAAAGCAAGTATCGCCTACTAAAGTATGTTCTCAAGGGGAAAGTTTATGGCAAAAAGAGGACCAGAAAGAAGAAAAATATCATGGCTTAAAAACTTGAGGACATGGTTCTCAAAAACTGCTACCGAATTATTTAAAGCAGCCGTGAACAAAGTCATCATATATATGGAATATTCGGAATTAATAGACACTTGAAGAAGAAGAAGAAGAAGCAGAAGAAGAAGAAAAAGAAGAAGAAGAAGCCAATTTCACGTTTGTTTTGGTCAATAAAATTAACAGAACACACCCATTTCTCACAAGGATAATAAGAAAATATCAATAAATATAATTTATAGGGCATTTTTTCAAAAAGAAAGTTAAACCTACAATGTGGCCTAGTCAAGCTAAAGTACAATAATAACAGTTGCATATTTTACTTTGGATTGGTAAAATCGCAATGATGATGAGACAAGCCAAATTTCTGGTTTTGTAAACTTTTTTGGAAATTATGCGGTAAAAAGTTTATTTATTAGTGTTTCTCATTAGCGTTAATAAATAAATTTCCAACAATTGCAATCAGAGATGCATTTTAAACATACAAATATTGATACGTTTTATTTTTCAAATTTAAATTTAAATAACTCTCAAACTGTAACAGCTACACCCACAAATTTTTACACTACATCAAAGCTTAGTTGTTGGTTAAAATAAATAAAGAATATACATGATGAAATGTAATTTCGCGTTTGCTAATCACCCTGCATAATAGCAAATATCATTTAAATAAAAATACATTATTTTCCAAGAAAAGAATATGCGGGATTAATCTGCAGTAAAAATAAAATGATTTGATTGTTTGCGGTCATCTAGACGAGCTTCCTATTTATATTCAAATTTCAGGATTTTTCTAAATATCTCCAAAACTCTTAATCGCAGAACCTTATTCTTTGATAGTATTTTAATCAGAATTTTGTAAGAGATTCAAGTATGTAAAAATATATAGGATATTCTATTTAAAAAAAGGCAACTTTAGTGCACCACCGTGTATATATCCATCCTGTATAGTAAAAAATAATTTTAGAATGTGCGTCTCATGGTAGTGCACCTTTGTAATGAAAAGAGTTTTGTTACTGAAATAATTGTAGGAGGCGTAACCCTATTAATGATTTAACCTGGACCTACGTAGTATATATTAGGAAATTTGCTTCAGTATTAGTGAAATTTGTGTCTTTAGTTACATCATACATAACCTGGTTTGAATTCAGAATTACTTCAATTGGCAAACAGCAAAAAAGTTACTCGCAAGACAGTCGAAAATTAGTTAAAAGTTACCCAATGGAATTGACGTCTCTTGACCATCTATAGTTATAAGATTAAAATGTTTACACCAACCCTAATATAGGAAAGACTAACTCCTATCTTTTAATTAAAACTATGAATCTAAATTTTCTAACTTTACACATTTTAAGTAACATTTAATTTATCAATTTATCAGATAATATTTTAAATAATTAAATTGAAACAAAAATTTAAAATATGGAAAAAGTGAAGTCTCCTTTATAAAGGGAGAGTTGATTCCAATATACAGTAGAGAGGTGATTTTTCTTATAAGAAAAATCTGAAATTTTAATGTTTAATATTATATCTGCTTATTACAAATTGGTATCATGAGTCATGTGGACTTTAAGCAAATTTTCCATGACTAGAGATGATCGCATGAGATACTACGAAAAGCCTTTCGTTTTCGATGGAGGTTAGTCATTATTTAAAATGGATAACTAGAAAAATTAGATTATTGAATTATTAATAATCATTGTCGTAATTCAAAATTCTGTAGAGTATTTATAACCTATTATTATATTAACTAAGAGTATCTGGGTTATATCAATTTATTGATGTGACAAGGAACGAGGTAACGAAGAAAGTTCAAAACTGGCATACTGATTTAGTTTCTTGACAAAGTGCCACCTGGATGCTATATCTATATTTTTAGAAATTATCAAAATTGATTAATCACGCCTTTCTTGAAAACGTAATAAAAAAGATTTATTGTCCAACAAGTTTACCTTGAAGCGAAGCTAGATCACATAATTACCTAAGTATCCAGTAAAAAGTGGAGCTGTTTATTGACCCTAGTTTCCACAAAAGTATAAAATATTTATTTACTTTTATGTATTTCGCGATTTAGGCTGTGTACTTGATGCTCACATTTAAAAATTCATATCACGGGTGTTTTGTTTTTATTTCTTGATCATGTATGAAATATTGTGTTTGTAATTAATATTATTTATAACACTCGGCATATGATTTATTTACGACAGTTTCTGCTGGGAGTCTTCTTTATACAGGTGAGTTATATAAATTAGTATAAAACATGTGTTCTTTCTGTTGAGTTGCGCATAGGTAATTTCTGATCAAAACAATTCTCCAACATCTGATTGTTTTTTTGTAAGTTCCAAAACAATTTCAATTACTTTATTTGAGTGACATACAATTTCATCTAGAAAAGTTTACAGATTGGTAAAGATATGAATATTACAAAGCTTATTTTTTGGCAAAATGATTTTAGATTTTAGCTGCTTTACCCTCTTATGAGTAGTTGGGTATGATATGTAGTTTTAGTCGTTTCTTGAGATGTCTCTGAATATGAATTCAAAGGTAAGATTTAATGCTTTTCTTGCATATGTACATATGTAAATGCTTCTGTATAAGTACGATGGATGGATAGCAACTTAGTTCGTGATCGCGGGAGAAAACTAAAACTGCTCTCAGCGCGATTTATTCAATTTGGCTTTGTATTATTTACTCTTTAAAGCGCTCACTTTTAGTTTTTGTGGATAGTGAGTCCGTATATTTGTGAGATTTACGATTTCATGTAACATTGCATTCTAGAAAGTGCGTGAGACATATCTGAAGTTGCTCCTGCTGGTTTAGTTAAATATATGCCATCGCCCCACTTTATCATGTTTACCTGTTGCTTTCCATATTTCGAGATTCCTTAGGTGGAAAACTGATGTAAATGATTATTTCGTTACAAAATTCTCCTTATTTCTTGATTTGTTTATTACTAATAAATATCAATGATCTAGTTTTCCGTCACAATGTTTAAGTGTTTTCTCGATATTTAAACAATTGGAATTTCTTAAAAGCGTTTGCTCTCTGCACTCCGTTCCTAGTGCATAGGTTCTTCTATAAAGTAGTCTCGCAAATTAAAAAGTGGTCAATTTGAGGTTTGTTAAGCTTCCTCATACAGAGTACTTGTCATAATGACATTAATTTTGACTCTTTTATTTTGAAGGCTTAATCCAGGCAAAGGTAAAAAAATGAATTTGCGGTTTTAAAAGAGAGGCAAATTAACTAATAAATTTCTTCAATAAATTTTTACCTCATAGTCAACAGATGCTTATCACGTTGTAACCGGCCACAGGGATATGGCAGAGGGGCAGTTCTTTATTAACCCAGATGTGCCTGAAATTTTTCTTTTCTATTTTTTGCTGCATTTTGATGAAATAGTACTAAAATTATGTCATAAAATAATATCCAATCGAAAAATTTCTTTTGCCAAACTTCCTAATGCACAAATACGGTGTTCTTTTAAAAGGACAATAGGTATATAAGGTAACAAAATGACCGAAATATAGAGCTTGTAAATTTTAATAGCAAATAATGTAGACACCCCAGATAATATGAGCATCATATAAATATAAAAAAAAAATATTCTATGGTTTTTGAATTGTGTCGAACAGTGGCCTAACTTTTGCAAAACGATCTGTTCTGTACCGTTATCACAACAATTCAAATTCGCTATAACAAATTCAAATCTATCCCTAGACGAGGCATTAACTACAGCAGAATTGTGTATATGTCGTTACTATTTTCCAAAAACATTCGTCTTCGTGGAAATGGTTCATAAACAGTCAGTAAAAGTATGCCAACAAATGACCTCTTTTCACTTTCGGTAACATTTTCATTTTTATTGTGCTTTGCTGCATACCTATTGCTTTTGTGTACAAACATGTCTAATATTTCTTAATCCATGAAGTAGTGGAATAATTTTACTGGAGAATTATTATTTTCAGCTGCAGAAATTGAAGGCCATTCTACCTCTGGTAACACCAAGTAATTATTTTTCCAATCATATTTTTTAGAAGACCTCTTCCATCCCAGTTGTAAAATTATCAGGGGTATGTGGTCTTACTTGTTCTCGTCATTACCAGATGATATATTTATTTCAGCTTCTGCCATTAGTTGTCTTTATGGCAGATTATTTAGTGACAGTATTTTTTCACCAAAATCTTTATCGCTGAGGTCATTCGTTTGCACTGATAGAATGCATATTATTTATTTTAAATTATTGGTAATCATTTACTGAAAAATTTTCTTCAAATGCCGCCAGAAGTTCATGAAGAGTTAGGCCCCCCAAAATAAATCGATTATTACCTTATATGCCGATTGTTCTTTTAAAAGGACGCACCTAATTAGGGAGGCATAGCAAAAAAACGACAGAATTTAGAGGTTGTAAAGTGTAAATATATGATTGCTATGTTTTGCTAAACACTACTACAAAAGCATAATGTGAAAATATATTATAGAGCAACTTATCCAAACTTACACCCTGCATATATTATTTTGAAAAGCAAGGAAATATTTGGAAATAAAATAATGAATTAACAAGTACAATCTTGTGATAGGACAGATTTATCAAGTCATCTTTTTATTCATTACCATAATACTTAAAAAATAATAAGTAGAGACATATACCGCGTCCTTTTAAAAGGACCATGGGCATATCTGGGTTAACAGCAACAAGTTATAATGGTCGTGTAATTTATTTTTACTTTCATACAATAGCGGCGTCTACGAAAAAATAAATAAATAATTCGTAGGTAAATAACACAAACATGGTTTACAAATTTTGGCGGACATCACCTGTTTTCCCCATATTCATATTCACAAACTCAAAACTGGGCTTATCGGAAAAGAAAATATAAATTGAAGATTTTCATGTTTTCATCTGTCAGGCATAAGGTACAAGACGTTTTCTTTCTTCTGATTTGAAAATATATACATTTTTTTAGTGTAAATATACATTAAGAATACTCGTATCGTACTAATTTTTCTCCATCTTCTTTTAAAATTAATAACACATAACCGAAATGAAACACACTGTATACAGGATGATTTACTTAAACAAATTTCTTTTATATTCATGGTTTTATTATTACAGGTAAAGGAGTGAACTTTTATATTTTTGAGTTTTTAACGATTCTGCATCTAAGAAAAATATCTGTACTTTCCTCGCACTTTTGGTTCGACAGGACACTAATACAAACTTCCTTATTCCAAATAGAACACTCACTGAATTCTAGATTAATTTAACTCCCAAAAAACGAATCTAGCTCCTCTTTTTATTAGATACAGACTAGTATATAATATACATAACTAGTATATAATATACATAATAACATAATTTCATTCGTTTATGTACAATAATACCTACTTAACTGATATATAAATAGGAAAGTGTGTTTGTCTACTTTTTACGCCTCAACTACTCTAGGTCTAGGCAGTCCTTCGGATGCCGAATACTACTAGGCTACTTTACATTCGAAAGTTATATCCAGAAGGCTTAAATAACCTTTAATACCTTTTTGGATGATGTAAACAACCATAGAAAAATGTAAGAGTGTCAAGTCTGGGACTTTTAACTTTGTTAGCGGCCTCTTTTCTTAGGTCTTTGGACTATTACCATAAAATTAGGCATTTGTATTATTCGTCTCAGTAATATTAGGTTATCGCTGTGCAATTTTAGCAGAAAATTAATTTCAAATTTCATTTAAATGCAAAAACTGTATCCATTCGGTGGCATTGACGTTATTCATTAAAGTTCGCTGACGAAGTCGCTATTAATAGTGTTAAACCATATATGAAAGGAATTATGTGAAAGTTATGTGAATCACCCTGTAGGTTAAATATGAAAATTGTTCTTTGTTTAGTTCCGTTTTATCTATAACCTCTTAACAAAAGGTTACGCTCGCAGTTACATCGCTTTGATACTGTTATTTCATATCATTTGCGAATGGCAAATGTTTCCTATAATTGCCGAAAATATTTAGAAAAAATTATACCGGATGTTTATTCAGTGGTTGATTACCGTCTGGATGATACAACATCCGTTAAACCAAGTGAATTAAACAATTTTATGGTGCATGACGGTGTACTTGGGTGACTTTTTAAACATTGCTTTAAGTTTATCGCTTGTAAATTAATTCCCATTTAGGAAAATTTTTGCTATTAGTTGAATTTATAAGTTTATACGCAGACATATTTGTATAAATTCTGTTAGAGTATGTTAAAGAAGTTTTTATTTTGAAGCTTGGAAATGGTGTTTTGCAAATTATTAAACTCGCTCAGTTTCACTTCTGAATAGTTTAAGAGATAGCACTGGCAGTGTACGACTGCAATCAGTTAAAACTTAACTCGGAACAATAAGCGCATATGATGCAATTGTCAAGTTACGAACAGCTTGCATGTTGAACAAGCACCAAAAGGGATGATAGCATGTTTACAAGGGAGCAGCATATTTGTTGGATAAATTTATATTTTTAAATGTAGCTTTGGATTTTTGTCACTACATTAATATCTATACTTCAAAATAAAAATTTGTTTTACATGCTTAGTCAAGTAATGATGATGATCTTTGGTAAGGAATTACTGCATACAAAATGAAAAAATTCATGCATTTTTTCAGATTTCTCATGTTATATCATATTCATGAACTTGGTTATTATTTCTCACAAGACATGTTTTCACTCTGGTAACTTTTCAACAAAGGCTTACATAGATTTCTGTTATTTGGTTTTTGTAATAATAAATTGGTTACAAACAGCTTTAATCATTTCTGGATTCTAAGTTCTATTTCCAAAATTATAAAATTTTGATCTCACTGGTGAAGACAGGCGTCAGACATTCTGTTAAAAAGAAGATTTGCAAACCCATAGATGACGAAATATTTCTAAATTGTAGTAGTTTTTAGTTTATACGAGGGTAAATAAAATATGAACCGGAATTTCTATCATGTCGCCATGAGGGCGTCGGGAGTCTGCGCATACTCTTAGACATGTTAAGTGGGGATATCACGTGACTTCCTGCGCTCAGACAAATTCTGTTCTTGCCGTTCGTCAGTTGTGAATACAATGATAAAGCAAGAGGTTTATCCGCAGGTTGCGTAGCGCATTATTATTAAATTTCTTGCGTTGAAGGTGTAAAGCCCGCCAAACTTCTTCGTAGACTAGAAGCACAGTTTGGGGATACTTGTTTGAAGAAAAAAACAAGCATATGAATAGCACAATAAATTTCTGGAAGGACGAATTTAAGTTGAAAATGAACCCCATGACCGTCCTCCTCGGACCAGTGTGACTGCGGACAACGTTAATGCTGTTCAACGCCTTTTGGAAGGTGACCGCCGTTTAACTCTTGGTGAAATTGCAGCTCAGATTGGATGAAGCAACCAAAACGTGCACATCGGCGGAAGAGGCGCGCATTTTCCGTCAGAAATGTGATTTTGCTTCCCGACAATGCCCGCCCCCACTCAGCCAATCTGATACATCAAAAGTTAGAGGAAATGCATTTGGCAACATTAAAACACCCTCCTTATAGTGCCGACTTATCACCATGCGATTATCATAAGATTGGGCTACTGAAAGAAGCTCTAGGAGGTGAGCGATTCCATGATGATGTTGCTGTTGAAATATTTGTGCGTAATTGGCTGCAAGCACGTCTTTCTTCTTTTTATGATGATGGCATTAAAAAACTCCCAATTCGTTAGAAGAAATGCACAACAAACTCAGGAGATTATGTGGAAAAATATTTAATAATTTTCATGCGCGTATGTTGTATTAATAATTTTTTAAAAACAAATTCCGGTTCATATTTGATTTACCCTCGTAATAGGGTACGGCATGATCTGATTTTTTCAAAAATATTTGTCATTTGTGAACTTAACCAAACTTATGCATTGTTTAGTTGAGGCATTTTGTTTTATTTTATATGGTATTACCGTACAACTTATGTAGTCATTTTGCAGTGTTATTATGTCATAACTCTAAAGCCCGGAAGTTTAAGCAATATGCTTAAAATGCTTATTATTGCTGATTTTGAGAGGTTGCTGCTTAGAAAGCTTATAATAGAAAATATTTGCTTATAGAAACATAATAATGGGTTTTTTTACAATCTCATAATATCTTAATTGCACTTTATTTTTGCTTCTAAATGGTTGTTAAAATTAAAAAAATATTCTACTCATTAGCTCTCGCCCTATACAATAATGCCATATCTCAGTCAGTGCAATTGCAGGTATATTTAAATTCTGGGAAAATATTTATTTTATCATTATTATTTCGTGTTTATTACATTATAAATGTAAGTTCGTTCACGTTCTTTGGAAATTCATTCGTACGTAATTTCAGAAAAAATGCCTAAAGATGCGTCTTCATTAAAAGACAAATTACAAAAATTCGTTCGCGATTTCGGAAAAGACATTCTGTCAACGGATGGTGAACTGCTTTTGTGTAAAGTGTGTAGAAAAAGTATTAATGGAGAAAAAAAATTCCATATCACGCAGCATTTAAATGGAAAATTTTATAGCAATTAAAAAGAAAAATTCCAAATAACCTAAAAACAAGACCTTCTGCAGCTGTTTACGGAGATAAATAATTGCTAGTCTCAGTTTTCCATGGATGTATTGTACTGCCTTTGTTGAAGCCCGTATCCCTTTAGGGAAAGTACAACACAAATCAATAAAAGATTTATTTGAAAAATACACTAAAGAAAAGCTTCTCTGAGAATCTTTTTTAAGAAAGGGATATTTGGAGAATACCTATCAAGGAAAATTAGTTCAAATAGGTCAAGTCATTGTCAACAGTAACATTTGAGTATCAATAGACAAAACTAATAATGCCTTTGGAAGACATATTGCTAATGTAGTCATAGATATATTATTCTAAGAATTTTGTCACATTTAAGCAAATTCTGGACAAAAAGAATTTATTCAGCAATAAAGCGTTAGGAATGCTCTAACTACGCTGATTTGTGGTTCAATAAGAGCTTTGGAAAAACAAGGTGAAAAATGACAGCTTCAATTAAAGTTGTTGAAAATATAATAAAATAAATTTCTGGAATTCCTGGAGAAAAGGAAATAGGATTTTTCAAAAATTGCCACAAGTAGTAGGTGCGAATACTGAATACCAAACTATAAAAAGTATTTCAGAAATGCTTTGTGGGAATAAAGCTAATGTCCAATTACCAGTGGACAAAACTCTATGTTTTAAATATGAAACTATTACATCTGTAGAGATAGAAAGAACATTTTCTAAATTAAAATATACTATTTCGGACAATCGCCAACATTTTAGCATAGAAAACCTAAAGTGATATTTAGTAATCACTTGTAACATAAATGATAATGATGTTGATGATGGCCAATGTTAGAAAAATGCGCATATGTATATTATTTGGAAATAAATGCTTAAAATATTGTTTTTAATGCTTGAAATGTCTTTTTTTAGTGCTACTATAAGCGCTCATTTTAAAGATTTTTGGTGCTTAAGCTTCCGGTCTTTAAACTCATAACATAATAGGTAAATAAACTACAGTAAAAGACAAAAAATCTGCCAACAGCGATAGTAACAGTTGAAGTTGTTAATTTATAACTATTAATGTAACAAGATTATTATGCGATTTATAGTAATCGTGGATATTGCCAGGCGACGAGGCGTTAGTCGAGTCGTCTGGCCACGTCTGAGATTGTTTAAATCGCTTTGCATTCAAAGCTTTATCGTATCATTGACAAGGATGACATAAAAAAATCAACAAACTTTTAAAATGTTTGTATTTAGGGTATTGTGATAGGTAACTAACGTATTATAATTGTAAATAATGTATTATTTGGTACTAAGTTATTATGAAGCTGCTAAATATTATGAGGTTCAATAAAGATTTAATTCTAAGGACACTTAATTTTCAATGATACGATAACAATTTAAATAGTAAAGTTACTAGATAAATTGTCGCCCCTCTTTTTGCTGTATATGCTGGTAATTATACCCTGTGAGATGACAAAAATTGTCGAGGTGGGGGTAAAAAGTGTCCAACCCCTAGGTGAAGATTAGCTAGATTGAGATATAACTGGCGAAATATTGATGGAAACTCATTTATCCTAATCAGTGAGAATAGGTGGTTAGTCAACTTACAGAAACACTGTAAATCTGCGCTAAAATCGATTTCCATAATAGAATGAAACATTACAGAATATCATTAATTTTTAAAACAGAATGCAAAAAGGGGTAATGCATAAAGAATGTCTATCGGAATTTTCAAACATATTAATATTTAGTGTACTAGAAATTGATTTTAAGTGTCCAGTGGGATATAATGGCGCGACTTCAAACAAGAAATATTTTTATTTGGGAAATTTTATTAAATTAATTTTTATGATATTACAGATCACACACAAATAGTAAAAAAAAGATTAAAGAGAGCTGAATGTAATAGAAGAATATTTTCAGGATAAAAGTATTATAAAAAAACTAGTTCTAAGACAATTAAAATGCAAAGAATGTTCGTCACAATCTTCATGATTACCAATTTTTACTGCAAAATAACGATTACTCTAGTGAAACAAAGATACTTAGTCTACTCTAGCAAGAACATGTTATTTACATACTGTAACCTTTTCGGCTTTTTTCATATTCCAGATGCTTTATCATCTCACCTTTTGATGAAAATTGTAAATCATGACTCACAAGACAATTCGTTTAATCTATGTACGTAATGCTATTTGAATGAACAACTGTAGTATTGTACTGTCTAATTTAATTACAGCTATAAAAACCGTATACACTACGTTTGCGGTAAACATAATTGCCCAAGTCGGTACAGTCAAAGGAATTTAATTAACAAATACTTTTAATGTGATGTTTAGCCTGCATGTGTATGTGTAAATATTCGATCCAAAATTTGTCCTAGTGGAACTTTTTGTCTCATGAATATAAAGTGTTCCAGAATTGCTTCAATCGCTAGCATTCCATAGTAATTTACAGTGACGTTCTTTTCACAAAGTTCGGTTCGTTATAAAGTTTCAAAAGCAGAAAAAGGTAAAGTATATACTTGTAGTACATGGCTTTCAATATTTTGTTGTGAATATTAATTAAAATGAACACATTATCACTTTTATCTAGGTAACATAGATAGTTTATAATTTAATAAAACGAATTGTTTCTATGGATTACAATTACAAAACAGAAATCGTAAATACACTCACTCTGACCCCCCACGTGCCCATCAGCCGCCCCTGTGCAAAATTCAAAATAACGCCCTCTTTAAACTCAGTTAAAATCAACAAAATAAAAAATCGAATTTTCCATAAACACTCAAAATTATATGCAAAAAAATAAATAAAAAGTTACTGCGAATTTATACTAAAAAGTTTGAGAAAGTCGGCATTTAGAAACAAATCGAGATTTGTAAAAAATTTTGAATTTCAAAATTTAAAAATTTAATGTTCCAACTTTGCATTTCGAGTTAATATTTTCAGAAATATTGAATGTTTTTATTATAATTTTGATTTTTGATTTTTTTTGTTATATTTTCAAGATTTATAACTAAATGTTTCAAATATTAAAGTCGAAAGGAAAAAAAGTGTGAAAATACAAAATTATTACATCTTTAAAATGTTCAATCTTTATTAAAACTGATTTTTTTTAAAACTTCAATTTTTTTTAAAAGTTTAACATTTAACATATTGAACATTTCGACTTCTTACCCTGAACTTTAAACTCGAAAAAAAGTTCGACGTTCACTGTCGTTTTTAAAATCGAATTATTCGATTTTATATCGAAATTTCATTTTTCGAAATTAAATTCCATGTTACGAGATTAATGGTTGGTAACTTTTTCTTTTTGGCACAGTAATCCGTTTTCTTTATTTCTTTTGATGTATTTCATGTCTTAGTTACACAGGATTCTGTAGTGCACAAAAAAGAGATAAAGATTACACGCTAATTTTAAAATGCTTGTACTTTTAAAGTAAAATAGGTGGCCAAGCATATTCTGAAAAACGCTAAAATTTTAGAAAGTCGACATTTTAAAAAAGTCAAGAATTTGAAAGAATTACGCAATTTAAAATATAAAAAATATTTGAAAAAAGTATTCGAGGATTTTAAATTTCACAAATTTGAAAGAATCAAAAACAGTTGAAAATTTCAAAAACATGAACATTTAAAAAAATATCGAAATTTAAACAGTTAAAGAAATTTTTAAAAAAGCTTACATTTTATGGAAAGTAAAAATTCAAAAAGTAATTGATGGTTTGCAAAATAAGCAGAAATTTTGAAAATGGTTGAAACTTTAAAAAATCAAAATTTTGAAGGATGTGTTATATGATATGTTATGAAGTGGATATTTTCAGAAAAAAAAGCTTAAATTGTGAAAATAAAACGCAGAAATTTTGAAATATATCCAATATTTCAAAAGACGAAATCTTGGAAATAATTTAGTTTTTGAAAAAAAGGGGTAGGAAATTCTTAGAGTGAAAATCTCCAACCAAGTGTTTGCATAGCTTTCAAAAATTGATATTTTCAATAAAAATTTAAATTTTGAAAGAAAACAAATTTTTCAAGATAAGTCAAAAGTCTTAAAACAATTTCAATTATGCAAGAAAAAAGGTTTCTTTTAATAAAACGAAAATTTTTTAAAAAATGCAACATGTCAAAAATAGGTTTAAATTTAAAAAAAATGCCGATAATTTGAAAAAAATTAGAAATCGTGAAAATGAAGTTTCTAGAAAGTTCCTAAGTTTTCATAAAATTAAAGTTTTGAGCGACATCAAAAATAATCATAAAAATCCAAATTTTACAAAAAAAATTGAAGTGAAATTAACGAAATGTTGAAGAAAAAGCCAGATTTTATTCAAAAAAGTCAAAATTTTGATGTAAAATCGAAGTTTTGAAAAAATTTAATCATTCAAAAATTAAATTTTCAAGATCGGAATTTTCAGGAAAAAAGAAATTTTCAAAATTTAGTAAAAATTTCTAAAAAAGCCCATGTTCTCAAAAAGTCGAAAATTTGGAAAATTCGAAATTTAAAAAGACGCTGATTTCAAAGTGAAAATTGATATTTTGGAAAAGTGATGACATTTTAAAAGTATAAGTCGACATAAAAAAAAAACTGATTCATTTAACACCTTAAAGAAAGTAGTAGGCTGTGACAACAGTGGATATTTCAACCGCGTCGTCCAGTAAAATATCAATCAATTGATTAACAAACACGTTTCGAATTAAAAAGTAAAAAAAAAAAAATATAACGCTCACAAGTTTATAAATCGAAATTTCCAGTTTTTTTCAAAAATTTGAAAGTGAAAATGTGAAGAAAAGGACAAAACTATAACAATTTACGATTTAAAATTATAAGAAAAAGTTAATATTTAAAAAAAAAACAAAAATTTCCACACGGCTAGAAGAATTCAGATTATACTTATATTGATAACCCGAGGAAAATTGCAGTGATCCACTACTATATCCCTTAAGAGTGCGGTTGCTGTGGTGTTATGTCTTTAGTATTCTTTTTTACGGTGTGGAAGCTTTGAACACTTGCAGAGGCAATGTGCAGAAAGTTAGAGGCATTTGAGATGTGGACCTATCGTAGATTATTGAAAGTTCCCTGGACTATAGAGTGATAGATAGATAGAGTGATAGAGTGACAAATATAGATATCTTCCAGAGAATGAATAAGCAAAAAGAAGTTCTGAATACCATCAAAAGTAGAAAGCTGGAATATTTTGGACATGTTATGTGTAACGATAAATATAAATTATTGCATGTCATAATCCAGAGTAAACGTGGTCCAGACCGCCACGTAACATCAATGCTTAAAAAATCTGCGTCAGTGGTATGGTTTGTCCACAACATCTTTTTTACAAAAGCTACAGACAAAGTTAAAGTTACGCAACTACTAATTGATAGGCTTTTAAAAGTGATACTAGCAGAAGGATAGTAGCATAGATATAATAGATAATTTGAATGAATCGAAGAGAGCATTCTGCGTAATAAACACAGTGCGAAAGCGCTACACATTGTATGTGGCAAGAAGCCCATATTTCTAACTTATTGCTGCAAGTTTCTCTGTATATACTGTATACTGGCTGTTTCCTGATGCAACTACTCTGTTTAGTTATTGTTGTTTATTACACTGTTATACTTATTATGATAACTATTTATCGTAACATGTGGGAGCCGTTTTTGTGACCATACACAGATTATATTATCATATTTGGTCATTTATTCTTTAAATACAAGCATTTAACTAAGTACGGAATGTGGAGCTTTTAACACAACTGCCGTTGACTACCATTATTTCTTCTCACTTCCTCCTACTAGCCTTGTTATACGACTAGCTACATTTATACTATTATCAGATATACAGATACTGCACTCTATATTCTCGCTTACATATTAGAACTTGTCAGCAAAAGTTTAAAAAGAGGGCGTGACCTAATTCCACTACGAATTTTTTCCTTTAACAAAATAAAGACACTGAAATTCACAGCGATAAAATCCAAGTTGTAATTTATTTAGCGTACAAGACACGAAAATACAAAACAAAGAGAGATAGCCTAAGTGCAACAAAGCGCAACAAGGCCTGATCTTTCGGAATAACGGCAATTGAAATAAAGCTAAGCAAGAACAGAAGCAAAACTGTTCCTCCAATTATTCTTAGGAAACGAGAAAATTGGACGTTACAGCCAATACAACAAAAATGAGGAAGATTGAGTATACAAAGGCACAGGCGAGTAAGGATGGAATAAAAATCCATTCCTACTATTCTCCCTCAAAACCTCAAAGTCCTTGTTAAGGTGTCTAATGAGAAGAAGATACCGTACTCCCTTCCAAAGGAAAGAAACCTCAAGGTAGTACTAAGAGAAATGTACACTTTTTTAAAAGAAGAGTGAGTTGAACTGGGTTTGAGGACAAAAGGATTCCATCCAGCTAAGGTAGCTAGGAAGCACAAAAGAAACAATGACATGCCACTCATCTTCGTTAAATTAAAATGGGATGAAGAGAAGATCTACGATTTAAAAACCTGATGCGTCCCTAGAAATGGTAGTAGAGGCTCTCAGGAGAGGAAAATACATTGGGCAGTGCTTTAATTAGGACACAGGCAAAACAATTGCCACGCAGACCCAAGCTGCGTCAAATGCGGACAGGCACACAACAAGGAACTGTGAACACCCCAAATAACAGCCAGCTAAAGGGTTCACTCAGTAAGCTATCGCGGTTGTCCCGCATTAGCGAAGAGCAAAATCAGTAGTACGAAGAGAATCGAAGGAGTCACGCAGATAAAGTTAAGACGAAAACACCAAAATAGAAAAACAGAGAAAACAATCAAGAAAGAAGCCACAACAGAAGGGCAAAGGTAAGCATTATCTTATATATCAACTGAAGTTAAAAGCTTCATAGGGAAGATGCAGAAACTTCTGAAAATAGTCAAATAAGCTAAGAGTCTTATATATGAATATACTTCAAGTAGTCTACTATATATGAATTATTGTTTAGCTGAAATTCTTTTCTGAATTTGCTGCATCGATTCTTTACCTGCTGATACTTTTACATGGTTGATATTTTTGTAGTATTTCTCTTGTTTGCCGAATATAAATTCTCAGTGGGCTCGACGTGACGATACTGTTGAATTTATTTTTGTATCTCTCAAACTGATGGGTAATTTCCTCAAGTCAGGCATTTTACATTTAATATTTAGTTTTTAGCAACCAACTCTAACAGTTTTATGTTTTTGAAAACTTTAACACATTTCATGCAATCCTAATTATATATGAATATAGCAGAGCAGTATTTGTTATTTTACTTGTCTGAAAATTAGAAAATAATGATGGCTAATGAATGACGAAGTTTAGATTATTTCTTGCAATTACTTACCCATTAAATTAATGACAAAAAAAATACAGTCTTGTTTCCAATAACAGGCATTTTCTTAGTTATACTATAAATTAATATTTGAATTACCCAACGGTAAAAATGCAGTTTTCTGACTTTAGTTTGTCATCGTTTACGAAGATGCAATTATACAATATAGTTTATTATTGGAATAGAAACAGTGTTATTTACGGTTTATTTTAAATAAAGTGAAGATGTATTAAATTCTAGAAAATTTAAGAGTCGTAATTGCTACTTCTACATCCTGTAGAAAGAAATTTTAATTTAGTTCTTAGTAGACATTTTGAGTCAAAAGCACGATTTGTACTGATATGTATATAAATTTTATTTGAAAGCTTTACCTCAGTAACAGAAGTTTTAAATAGTATACTAATAGTCACTAATTTTACTAGTTGTAAGTTTTATTTGGAGGCTTTAGTTGTGAAATCTGCAAATAATAATTTTCGCTACCGTGTCACTACAAGAATATTGGTCTCTATTTATAGAAGTTCCATAAAGCATTGATTTTTAAAAGCTCCGAGCCAAATGTATTCAAACAAGGTCATTTCGTAGTTTCATTATAGGTTCAAATTACTTGCTGCATCAAGGTAAGCTTTCAGATTTTTCTGAAAAGTAATCTTTCAGAATGCTCATCACTGCAAGTTTAATTTGATCATTTTTTTTTACATGTAACTTGACAATAGACAATATTTTATTCCACCAGGCAAAACAATAAAATAAGAAATAATATTAGCAAAAATATTTAGTATAAGCAGCTTGTGTCTCTACATTTTCAAAAATTATTGTCTTAACACCTCCGCTGCACACAAAACAACATGACGGGCGGTTGTGATCTCTTTTCCATGGCGACCTCGTGTCACCAAGTCCAGTGGATTAATTTTTTAGAGGGTAGGTTAAAATCGTTGGTAAAACCTAAAGTGCACCCTATTGGAATTGATTATAGCGTAGAATCATATTTTTGAAATTTTTTTAATTTGAAAATTTTTTCTTTGAATTCCAAAGTATTTTTGTACTCATCTTGCTCTCTAAAGAACTTCTTTTGTAAATGTTTAGAATCTGAAAAAATTACATCGTAAGCAAAAATTTTTTGAAAAAATTCATAGTTCTACCGTGCTTCGTTCTGTTTATGGTGTAGTATAAGAGGTAAAATGCTCAGTTATTCTGTTGAAAGACTACAAAGCACACATCACCATTTTCGTAAAAAATATGAATAAACACTCTAAGGATGCGTTTAGATTGGACACTTTATTCTCTCTGATATGATAATATATCAAGTGTAAACCATCCTGAGAGAAGCTAATTGAGAATCTGAGAATCACACAGCTGAGATAAAAATTACTCGACACAAAATGTCGATAAAAATTTCAGCCAGTGTTTCACATATATCTCAGATATTGTAGTCGTCTATTTTCTCTCGAGATAGTTCATGAGATTTACTATTCTATATCACTTATAATATTGAGAACTATTCTATATAAGTAATTTGCAAATTTAATTAGACAATATTTGCGAATCATTGTTACCGAATTGAATATCCAGAATTACCAATTAGACCTAATAACATTTTGATTATTTAAAGCAGCAAAGACATTTTATGTCGACACTTTATCTCCACTAGAAGTATCAGCAATTTTATTCAGTTATATTTGTGTCAGTGGGTAAGGAAATTTAATCTTAATCAGGGATAGTCAACCTTAGTTTGGCGCTCATTTTTGTACGTTTTTGTATCGAAAAGATCCTCACATTCTAATTATTCAGACTCTCCGCAAATTTCACCGATAACGCTTGACAGTAGATTCAGGGCGACACATAAATCACACATATAAATAAGATTTAAGACAAAAAAAATTAATAAAAAGTTTTTAATTTCCGAGTTATAAGCTCTCAAAGAAGTCCAGAAAAAAATAATTTTAGTTAAAAATCGATAACCCCTTTACTGAGAGTGTCAAAGTTTAAATTATAAATTTAAACTGTTAAAGCCTATCATTCCTCACAATTTTAGTGAAAGCAATATACTGGGTGGTAGCCTTTTCCGACCACCTCCCCTACTGACCAGAACTTTTGATAGCATCTAACTCGAAAACTAAAAACTTGTTATTAAACTTTTTTTGTAAATCGTATTTATTAATTGTCCTGAATTTACTGTCAAGCGTTGTCGGTGAAATTTGCGGACACCACGTATATCGGTCGCAAATTGCTTATTTGACAACTAAAAAAAAAGGTTTTCAGAACTAAATTCTAGCGACGGCGTTCATTTTAAATTTGACGACTAAAAAAATCCCCACTCTTACAACAATTACCAGTGCATGCCTTAAAACTTCTAATGCTTCCAAAAAGCTTCAAACACCCCCCAGTAAGCGGCACGGGCCAGGTTGATTACAACTGCCCCCAATGTTCAAATTAGTTTTCCTGTTTCCATACGGTAATAAAATTTTTGCTTAATTTCCGAACGAACATTTCGAAGCATTTTGGGCGTTATCTGACGACTAAGGGGTATTAATACTGCACACCTGCCTTTTCCATTGTTCTCTCTAAAGATATTCTAGGTCACTTAATTTGGAATTAATTGTTTTCGTAATGCAGCATCTTTTCTGGAAAGCAACGTCTCGTAATTATCCCAAACCGTCCGAAGTACACCTTACTTCTAAACTAATTGACATTAGTATTTTAATTTAGCTTTTTTCCGAACAAGGGAGCCAAGATAATTAGGTAGAGACATATTTATTGGTATATTCATAGGTACTATTTGTACGAACTAGAGGTTCACATTTTTCCAAGAGTATCTTTCGCAAGACATAAACAATATTTGAAGTCTTAAAATTTTTGTTCACTTTAATTTGGTGCAGTGAGAACTTCTGTCTAAAAAGTATCACTTTTCTATAGTCTACAAGCTTTGGCATTTGTTGGCGAATGGTATCTTAGCCAAGCGACATAATTTGCTCCAAGTGTCATCACCAGCGTCCTAATTTCCTTGTCTTGTTCAGTGTCCTTACGGTTATTATTTGCGAGTGGATTACACATTGAAAACCAGAATTGTTCATAAGCAAAAACTAATACCTTTAATTACATATACTAAAAATGTAAGGTAATAAGCGTCTTACGCTGCAAATTAACACAGATTAAATTATTACTGTTAGGTTTCTAATATTATTGGTAGCGGCCATTTTCGCTCGGATACTTACAAATATTGTTCTGTTGTGAAGTTTGAAGTAGTGTTTGTTTAGGTAAGCAACATCAGAAATATGCCATTCGATAGGAATCTCATGGTAAAGGAAAGAATATAGTGGCTATTTAAACTTACAAAATAAAGGCATTACATAATTATTTAGTTCCTTAATGTTATCTTTTCCTATAATAACCATATTTTATGGTTGCCAGGTGTGTACAGAATATTATTTGAATTCAGGAATTACCTCCTAAGAGTTAAGATTTTTTGAGGTTTGTGGTCGGTTATTAGATGAATTAAGTATCTAACCGCTAGTAACTTTGATATGGTAAATCATAAGTTTTTAATAGCTTCTATAAACAGAAACATTGTAATTTGGCTTTTATTACTTCACACCAGCTTCCATCATTGTTATAATTTGCATTGTAAAAAGTTCGACATTTAACAGCCTTGAACCTTATAAATTTGGAGGAGTTGCAAAAGTATCGTCTATATAAACACCTATAATTTTTGTATTCATTAACCTCTAAGAGAAACTGTGAATGTTGGATTCAAGGTAGTGTCGAGCCCCTCTACTAAAAGCGAGACTTTGAATCGAAATGGGGCTTCCCTATCATTACGCCAGACAGACGTGCATATACAAAGTATATGTAAAAACATAGTGCACCGTTTTGTGAATTGTGATTTAAAAGTACCGTAATTGTTTGCTTGATCCTGGCCCACATTTTCCAAGTTGTTCCGTTTTTGCGTAAAGCACTAAAGGTAAACTCTTAAACCTGTTTTTTTCTTGTTTAGTTAAATATTCTATTTTATCTTAAAACAATCATGACACGTCTATTGCTGATTACATTTTTAGATATTTATTTTTGGAATATGCGTAAATATTCAGTGATGCTTGACGATAATAGTTGATTATATTAAGATGTAAAAATAAACTATTTTCTGTTTACACCCTAAAATATTAGAAATGAACATACCTCATGGTACTTATACATGTACGAAAAAAGATATTTATAAAATTGTACAAGGGATTTGTTTTTTTTTATGAAATCTAATTCAAGAGAAATTATGTTGTCTTAAAATTACAATGTTATTGTACATTTTTCCATTAAAGACTGTCAAATATATACTTTCCCCGGTTTGATGCATTAATGCTTACTAATTATATACCTAAGTAGGAAGTTGTTTGTTTGGCTATGTCTGTGTTTGTTACACTTTCTTGATTTGTTTACAGAACCGATTTTGGCGAAAATTGGTAAAATATTTCTTGAAGCCTGAACATAAAAATACGTATTTTTTTATCTCATATTTTTTACAACTTTTCACCACCACTTTTCCATTAACTGAGAAATTTTTTCTGTAGGTTTCAACCCTTTAACCGCTTTTCGGTCAATTGTAAGCGAACTCTTGGTAACCTTGGAAAGTTGCTGCAATTTGTTTCTGTTAGTTCTTTATTATTAACGTTCTAATGTATATTTATCTGTCAGTCTTTCGACCGCGTCATCTATCGATACTTTAAGTCAACTACTTTTTCGACTTTTAATCTTAAAATTTTTCCTTTAAACTCCAAGCTTCTAGAGACAAGCCAAAGTTTGTCTCGAAACCCAAATTATCTATTTATTGCAAAACTATTATCAAAATACACAACACTATTTTATATTGAAGCACACGTTTCACAAAAAAACGTTTCGTTCAGTGTTTGTTTTCATAACAATCACTAATTTAGTTTCAATAGCTTGTATTCATGGTCTATGTTCTACTTTCTACCGCTTTAACCATCTCACATTTTTAATGATTATCAACAGTGTTAATTGTTTATAGGCGGTGGTAAATAGTGAGAGACAATTAAAGTGGTTTTGACGTATCGGTTTCAGCACTCTTGTCATAAGTTTGACGTCATTGATATGTAGAGATTACTTGAACAAATGAAACAAAACAATTTTTATGAAATGAAAAGAAAAACTTTTCATCAAATGGATATTTTTCGAAAACGGAAGAGAATTGCCTCTTGCCGTTTCTTATTGCATTTGGGAGGAACCTGACCTACAAATTGTATGAATGTCATAAAGAACTCCAAGGCTGGTTTTTCCTTTATAAACTACATTATTCATTAATTAAAATCAAACTATTTGAGCAATCCTTTCTAAAGTTCCTATGCTGCTATTCCGACAAATTCGAAATTGACATAAATAAAAATTGCTAATATTCGCAAAGAATTGCGACCTATACTGTGACGTACATACAGGCCAATGGGCGGAAATAAATGTTATTTTACAGGGGCGACTTTTAGAGTTAATAGTAATGTTAAAATGTCATAAATAGTATTATTGTTTACAGAAATGTCTCTTCCTTTTAAAGCGCTATATTACAATTGATTGGGTGCAAAATTATCAGACGTTTAACTAGTTTTATGGCCGAAAGTCAAGTTTTTCGCATTAGTTGATAATAGAGCAAACCGCGACCGATAAGTCAGTCGTGCAACTAACAACATTTAAAGTATGTATTACTTTTATAGCAAATACTTAATATTCATAATCTATTGTGGTAACTATGTTTACACGTAATTTACACCTACACCTTTAGTATATGAAACTCTCCTCTGCCATTATTATTTTTTAGCACTATTAATTATCCTTGAATAGGTACATAAATTTGCTGAGGATGATTTTGTCTTTTACATCTGTCAGTTTAAAACACTTGTTTCCCAAATATGTGTTTAGTGACATTGTGCCACATTCATTCAAAGGTTATTCGTGCTTCCGTGGGTAGATTCTGAAAATAAAATCTATTGTTTTAAATCGCAAGAATTTTATTGTTAAATTGGATCAGCGCCAAAGTTAATGAGTAATGTAATTTTCCGTAGATTCAGCGTTTACCTAGTTCCCTAATACTATGAGCAGTTTCTTGACAAACTATTTTGACGTCACCCATTGGGTGGATGTTGTTGTTTATCAAAGTTCCCGTATTTGCCCAGAATTTAGTGAGATGTGGCTTTAAATTGTCAAGATGAAACACTATAGATTTTCTATTGACCAAAGGAGTTCTTTAGGCATTTTCAACTGTATGTGGAATTTTGCTACAATAAGTCCTTTCATTTTCTCCAGCAAGCATCATCCTAATCGGAAACAAGCTAGTCACGGACTCCCTTCGCTCATTTAACCATGCTTTAATATGTCACATGTGCCGTTTACACGGGATAGTAACTTGCAATAGCACTTGCGAGGGCGACTTGTGAGAGCGCATATATTTATTGACCATACACGACTATTTCTACCTCCAAATGTACGACTTGCACAACCCACTTGCAGACAACTTCCAACAAATTGGAAATAAATCTGAACTTGCCAATAGCGCTTTCTACGGTTGTTTACACGTGCAAGTAATTATTGCGGCAAGCAATTGCGCAAGTTTTACGACTTGCTCTGAGAGCACTCTCATAGACTGTTTTTATATGCAAGTTCGCTGGAAGTACTCTCAGACATCGACTTGCGATAGTTTTATTTGCTCGTGTAAATGGCACAATGGGCTTATAGTGAAATACAGCTGTACATAAAAAGCCTAGACAAACACTTCTTTATATGTACCAAATGATGGACACTGATTTCCACACGTAACATTTAAACTCACGTGGAGTATGCTGCTTACCTAAATGTCATAAAACTTTGAAATAGTGTCCTCTGACCTTTAAAGTTTTTTTTATCAAAAACTGAAATAAGATTTCAAAAATTTAATTTTAAAATAATTGCATTCCCATTATTGATTAAATATTTTAATTTAAATTTAATTTTGCCATTTGAATATTTATCGTCAAATGTAAGTAATGATAAAATATGATGACTTTGCACTATCAAAAGTTGCAGTGCTTTTGGCTGTCTCGTTCGAGACAGCGGAGATGGCGGACCCTACATAAACCGTTATCCATTACCCATTTGGTTGAGGTGGTATCTGAAGGAGCACTGACCCATAAGAAGACAACTAATGAGTCTCGAATAGTACTTGACTAGATTGATGAGCTTTCTTGCCTTCTCTGGTAAATGATGGATTAGAAAGCTTTTCGCTTGTCTTTGGCGTAGTATTTTTCCAGGGGGAGTTTATTTGTCCCTGTTTCCAATTAAAAAGTTCCGTTGAGACACGGCTTTAGAATGATTTGGGTTCACAAAATGGTGCTTTGGCTCCTCTTTTCACAAGGCTAACAGCTATCTCATTTTCTTCTATTCCCTGATGGCCTAGCATCCAGATTAAGCTCAATTTATACCAATTACCAGTCCCTTTAGGTATTGTTTGCATTCTTAGGGTCCAAAGTAAAAGACTTCAAAACTCTAAGAGCTGCCGGGGTGTCTGATAATATAAATATTCTAGCTCCTCCAATGGGTCTCTTAAATCATGCATTTCGGCCTAAAAGATGGTGAGGTTATCGCCCAGGGATTGTGATGCCCTAAAATTGTGGCCTTATATTTCGATGCCAATGCTTTCATCCATCTTGGAGTCATTTTCATTTTAGATAAAGATTCCCCTTTTTTTTTTGGTCTGACAAACGAGTTTGCTTAGAGGCTCGACATGTAAATGGAATGTAGAAATTGTTACTCTCTTTACTTCTGGTAGTAAAGGAGATTCTGAAATTCTAAAAAGGTATTACGTAGATAACACAAATGGATTGGTGGCTGGATCGATTTTAAAGATCTCCTCTGGACGATCGAATGCACCCATGTATCTTATGGAATATTTAAAAAAAATATTTTAGCTTACCAAGCCAAGTTTATAAGATATTCAAATTATTATTTAAATAAATGAAATTATATTTTTGAAAAAAATGTTAGACACCCGAGTATATGGGTGCGTTTAGATTAGACACTTTATTCCGTAAATTTCTCTCTGACATAAGAATCAACTATCCTGGGAGCAGTTATCCGAGACTTATCTACACAGCTGAGAGGGGATAGCTTCTCTCAGGATAGTTGATATTATGTCAGAGAGAAAATATATTTTGTCAGAGAGAAATATATGGAATAAAGTGTAAACGCACCGTAAGAAATTTAAAATTCTTAAAACGTTACCTAGGGACATCTAACAAATTAGTGTTGTACATAGAAACAAAGGGATTAAAATATAGATAATCAAAAAATTTCAGCTAGATAAAAGAGCCGAAATAAAAATTGGACTCAAACAAAACAATTTTTATTATTTTGGTAAAATATAAAGACATAAAAATTAAAACATTGTTTTCTTCTTTATTTGTTACCCTTGTTTCACGTTTTTGAATTCTAATGAAAACGAATGTCCAATGATATGAATATGTTGTCATGTTTTCAAAAGTAAACAATTTCATTTATTTAAATAATAAGTTAAATATCTCGGTTAGTCAAAACAAAATTTTTTAACTTATCAAGACGAGTCAATAAGAACCCTAAAATGAAAAAGAAAAAAATATATGTAGTATAATTCAGACTTCATACAAAATGATGGAAATTGATTTCCACGCCTAACATTTTAAGCAATGTGATGCGTTGTGTTTATCTAAAATTCGACATAATTTTTTGTAATAGTATCTTCTAAAAAAATGAAATACAAATCTTGTCTTCTGAAACCAAGAAAGTATCTCTCTGAAGATGATAGCTTGGCTATCGAAACGCGTTAGAGCAACCTTTGTTGTGTTTTTTAATCTTTCTTGGCTTTAGCAGAAAGATTTGTATTTCAATTTTTGAAGATAACTAAGGACTAGTCCGTTTCACCAAAAAAAAATAGTATCTTCTAATCTTTACAGTTTTTTTTAAATTAACAACTGAAATAAAATTCTGGATTTTTGAAATAAATGTGCTTACATTGCTAACTATATATTTTAGTTTAAACTTCATCGTAGCACTGCAATAGCTATCATCAAATGAAAGTAACGAAATAATGTAAAGTATGGTGAGTTGTAATAGCATGGATAAATTTGATGTTCACAAATTAACTTTACTAATGGGTTATTGAAAATTAGAACGAATGGATTGAAATAATCTATATATGTATCTATACTATATGACATGATAATATATGTATCCATAAAAAAACTTAACTGTATCTTTGAGAACAATAAATTTATTTATAAGTAATTCATAATTGTATATAATTACTCTAGTTTTGGAACTCGATTTGCCTTTAATATTTGGTTACCATTTACTTATGAATAATAAAATACACTTTGTAAGTAGTTATAATTAAAAACATTCCAAATTATCAGCATATCCTACTAAGCCACTCTTTTATAAATTAAGAAACTTTTGTTTTTATCACAAGAGCTAATGGTTAAAAAATACTCCCATAAATTGCATTTACAATTGTAAATTATCATTAATAAATGAAATTTGAAAGGATAATTGGATAAGATAAGTCATGATCATGACTCAATTATCAAACAATCATAAAATAATTGCATCATCTTCATTTCGTTTGAATGATTTTTATTCTTAAGCAAGTAAATAGGTGAAATTGTGCTAGAATCATTAATTTTGCCATTACACTTTTAGGCTCCTTCGCCATTGAACCGTCAAAAACTTGTTTTTCAATATTTTAATGTAAAGTTAATGAATGGTTTACATAAAAAACAAATAAAAATTTCATTGACCACATCAGTGAGATGCGTGTTTTGATCCAAGTCATCAACATTCCAAGTGAGGTAATACATTAGTTTTAAGTTGGTTGGGAATCCCTATTACCAGATAGGACTTTTGCACTGAGATATCACGTGTCATAATCGTTTTACTCTAATAACAATTCCTCACAATCATTTAATATATGCCCATAAAATACGATAATGATACATATGTTAACTAGGCAACGAACATACATTTGAGAAATTCCAGTGTGGTAATATAAGTAATAACAGGGTACAAGGTTTAACAAATAGATTACTTTACCTAATCTATCATAAAAATACCATCAGACGTGGTGCTAAAATAATAAGTAATACAAAATAATACGTTCATATTGTGATGGCAGGTATGTATCCAGGATTTAGGAGGGGGAGGGGGTCCAACCCCCTTTTTTATGTCAATATTATATACATAAACATCTCGCCTTAAAAATTAATAAGCAGTATTGCAATAATTTACTAAAAAAGTTGAGTAATTGAATTAATAAACCCTGTGTCATTTTTTTATTGTTTCCTAATTAAATATGATTGTTTTAAATTTGAATAAACCACGACATTTTAAAAAAATATTAATTATACTCCTTTCTTTCTCGACATAATATTATATACTTTAAAACTGAAATTTCAACTTTTGAAAGCAGTATGGAAATTTCGAGATCAAAGACGAAGTAGAAAACATTAAAGATGAAATTAAGCAAAAATCGTTTCCGTTTTCATTTTTGATTTCGATTTTTAGAAATAAATAAATTTTTTCTGAAAGTCGTGATGGAGATCGTCGTCCAACTTGAATACGTCCAGAGTTGGCAAAAATTTAGTTTGATTGATGATTTTAGAAACTAAAACTAATGCTTTTAGTTGTAATTGTAATTGACGATTGAATTAGTTTCAATTGTCTCACGATTCAAATAATCAATTAAATTTGTGTTGTTTTTAGTCGTGCCTAAAAATTTTGATTGATTTGGCATGTAACAATTCTGCGTTTGTCATCTGTTAATTTCATCATGTGTGTTGCAATTTACAAATGGATGTTTTTTGCTAACCAATCTTTGATGTGGTTGTGCACCTGTTAGTTTTAGAAGTAGTTAATTGTACGTATGAACGATTTAAGACAGATTCTGAGGCGTCACAATAATGTCTTTCTGTACGGAAGAGAACGTGAATTAAAAACAAAACAGATTCTTGGGAAGAAAATTGCATGTGTAGAGATGGTAAAATAAGAACTGGAAAAAACATTCAAGTAATAGATTAGTAAAATCTCAGCAAAAACTTTTCCAATTAAATTTCCAGGTCATTGTGTTGTTTTACATTTATTATAAATAGCAGAATATTGTTTTGTATATAAAAAGTGTTCACTGCTGTTTTTTATTTTGGTATAAGTGGCCAATCTGAAGTATCCATCTAATCTTATATTATCTTCAACATACACATCAGGAAAGTCAAACACTGTCCATAGGGAGAATGTTAATGAGAGATATAACATTGAGAGTTAATAGTGGGATAGATGGGCGGCGCCTTGTATTCTCCTACACCGATGTAAACAATTCAGCGCGGAGCGCAGCGATCAGGTGCCGCTGGAGATTTCAGTAGTACATCATAGCTTCTAACGTGTTTTGTTACGGGATTACTACTGGCAGGCAACAATTTTATTAAAATTTGCGTACCACGTGTTGTTTGTTCTTTTAGTCCGTTGATTTAATCAACGTCTAAAGCAAAATAAAACTGATATTCTTTGATAACCAAAATAAGTAAACGAGATTCCTTAAACAAAATAAATAATAATTCTAATGAAGAATGTAACAACATAACTCTTTAAACATTACAATATAAGGAGTTCAAATAGGCCACCAGACTGTGTTAAACAATATTCCAGTCTGTTGTAAAACTCTCGATGAGTTTTTTTAACATTTAATCTGGAAGATAGAGTATGCTGCGTCAAAGTAGGGGAATACGTTCCGCGACCGTAGAAAACTACGGAAGGGACAATTCTTAGCATTTTACATGGACAATGAAAATTTTTCCTTATCTGTATAACGTATTGACGTGAGCAATAGAATATAAAAAAAATTTCAAAAATTAGAAAAAAACATCGTTCATAATGGGGATTGAACGTTAGACAATTGAATAAATAACCAAATTTTTTTACTCAAAATTTAAATCAAAACTTTAACTTATGACTAACTATTTACTCATTTTCAATACTAAAGTTTTGAATTATAACTAATTCAATTATTTTTTATTTTTTTTGTGGAACGGACTTGTCCTTGGTTATCTTCAAAAAGTGAAATACAAATCATGTCCCCCGAAACCAAGAAAAATTAAAAAACACAACAAAGGGTGCTCTAAAGCATTTTGATACCCAAGCTATCATCTTCAGAGAGATACTAATACCTAATAATAAAATTAATCTTTATATACTAAGAATATTCACTTAGTGCCTGCGCATCTAATCATACACGCCACAGTGTAATGTGCCATTTACACGAGCAAGTAAAATCTCAAGTCGATGTCTGAGAGTACTTCCAGCGAACTCGCGTAGTGTAAACAGTCTCTGCGAGTGCTCTCGGAGCAAGTCGTAAAACTTGCGCATGTGCTTGCCGCAATAATTACTTGCACGTGTAAACAACCTTAGAAAGCGCTATTGGCAAGTTCAGATTTATTTCCAATTAGTTGGAAGTTGTCTGCAAGTGGGTTGTGCAAGTCGTACATTTGGAGGTAGAAAGAGTCGTGTATGGTCAATAAATATATTCGCTCTTGCAAGTGCTATCGCAAGTTACTATCCCGTGTAAACGGCACATAATAATTCCTTAACTAATTTTAACAAAGATGAGTGGCCTAAAGGCTCAACGCAACCATTCATAAGGTTGTCTACAGTCTTGCGGATGGCTAAGCTTTCACATGCATTTAACATACAATTCTTATTTACTACTAGTTTGCCCGTACAATTGTACTCAAAAGTACGTCGGGCAGACTAGACGACCTCTTAAAATCCGACTGAAGGAGCATTTGGCTCATTTGAGGTACGGAAGAACTGCTTTTGAATTAGATCATAGGATAGATGATAATATTTAACTGTTAAGGGTAGTAAATAAGAATTCTATGTTAAATTCATGCAAAAGCTTGGCCATCCATAAGGCTGGATACAACCTTATAAATGGTTGCGTTGGGCCTTTACGAAGCGTTAAATACCTCGACGCATTTCAAAAGTTTATTGCTTACAATCCATCACGTGATCTGTTGAATTTCTGTTGGCTGAAAAAGCGCCGGTTTCCTAAAACCGTATACCTTTACCTCTCTCAAAAACGTACCAAGCTAGCCAAACTGCCCAAACCTCAAACTAACTGATTATGATCTTCAAACGCTTTCTACATTTGGCTGGTTTGACTCCATTTCGGCTAGTTAAACGTTTGATTAGACGTCAAATATCTATATTTCAACTGATTTGAATTGTAATATAGTCACTAATGAGTATTCCTATTTTTTAAAATATGTTTAAGTGTTGTGTTAGTTTATTTTTTGAATTTGGGTTTTAATTTTCATCAGACAGCTTGATTAACGAAACAAAAGAATGTAAAAAGTTTTAAGTGTATGAAAATACAAATACCTATTCGTCAAAATAATTAATAGAGATTTGTTGTCCATTAATTAGCGATGTTTCGCCCTCGCCAGTCCGGCTTATCATTGCAGCTGGTGAGTGGATGATAACGTGATCAGCGTCTGATGCCGTAAAGCATTTAATGAGGTCAGTAGCGCCGGGCTTTTAATGGTCAATGGGTTGATTTGGGTCTATTTTAAAAAGTCGAATAAAATTTTTGTTTCTATTTTCTATCTTTACTAAGCCTTCCGAACACGTAGTTAAAATTAATGCCATTATGACTGAATCATCCTGTATAAAATACTATGTGTAAGACTTTTCAAAAACCGAAATCAAGTGAAATTTATTTAAATTTAACATTATTATCTTTAAAGAAGAAAAAAATAAAATACCAAAATAATGTAACTCTTTCTTTCTAAAGTGAGATGCGTTACAAGTTTTACCTCTTTCTTTCTTTTTTAAACTGAATTTTTTTCTTTAGTTTGCTGAAACTCAATTTAATGGAACAAAATATTGTTTGCAATGTTACTGATGATGGGCACTGGCAAATTTTATACGACATATTAATGCTCCTTAATGGCTGTGGCTTAATGACCTTTTCATTCTGGATAAGATTTTTCTATTTGAGAAAACATTGTCATCTTTTATTCTTTTATATTTTTCCCCAACAGTGGAAAGAACTAACCTCCATCTTTTTTTTCTTTCAAATTAAATTGTGTTCTTTGTGTTCTCTCGTAGAAACGATATTTTTTAAGAACACTACCGCGCACGATTTTCCAATTATCAATATCAAGAATAGAAAAATAATCATAATAAAAATTTTAAATTTTCAGACGTGAGTTTTTATGTAAAGGAGCTTCCCAGTATAATTGATGATATCGATACGATAATAGCATTTATTGCTAACGTTTTGCAAAAATTGTGTATGAATTTGTCAGATTTTTTGGTTAATAGATAAAAAATAAGTATTCATATCCCATGTCACATTATTGTTACCATTGTTTTGGTGTATTAAGCAAGAAAGCTTATATATACTTCCAGATTTTGTACAAAACTTTAGTAATGAATTTTGTTATCGGCTTCAATTTTGCCAATATGCAAATAGTGCACATTTTGAATATTTGAAACTCGTCTACATAAAAACTTACTAATGCAAAAGCCGGTTTTAATCTTATTAAATATGGTCGCTTTGGCATACTCAACTTAAATGCTGACAAATGTTTCAGCAAGTATAGACTTAAAAATACTAAGAATAGGGTCACTGTGAAAGAAATTGTGTGGAATAACAGTACAGTACGTGTAGTAGTGGATCATAGGCAGCTGAACTATCAGCAGTTGACAAACTAGTCATTCCAATACACAGATCAATAGATTGGATTATTTATCCAATTGCGATTATGCCAAACTGACGTGAGGATAACTAACTATTATAATCTGAGTATTAGAAGAGAATGTATCTGATTTGTCAGAGCGACTATTTCTGCTAAACGTCAGTAGTTGGTAGTTCAGTATGATCCGCTAGTACGCATTTAGAGAACTAGTGCAATATAGGTCGCATTCGCATTGAAAAAAATTTTTTTTTTTAACATTTCATTTTTCAGTTTTGCTTTGGATAATCACAAAACCACATAGAGCAATGTAATCCTCTTTAAAAGAATTTTTCAACAAAGAATCACGCCATTTAATTTGAATAAAGAATTGAAGTGAGTTCTCACACCTCCTTCCCTTTCAAAAATAAAATAAATAAATAAAAACCACCCACAAATGTGACAAATCTAAAACAAAAACCGACCTCTTTCCGGACTATTTTTAGAAAAATGTTCTTTTATTTTTATTGAATTTAGTCCAGATAACGTTTCTACACAGTAAAATAAATAACATAACAATTATTGCAGTCAAAGTAACCTACAATTATTATAAATTAACTGTCTAACAAGATAGCTATTTATTATTAATTTGAAATATCCCAGAATATCGGTTTGAACGATCAAATATTTGTTAAATATTTTATTAAACCTTCTATAAGGCCTTTGATTCCAAGCACCCGATATTGTCGTTTGAAATTTTTGGGGTGAAAGACACGAATATTAAAATCAATTAATAATTAATACAAAAGTTCGAATGTATTTCAACCTAGACCTAAAATCATGGTAAAATAAATATCAAGGAAATCTTAAAAATATAATATTTATGAGACATTATTTCTTCATAGGTAAATCATGTAGCTGAATTTAAATGTTAATTATATTAGGCGTGAATACTCATTTGCTTTTGCAGGAAATAAATCTATATATAAATAAAACTAATAATTAGAAAAATGTTCCTGTTGACACTCACATACCTATATATTGCACATGAAAATAAATATGTTTCGAGTATTATACTAGAGGATTAACCGAGATATCTCCTTGTGGCTTAAGTCTTCAATTTTATTTTGATAATGAATGTTCTTTGCGTGACATGGTTGTCCCGCAATATAGACTTTATAAAACCAAAAAATTTATGTTCTCATGATCAAGCATCCCCAGAGAAATATTAGAATTATATTTTTCATATTAACTTTACTTTTAATACAAAAACAAACAAAAAATGATCAAAATAACTCCTTCTAAGGTAATTAACATTAACTTCAAAAACGAATATATTCACAAAAAGTCCTTGTAACACTGCACAATAGAGTTGTGAACAGATAAGCCTTCAGAGGCAAGGCTCCAGCTTTAAAACCCTCATAGTAAAAGCATTTGCATTTTGTATTACATCCCCATAGGGCGCTTGTACTAATAGCCATTCACACTGGTGTAATTAGCAGGATACAATCTGTCACTGATTTGTACCACAATGAGATCAATAAACCGGGTGACTGTTTGTCCCTATTAGACGACAGCTTTTATCCATCAAATGGTGTAATAGTCCTCCTGAGATCTAAACAAATGGGAGACTTGTGTAAATGTAGCAGCGTCTAGAGAAAATTTATTCTTAAGATTACTTTGCTGGAGAAAAAAATAACGCTTCGATAGGTAACCCATGGAATAATGCTATTCTTGTTTCGGTAATAAGGAACGTTAATAATGTTAGTTAAAATTTAAATAGTCTCAAACTTAAACTGAAAAAAAAATAACATTTTGAGCTTAGTACTTCATTAATTAATTAATTACAAAATCCAGTATAAAAAAAGACAACGAATAAACCAAAAAAAAAGTATTTTGTTCTCTTTTATCGATGATTTACGATGATTCAAAGAAAATAATTCCGAATAATGGTTGATAATCTTTAATCTTAGTTTTAATTTTGAAATTTTTTTAAACATTCGAGAATTTTTTCAAAATTCCACTCCTTCAGTTTTCATCTCTATCTTCAAATTTTGACTCCTTTCTTTAATATTCGAATGTAAACCCGAAAACTAAAAATTTAAAATGCCAACATTATCTCGAAATTTCGCTATTGCCAATTATGCCCATCAATTGCTCCTCTTCGATCTAAGGATGTGGAAACACCAGAGAAGCGAGCAGGAGCCAACATAAAGCGAGTATTCTTTACGATTAATCGTTAGGTAGGGATAGTTTTTTGAGCGAGCGAACTTTAATTGCACACGTTCACTGATGATGTAGGCTACATCGGTACATCAAAGGCAAATTGTGTTCTTGCTTGTTCGGTAACATTTGCAACGAGATAATTATAATCAATCTGTTTACTCGTAAACAAACGGATCATCACATGAAAAAATGAAACAACTAAATATTTGCTTTTGTTTGCACATGCTCACTATTTTGGTATATCCGCACCTTCAGAAGTACTTCACATCCCATCAGCTAGTAATGCTCTATAAAGGTTCATCATCAGATTAGATTAACTGCTGGGATGCTGTTCTCATGTCTGGAGCTCAGTCCAAAAATACACACTGGCTCTTTTGGGGATTCCATTAAATGTCGTTTAATTTAGTGCATATATTTTGGGTCTTTTTAGGCACCGGAGAATTTCGAAACTTTCTCAGTTATATTTATGAAATATCTTGGCAAGTGCTAGCAGGTTCTAATCCCCACAGGAAAACATTATTAAGGCACACAGTGTAGATTGATACAGTGAAAATATCTGTCTATCGATACTCCTTTGTTCATCACTTTCTACATTAATTTCTGTTTCCCACCTCCAAGGCATAATAGGTTTACCCTTTCCAAGTACTTAAAAAGGAAAACAATTTCATATTGGAGAAGTCTGATTAATAAAAGAAATTAATGATGATGATTGTAATTTATTTTTATAACTGTGCCAAAATTCAAGTCCACGCAACGAGTAATTATTGTGATATACCTCAATCTTTTGTTTGAATTGTTTCTGAATGAGCGAGTGATTAAATTAATAGACATAAATGAAATAAAACAATGAACAAGGATTGTGAGTTTTCTAAGACGATAATAATGTTTTGCTTTCATTCGATTGCTAATATATTAGATTAGTTGTCCTGAGAATCTCCGCTCAGACGGCGAAATATGTACCGGATAATATTATTGGTAATTATCTTGGTGGTTTAGAGATAAATATTTCCTTTGGGCTGTAAATAATATTATTACTTAGATGATACTCGTAGTGCATAATTTACCAATGAGAATATGAGAAAAATCTAATGAAATAAACCAGTATGTTGAATCATGGCCCTATGCAGCTCATTGTTAGTAGCTACTGTTTTTAAATGAGAAAATGATGTAACAAAACCTTGTTGTGTACAAAATAGTTTTGAAAATTAAAGAAAAATAAAGCTATTTTCGGAATTCGTACTTAAAATTTATTTAGTTGTTTTCAAAATAATTATTAACAATTGAAAATTAAAAAAGAACATCATCCCCAAAAAATAGATTTCCTTTATTTAAAAAAAGTCGAAATGTATTTTGAACACGATGAAATATATTTAAATAAACGGGCCCCCTAAGCTTGAGCACATGTGGAAATCTTTGAATCATTATATGCGGAACCTTGCACAGGTGTTCATACAAAGATATTTATGAAAAGCAGAATTTTTGTATCATATAAGTTTTTATTTTTTCTTATTTATTTGAAGAGATACGTCAAAATAAAATTTATATTTTTATCACTACTACTTTTTCTCCTACTTTTGTGATCCGTTTCTTGACTATGATCACTTTTTAAAACAATAAAATATTTTGCTTTTATGTTTACAAGATTCTGCTTTTTATTCTGAATCATATTCAAACAATAAAACGAATTACCAACGCAAATAAAGGCTTTACCTAAAACCTTTTTATTTTTATGGTTGTATTAAGAATATAGTTGGGCCTTATGTTATAAAAACAAAAAAAATCTCTCAGGAGATACCATGTTTATCTAATTTTCATGGTCCTCTATTTTAAACAGCATATATATTGAGATAGATTGAAATAAATTATAATCAAAATATATATTTATATTTGGAAAACGAAATTAAGCATTTCTTGAAATTCATTCATTGGGGATTACACACACATCACCACAAGTTTTCAGGCAGTCATCTGTTAATTATTTAATTGATCGTTTTATTAACTATATCGCCCTTGAAAATGTTTGATTACAATTAAAAAAGAAATTGCATGTTCATCCTAAATTACGTCAAAAAAAATCCAACTGAAAGATCGTCGTGTGTGCTTGAATAAATATAGGGAGTAGTAATTACTTTCAATTACTTTGTGAGTGGCAGCAGGCTTTGCAATTGTTAAAGTGTCTTGTACTATAGATAATTAAAAGGCTTGGTATCCTGTCCTTCTCTTCGAAGAGTAAGTTTATTTTAAAATTTCACATTTTTTTCCATTGTCATTACATATATATTAACATATAACAACTTCCTTTATATTTTGACTCTAAAATAATCATTGATTTTTTTCTAAAAAATTCGAATTTTTGTACTAAAGTGTCAATTGTAATATCACAAATTTAACTTATTTAACTTCTTTCTTAAAATTTTTATTTGTAGAGTCGAATATTTTACTTTGTCCGGAAATATTTATTTAACGTTTCGAATTAAATTTCGAATTTTTTCGAAATTTCCATTATCATATCAAAAATTACCTATGTGTTTTTTTCCAGTTTAAACTCGAATCTCCAAACGACTTTAGAGCCACTAACATTTTTAGTTTAATACTCAAAATACTGAACCATTTCGACCTATAAGGTAGAGAGATTTCGACTTTGAAATGTAGTTTCCAGAAAACTATAAAAATTAATATGTTTATTTCAAATTGCGATAAAAGAGTAGGCAATTCCAAAAACATCGACATTTCTAAGAAATGTTTATCTATTTCTAAAGTTTGCCTTGAAAGTTTTAGGCATTTTTCTAATATTTTCAGTTTGAACAAGAAATTTATAATCTTTTGTTTCTTAGAGTTCCGACTCCAAAGACAACCTTCAAAAAAATAGTGGAAAGAAACTTCGAATTTTTATTCAAATTATGATGATTTTCTGTTAAATGAATTTCGGAAATAAGCTCCATTCTTCGAGATTCTTCTAGAAAAATCAAGATTTTGCTTTAAATTTCAATTTTGATCTTCAGATAATATGTTTGGATTATCCCCGATTTAGGTGTCTCAAATGAAACAGGTGATATAAAAATCAATTTTAAGGAAACAGTTCCCTATGAATAAGTATTCGGGAATCCTTAGTAAAAAAGATACAAGGTGTTAAACTTTTGGTTTAAAAAATCTTTTTATTAGGTCATTTCAGTGTGTGTATCACATACGGAAGGAAATCTATAATTTTTCTATTTAAAATGCCTTTTTTTAAACTTTATTTCAATTAAATGGAATCATAAACCAAAACTGAAAAAGCTATTACAATTTAGAACGTAGCTATTATTGTTGGCAAGATTTATATGGCAGCAGAAAATCCAGGAGGACAAAAATTTATTATATACGATACTTGACAATGTTAGGGTCAGTTGGTTGAGTTGATAACTGCTGCCATGATGAATTATTTCTTAAAATCGTTTTAAAGCTCCTGGAAAAATCTACACTAAATGTAATCTTTTTTTCCTTACGTTCACAAATATTTTCTTCGTAATACTGAAAAATTTGAAATAATAGATTTAAATGAATTGAAGTGCAAAAATTATGGAATGTATAAATTATTTTAATATATAAAGCATCGATAATAATTGAACTCCTGATATTTTTAAACACTGATGTTGCAGAATGCCGACCAATGACAATGGCGTAAATTTTAATAAGTATATCTATTCCAGTATGAATTAAAATAGATTCATTAATATTTTTGTTCTACTATTAATGTTGTCTTTCGCCTCATTTTAATTCTTTGGTCAAAAATTTCGAGGTTAAACTAATTTTTGAGGAAAATTCATAAAAATTTTTATCTTTAAATAGCGAGAAATCAGTCGTAATGTTCATACTAAAATTGAAATTTAAAGAGAAAAAGGGCCAAAAAACGTCTTTTTTAGATAAAAGTCAAAATTTTAGGAATATTTTGAACTTATATTGAGTAGGACTTAAAATATTTTCCTAGTAGTTTACCGTATTTTTCTGTGTTGAATTTGGTTTTCACCTGTGGCTTGCGCAATATGCAAGTCGTGTAGGATTCCGTGGAACTTGCAAAATTATGCAGGAATCTTTTATTTTTTGCTTGAAAGGCTTTATTTTAAATTTTTCTAAAGATTTGTTATTTTGAAAATTTTGGTTTTAAACGAAGAAAATCTCTTGCAGAATATTTAAGTTTTCTCTGAAATTTCGACTTTAAACGTGTTCTTAAAGTTACTTCGTAAGTTATACATATTAACTGACTTGGTTTTTAAATTTCATGCTTAAAATTCCACTTTCCACATTCTTCCGAAAACTTCGCTAAAAAATTGGGCTTTTTACAGATTGTCACTTTTTTCTTCTTCTTCTAACTTTTTTTTAATTACGACATAATTTATCATTTTTATTTATTAATTTTTGACCTGGAGCACTGAATTCTTGAAAATTTTTATTTTCTTCTGTTAATTTGATTTAAATTTGAAGATTTTTTATAAACTGTCAGGTATCTTTCCAAATTGTGGCTTTTTTTAGGAAAATTAATTTTTTTTATGTAAAAACTTATGTCTTCCTTAAAGCCCAGAATTTCCGTTTTCAATTTCTTCTTAAATTTTTTATCTAAACTTAAATTTTCGACATTTTGATTTTTTTCGCAAGCTCTACAATGGTGTTTCCTCAAAATTTTCAGTTTCAACTTGAAATTTTGCCAACATTCAATTGTTTTATTAAAACGTTGGTTAGTTTTTTGAAAATTTCAATTTGAAAATTGTTTTGCTGAAAATTGGGGCTTAAAATTCTCAATTTGTACATTTCCTTTTTATCAAAAGATTTTTATTTATTTATTTGTTAAAACTGCATTTTTTTATCAAAACGTAAATCTTCATATTTTTTTATAATTAGAATTCAATATAAAATTGAATTTTTAATATTCAATGTTTTAACAGATATTTTTTCCCTCGACTTAAATTGTTATTTTTTTGCTTCGTTTAATCCTTTTGAAAACTTGAGAGCCCGCGAGATACCTGATCCCACGGGATTAAGGACGCCCAATCCTGTAAATAGCGTGATATTGATATTTTGTTGTGGTATTGCATTCTCTTTCCTTGATATAGCTCATTCCGGAAGAAGTACATCTTTTACTGACTAGCCACGAAATGTTCTTGAACATATTGACAATTTGAAAAGTGGCAATTGAGAATGTCTCTTAGACAAAAATTACCACCAAGAAGATCCTACATATCGGGGAATTGAAGAGGGAACCAAAATAAAGTACTTTTTGACGCACCTTGCCTCATTCCTTAGGGAGTAGTCATCCCAACTTATTTTCTATTTAAATACGAATCTACCTTGTTTGGCATCTCGTCGGGTAGCTCATTGGCTTCTCCTTCCAGTCTTATAGCAAAATCTTAAATCCTACGATTAGTGACTGAGATATTTGAAAACTAAGAATTTTGATTCTCTTAGACGAAAAATTCTGTCATAAAGGTTTCAAATACACATCGGGGAAACCGAGGAAACCAAAAAGTGTGTTTTTTCACTCATCCCCCCTCTCGTTTTGGAACTAGTCACCCTTATTAATTCTTCTAAAATGAAAACTACCCCGTGTGATACCTCGTTGGTTGGGAAGGTTTGTCTGCTTCTCCACGCGTATAAAGAGAAATAAAAGACCTTTTCAACGACGTATTACACGGGGTGGTTTTTTTTTAAATTATTAGAGGAGGCGAGCTTCAAAAAACACATTTTTTTATTTCGCTGAAGTGTATTTAAGATTTTTGTGTAGATAAGATGTATTTAAAATTACTAGTTTTCAGAAAATGTAGCTTATTTTAAACACCAATAACTGAAAAACTAATCGTACGATTTAATTTTTTGCTACAAGATGTAAAGAGAAATCAACGAGCTTTTTTTAAGGGGTGTGGCAAAGTGACTCCAAAAGTACTTCAGATTGGTTCCTCCTTTAATTCCCCGTTATGTATTTCAGTTCGTAGTGATTCTCACCTTGTACGTGGCTCTCTTGTTTTGGTAAATATTACACCTTTATTTTTATTGTGTATTGCACGTTAGTAAAATTGATAAAAAAGGAATAACATTTTTGGTAAAACCAAAAGTGTCCACCACGGGAATTGGTTTTATAATCTTTAGTTAAATTTAACAGAATAGCAAAAAGCAGAAAGTTCTTCTTCATAATAAAAATTTACTTTTGTCTCTACAACATAAACACACCTTATGGCAAATGCGTTTCATAAAAAATATTTCTCATCATATTGCAATTCTCACATCACTAGTTACAGTGGCATTTTGTTTGGTAATAAGAATCTTGTTTAATGAATTTATTGTAAGGATTTGAAGAAAAATTGTCAGTTAAAAGTCAATACGTAATTTGTGCAGCTTCTATTTCCATAACAATTACACTACAGTTTACTTCATTTAGGTTTATTATATTCATGGTTGTGTAGTTCTAGATGGTTTTTAACTATCTCTCATGCTGACACATGTCCACAAAAAAGTGGTGTGTGCTGGGGGCAGGACAAGGATTTTCTGAGGTATTTCATCTCGCTGAACACAAATCTGAAGTTAAAATTGAGGGTCAATGCGCAAATAATCAAGAAAAACCCAAAAGCCGATAAAAGTCACGATACTTTTATAGGTTTTTTGTTTTTTTTTTAATTACTTGCTCATTGACCCCCAATTATGACTTCAGATTCATGTTCAACGGGAAAAAATACCAGTTTTCTTTAGACCTGTGTTATTATTTTTAAGCGAGGACAGTTCTAAAATAAATAAATTTGTCGTGTTAGCTTTAATACGTTTGTAATATTTTGTCACCATTTGAACAAAGAGCACAAAACAACTGCTATGAAATGAAAAAAAAAAACTTTTCCTTAAATAACTTTTTCTCTAAAATGAGGGCGAATTAAATGTTACCCTCTTACTCGTACTCTGTAAATCTTAAAAGGAACTTGACACTACAATATGTATAAAAGTTATAAAAGCCTGAGATTCCTAAGTTTAATTTTTTTTTTATTATAAACTATGCCTTTTCATAATGAAATTTAAACTAGTTGACTAACCACTTCCAAAATCAATGGGAAATTCCTAATTGATATAAATAAGAATGGCAAAAATCGGTAAAGAATTGCGACCTGTAGTGTGATAATATACGTATACCTAGACCGAGAGTCCGTTTTTCAATCAGGAATTTTGGAGTTAATCGCTATTTTAACATGTAGCAAATAATATCATCGTCTAGAAATCGTGGTGTGCAAAATGTGGGTTTTGCTTAAATAAAGAGCAAATGATCTCTCCATTAATATTCAATATATTCTTCTTTCGGTCGCAAATACAAGAGCTTTGAGCTCTAATAAGCAAAGTCAAACAAGATCCTATTAAATAAATCAAGTAGTGTTCTTTACATTACTTCGTGTAATTATAAATTACTTCAAGTTTATTATAAAATTATTATAGAAACCACAACTCAGTACGTAAAAAATATATATTTAATAACCAAATCGTGACTCAGATATCCAAATAAGATAAAATCTTCTATCATTCACATCGTCAGGTGAGCTTTAATAAAGGTATATATGTACATCCGCTTACTTATTCACCTATTTCCCCTTACTCACCTATTTCTACTAACCTTTGATCGAAAATTCAATCATCCACCTAATATATTTTTTCGATAAGCCTTCTTACTGATGTATAAATGCAATCAACTATGAGCTGGTAAAAGCGTAAAATTCAGCACAATACCTGTTCAGGCTAAACTAGGATCGTTTACATGGAAATATGACTGTCTACAGTGGGCAATTTATTTGATGACGTTCTTGTGTACAGGAAATTCGTGCCTCCACATATTTTTCAGATAATAGATTAAATATATAATTATCTCCAAATTGCGGTACTTGCAGTCAGTGGTTGTATTTGGGTGTTAAAACTAGTGCGAATTGCTTTAATTTCATTTACTATTGTTTTTTTTGTGCAATTAACAATTAAAAATATATTAAGGTAAGCCATTAGCACTTCATATGAATATTTATTGTTTAAGGCGAGGTGTTGTTACATTTAAACAGGTTATTAGACGCTATCCTTGTAAGTTAATTGAGATTTTTGATGTAGATTATATTCATCAGAATGACACTACTTTTATTATTTGTTTCTTATAGTTTTCACAATTTTATTAGATCACGCAATAAATAGTTGACCAGAAATGGGTATGTTCATCTCTTGTATCTTTTCAAATCTAATACTTTAAGTTACCTATCGGGATAATCGATGGTGTTTTAAGATTTTCCTTTTTTTACTCCCAGAGAGAACTAAAATTTGGCTAGTGAGCAATGAGCGTTTGATATAAAGTGATATGAATGATATAATCCTTTTAAAGATTACCTACTCCAGTGAGTTATTTCTTTTAAAAGTATTGGCCTAAACCAGGCTTTGAGGTAATTATTAATTGCAGGATTAAGTTGCAATTTGTTGTCAGTGGAAACTTTCTAAAAAAAGAATATAAAAGTTCCGATTATGGGAAGACTACTCGTTTTCTGCATGCATTTTAGACTAATTGGACCGTGCTTGAGTCATTATAGGTTATTTTTTAGAAATTTATATAATAAGGCATGTCATTTATTGCAAATTTTGTATCGTTACCATTGGACGAGCAACCAATGGAAAAGAACCATTTAATTAATTAATTGTAACAGTTAATTATATTTCACTGGTAAGGGCTTGAGTAAAAGTTTAAGAAGCATTATATTTTATTATGGAAATTTTGATAACAAAATTGTTTCGGACAGCAACATTACATTGAAGGATCCTCATAATTATATTAATCTGATTCACCTGAATTACCCAAATAATTTATTATCCATAGTCAGCAAATTAAACAGTACATATGCATAGGCATACATTAAAGTATTAATAAAATAATTTGATTTCCCATATAATTATTCAGCATTTTTTTTTGGAACAAGTTAATAACTCTAAATGCATAAGGATATGCATAAAGATTATAACATCGATCACATTTCCAATCACATTTCTCTTTCTTATTATTTGCATATTAACTCATAATAAATTGCAGTGTTTTCTTCTTCCTAGACCATATAAAAAACCGTAAAGATTGAGGATTATTACCAGAGGATTTGATCCCGGGACCCCGAAAATTGGGATTCCGGGATCACGACCGCTTTTCAGTCTAGAAATTTTCGGGATAAAATTTTTCTGATCCCGGGATTTGCGGGATTAACATCATTTAAAAAAAATCTAAAACAGTCTGCACATAATAAAACGTTCAGTGTCAGTGCTCTCAATAAAATTGCTTGCTTATCTCTTTAATATAAAATACAAAGTTTTATTTCAAGCAAGTACCATAAATTAATCCACCCAGGTTGCTATACATGGTGGAAATAAAACTTTTTATATTTTTAATCAAAAAGTTTGGTGATTGACTTATTGTTATTTCTCAGATCATATTTGCTTAATTCAAATTACACTGTTCCTATTAGTTTCATTTATTTAATAGGAATGTGACTGATTAATTTTATTTTTAAATAAATACTTTTTGCTTTTTGTTAGCTACTAACTAGGGAGTTACATAAAAAGTCATCGGTTTATGTTAAAAGGAAATGTTGTTAATTTGCACAGTTCATTTCCATAGTTGGTTATATGCTTAAAGGCTTTTTGAATTTATAAAACTTTAATTAGATGTCGAAAAAGCATTTTACATAAAGAGTGATTAGTTAGAAAAGAGAAGAAAATTTGATATTTGTCTAAATTGTGATTACGTTGATTGCTGTCTAAATTTTAATTTGATAATTAAAAAGCTAACTTCCATAAAATTTTCCTCTATTTTGTTTGTAACCCTCAATACCGAAATAATCCCGGGATCCCGGGTTTGACCAAATATAATCCCGAAATCCCGCGGTTAGAAATAATGACCGGTATCGAATTCCATAATTGTTACTTATTATCTATATAGGTTGAACCAAATTTGCTTTCCACTACAGGTAATTCGGAAACTATTAGAGGTACAAGGAAGCTTAAATGAGCAAAGTAGTGCAGAATTTAATGCCTAACAATATTCCGTTGATAGAACAATTCCAACCCGTTTTCATTTTATTTAGAAAAAAAACGGAAATTCTCCCTTTTTAATAATCAGCTCTATGCGTAGCTATAGATAACCGATTTTTAAGGCTTTTTCATTGATGTACGTTATTTTTTCTGAAATAAACTGCTTTCGAGAAAATTATATCAACTTTATTATTTCTTATGGACGCCATATTAAATCTTATCATTTTTATATTCAATAAGTTTTTTCTGATTAATTGATGTAAAATACTTCGAATGTGGCAAAGTGGGTTAAATAAAGTAATTTATTATTCTTAAACAAAAAAATCATAGTAGGGGATGCAAGCGCCGTAACGTTTAATAATAAAAATACAATACCTAATTAGATAACAATAATTATTTAAAAACTAAAAGTATTGCAACAAATTGTAAAATATTGAAACAGTTATTAATATAATCGTAGGGTGCATGCGTCCCTTTAAATGGCATAATACTATCAACACGTGTAGATGTTCTAAAACTTTTGTTGGCAATTTTTATAAAAATTCTGTTAACATTAAATACTTATTCGTGTAACGTAATATCTCTAAAATATGACTCTCATATTTATGAACATTATTCGTCTTAGAATACTTAACTCTCTAGAGAAGTCTAAAACGCACACTAATGAAATTCTTGGAATATTCTGAGAATTACGCCATTTAAATGGAATCATACACATTACGATTATTAACATGTATTTAACTATTATACACTTTGTTACTATATTTTTGGCTTTTTTAATAATAATTATTGCTATTGTAGGGATTGTATTTCTTTTATTATCAAGAGCTGTAGCGATTGCCTTGCCTACTATCATTTATTTTTTTTTTAAAGTTAATTATGTAAATAAAGTTAAAAGTTAAATAAACTCACTTTGCCACATTTGAAGAATGCCATGACATACATCAAATTAATTAGAAAAGTATACTGAATTTTAAAATGAGAAAATTCAATGTGGCATTTCTAAGAAATAACAAAGTTGAGCAGTTTAGTTCAGAAAAAAATAACGTACACAATAAAAAGGCCTTAAAAAACAGGTAACCAGGGTTTTTGATTTTTTCAATTAAATTTCAAAAAAACAATTACAGCTGATTATTAAAAATGGCAATTTTTATTTTTTTTTAATCCAGACGAATTAAGATTCAATTAATTTCTCAGTGAAATATTGTTACGCATTAAATTCTGTACTACTTTGCCCATTTAAGCTTCCTTGTATCCCTAATACTTTCTGAACTTCCTGTAGTGGAAATCAAATTGGGTTTGACCTGTATAATGTATAAGTTTTTCTAAAATTATTACATATTTTTTCATTGCCTTCATTTACCATACAGAACTCCTGTAGACATTTGAATTTGGGCTCTATTTCACCATATCTGGTAAAATCGTGAACCAGTGTTCTATGAAGATTATAGTGCAAACCCTAAACAAAGTGGAATTTTCCCTCATTGCTCCGATCAATTAAATTTAAAGTTGGAGCATCGCTGGGTGTGTATCGAGTTAAAAGGAGACTTCGTTGAGAAATAAATCACCATTTTTTCAAAATTTTCGTTTTTCTTTTGTAGGCTAAGTATTTATCGGACCATCCTTGTACATGTTTGTGCTTTACAAAATTTTCTAAACCTGATTAAACTGTCAAAATAAAAATACAAAAAGTGCAATTTTAAATCATTATTGTTGAAAAACACAATTCAATATGTAACGCCTGTTTATCCCGCTCAAATTGACACAACATTTCTTCTTTTTGATGCAATTTAGATTTTGATGTGGTTGATGTTGGTTTTTTAAACTTTCACCATGAAATGTTTTTATTATACCTAGTTTCAATTGTATGAAAAAAAACTGACGCACATTCCTTTAAATTTGTTCATTTTCCTGCTGCAAATTTTAGGTTTTTCTCAAAATTGCGACCTATCCTTAAAAATTAATTTGCACTTTTGAGCTTTTACATTTTTTTCTAAAATTTTCACATTAATATGAGAATGTAAACTTTATCAAAATTTTGGAAATAGCTTTTTGTTACAAGTTAATTTCTTAAAATTTCGGTAATGCTGAAATTTCTAATCATTAAACTAGATATTATGTAATATAATATATTGCTATTATGTATAATATCTACCGAACTTAGTCAATATGACTAATTTGATCGCATTAATCATTTTATCTAGTTAGTATGTATAATGTCCGACCTTTGCTCCAAGTGAGTATGAATTATCCAATGTATGCACGTATTGTGTTATTATTTATAATTCACTGACAATATGAATAATAATAGTGTTTAAAGTTAATCTGGCAGAGTTCACGTATTATGAATATAATTATTTCTTAACCTAACTGAATCAAAAAATGATTTATGGATAGCAATGATTTCCAGATTTATTATTTTTTTAAATACATATAAGATGATCCATATTAAGTCCTCAACATTGCCTACTTTGTTATTATTTAAGATACAACACTGGTTTAATTAGCAAACTAGTATAGTTTTTGGCGCTGATTAAGATGGCATAATGAAAAAACCATTGAACATGGCGTTTTTGAGATTTTTGACAAAGTTAACATTTTTTAAATAGAACACTACATATTTTGTGTTTTTATGAAAGGTAATGAAATTTAATATTAAAATAATTATTAAACATTTTTTGCTAAGATAAATAATAACGGAGCTATGAGCTCCTCCAATTCCTTTTAGTCTTAAAGTATGGCGGGGAATAATTTCATTCATCTTTGGACCTTTTATTTATGAATTTGGACAATAATTTCTTATGTAAAATGGATTTTTCAAGCAGGCAACGTGTCACATTCCAGCAGGATCGAGCTCCTGCGTATAATTATGCAAAAACCCGTCATATTCAAAGGCATATGGATTGGAACTAGCGGAATTATTAAATGGCCTCCAAGGTCACCTAATTTGACCCCACTCGAATTTTTGTTGTGGGATTATCTTAAAAATCGTATTTATACAAAGCGTGAAGATAATGCAAATAACCTAAAAAAATGTAATCAGTTCGAAATGAAGTTAATGAAAATGAGACGGCAAAACCATCTTAAAAAGTATTAATACTGTTTTGAAAAGATCATAGAAATGTATCAAAGAGCGAAGACACATTTTCAAGCAACTTATGAAGGCGAAATTAGCGGTTTCAAAGGGATGGGTTAGTTTGTTAGAATAATAATAATAATAATGTAGTCTGATACGTGGTCCATTGCAAGATCTTATTTTCTTTAAAATGTTAAATGTTGACTATATCAGAATTAAAAAAAAGTGTCTTTCAAACTAACCTAGACGTTTCAAATACATCATCAACTCCACTTGAAATCCTTGCTGGCCGTGGATCACAAGTTGCTCTTTGATTTAGTGATTATTCAAAAATAGAATATTACTTCCACCAATTCCTACTAGTTATCATAGATAATATCTGGATAAAGTGATTAATTTATTACTTTGACTAGAAAGTTTAGTCATTATACATGATAACTAGCCATTATGCATAATCGTTAAATAATTACATTGACAGTAACATTATATATTTACACAAACGTTAGTTTTTTTTTTCTAAATTTTGGCTTTTAACTAGATCCCGAGTTTTAATTTCAATTCTCACGGTTTTTGTAATTTTACTTAAAATATTTACTTTTTCTAGAAATATTGATAGCTTTATCACAATTTAGGTTCTAACCCCAAATTATCGTTTTTTTTTTAAATTATATAAAACGCAATAACAATAAAAAAATTAAAATGTAAACTTAAATTTTTTATGAAAATATTAAAATTTAAGAAAAAATACTCGAAATTTAAAAATAAAAGACTATTATTAATATATTTGTTCGTTTCATTTCTTCATAAACTTTGCAATAATTCTCAAGGTCTAGTATTTTTGTCAAAACTTTATATAAACTTTTTTTAGGATTTAAATTTTAAGAATAGAATTTATAATAACGTTCTTCTTAGATATTGAGACTGTAAACTTGAATTGTCCACCTTTTATCGTGAAATGTTCGGAATATTTTTTAAAAATTTTCAATTTTTTTAAAATTTTATTTAAATTTTTTCTATTGATATTTCTTTTACATACTTCGAAATTAAGTTTTTTGTTGTTTGCATTTTTAATTTTTGAATCTTTTATATTCTATCCCAATTTTTTTCTGTTTATGTTTATCTTATTGATTTCAAACCTAAATTTCTCAGAATTTGCACTTTTAATTTTTGCCTTAGTTTTAAAACAAAACCATCTTATTTACTTTTTAGAAATTTTGAAATATCATGTTTTCTGGTAGATTTTAAATTTTTGTAATTTAGGCAATTAGGTACTGCAAAATTTCCATTTTTTCGCGCAAGTTTGAAGTTTATTTTTAAAATGTTTATCTGTATTTAAAAACTCCGGGTTTATACTTAGAATTTTTTATTTTTCTCACGTGCTTCTAAAGGATATAAAACTGAATATAGACTTCGGATTGCATTTTCAAGATATTATTATCATAAGTTGTAATATTCATTCTATCACTAAATTATTTCGTTTTTGAAATATGTAACTTTCCTGAAATCATAATTTTAAATTTAGGAAATTTTTCAATATATTTTCTCCTTTATTACATTTTCAGAAACAGACTCTTCTAAATCAATTTTATGTATTCTCTAAAGCTAAGGTAATTAATATAGGCTTAACATATTTCTCTGTCAACTTTAAATGAGACTTCAAAATGTATCTGTTAAAGAAGATACAGACAACATTATAAAACTTTTTCTTTCTTCATTAAAATAATGTGCAGTATTATATAACCAAATTGGCTAAACGGAACATTTATGGAATCACGTTTGGTATAGACTCGTGAAGCTTGCGACATTTGCAGGAAGCAATATGAAGTGCGAAAATTTAATTTTTGGCTTGAGTTGGTTTTTGGGGAGTGAATTAAATATTAATAAATATTTTTGATTTAACAATTGCTTTCTCCAACGTGATTTCCGAATTTATCTCTCAAAATATATTGATTTTTTTATTTTAAATCAAAAGGAAGCTGCACGACAAACAATTTTTGCATCATAAGATGGACTATAAATTAAACATTTCTATTTTCTCGAAATTTCAAGATTAAATATAAAATTTTCAGTTTATGGTCAAAGGACTTTAATCTCAAGACTTTGGCTTATTGACTAAGCTAATTTAATAAAATCTAATAGTAAATTTCTAAAGATATTTAAAATCAATGGTCAAGGAAATGAAATATTCAGCATTGAAAAAACATGTTAAAACAGCAGCCAAAGTAGTAATTTAGATTTAGTCTTTCAAGATATTAAGAATTTGTGCCTTAAATATAATTTTTTCTTGAATTATGTAGGCTTTAAATTTTATCTGACGTATTTTTATTAGAAAAATTTATTGCTTCGTCCCCTCAATGCCTGTTTCAACAACGAGGAGACGCAGATGTTTTCTGGTCGCGAATTTAATAGGTCATTTTGATTCACTTTCAGCTCCTCGGTTTTTCAGCAGATTCTCTCGTCCTCTTTGCTTTTGTTAACATCTTTTGTATTCTCATCATCAGACTCGGCCTCGAGCTAGGTTTTATGCTAATTGTCTTATTTTGCTTTAGATGCGTTTTTCCACTTTTTAAAACACTTATTATGGTGAAATTATTAATATAAAAGCTGGCGTGTTTCCATTTTTATGGTCCGTGCATCTTACGAATCTGCAATAACCTGATCTAATTAAATTCCATCTCCTAGAACAATTTTTAATGAAAATAGTATTAGTTTAATTATTTATTAAGGGTTGAATTCGGTTGTCAACAGGTAAGTTATTAGATAAGGACACATTTTGATCCTTATCAGTTGGTGGTCGAGACTAATAGCTAATAGATTTGTAAGCACCATCAGACATGACTTTTATTATAATCTTAGTGTAAGCAAATTAACTTCTGACTGCATGGATTACTAGTGTCTGGTATATTCTCCCGATAAATGTTTTCCTAATTGCCGTCCTTGGAATGTATTAGCTAAAAGCCTTTTTCAATTTATTTGACATTTCAGTTTAAGGATCATTTTACCTTGAGTTTAGTTGCAAAGTTTGCTTCAAGTGCTTGTGTTAAAATTCGTGCTCTAAACGAATTGGTCAGGGTTAGGTACCATAAAAAGGTAGGTTTTCTCTCAGTAAAAAGTATTCCTCCTTTTCATAATTATAAAATAAACAAGTAATGAGAGATTATGAGTTATGATGACGTTGCACCTCTAAAAATAGGAAACGTACAAAATTGTAAAATCTAATGAAGGCTACGGACGCATAATCACGTAATGAATATTAATGATATGTCATAACTCTCTATTATGGCCCGTTATCCTTTTTGCCTGCACAACATTCTGCTTGTCTAATATTTACCCGTCTTGTTTGTCTGCAATATATGATATATCCCAGCAGCAAGGTGGTATGTGGATTTCTTACTTCTGAATTTTTCTGTGTCATCGTGTTGAGTATGGATATAAAATATGGCGATGTACAGGATTAGTTACATAAGCAATTTTGTCTAACTTGAGATTCTAAAAAAAATGTTCAAAAGTGTCTGTCACTAGCAACCTGCAGATTTGTAACAATAAAATCTAACTCATCTTATTTTCAATTAATTTATTTTAGAATATACAGCATATATCAGCTTTGTCATATACATATGTACTTAGTTTTAGACATAAAATCAGTTAATTAGGAACTTACCATTAATGTTAATATTTTTATTTGTCTCGCACACCAATTTACAAAATGTTTATATTACCATTGTTACTTTTTTTCATAACTTAAAATTTATTAACGATTAAAAAGCAACATATATTCAAAAATTCCACGTTATGAACTTTTTGTTGCTTTTTAATAGTTAATAAAGTTCAATATTTATGAATATTAAAGAATTCCACGAAGTAAGGGTTGGAAATGTCAATTATTTTTTTTTATAAAATGACCATATTTGTTAGGTTGTTACTTTTGTTATATAATAGTTTTAAGAATTGCTTACTGATTCAAGCAGGAAATTCTAGTTTATGGGATGTGATCGAATCCCACTTGGAAATCTTAGATATTATTTCTTCAATAAATGTGTTGTTTATAACAATCTTATTAATTCCCGAAATGGTGCGAAAACTCTCACTTGCAGAAGACTATTGGTGTATTTTTCTATACACAGTGCACAAATTAATGCTTTCCTAATGATGTGGACAACTTGGAGAAAAAACTCAAAATTTGTAAGATAAAAAAAATTCACAAAAATTTGGAGGTTCATCAAAATGTTTAACATAACCTAAAACATTAAAGGTTTAATTATGAAATTTGAAGTATAAATTCGAGATTTTGTGGAAAAATTGAGAAATTTGAAAATTAATTACCCAGTATTGCTTTTAAAATAGCAGTATAAAGTGTATGCTTTGACTAGAGACTAGAGCACTGAACTAAACACACACTTATTATTCATTCTGTATTCATTAATACTTAATTTGAATAAATTCAATGGTTCAGCAAAACAGATATTTCAAAAGACGAAATATTTAAACTCTAATTTTAGATGAAAAAATATAAATAGCACAGAAACGGTTCTGAATCAAAAAACTATACTAAGGGATGCATCTGAATAATAGTTTTGGATATGGCTGTCTAAAAGTTAATATCTCGTTTTCTTCAACTGAAAAGGTGTGCCAAGGTTTAATATAGTGAACATATTTCGGTTTAATTATAGAATAAAGATGCCGATATATTATTTTAATCTCAAAGTTTTACATATCGTTATTAAAATGTCACTTATATATTCGATCGATTTTTATTTAGTAAACCTAGGAAAGAAACTGTTCGGAAATACGTTATTATGGTGTTAAGATAGTTCTACACATGTCGATGTGTAACTGATTAATTACATTGTGGTTAATTAAATTACAATGCCTTCAGGAAATATCTATTCTATACAATCGTTATGAAAATTGAACTACGGGTTTATTCTGCTACATGGATCGGCAATGTTATTAAAGGAAAGTAATCCCTATTTCTCCCGTAGGCTTCAACCGCATTCTTCAATTGTTCTTGTCAAACAATAAATTCCCCGCTCGACTTCATTTAAACTTAAGTCCCATAAAATAGGGCAACAAGTTATTCCAACCAAGCGGGTTCCGCTTCGGTTTCGATAAATTATACGTATGTAAATAATGTATATTTGTTTCAGGATGGCAATGGTGCGTTTCGTTATAACAGCTTTGGTTTTGGCTAGCTGCGAGCTATGGCTATGCCGCGCTTCTCATCCCTCCGCTTCGGATAGAGATCAATACCAGACGGCCGAGAGCGGCATCCAAACGTCGCAAGTGTTAAGGGAAGCAACAGATCAGCAGGACGGTCTCCACGGGACGCCTGATAGCGCGGCCTTGAACAAATTGGCGTCAAACAGTCACGGACAAGGCGATAAGGACAAAAAGTTAAAATCGAGGTTAGAAAATTAATTTCTTATCTACATTGACTCTAATTGAAGCTCTGGAAAAGATCGATGTCAGAAGAGATTTACAAGCTTAATTTCTCTGTGACCACGTGGGTATCCCACAAGAGTACCTTTAGAAATATATTTCTTAGTAATATGAACTCTTGTTTCCGTGGCAAGGAAATTAATTAAGGAATGCCTTTAAAATGACGTTAATCCATTTTAATGGATATTTTTGAGTACTAAGATTTCTATCAGTAAACGATTTTTTTTAATGTAAGCATTTTTATATGTATGAAAGTGCAATGTCAATATTTCTTGTGTTTTTCTTTCTTTTTTTGTACATACTTGTGAGTATGTAGATATATAATTATAGATTATGGCAACAAAAACTTACCTATAACATTTACAAAGAATAACCATATATTTCATTTACAACTACTTTCAAAATATTTGAAATTATAACACTAACAGTTTGGTGGATGCGCCGGGTAATTAAATTGTATCTCATACTTCTGGGATTTATGACAGCAATTTTAGTATTCCGATGGATTTTAATTTATGAATTCCTACAGAATCCTCTTAATTTATATAAATAGTAACCACATATCGTCTACTTTTTATTTTAAACGTGTAGAAAATGGGTGTGCAATTAAATTTTACATATGTCGCAGGCATTTAGAATAACGCGGCTTTTAGCTAAAAGCCTAGGCAATTTGATAAATGTCGGCAAATAAAGAAATCATAAATTTTTTCTGTTTGACTGGAAGAAACTAGTCTTTTATTCAAACGAAAGATCCGTTTTATACTTTTAGAAAAACATCCCATATACATACATGCATTATATCCATTTGCAGTACCTAGATGAAAAATCATAAAAAAATATTTATTGTAAGAATAGTCTTTAAAAAGAAAACAAAATTATTATCAAACCAAGTATCAAAAAATATTCAAGGTACCAAAAAAGATATCAAAGATCTCTCGAAAGGGTTCTTGTAACACGGAGAGAAAATCAAACGATGCATTAATTAACTAATCTATTCTAACTTACCTTTTTACCTCCAGCCACCACAACTAAATAATCTTAAATAGCGACCCTCCACTTGTGGATTGCAGTGGATAGAGAAAGGTTCTTTTAAATGGTCCCCTTGATTGCCGGACTTACCGCCACTCGATTTATTTTTACGGGGTTACGCAAAATCTTTTTTTTTACCGCGTAACGCGATTTACAGTAACATTTTTTGTGAATTATTTGTACAGACATTTTTTTTGAAACCCGTTTTTTTTATTTTAAATTTAATATAAATATGTAATATCTTTTTGAATTTCAGTAAAGAATTTTGCTCCAAATATTTTAATGGCTTCTCAAAATAATTTTTTTAGAATAGCCTGATTAATATTTGTTTGCTTGCTCCTTAACGTTCAATAGTTTCTCCATAATATTTTTGTATTCTAGTGATCCAGAATCAACCTCTGATACTTCTATTAGAAAGAACGGCTTATATCAATTTGTTAACGTTTTTAGTGAAGTTTCCAAAATTTTTTCACCACCTGTTTTTGGCCTTTGGCGGATTATACAGTTTCTTCTTTTATAGCCGTCGTTTGAGCAAAAAGTTCTCTCAGTTATTTAGGAAAATAATATCTGTTTTGTTGATTCCCCCAATACATAGTGTCTTTTAGGTAAATCCCTAGTTTAGACCTGTCAAATAACAAAATTTTATATTACTTTGTTATTTGCCGGCGTTTACCAAATTGCCTAGCCTTTCAGCCGAAAACCGAGTTATTCTAAATGCCTGCGACATATACATATACAAAAATTGTTGAGTTGAGGTGTTTACAAATAATCCCATCTAACGTAAAGGGCCTTGTAGAATAAGCATAGCGAAGGGGTCCCCGAATAGGAACCATAGTTATTATTTTTGAGAATTTATCACTTCGACATATGGAAAATGTATGTTTGGGATCAATATTACAAAATGATAATGAGACATGAAAAAAAATATTCACAATAAGATTTTTCGATTTTGGCTTAATGCTCTTAAATTTTGGATTTAAAATTTTTTGTTATAAATTTTGATATCTTTCAAAGTTTGAATTACTTTAATTTTTCCAAAAATTTCAATTTTAAATTCAAAATCTCTAAAGATTGCCATTTTTAATTTCGAGCATTTTTCCAAAATATGCTTACCTTCTTCGAATCAGATTTGAAATTCGTCATCCTTTTCTTAAGATTTTGACTTAAATCTCGAAATCCAAACTCTTTTTAGAGAGTTAAACTTAAGCAAAAATTTCGTTTTTAGCTTCAAGAGTCCCTCAAAAGTTTAACCTTTTTCAAAACATTCTTAAACAATATTTCCTTAAATTGCAACTTTAAATTCAAAATTTCTACATATAATATATTTTACATATTAACTTTTTTCTTGATTTTCCAATTTATTCTAAAAATATTACTTTTTTTTAAATCTCTAAAATTTCGAGATAAAATTTGAAATCCTTTTTGAAGATGTGGCCCTTTGATTTTTTTTAGAAAATACTTTACAAAGAGAAAATTCCGATTGTAATCGCAAAATTTTTTACTGCAGTTTTCCTAAAATATCAGCTTTTTTAAATTCCAAGTTAAATTTAAATTTTTAATCTTATTTAATGTTGACATTGTAAGTACATCTATAGTAAGAAAAAGAAGCATCCAAGCGTCTGTCGGATTAATCGTTTGTATGGACTAACCTTGGTAAGTGCTTTTACTAAAATGTAGAGTATTTGAAAAGGTACATTTTAAAATTAATCTTTTAAGAAGTGCTAACAATTTAATGTGAGGTTATAACACAGGAGCCTACAATTCTAGCGGATAGTACAATCAGGAGCGCGAACCTCTGAATCCATTATTCTATTAAAATCAAATAAGAAATTATTTTATTTTGAAATAAGACGTTATTGGACCTTCCACAGATAAGTCGCAGGGGTCAACTAGTCTTTCCTGAAATTACAAAATTAAATTTAAATTAACATTTAATGTCATAACTTTTTCTAAACATTTTCAGTGGAACCTGTAATTTAGTATGATTGATCTTTAAAATTCGAATTTAAAATCAAACTTTCAATTTTTTCTTAAAATTACAGATTTTTTTTCAAAGTTTTAATTTTCATCTCGAAATTTCGGGTTCAGAAATATTTTTAAATTTCGGTCGTTTCGCATTTTCACATTACACAATTTTCTTAAAATTTCGAGGTTCAACTTTTTAAATGTTTAGATTTTTTTTATTTGAAGTTCCCAGAAATATTTGTTCTTTTTTCTGAATGGTTTCAGTTTAAGTTTGAAATTTTTTACTTCTCTCCTCATAAATTTACATGCATATTCTCGAATTGTCGAGATTTTTCTCGAAATTTTTATTTCGATCACCAAAATTCGATTGTTTTTTTCGAAATTATAAGTTAATAATCGGGGCTTTTTTAAATTTCGAGTGTTTTTCCAGATTTACACCTTTTTGAGTTTGAATTTTAGATTTAGTTAAGATTTTCAGAATATTCAAGAAGCATTAATTTTATAAACTTAAAGTTGTTCTTTAAAATTTTGACCTTGTTTTTTAAAGTATGGTTACATGCTTTGTTCGATTAAAAATATGTGGTGAATTTTAATTTTATTTAGGGAAAAAAACAGAACATAATATAACAAGAAATAACAAAAATCAACTACTGAATAATTAATAAATCACAATAAAAGATCGTGTATATTTATATCGTATACCTGATTACATTTAGGACAAACCTCTAATACATAGATGTAAAATATAGATTAGACGGTGTGGTCAAAAGTTGTACACTGCACATGAATCACTTCACGATAACGTCTAGCACATTCCATAAAGGAATCCATATACTTCGCGATTTCTGACACATCAGTTCATTAGAGTAGGTTTTCGATATTGTTATACATATAGAAATTTCTGGCTTAAACTTATTTTTTACTTTTAGTTCTCTTGAAAATGTGGAGAATTTTTTTAACTTAAATATTTATTTATCTTAAATACATCTTTTTATAGGACCTTACGACTGTTATAGGACAATTTTTCGCTAGGCTATAGGATGTTATTAAATCTCTAAAGCGTCTATCTCTTCTGTATCTCCCTATTTCTTTGACACATTCTCTATTTCCTTAATCCGTATTTCTGTCCTTGCTTCTCTTTTCAAGCTAAATAATTTGCTCTTAATTAAGCTTACACTACGAGTTTACTTTTCGGGTGAATAAATCATAATTTTCTCGGCCATTTTTGCCTTTCTGAAATTATGTTTAATGCCGACCACTCACTGGCGGATATAGAAGAGGCGATGATCCGCAGTCCAGGCCTGCAGTCAGAAATCGCAAACCAACACACATTATGCTGACCATTGACTGATGGATATCGAAGAGGCGAAGATCTGCAGTCCAGGCCTTCATTCAAAAATCGCAAACAAACACATATTAGATCAGTTCTTGACGGATAAATATCTGCAGTTAATGGCTCTCAGTTTATCGAAATAGTCACTATATACCACTAGACCTTCTTACAAAGTTATCGAACAGGGTTAACGACAAAAATACAAAAAAAATAATGGGTTTATCGCAAAAAAATTGTGCTCTTTTAATTGTTTTAAAACAAAAAGCCACAACAGGTCACATTTAGTAAAAACGTTTATAACTAAACAAAATGCACAGATGCGAAGTGCTTTTAGTGCTGAAGAACTATTAATTACGACTTTGAGGTTTTTAGCTACAGGAAGGAGTTTCGAAGATTTGTTCTAAATTTCTCGAAATTAAGAAATGTTTATAATCCAGAACAACTAAAAATAACTTTCTCTCCCTCACCTCGAGCTAAAAACCAGACAATGGGACAAAATCCAGGGGTTGAAAGATTATAAAAGCAGAAGAAGCACTTCATATATGCTATAAGTTTAAAAATAACAAAAAAATTAAATTACACCATAACCAAGATCATCGTATCCCTTTTTTGTTATCCAAAATTCTCTAGTGGCATGACAACTTTTCATAAAGAAACTGTGTGAAAGTGTGTTATGGTTCAGATTTTGTTATGATTTTATGGAGCTATGGAATTTTTTTTATTACTTAAATGGGTAAAGGGTAAAAAGATTTAAAAAGCAGTAAAAATGTACCTGATGCGATTTATGAGACAAAAGTAAAAAAAAGAAATTAAATTACACCGTAAACAAACGCGTTCTATCCTTTTTTCGAAATTTTTTGACTATCCTAGCAAAACTTTTCATAAAGATGGATGTGGTCCATAAATGTCAATGAGATTTCTAAAAACTCTATATTATTTTCATACTATTCTAAAGCCATCGTATCGACTGGACAAATATGTGTAGCAAGATTACAAAAACAATTAAAATGATCTGAAGCGATTGATGCGACAAGTTTAATAAGATAAAGAAATCAAATTACACCATAAAAAAGCCCATTCTATGTTTTTTTTCGAAGTTTTCCATTGTCCTAAGAACATTTTTTTATAATGATGGATGTGATCAATAAATGTCAATGAGGTTATTGAAAAATCTATATTATTTCCACACTTCTTGGTGACTATCGCATGAGACAGGACAAATATCTTCAGTTTCGATAACCATCGAAGAGATAACACCATACACACTCAGTTCTTTGCTTCGATCAGTCCGAAATATTCTCTAGAACTGCACGTATGTGGTGAAATAACCTCTCAGTTTAGATATTTATCTCTCACGATGAGGGCTTGCAGACAATAATCGACTAACAACATACACGTTCAGTTTTTGACTACGATTATGGACTGCAAGCCCTGACTCGTCTGAAAACTGCATGTGAGTGGTGCATGTTAGACTTCAGTCTGTAGCGCGTAAGACCATGGTCTCTTCGATATCCGCAAGTGAGTGGCGGGCATTAGTTCTCAATATTAATTTAAAAGTTTTAAATTTAAAGTTTGATTTCAGTTCAACATTTTTAATGCTCTATCAAAATTTTGAGCTTTCAACCAACATTTTAAATTCAATCTCGAATTTCTCAAAAGGTCAATATATTCTTTTTCTCTCAAAAGTTGGAGTTTTTAGCCAATGTTGTAAATTCGACGGTTAGGAACAGTAATCACCAAGAGCATGTAAGCTTGATCCACAAGTGTAGTTCAATGCAGGAAGGGGTATTAGCTTTCGGAGTAGTTGTTTCTTGTGGATCGGGCTTCAAATATTTAAATTTTTACCACCGTAAATTGACAATGACCATCATGTAGAATAGTTGTAAATTTAATCCCGCAATTCCTTGGAATTTACAGTTCAATATTAAAATTTCAACCCCAACTTCCAAATTTATATTTTAAAGTTAAGATTTTGGAAAGTAGATCGAAAGTACGACTTTAGACCACTGTTTGTTTCAAAATATCTTATTTTCAGTCGAACCTTTTCAAAAGTGTTATTTTTTTTTAATATTAAATTTCGACATTTCGAAAATTAAAACCCGAAGTTGCAGCCAAATTTACCCTTTGTCCGCAAAAATTTTAATTAATTTTGGATTTCTTAGTATGTAATGGTTAATTTTAGGATTAGGTGTTAGTATCTCTCTGAAGATGATAGCTTGGCTATCTAAACAGGTTAGAGCAACCATTGTTGTGTTTTTTAATCTTTCTTGGTTTCAGGGAACAATTTTAGTTTTAAGCTGTAAATTTTATTATTCAACACAAAAAGCAATTTCTTGAAGGTTCGACTTTAAATATTTGACGACATTAAACTAAAGATTTCTACTTTTTCGGTTACTTAATTCGAAGTTTAAAATTCAAGTTTAATTTTGAATGTGAAAATTACAAAAATATTAATCTTTAAGAAGCATTTCAAAAATTCAAACTTTAAATTAAATTTTCTATAAAAGTGCGACATTTCGAGTTGCATTTTTGTAGCTTCAATATATTTTCATGCAAAAGTTTGAGAATATTTTGACTGAATCATAATTTTATTATTCCAGAAACTTGCAACTATCCAGCGAATATAAGAACGTTCTGAAAATCAATCATCGCAAACCTGAGAGAAAAAGGCGTAGTTATTGGGTGTCTCCATTTCCATCTAATAGTTTTCAGAATCTGAACTTGTGGCAACCTCAAGTTTATCCTATTCAGCGCCCATATTTTATTCCAATCTACGGCCCAGCTGGTTCGGTGCCGATATATCTTCCTCCGCAACCGCTATTGCTGAATCCAGGCGAACCTAAAGATAACCCGATACTGCCATTTAAGGGGCCAAGTTATTTACCTCCTTCTACTTCAGGACCAATGTATCTTCCACCTACTTCAACACCGCCCTCTTCGGATAAAACAAAAATGAAATTAGGTAATCGTTTTGGTGGTAATGATTATGATGAAGAAGAAGGTCCAGTATGGGACATGGAACCACCTAAAGCATCTCCAACACGTAGACCCAGCAATCGGTTGACTACCACCAGAAGGCCCCCTAGTTCCAACGATGTTGTTCCCACAAGAAGACCAGTGAGACCTGCTACGGCTAAGACTAGCCCTCCCTTAGTTCATGGGAATGCAGTCGCGGAGGATTCAAATTCGGTTATTTCGAACGTTGCTGGTTTTAGTGCACCCAATGCAGGCGGAGGAAATCATTTATTGGTGGACAATAGACCGGAAACTCAAGCACCGCCATTTGAAACGCCCGCTGTTGGCCCCAGCAGATGTGTTTGGGCTATAGTGTCCTGTTGTTCCGCGAATTCAAATGAAATCAGATACAATTGTTTCGAACAACTAGGATGTCAAGGACCTTTTTGGGGTACCAACCCTTGTGATAGTGAATTTGCAAAAGCTGCAATACAATCTGCTTTGAATTATTACAACGTGAACAGTAAATAACGTTACCTATGATATATATGTTAGAAGCTTTAATGTGTATGATAAACAAATGTTCCTATCTGAATTATCATTTTCATGATATTCATAGGTAAGCTATAATTCTAAAATTGATATACTGGTTCAGTGCTTAGTAATGTGATGTATGTACCCATTAATTACTCCTTTGTTCTATGAACAAAATATTTGGCAACTCACTTATTTATTTTTTAGGTATAGATATATTTAGTAGCATTCGTACTATTTAATTATGACATTTAGTTAGGCAGCATTAAATATTAGATTTTGTATGAAAGGTAACCGCAATTAAAGTATAAAAATGAGCCTTGCATGTGCAATAGTGAGTATTTTTCAAGAAATCCCTTTATCTCCCTTCTATACCACATACATATCTCACATGTTTAGCACCTACATACATAGTACATACATACATACATCGAACACGGTTTCCAGATCTTACACCGCTGGAATTTTTTCATCATCATCTCATAAGTAAGGCTTATATTGAAAACCCAAGTAATATTAATAATTTGAAATCAGAATAAGAGATGAAGACAGGTTAATAGTGCCAGAAAAGTTACCTAGGTAAGGACGAAACCTTATCACAAATAAGGTTTTTACCAATAATTAAATGATGTACATTTTGAGTAATTGTTACATTGAAAGGTAATTAAGCTCAACAATTATGTTTTATTTTAAGCAATCTCCAAACTCCAGAAAAATATTAATTTTGATGAGTAGGCTGGATTTACCTTTTTGTCACCTTTTCAATGAGGAGTCACATGCCATATTGTTGCATTAAAAAAGTTGAATAAATACATTCAAAGATTGATGAGTCTCGGGAATTATTCAAAAAAATATTTAACTTAATTACGTGCATAAACCTATTTTCTGCAAAAATCCCATTTAATGAAAAACATATTTATGTCGTAATTTTAGCATATACTGATTAATAATTAGATAAATTTAAACGGGAATTCTGAAGTTCAGATGAATTCTCTTGAAGCTTTACGTACATTTTTTTGAGAATTTAAATGTTAATTTTTAAATAAACAAAATAATATGGAAGTCTCTTAAAATTTATTGGGTTCTTGAAGAGATTTCCTAATGCTCTAAATGTGTCGCCTTAGAATGTTGGATATTTAGATGCATTTATTGGAGGCTTGGGGGCTTTAGTTGAGTTTTATAATTATTTAAATTATATTCAGTATATCCCAAGATAGAGTACTGAAGGGGGATTTCCTTTTTATTTGTGAGTTTACAAAAAAAAGTCATTCCGTTTAAAAACTCCTGCCTGATTTTAAGTTATTTTTCTGCTTGACTTTATATCATCGAAAATGACATTTTTTGAGAGATTTTTTTTACAAGGAGTTAAATTATTTGAAAATTTCAAAAAATCGCCAGGAGTAAATTGTTATTTTTGGCAATATCAAAAATTGTTACTAAGAAATGTTGGTTAATTTTCTAAAACTTAAACAAAACAGGTTACAAATCAAGGTTAAACACAAGAAAATAAAGAAGTATTTGATAATAATGAAAAGTGAATAAATTAAAACATCATTCAAAGGTTTGCCACCTGCTTCTGAACAAATTTCTACTTCTTTATAATTCTCTATACATTTTGTATTTACAGTTTTATTTTCTGAGTTCTAATAGATAGATTTGAGTGTGTATCAAATTGAGGGTTTGGAAAACAAACATCGATTTCGATCTAGTTAGATTTCGTCAGAGTGGCATACTCAACTCGAATCTAACAAATGCTTAAACAAACTAAAAAAAATCATGTTGGTAATGATACATATCATTTGCCATGTCAATAATAGGGAATTAACTTAGGTTCTTAGGTTTTCAGTGATGTTTTCTCAAGTAACCATAAAGTTCTAACTATAGAGCCACCTATCGGTCTGTAGAAAAAACTATGAAATAACGGCAACAAATGTTATACAAGCGAAATATACCCACAGTGCAATAATACACAAGTTTAGAGGGTTGCGTTATTGCAGTCCAGGTCTATTCTATTTGCAAAATCTTTTGAAAATAAATTAAAATTTCTTATTTAGGGTTTTGTGTAGTTCTAGACCATATTTTTAAATAATATTTTTCGATGCTACCAAAAATAACAACGGTATATTTTAGATCATTTTCTAGAATTTTTAAATAACTGAACTCCCTGTACAAAAAATAACGGAAAAAATGTCATTTCCAATGATTTAAAATCAAACAGAAATTTTTAAAAGGAATGACTTTTTTTTGTAAATCTACAAATAAAGAAAACTCTTCTTCAGTACTCTATCTTGGGACACACTGTATATTAATTTGGAATTTAAATGTGAACTTTTTAAACTAGAAGATTCCATGGATTTGGATGTTTTTTTTTAGAAATTTTGACTTTTTTTCGCAAACATTAGAATTCAAACTTTACACTTTTTACTTATCTCTAAAACATAACTTCAAAAAGAGAGTTCATTTTTGTTAAAGTACCATAAAGTACAAGATCCACATCAATAAAAATTTGTTTTGTGTGTTGTATTTTAATATTTAAAAAACATACTTTTACGCAAGTCAAGTATTTTATGGTGTAAATAGTTTTTGTGTATGTTATACCACCGAATTCGTTTATTCGTTTATGTTTTATGCATACCAAAGTCTTCAAATACAGTGCAATTATTGTGACAAATAAAACATATAGCACAAATTTTCATTGATGTGGATCCAGCTTTTGATTAGAATTTAAAAAAAAGCTAAAACTTCAAATTCAGATTTAAAATTGAAATCGATCTAATAATGAACTCGAAATTCAGATTCTTACATTAAAAAAACTAACTTTTTTCCAAAACTAATGCTACAACTATTGCAAAATACAGAATCAAAAAAGACTCAACAAATAAAAAATATCTAATTTACTTAGCACCAGTTAAACTACGCGTATTTGATAGATTTAAGGGAAAATATTTTGAATTACCATTCATAGGAATGATAACTTAAGAGAAACGACATCAAAAAAAGACGCACAAGAAATCTAAACAAATATTTTTCTAAACTAAAAGTAAACCGAACTAAATATATTACTGATTTTTTTCAAACTAGCATATTTTTTTCTCAACTATAAGTACCGTTCCATCAAGCATCTGGTTCTAGCGGCTCGTGGTCATTATAAAATATAAAGCACAGAAAACTGAAAACGTTATAGATTTTTTATCAGTGATTAAAGAAGGATTTTGACTTTCTTTCAAAAACTTAAACCACAAAAATCAAAAATTGGGCCTTTGAAACTGAAGGCGGTGGCAGTTTACCGCTAGCAATAAAAATCTACTTATCCTTATGTCTTCCAACTAGGCTAAATGGTTTATAAAATGTAGTCAAATTAAATTACTAGTTGAAAATAAATCAATATACAAATTGCAATTTCCCCTAACCAGTTTCCTGAATTGGTGGAAATAAAATTCCGAATTCAATAAAGTTAATTAGCTTTGCGGTAGTTGCTCGGGGGTTGCGACAGCTTCTGCTGTTTCACTTTTCAAACTAAACCAACTAGATGCTTTAGACGTTCCACACTATGCTTATTTAATTGGATGGTCTACACTTGAACTTTTGCCTCTCTTCAGTACACTTACATGTTATCGCAGCAATTTTAATTAATTGGAATTTTTTCATTCTGTGAAAGATCATTTTCTCAACTATGAGTAAATAAGGGGAAATAACAGATTATACCTACATTTGATGTTTTATTTGGTTTACAGTGTTGGTCAGCAGTGCTTAGTTATTTCATCCTCGCAATCTCGCTCATGTCCACCACTGTCAGCTTAGGATTTTCTGCGTGTAAATTCCAAGGAATATAGATATTGATAAAGAGAAATGGTCAATGTATTACTCGAAACATCTTAAAGAAAGAAAGTTATTTATCGTCAAAACACTTTCATTGAAATACTGGGGTATTTACGACCTACGACACGGAAGATTGCGCCTACACTGTACAAAAAGGTTTTGTTTTAAGGAGGAATAAAAACCTATTGGCGGTTCGTTTTAAAATTAGTTTTATAATTTACATCATTGTTATGTCTACAGACTCGTAAAATAATAAATATGAACCTGCAAATAGAATGCGACCTAGACCACAAACGTGCAATCGTCTGTAAGCTAAGACGTTAATACAATACGAGGAGATATTGATAAAAAAATTAATTGGCAGTTATGGGAGCTGCTGACAGAAGGAAAAACTTAAAACTGTGATATTATAGCGTTTTTAATTTTGAATTTTCGAATCAACTGTAATATGAAAAATAAAAATTTCGTAATTTATAAATTAAAAATATCATTTCAAGCTTTTATATCTTTTATATTTACATTTTTCCTTGTTTATTATGCATTTATCTGTTGACTATGTAATATTGTGTAAACGAGATTTCTGTTTTAAGCGCATAATCAATTTAAAACACACTTTAAACAATGCATAGTACATACACTTCCCACAAATTTAATTTATAATGTATGTTGATATGTACTATGCGTAAAGCTAAACTTTTCTAATTCAGAACTTATAAATTTTATTTAAGAATGAATTCAACAAATAAATATGACCACTTGCCAATGTTAAAATTTAATCTTAGCTTTCCGGACCGGTTTCTCTTTTGAGCATCGTCGTCTGATAATACCAATAATTTGTCTGCCGTTGTTACACTAGATCATTTCTTCATAAACTCTAGTCAAATATTAGAATTTCTAATTCTTAAAGTTTAGTGGTGATTATAGACTGGCAATTGGAAATTTTCTAATCCATACTGATCCAAATATTACGGTAAATAAGTACGTTGTATCTAAACAAAGGCACTACAGGTACATAACCGCATTAGCAAAGCAAATGTAAATACAAGTTTGAGCTTTTGTGAGAACCCACATTCCCTACCGCTTGTTTATTTGAATAAAACAAGTTGAAGTTGCTAACTCCAACGATCAATGTTAAATTTAAAGCAAAAACGACAAGTTACCTTGGCAAATTCTGTTATCACGACGGCTCATAGGTTTCTTAAATGAAAAATATATTACCATTAAATATTTAATTGCACTGAAATGCCATGTATGCCAAAGATGAGAAGCCGAAACATCTTGATCAACAGGTTATTTATTACGAATGGTCAGCATTTAAGGCAGTTAACAATATCATTGATATTCAATGTAGCTGAACTGAATAAAACAATTACCTCAGCCATTTGTGAACTTTGTAAAAATCATAATATTTTTTAAAGTTTAAGATTATGCAAAAAAAATCGCTCCCATCTCCCATCGTATGAATAAACTTAATTTAAAATTACTAGGTTTTAAACAAAATAAGGTATTGTTGTTATTTTTAGATAAATAAAAGGTATTAAAGGTAAACGGTTTAATTGTGTTCCAAATTACGGAATCTACAAGAAAATGCTTAGGTACATAATACATAAAATTTGAGTTGACTGCAATCAATTACTAAAACACTTCTTTTTTAAGTATTACTTATCTAGAAATTCCAAATTTAAGCTTACATTTCCTTTTTTTATCGAGTTTAAGCTCAAAATTTCACATTCTTTTCTGAAGTCAACTTTAAAACTAAAAGGCCACGTTGCTGTTTTAATAATACAATTTTAATCTTAAAAATTCAACTTTTCAACTCAAACAGAAATTTTCGAGAAAAGAATAGAAATTTCAAACCAAAAATTTCCACGAAATCAGCCTGGTTCAATTAAGAAACCAAATGTGCAAAATTATTGTTTTAAGTATTTAAGCATTTTCAAACGGTGGAGTATTTTCATAAGGCACACTACTTCTGCCTGGTATATATTTTCACAGCATCTTTGAAAGAGTTATCACAGAAAAAACATGCATAATTTGGAAAATGAAAATCAACAACCGTAAATTGAAGCGATGATTTTAAATTTGATAAAATCCTGAGTAAAATTAATGCGTACAACTCTGCCACTTAAATTTCATTATGTGGTTTTGACGGCTAAGTGACTAAAGCTCTCGTTGATGATGGTTATTCTAAACCACCTTAATTGAAAAAAAAATGTTTAATAAGAATAAAGTTTAGATTTTCCAATTAACAAAAAATCTATGAAATGTTTGTTAAAATAAGAAGAAAAAGTTTAAAACATTTGATACAAATTTGTATCTTTTAAAATTTAACATTCTTCATCATTCAATTTATTTTACGTTATCCAGGTAAGTAGAAAATTTAAATTTAAATAAAATATCTTTTTTGTTAAGAGTTTAGCAAGATAAGTATGGCGAAGTGACAGTAATATTTTCAAAAAGCTATCATGTATGTCAACAAAATTTATGTATATTTGGGATCGATATTCTACGAGACTACGAGATATTAAAAACAATTGTCAATTTAAGAAGATTTTTTAAATTTTTTATATCTTTTGAACAAAATGAGCTAAAAAGATGAAGCCAACGGCGTATCATAGCTAATATTTTGGAATATATATTCTTTTGATATTTTTTTATTATTTCTAGTCACCCCAAAAATTAATAAAAAAATAATTTAATTATTTTTTAATAGTTTTATCTCAGATATAATCACAAAATTAATATATGTTATAGTAGCTATCAAGTACTATAATATATAAAAAATTCACAGTATAAAAGTTGGTGCAACACTTTGAAAAAAATTAAGTTGAAGTTTTCTCCCTTCAGAATATAACAAATTTTTGTTAATTTTGAAGTAAAGTTGGTTTTTTATGCAATTCATATTTTAGCATAGTGTGATAAAGTTAAACAAAATTTAGAATGCATGGTACTTTTTATATTTTATTATTTTTGTTAAAGTGGATATTTTACAATTTTTTTTTTATTTGTTCTTACGTTTTCATAGATTTTTGTCACGGATAAAATCAACTTAAAATTCATAATTTACTACAAAACATTATCTAAGAAATGCCATTAGTTTTATTTTTCTAATTTATGTAGTTAAAAAAATTACAAAAATTTAAAAAAATATATTTTCTTAATATTTCCTAACTAATCATATTAAAATATCAGGCCCAAATGCACATAAACTTTGTTGATATTTCGAAGTGATAACCTGATAGTTTGCCGAAAATTCCATTATAGGGTTTAGGGTTCACTTCGCTCTAATAACCCTGCTAGAAGATCATTTCCTTAAAATTTTGAAATTAGGGTCGATATTGTGGGAAAAAATGTGGACTGAAATTTTAGTGTAAACAGTTTTGACAGTTATAATGTCTAAATATTTTGTTTAAATTCTCAATTTACTGGAAAAAGTTTAAATCGTGAAAAAAACTCGAAATTTATAAAAACAAATTCAAATTATGACACAAAATTTTGGATAAAAACCAAAAAATTATGAACAAATTACCAAATATAATTTCGTTTTCCAAAATATGAAATTCGAACTTCGAATTTCGATAAAAAATCGAAGTATCAATTTTTTGAACTTGAAATTTAATTTTTTTTGGAAAAGTTGAAAATTTCGAAATGTAGCTGAAATTTTGTTTTTATAATTTTTTCCTAAAATTTAGAAACCTTTTGTCGAAATTGTGACTGTTATTCCAAAATTCCCATTTTATTTTTCAATCTTTCAAATTAAGTCTTCGGGAAAAAAAATGTTTGTTTGATTTGAAATTTTTCCTCAAAATTTCGAATTCAAGCTTAAAATTTTTAAATAGGAAAATTCGAAAAACTTTTAAATATGCTTTAAAACTAAAGTCAAAACTTCGAGTAAATTGTTACTATTAAAGGAAAATATTTATTATTTTTTAGAATATTTAGAGTTTAATTAAAATTTGAATTAATATTTTTGTCAATAATATATAGTTTAAATTTGAAATTTCAAGGAAAGGGATCTTTTAGTAGGTTAATATGGTAATGAAATTTTTGGTAAATTATCACCTCGAAATACGGACAAAATTTATGTGCATTTGAGCTCAATACTTCAATGTGCCTAGGAAGTATTGAAAAATTAGTCAACATAATATTGTTTAAATTGTTGACAACTTTTAACTTAATTAAGTACAAAGATGAAACCAACGGCATTTCTTAGTTCCTAGCTAATGTTTAATGGTATAATATGACTGTTGTTAGCATTTTTAGTTTTTTTATCTGTACCAAAAATCTATAGAAAATATACAAATAAATAAAAAAAAATAATTTAACAAAAATAATAAAATATAAAAAGGAGTATGCATTCTGAATTGTATTTAGCTTTACCACAATATAATTAAATACAGATTACACAAAAAAAACAACTTTACTTCAAAAATAACATTTTTTTAATATTCTGAAGGATGATAACTTTCCCTTAATTTTTTTTAAAGTGTTGCACCAGTTTTTATTTAAAAAATTTTCTATATGTTATATTACTTGATGAGTACTATAATATACAAGGTGTATTTTTTAGTTGGAAGGTTACCTTTATATGGAGTACTACTTATTATAAAGGCAAACTGATTTTGTCAATGGGGCTAATCGGAGCTAAAATATCTTCTAACAATATTTTTAACTTCCCCCCACTACCGATTATATCGGAAGTAAATATCAACTTTCTTATTTTAAATGGCAACCCCCAAATTTTATATTTTATTTGGATTTTGCGTAAAAAAATAAGATAAGGTTATGTATACATTGCTATCTTTGATAGTTTTAAAGATATTTTAATTTTTCGAAAAAAAATGACAGAAAAGAGGGTTATTTTGACTCTTTATATCTTTTTTTATTATTTGCAGTAAAACATGAAATTTGAGTTGAAGTCATGGAATATTATGGAGACTATAATAACCTAATCCGATTTGACATTTATTATACAGGGTGATGGAAATTTTATAATCTTTGCTGTTTTTGTTTTATTCAAAAAAACTCTGTTTTTTTTAAATGGAAACTATATGTTTTTTAATCATTTTTGGATTCTTCACATAAAAACAAGAAAAAATTTATATTAATTATTTTTTAAAATTTTGTGCCGTTGCAGATGTATTTTACATAAATCTCAAAATAAAAAGAATCAAACATCTCTTTTTTGTGCAAGTAGGAAATAAACTGTAGGCAATAAAAGCCTAAAGAATTAATCATAATAAATAATAAAATAAAAATAATTGACAAAAAATTTACATCAAGATCAAGGACGATCTTCGGTTTCAATACATTTAAAGACATATTTTAAGATTTCGAATTGATTAACTTTTTAAGCAAATCCGATTGTTCCTAGCAATATGCTTGTCATTCAGTAGTCGTAAAAAAATCACTAAAAAATTTCCATTTCGATTTTCATTATAAAATTTAACGTATACACATTCTGAGTTCTAATCTAACGAATTTTCTTGAACATTTGTTGTTGAATTTCATTACTCCAAAACTGACCATTTTTACGAAACTTACATTCGTGACTCCCTAAATATTTTTCCATAAGTATTCTAACAATTAGCCAAAAACTTATTCGGCTTGTACGGCTATCTTTTAAATGTTATTTAACCTAAAATTTTTAGGCTTTGTGTTATGTTTTTCTTTTAATTTTGTTGTCTACTGCCAAGTTGCTACTAGAAAAAAAAGATATATTTTTCTTTTTTATTTTAAATTATATCTCTGTAACGGTGCAGAATTAAAAAAAATTAGTTATATAACTTTTTCTTCTTTTTACGTGAGGAATCCAAAAATGATTAAAAAACACATAGTTCCTATTTAAAAAAAACAGAGGTTTTTTGAATAAAACAAAAACAATAAAGATCATAAAATTTCCATCACCCTGTGTAATAAATGTAAAACCTGATTACGTTATTATAGTCTCCATAATATTCCATGACTTCAAATCAAATTTCAATTTTTTATTGCAAATAATAAAAAAAGATACGAAGAGTCAAAATAACCCTCTTTTCTGTCTTTTTTTTTCTAAAAATTAAAATATCTTTAAAACTATCAAAGATAGCAATAAACATGTATACATAAACTTACCTTATTTTTTTACGTTAAATCCAAATAAAATATAAAATTTGGGGGTTGCTATTTAAAATAAGAAAGTTGATGTATTTTTCCGGTATAACCGGAAGTGGGAGGAAGTTAAAAATATTTTTAAAAGCTAGTTTAGCTCCAATTAGCCCCATCGACAAAATCAGTTTACCTTTATAATAAGTGATACTCCATATAAAGATAACCTCCCAACTAAAAAAAACACACGGTATCTTAATTAGGTAATTGTATCTCAAATAAAACTTTAAAAAAATTAAATTATTTGTTTAACAAATTTTTTGGGAAGCTGTAATTAATAAAAAATATGTAATATACTTTGAGATATTAGCTGCAATGTGCTGTTGGTTTAATTTTTTCAACTTACTTAGCTCAAAAGATATACAAAATTTTAAGAATCTTCTTAAATTGACAATTTTGAATAATCAACTTGAAATATCGAGCCCAAATACACATAAATTTTGTTTATTTGTCGAGGTGATAATTTTCCGAAAATATTACTATAAGTTCCCGTTTGAGGGCCACTTCGCCATACTTATCCTGCTAGATCCTTTGGTGGAAGTTATATCTTTACGAAGATATAGTCAAAAGGAATTAACACTTTTTCCAAAGATCGCTAGCTGCCAAATGGAACATGGCCAATCCCGACAACGATTACAAAAGCTTATGCTACCAAAAGTACAAAGTAAGCCTACTTCAATGCATTAGGAGTATAATGTTTAAATTATAAACAATTAAAGAAAATCTATAAAAATTAAATAAAATGGGGGAATAAAATTAAAGTATTTTGCTGAACTAAAGCAGCAATCAGGAAGCAAACACAACTTTAAAAAATGAGGTGCACACAAATAAAGTATATACTAGCATAATATAAACTTGTTTCGTAATTGGTTTGGCAAAAGATTTTATCTATTTGGAACCCTGGATTTAATATCTGGACGAACAATAACTATATCCCTGGATTCTTGAAATTAAATGGCTTCCAATGGATATAATTTGTTGGTTTTTGGGTTGCAACTAACTTATTAAATGTAAAGATTTTTTGTCGAATCTTAAAAGCTCAAAAGAATTCTCTCGATAATGAAGAAAAGTGACTCTCAAAAATGTAATATACTTACAACCAATTAGTTATTAGCACCTTAAGAAACATAGCGACAGTTCGAAAACGCCCTCCTACTTTTTTTGAACTAGCCTGATTTCTTGGAAATTTTTGGTTTAAAACTTCAATTGTTTTCTCGAAAATTTCTGTTTGAGTTAAAAAGTTGAATTTTTAAGATTAAAATTATATTGTTAAAAAAGCTACGTTGCCTTTTAGTTTTAAAGTTAACTTCAAAAAGGAGGGTGAAATTTCGAGCTCAAACTGGAAATTGGAAAAAAAGGAAATGTAAGCCTAAATTTGGAATTTCTAGATAAGAAACACATAAAAAAAGTGTCTTAGTAATTAATTGCAGTCAACTCAAATTTTATTTATTATGTACTGTGGTGAGTCGAGTTCTACTAAACTGCTCTATTTCCTCGTTTGTTTTATTCAACTGAATTTTATTCAGTTTTTCTTGGAAATATTAAATCTACAAATATTGTATTATAAGAATTCTTTGTAACATAACATTTTGCGTGAAAAAAAGATTTCTTAGCAGTTTACAAATTAGATAAGGGTTATTTGTTAGACCTGGTTTGTTTCAAAAAAATGATTTAAGCACACATAAATACGGATATGTGAGTAAAAGAACATGTTAGTTCGATATGATAATTTAGGGCACTAAAAGAGCTGTTGAGTGTCAATAACGGAGACGGTAGCAAATCTCTCGGCAAGACCATGTGGTGGTCGACTGGAGGAATTTGACGCTCAAAAAACGCCCTTATAAATACGCACAATTGTGAGTTATTTAAATTTCAATTATCGAAGTAAAACTTGTAAGATAAGCGGATGGCATCATTCAAAATGGGTTTGCAGTTTGATTTGTACTTTAAGGATCCATTTCAAAATTTATTTGAGGGTTAATTTGGATTCGAAATATTTAAATTAGTAGGAATTCTGCATCCTCATGTCCTCTAGCGAGATGCAGAGGATATCTTTCGGTCCCCAGAAATTAAGGGTAGGGGAAAAAAACATAAAACACCATGAACCGACTTTAAAGGTAGTCAAATAAGAAACTTCGATGAAACTAGTTTTAAAAAAAAATTATGGTCAATTTCCGGACTTACGAAAACGAGTACGAAATACGGGAGTATTAAAAATTGCTTTTGTTTGTGCTAATTAACTTGAATAAATAAAAAAAAAACAATTTATGTCCAACGTGAAGTTCTTGTGTCATTTGATGTTTGCTACGGAATAAATAGGCAAGTAAATTTTAAATTGTCTGACGATTTTATTTGATGGTTTTTCGCTCTTATATGATTTAATTAACTTTTCCTAAAATTTGAGAAAATACTTGTTCCTAACTTTGTGTAATATGGGGTTTGGCGGCGTACAAAAATAAGGAGAAAGGAATATAAAAAAAATTCCACAACAAACCGAATGAGTGAGAAAGTCGTTGTTAGAAAATTATTCTAGGGCCAAGAACTTTACATCTGACTGGTGCAACTACCAGTCTCAGTTTCAAAAAAAAGAGAGAAAAAAAAACAAACACAAAGAGGATAGCATGAAAAAGACGAAAACAAATAAAGCAAATTTGCTTCGAAAGTCTTCTATTTTCTTAAGGTCGTTCTTCGGTGTTCTGCTGTTAGAAACTGAGTTTCCAGGGGTTCAAAAAATCGATCACATCCATCACCGCAGGCTCGGTAACTGACAGCAGGCATCTATATTAGGATTTCCTGATGATGTACTGTAAGTTCTTGAAACGTGAAAAATACAAGGAAAACCGGAACCGGTATTGTAAGGTTGTCTGAAGAACTTTCCAGACATAGACAAAGTCCCAACACATGTGAACCCCTGGGTGTGCTCCGCGGGAACATATGCCTTAACACCCTAGAAGGAGTAGTAACCTCTTCTGGTTCTTGTTCTGGTGTACCGGTCTGCCTTATCCGTGGGTCTCTTCTCATCGGTTACACGTCCAAAAAAAAGAACCCCCTATATAGGCCACGGAGAATTAAAACACCGCGCGTCGCGATCGGGAAGCTTTACAAAATTACTAATCTAGAGTCGCATGTCTAGATTTACTGTCAACATAAACTTACTAACGTAGGTGGACGAGCAGTATTAGCATCAGCTCTCATTAGGGAAATGTTTTGACGAAAGAAATGAGAACTGCTTGCCAGTTTCGAATTTTAATTTAAAAGTTTTTTTGTGTTAAGTCAAGCTTAACCACTTTCTGAGCTAGAAAACGCCTCTTCTATTAGACTAGTAGCCGTAGAAGTGGATGTAGTGTTAAAGGGAAAATTCTGCTCAGAAAGTTTCTACGAAATCTGAACAATATTTGTAGTCTATTTTATGACATTGGTTTAAGTTCGAGTGATTGAGTTTGGCATGAGAAAAATAGAAAAAAAAAACAAAGGAACAAGTTAACAAAGGAAAGAAAGAAAGAGTGAGAGAACGAGAGATCTGTAAGATTGAATCAAGATTTATAAATCTGATTTATTACGATAAATCACAACTTTATTTCCAAGCTTGAGCTCCATTTTCTCGTAGCATTATCCTTTGGATATTGTTAGCTCAAAGCTTTAACAGAAAACTGTATGCTATGTGACGAATGTTTGGATTAGGAAAACGACAAAACACGCATAAAATTGGGGAATAAAAACAGGTACCTAAAAATAGTTTGAGAACCTCTGTGTACAAACTAACCAGCGAACACCCACCGATAAACAGGTACAAAGTTAGCTGCATTTGGTTTGAAAACCTTTGAATACAAACTAAATGGCTCAGCTGGGGAAAGCATTGCGCTTATTAGGGTTAAGATAAACTTTGGGATATACGAGCGAAAGAATTAAACAAGGAATGTCAGATTATTTGTGCTTAATAAATTCTCTTAAATTTCTAAAGAAATATTTCCCTCAGATTTGTGTTCAGCAAATTTAAACAACTTGAAACAAACAGGTTCACTTTTATTTTGTTGTATTATGTTTAAGAACACTTGAAAATCACAAACTTGAAATTTTGTTGATTTAATTTTTGACCTATTGTAATAAAAAGTTGAGGTCAATTGTTGTCTGAATTTGATAACACTTCCCTGTCGACTCTATGAACTGGGGTTACAATTTATTAGAATAAAATAATTTTAAACACAACGTAGACAAATTGGGTCCGAAAGTCGAAGGTTAATTATTCTTCGACAGATTTTAAAGATGAGCAAAATTCGACAACTTTGAACAACTATATACACTCTGGTCGCTGGTTGCTCATCACAGTACCTAAGCATTTTCTTGTAGATTCTGTACTTTTAAACACAATTAAACATTTTGGTTTACCTTTAAAATCTTTTATTTATGTAAAAATAACCACAATACCTTATTTTGTTTAAAACCTAGTAATTTAAAATTAAGTTTATTCATATGCTGGGGGAATCTTAAACATCAAAAAATATTATGATTTTTACAAAATCCACAAATGGCTAAGATAATTTTTTTACTCAGTTCAGCTACATTGAATATCAATGATATTGTTAACTGCCTTAAACGATGACCATTCGTAATAAATAAATAACCTGTTGACCAAAATGTTTTGGCTTCTCATCTTTGGCATACACGGCATTTCAGTGCAACTAAATAATTTAAAGGTAATATATTTTCATTTAAGAAACCTATGAGGCGTCGTGATAAAAGAATTTGCCAAGGTAACTTGTCGTTTTTGCTTTAAATTTAACATTGATCGTTTAAGTTAGCAACTTCAACTTGTTTTATTCAAATAAACAAGCGGTAGGGAATGTTGGTTCTCATAAAAGCTCAAACTTGTATTTACATTTGCTTTGCTAATGGGGTTATGTACCTGTAGTGCCTTTGTTTAGATATAACGTACTTATTTACCGTAATATTTGGATCAGTATGGATTAGAAATTTATCATTGCCAGTCTATAATTGCCGCTACAACTTTGAGAATTAGAAATTATAAATTCTAATATTTGAATAGAGTTCGCATTATTATTTACGTGAACTAAACCGAACCATAATTTTTATCTGTTAGGTTATGCTTAAAACAAGTGAAAATATAAGAGAACGACCCATTCTATAAAGGAAAGGAATGTACGCTTGCTAAGGTGGTCTAAATTCATCGGTTTTCAAGTTATCTGCATTTAAAAGGTTTAATGTATTATGTTGGGATTTTTTATTTTTAATACGGAGAAGTAATCAAAGCAACATCAAATAACAATAATTATTGGTAATAGGGACAGTGACAAACTTCAAATCCAATGTTCGAAGTGTCTACGACCGACTTGAATAAATTTAAAATTTCACTTTCTTAAAGGACAAAATTAAAATTTCCGTATTATTTTTAAAGGGTATTTGCAGCTTTTTGGATTATTTACCGCAACTCCTGACAAGGATTTAATTCTTCCCGATAATCTAAATTTTTCAAATTTGAAAAAATATATTAATAACCTACGCCCTAAAAACCATACAAAAATTGGGCAGTTATGGGGACTGCCAACAGAAGTGAAAACTTAAAACTATGATATAATAAATTTCAAGATATTTAAAAAAAATATGTTTTCAATGTACTAATTTTTCGGATTATGCGGATGTCGGATAGAGCAGGTTGGTAACGAGAATTAGAGCGATGGTGTGCGAAATAGCATGATGGTGACACGAAACCATGAGTTATTTTATGAAATATTCAGTGCTTCAGATATTCGTTTCAGCCAAATTCTACGGTTTGATAAAATCCGTCATGAATTGTTTCTATGTTTTCGGGGGCCTTCCCGATGGCTCTTCATCTTCAATCGAAAATTTACCTCTTTTAAAGCTTGAATTTTAATTTCTCACAGTCGTACACAAGGACATTGATCGCAAAGAATATTAAGCATATCTTCGTAAATCTGCTGTCAAATCCAGCTACTTGAGGATGGCTCGATACTACAATTGTTTGATTTACACAATTTTGGTCAACATCTTTCTTTTTTCAAATTTTATTGAGCAAAACTGGTTTTACTTTTTGACGTGACAGTTCCAATAAATTATTGTTCGTTGCTATTGTATCGCAATATTTTGTTTATCCATGGAACCGACTAGGCTAACTAGATTTCAGTATATCCTCCTATTAACGTGGGGTATTAACCAATAGAAATCGATTTATTTTGGAAATTATTGGCATCATAATTTGGGTTTATTAAATAATTATATAGCAAAATTTTAGCAATATGCTTTCTTTTGTTTTTTAAGTCAACCCAAAGTGGTTAAATGAATTGTGTATTGCATGAAAGCCTAATTTATAAAAGCACAATATCAAAATCCCTTTTTGCGGTTTTTCTATTCTAGGACTTTCAGCAAATTCACCTTAAAATAATTGCTATCGATTTTACACTATACAGTTGTAAACATAAAAACTAAAGAGCGAAATTGTGGTTCGCCTGGAATATACACCATTCAGTTTATAACATGTTATTTGAGCTCGATTTTCGAGTAGTTGGCAAGAAAATAAAACGGAGAGCGTACGGTTCAGTTAGAATTTCATTAGCCCTTAAATTCACCTCGCACTCTGACCACTATCCCCCTAAATTTAGTGGACGCATGTGTAAAAACTTTGGAAACAATTTTACCAGTAGCTCAGCATGTTATTCCCGCTATTTTCTACGTAAATTTAACAATGTTAAGTATGTTGAAGGGATTTAATAAGCCTGTGATACCTGGTATGCTGCCTTGTTAGCAGGACTCCAGGAGTTTATTATATTACTCTTTAATACTTAGTTTCTCAATGTTTCAACAATTTTAGATAAAAAAGTAGATTTTATAAAACATGCACTGTGATAAAAGCGAGAAATTTGTAATAAAATTTTCAGTTTTGTGTGAAGCATGAAATTCAGCCTTGCATTAAATACAACACTTGCGTTGTTCAGCGTTCCTGCTGCTCCAGTTTCGCACGCTGCAGTGTTCCATCAATGGATTTTAGCTAATATAACTAAACTTGGAACATAAACTGAATTAATCCCTTCGTACGTCATCTCCTTCCAATTTACCCCAGATTTAGTAGATCACAAGGGCATGTCATTGCAGTATAAGTTGAATACATCTCAATCAACCGACCACGACACAGATTAATGAACTCGTGGATTATGCAGGAAGCTGTTATTTAGAAAAACTAATTATTTTTCGAACCATCAATAAAGACAAGCAAAATTGAAGTTGATTAGTTTTTCAGGGTGTTCATATTGAATACGTATACTTGGTAATTTTACTGTTGGTCTTGCGAAAGCTGATACTTCTTTTAAAAATCAGGGCCTCCGGTTCTTGTGACTAGTGTCCTTGAAACTAATTGGAAAAGTGAAACAATCCTCTATCTGATCGTTTATAGTAGAGATATATGTAGTTATATATGTAAAGTGGCGACACTTTAAAAATGTCGCCACTTTACATATATAACACTTTTCGTGTAGGTATAAATATTAGTTGAATCTGAAAAATCTTCAATTAAACATAAGCAAAAACTCCGCTGCTAAGCATAAACGTTAAGAGATTTAGTTTTTCGAAATACCTGATGTTTACAAATCAATTAGTTATGCATAAATCATTAAAAAGGGTACACGAGTACAAGCAGACTACAACCAGGACCGTGATAATGCATCCCTCTTTAGTGTATGGTAGCGGATCCTTTGGAGCTGAACTACCAACAGATGATCAGTTGACCAGATTCGGTCATAGCAAATACTTATAGAAACATAGTTGAATTTTTATTACCTCTTGTTGTATTTATTGTTAATAAAGTTCAATAGTTATGAAACCTTTTTATTTTAATAAAAACGAAGTCTTCAATATGAGAAGTGATAAATGTATTTGGCAGTTATGCTTAAGATATTTTGATGAACAAAGATAACTGTAATGCAGTAAATGTATTGTAACAGTAATATTTATAGTATTTTTGTAACGATATTTTGCACGATAAATTGTTCGGTATGAATTTCATCATATCCTTCTCACTCAGATGTGCATTGCAACTTTTGCGTGGCTTGTGGAAAATTACAGAGCAGAATTTACGTGAGCTACTCCATTATTGTCTATCCTCCTAATCAAAGTCTATTTCATTAAGTTTTATAAAAACCTAATAGTCTCGCAGATAAAAGAAGTTTTCTCGCATAGTTAAATTAAAGAATACAAGATACGATAGGAGTACATGTTATGCATTGTTAACATTAATATAATTTGCAGCACCTTGTTCAGCAGAATGTATTTCCTCCATTCGGTTTTGTTCAGAGTAGAGCTCGTTTATTATGTCTTCCATTAACTTCGGCAGAAATCTTTTAGGCATAAAGAAATTATTATTCATTGATTAAGAAATGTTTTTATTATACCTACTTTATTTATTCAAAATTCAAAACCATAAGTTAATTTTAAGACTAAGCTGCAAAGGAACATTTTTATTTTCTTTACAATCATTGCACTTATTTTCAATGTCCGAAAAAAAAACACTGAAGTTTTGTACCATTTTCTTTTGAGTTTTTGGGTCAGACATTTTATTGTCACACTTACAACACTCAAAAATTGAATTTTTGAAGATAACCAAGGACCAATCCATTCAACAAAAAAACTTTTAATACTCATTTTATTTTGCTCTTTTTTTATCAGTTTCTTCTAGAATTCTAGAACTTCAATTACTTTTAATTTCCTATTAAGGAATTGCAATGATTTCTAGCCATGTGCACACAGCCACTAATAGTATTATGTCCTGAAAAACCCACAATATCTTAGTGTGAATTAATCTTCAGACTTCACTTCAATCTGAATGTTGTCCCCATCATCTTTATCTGTTATTCTTGTGTGAAGTGGGAATTGTCAACATCAGGTGTTGCGTTTAAACAAGATTATCTTTGTAATGGCTATGAACTGTTAAGCAATGTAAATAAAATTTTCATTTCCATAAAACCCACAAAACTTAATTTTTGCTTCTAAAAAATGTATAATAAAGTGTCTTAAATAACTGTCAGATTATATTATGTGCCAGTCAACAACACTTTATCTAATTTTATGGTATATCAGAACGAAACATTTCTGTGTTATTTCAAAATCACAAACGTTATATTGAGGATTATGTTATGTGGTACTTCTTACTTCGCACAATCGAACGTAATTTTATTATTTTATTAGAACATCGAAAAAGATTTTGTCGGATGGATTATGGAAGGAAAACATTTTCGTTTATAAAATATGAAGACAAAACCTAGTTGTTTTAGAAGTAAGAGCACGCTAGGAAGGCATCCCTTTTATGAAGTTTGGAATTTTGTTTTAAACTTGGATGCCGTAATGGCTGACATCTGAAAAAAAAACTCCGTGCAGTTGTTTCTTAATTTATATGGATTCTGTTGTCTGCAGCTTTAATAATGCCAATTTCCTCATCTTATTTTTTGTTTGCTTGCAGAGAAAGTATAATAAAAGGATACATTAAATATGATTTAAAATGAGAATCCATTCTAAAATATGTACAGTGCATTTCAATAAAACCTATTCACTCTAAATAACTGTTTAGATAGTTAGTTTTAAGAAAAATGAAAAAACACGTCAATAAAAACTCATAATTACGGAAGACATATTTTACCATATTTATACCCAGTGTAACTGTCATCCCTAAGCCCCCACACCAACCCCGATTATTTTTTTGAATACTCTCGACGAATAGATTTCAAAAATGTATAGTACTTACAATTAGTGTCTAGATTGAATATTTTCGAAACTACAGCTATCTCAATTTAAATTAAGTACGAATTAACCGAATGAATGAAACATCGCAGCAGCTTTAGTAATTTAATTTAAAAAAAAAGTATTAGGTGGACAAGCTACTTTAGCTGATCTACACACAATGATGTAATCTAGGTTCAAAGGCATCCCTAACATTACTTATGGTAACATACTTGGGCTCAATTTTCAACATTCGTAAATAATTCATTCTTGTTATTTGTGTTTATATTTTGGTTGTGTTGATTAGACTTTTGTTTTTAAATAACAAAACTTACAGACAGAAATCCATGGATGTCAAATCAGGTGACCTAGGTGGCCACTCCATCATCGTACATCTTCTGCCTCTCTCACCCTAAATATTTAAGTACATACTGACATAAATGTGCCTTATCATTTTGAAACATAAATGAATTTTCGGATAAATTTTAGTCATTATCTACTATCATAGTTATGTCTAGCCTTCTAGCTCGCGAAAACAGCTAGCTCTAAAATGGCCACTTCCCTAGCTCCGCTGTAGACAACTCTTTTTGGTTTATGCAGTTTTTTAGCAATAGATCCTATTTTCATAAATTTTTGAATCAATTCTGTTACATATTTTATTGTGTTGCTTTTTTCCAGGGAAAGCAGCAGGTCTTTAATTGTTTCAATCCACTCTTGGATAGTATAAACCTTTGAAACAATGCAATAATTACTTAATATGATAATTTATGCTGTATGTGTGAAGCACAGACCATAAATGGTTTACAAATGTCATAACACTGTTAATACTACGCACCCTTTGTTAACATAATCTTGAAATGAATTTATTCATAACTCTCCAGATGTTCACTCTAGACCCCAAACATCATACATTATTATTGTCTACTCGTCAAGAGGAATCCAAAACTTAAAAAAATCTAGGGTGTCCCATTTAAAAAAAATAAAAGGGGTTGGTCTGGGGACGCAGGGATGATAGTCACACCCGGTATAAGTATGGCGAAATATATCCCCGTGTATATGTATATGTCCTGTGAATAGTTTTCATTAAAACGCACTGTATTTAATAATATAAAAATGTACTTAAAATATATCATAACAGTCACATAAACGTGTTTTTAACGATTCTGAGGATTATAATTTTCGCTTTATAGGTAAGAATATGTGTAATAATGTGGGATAATAAACATCTAATTCAAATATAGTGGTTATCTTTTTCTTAGCATTCTTAGCATGTATGATTGCAGTATGACACAGTACGGTGCAGTAGGGTACGAAATTTTTTTTACAACTTTAATATCCTGTATCTCTGTTAATATCAACTTTTGGTATAAGGTAAATATAGCTAAATTACATTATTTTTATGCGAAAAATCCACTATTGTGCTGTTTACCATTACTTATGGTCCACCCTGTGTATTTCAGGTTCTTTGACTACTTTTGAACTTAGCTAAAATGAACAATAAAGTTAATAAAGATTTTAAACAGAGAAAAAAACATGAATTGCTATAGTCTTGATTTTACCTTATCTGATTATTTGCGCATATTTTCATTGACAAAAGGTATTGGAATTTGCGAGTCCGAAAATGGTCTAACGATTTAATTAATATTCGACCAACATTTTATCTATACACAGAAAGAGTTTAAATTACTTACTCAAAATTTAATTTAGGTGAATAAAATGGGCTGAAGTAAAAAAAACCAACTAAATGCCAGTGCTTCGTTCTTATTAATTTTAATGTAATAAATATTGTAAAACGCTTACGACTAATTACACATGTGAACGTGAAGATAGAAAATACCTAAGGGTATTATCAAGTATGTTAATAATTAAGCTAAGTCAGCAGTACTTCTGCAGCACTTAGTAATTCGTAGAGCGAAAGTAAACTAGGAACTCTCTAATCGGTATAGACATCACTATGGGGTATCGCAAGGCTCTGCCTTGTGACCTCTCCTATACTCTTTTTCCTAGAAATGATCAGATGTTACTAGCTACCTATGCAGATGACACAGCTTTAATAGCTTACTCCCTAAGCCCTAAATTAGTCACCAGATATCTACAGGCGGCGGTAGTCAATTTATTTGATTGCTTTAGACAATGGAGAATCCAAGGCAATGGAGACAAGACCCAAGCAGTATTCTTAACTAGGAGAAGACTCCATCTGTTTGAACACGTATGAGTCCAAGGACCCACTTCGACTGGGAAATCCAAGCTCAGTACCTAGGTATAATTCTTGATTAAAGACTTACATTTTAGACGCACATCCATTATGCAGTGTCTAAGGTCAGAATGTTAAAGGAACAGCTGCAAGCAATGATTCGCAAAAATAGTCAACTGCCCAATGAGCTTAAATTGTTGCTATATAAGTTAATCATTAGATCAGCAATAACCTACGCATCTGTAGCCTGGTCACAGACAACTGATAATTAAATCGAAAAAATTCAGGTGTCTCAGGATATCGTTCTAAGACAAATACTGGATGCTTAATGGTTTGTCAGGAACGAGTAGCTTCACAGAGAAGCCGATCTACCAAAGATCAGAGAATTTCTCTGAGAGGTAAATTCTAGGACCATGTAAAAGATGAAGCTCATTCCAATGAGCTAGTGAGGCAGGACGTGAAATTCTCTCCAGCAATTCTCACCAAATTTTGAAGACCAAGGACGGTCCTCTAGGCTACGAGTCTTCCGCAGGAAAATTGTTTTGAATTTGTATGTTTCAGGCAAACAGCTTGCTTTAGCACATCAGTGCTAATGTACTTTTCCGACGAAGGGATTTGGTGCCCAAGCCCCGGCCCGAAGGAGCCAGGGGTTTCAGTCGGTAACTGCTGATTGGATTCTGGGTTATCTGGCAACTGAGCTACCTACCAAGGTTCATATAAAAGATATATAAAAGTATTTCTCTGCTGCATCAACAAGAAGAAAATTAATTCGTTGGAAGAAATACATTCGCAACTGCTACTCGCAATTGCAAGTGCAATCGCATTGCACACCATGTCCATATATCGTGATGTGCAATTTTGGATGGAATAAAGCCGTTTCTAGACGATGATACCGTTTGCTACATTTTTAAATTGCCATTAACTCCAAAATTTTCAATTTTCGCAAATTAATTACGCAAAAATTGTACGTCAGATCTTTCTCATTAAATTATTTTATAATGTATTTGCTATCGTTTAATAATAATTGAAATTTTAGTTCCTTTACAGAGCAATATTCATGACCAGATAGTCTTAAACTTACTTATAACTGAGAACCTTGTATATCAAGAATAAATTAATTAATTAATCTTAGAAATGAAAAATGCTAAAACATGCAACATTTTGTAAATTACAAAGCAAGATGACAATAATTATAATTATTTTTTCAGTCAACACACTTTTACGAATAAAAATCAAATAATACTTTTTAATGACCATTTCCTAAACGAAACCCGATATGAGGTTTTATTTAGGAAATATTAATTAAAAATATTATTTTACTCGATTATTTAAATATTTTAACAGAAGATACCTACAACGGGAAAAACTACACTTAGTAGATTTTCAAAAATGCAACCATTTACATTTCCTTGTAACACAACACACGTCAATTTTAAACTTTTGGAAAATTTTTAGTGCCTTGAATTTGAGGTGATGTACTGTAATTGATTAGTATTATCAATTGGCTCAAGTATAAACTAATTGTTTTAGGTTACCTCATAATTAAAAATGGATATATTTTTAAATTGCTATTAAATCCAAGATCTCTCATTGAAAAACGACTGTCTATGTTATCACGCTGCAGGTCGCAATTCTTAACCGATTTTTGGTGCTGTAGTTTCTATGGATTCAGAATTTCTCAGAATAGAACCCTATTGATTTTGGAAATGGTTAGTCAAAAGAGTTTATTTTTTATTAAAGAATAACATAGTTCATTAAAAAAATCAAACTTTGCAGTAGCTCTTATAACTTTTTGTACATATTGTTGGTCAAGTTCCTCTGAAGTACAGTGTAAAAGGATAAGACGTACTTCTCTTTTATTTTCAAAAAAACTTATTTCACGAAAAGTTTTTTTTTCCATTTTATAGAAATCGTTTTGTGCATTTTTTCAAATGATGAACAAATTATGACAAACGCATCAAAGCTGAGTCAGTGTTGACAGGTGCCGTCAAATTTATTTACTTTAGAATTGTTATCGCCCAAGAATAATATAATCACTACTGATATTCAATGTAAGACAGTTAGAAACTACACAACCATAAATATAAGATACCGAAATGAAATGTAGTAAGTATGATTGTCAAAGAAATAGAAGCTGCAGAAATTATGTACCAACTTTTACTTGACAATTTTGTTTTGAAATCCTTACATTTACAACTGTAGCTGATCATAGGAATATTTTTTGTGAAATTTATGTGGAATAAGGTATGTATGTGTATTTTTCTGCTTTTCTGCGAAAAAACTGTAAACTATAAAACAAATTCTGGTGCTGTGTACTTTGGAATTTACAAAGGATTTTACTTTTTTATTATTTCCTAAACCAAGCCCGATGTGAGAAAAATGTATTCTTTATTTTATGTTTATAATTCGATTTTACATATCACTTCTACATTTTGACTGTCGAGCAACGAGACATATTTTATATTTGAATTATTTTGTAATCTTATCCAATTAATCCAATGATTATATCAGGGGTAGCTTTTAATCAGTTTTGTTATTAATTAATACCGTAGACCAGGGGTGGTCAACTCAAATGACATTTTAGGCCACTTTGAAAATGCATCATAACTTCGCAGGTAGCATGAGGACTTTTTTTTGGTCGATAAAAGATGTTGGACGGAAGTATTTAAAAAAGTAGAAACTGGGGGTCTTTTTTGGTCAACAGCCAGAGTAGTAGGAAAAATAGAAACTCGCCGGCCGCAAAAATGTTCTAGGAGGGCCGCGAAAATGTTTTAGGCCGGCCGCATGTTGACCACCTCTTATTTAGATTGTGGTAAATTTACCTTTCATTATATGTTGTTATTTAATGTTATTTATTTCAGCTTCTACAGCAGCATCAGTTTTTCCACTGTCGCTTATTTCGGAATGACCAGAAAGCAAAACAGCGATTCCAATTTATTTTATCTTATTCATTATGCATCTGTGAGTTTTTCATTTAATATTTTTAAATATTTAATTCTACTCAACCTCTTTCTCTGGAAACAAATTTTAGAGTGAAAATACCAAAGGGGTAAATGCCAAAAATATGTTTTTCAGTTTTTACATTAAAGAAGTACTAAATTTCATCACCAATATCTCAACAAAGCGCCAAGTGCTAACGTTTTCGTCTAATAACACCAAACTCCACTTGGTACTTAGCCCCTTTGGTATTTCCATTCCACTCTACAATTATTATTTTATAATACCGAAGTGGTAGATTAAACTAAATATATATAGTTAAAATCCTAATACATTATATCCAATATCCTCATATTTTTTGAGTGTAAAGCCGCATATCTTATTTTTTAAATAGTTATTAAAATGATTTATATAGAAGTATTGGGATGCATATAGATATTACACATAAATGGAAAAGGCATATCTGAAATCTAGAAAAGGGGCACTCTCTGAAGCATAAAATGATTTTAGCTCTATTCTTGCTTTGTGACATTCGATATCAAGTGCATTTCTCATATTTTAATATTGCGATAAATCCTGAGTCTGGAGTCGTCTATCGCATTATGTATTTCCCGAGGGTGCAATATTCGGAACTCGACATTTTAATGTAGCATGTATAAAAAAGTTGACCGATACAACGTAAATTTAAGCATTAAAGAATTGATTGTTAAATGTTTACAATAATAACAGCAAAAATGTACATACATACACACACAACAAAACAAGTTTAAAAAATAAAAAGAAAATCTCATTTTCGATCACCATTCTAAAAGCGCAATGTTTAATTTAAATAGTCCGTTAACTAGTCCGAATTGGTTTTATAGTAATTAAAACAGAAAACTTACCGCCTTCTGATTTACTGCTGCCTCTTTTATCTCCTTTACCCATTGTTACCTAAAGTTGACTAGCTGAAAATAAATTTTCATTTTAACAACTAATTTCAATACCATTTATATTTATTATGTTTTTTTTTTAAATAAATAAGCTTTTGATTTCATTTTTTAACATACGTGTTTATTTATTTACTTAAAAAATTTAAATAACACAGTGCATGCCTACTATATTTACTTACCATTAATGTTTTATTTATTAAAACTGTAAATTTCTACAGGAATGGAAATTTGCGGAGAGAGAAAATTTGGGGATTTTTACGGGTGTATGTGCTTATCCGGGCAGCAGCAATACTAAACAGAAGTGAACTACCCCTAAAACAAGGATAAGCGAATGTTATCACACTGTTGCGCAAAGAAGGTCCTTTTGAAGGAAACTTGTAAAAGGTGCGACATCTCAGTTCCTGAGCCTTAACTATGAGAAATAAAAAAGGTTTGAGATTAACACTCATAACACTTAATGCAATTGGAACTAGTTAGTATTTGCAATTAAAAACAATCGGAAAATAGCGGGCGATATTTTGATACAGGGGCCAATTTTCATTTAAGATATCTGCGTGGTATTTAAGACCTATTTTACTGTTGAGCTCGCTTGTCACTAGAGCGCGCTGGTATGAACTGTTTATAAAACATTTAAATCCTCAGATCGATTGATACATACTTATACTTATAATCAGTAGAATGGTTTATTTAATATTTATAACTCATTAACTATATTTGACAACAAAAATAGCGCCAACTTTGTTATAAAGCAAAATTATTTATATTTATTATTAAATACAAAGCGCTCCTTTTCACCTATAACGCTCGACAATCTATTCAGGTCGAAATTGAAAACGCTTTACGAAAATAACAAAGAGTTGATACAAAAATTTTTACTTTCCTACTTATGAGTTTTCAATATTGGTAAGAAAAAAAGATTAGTAACTTAATATAATTCATATAGATCATACTGAAATTTTAAACATACATTTAGATTTATAAGGATTATTATTTCCTAGAATCTTAGATATACTGACCGCGCTAGAAAAAAAGTTAACTTATCCCAAAAATATTGTGTCTCTTGAAAAAATTAGTTACAGGTAAAGCAGTTTGTGAAACGAATGCTAAAATTTAACTCTTTATGTATGATGGATGATGGAAATGTTTTACCAATGTTTTCATGAAATCTGTTAATGTCATTATGCTTTGATATAATTTCATTTTCTTCATTTTAATAAGAAGGTAAATCAAATATGAACCGGAATTTGATTTTAAAAATATATTGGTACAAGATACATAGAGGCCAGTGAAATTAGTCTCAAAATAAGGCGCTTGTTAAAATAATTCGGAGAAAGCTGGAAATCGTTTTAGTGCCTTTATTTGATGTTAAGTATCAGTAATTAGAGTTTGCACGCTCTCAGGAGGTGAGCTTAACTTTTCAGCCCAAAAAACACCGCCATATTTTTACACATTTTTCAATTTTCCAGTGATAACTGTTAAACGGTGCTTCTTGCGAAAAAATATTAATTACAAGAATTGTAGAGCTTTAAATTCTGGCTAAAATAGAGGTCCATTCACCTGAGATCCGACCACGTCCGAAAAGTAAATTATCGATACCAGAATTTTGTACTATTTTTGTACCTTTTTGTACCGCTAAAAAAAATTTTGTACCGCAACCCAAAAACTGAAAATGGCAATTTACAATTCGGATCCTAGGTCAACGTGAAAACCACGACTGCCTTCAAAATCAAAACTGACTATGTCATAATTTTGTACTATTTTTGTACCTTTTTGTACCACAAGTTTTAATTTTTGTACCGTTTTAATTTCCAAGAAAAACGATATCACAACTCGGATCCCAGGTCAACGTGAAAATCACGACCACTTTAAAATTCAAATTTGAGTATACCATATTTTAGTACTATTTTTGTACCCTTTTGCACCATCAATTCAAAATTTTGTACCGCCACCCCAACTAAAAAAAAAATATTTTAAATATTTCGGATATCAAGCCAACGTAACAAACTGATGTACATATCTTCATCAAAAATAAAATCCGACTATACCATAGTTTTGTACTATTTTTGTACCCTTTTGTACATCAATTAAAAATTTTGTACCACCACCCCAACTATGAAAAAAAATATTTTAAATTTTTCGGATCCCAAGTCCAATGGCAAACAGAAGTACATATCTACATAAAAAATAAAATGTGACCATATCATAATTTTGCACCATTTGTGTATTCTTTTTGACCATCCCACCACCCCAACCAAGAAAAATAATATTTTAAATTTTTCGGATCCCAAGTCCACGTGACAAACTGAAGTACATATCTACATCAAAAATAAAATTTGACCATACAATAATATTGTACCATTTTTGTATCTATTTCTACCATCAGTTAAAAATTTTGTACCACCACCAAAATGAAGAAAAAAAATATATTAAATTTTTCGGAATTCAAGTCAACGTAACAAACTCAAGTACATATATGCATCAAAAATGAAATCTGGCCATACCTTAATTTTGTATTACTTTTGTACCCTTAAAAATTTCGTACCACCACCAAACATAAGAAGAAAAATATTTTATATATTTCGTATCACAAATCAGCGTGACAAAAACAAGTACATATCTACATCAAAAATGATATCTGACTACAATATAATTTGGTACTATTTGGAACCATTGGAACAATTGGAACCAGAACTTCAAAGGGATTGATTGAACTGTGATCCGAAATATTCAAAATATCTTTTTTCTTAATTGGGGTGGCAGTACAAATCTTTTAATTGATGGTGAAAAAAAGTACAAAATTATGGTAAAGTCAAATTTCATTTTCGATGTAGATATGTAATTCTTTTGTCACGCTAACTTGTGATTCGTAATATGTAATATATTTTTTTATTAGTTAAGGTGGTTAAGGTGGTACAAAATTTTTAATTGATAGAAAAAAGGGTACCAAAATAATACAAAGTTATGGCATAGTCAGATTTCATTTTTGATGTAGATATGTACTTCTTTTTGTCACGTTGACTTGTGTTCCGAAATATGAAAAATATTTTTTTGCTGATTGTGGTGATGGTTTAAAATTTTTAATTGATAGTAAAAAAGGGTACCAAAAAATACTACAAAACTATCGTATGGTCAGATCTCATTTTGGATGCAGATATGTACTTCAGTTTGTCACGTGGACTTGGGATCCGAAAAATATAAAATATTTTTTTTATTATTTGGGGTGGTGGTACAAAACTTTTAATTGATGGTACGAAAGGGTACAAAAATAGTACAAGACTATGGTATAGTCAGATTCTATTTTTCTTGGAGATATGTACTTAAGGTTGTCGCATTGACTTGAGATCCGAAAAATTTTACAATATTTCTTTACTTAGTTAGGGTGGTGGTACAAAATTTTTAATTAATGATAAAATAGGGTACACAAGCAGTACAAAGCTATGGTAAGCTCACATTTAATTTTTTATGTAGATATGTACTTCAATTTATCACGTGGACTTGGGATCCGAAAAATTTAAAATATTTTTTTCATAGTTGGGGTGGTGGTACAAAATTTTTAATTGATGGTACAAAAGGGTACAAAAATAGTACAAAACTATGGTATAGTCGAATTTTATTTTTGATGTAGATATGTACTTCAGTTTGTCACGTTGGCTGAGATCTGAAATATTTAAAATTTTTTTTTCTTAGTTGGGGTGGTGGTACAAAATTTTTAATTGATAGTACAAAAGGGTACAAAAATAGTACAAAACTATGGTATAGTCGGATTTTATTCTTGATGTAGATGTGTACTTAAGTTTGTCACGTTTGCTTGAGATTCGAAAAATTTTACAATATTTTTTTACTTAGTTAGGGTGGTGGTACAAAATTTTTAATTAATTATAAAATAGGGTACACAAACAGTACAAAGCTATGGTGAGCTAACATTTCATTTTTGATGTAGATATGTACTTCAATTTATCACGTGGACTTGGGATCCGAAAAATTTAAAATATTTTTTTTCTTATTCTTCATGGTAGACCCTTATTGACCGGAAATATTATGTTTTTTTCAATTTATTTAGCATTTCTTCGGCCCAGTTTGAAAATATTTAAATTTTTTCTGCTTTGTTGACAATTTTCTAAACAGTTTTTGAAATGCGACTACGTGATATTTAAATTTATTGAAATTTCATGACAGTTCACAAATTAAGATGGAGTTTATTTTACATAGAATAGGAATCATGAAAAATAGGAGACCAGAAAATTAGATATGGAAAGAATAAAAATTTTGTTTTTTTGATAAATTAGGAAAATATTAAAAAAATACATAAAAAGGTTGTAGCACTGGACATCGATGTTTCGTTCTCATTTGAGCTCGTCAGCAGTGCATAACATGGAAAGGGAACAATCAGGAAGAAATACTTAAAAATAAAAAATTTTTTAAAATATAAAAAAAAATAAAGAAATTTTAACATGAATAGACGTTTCATCATCAATTTACTGTGTTAAAAATCTACTGTGTTAAAAATTTAAATATTTCAAGAAACAACTACTCCGAGGGCTAATACCCCTTTCGGCATTGAACTACACTTGTGGGTCGAACTTACATGCTCTTGGTGACTACTGTTCCTAACCGCTGAAATCTATTCAGCTTGGTAGTTAGAAGCACTCACCCTTTGCGGAGTCCGTTCGGTGAGTAAGCTTTTATTGCCTACAGTTAATTTCCTACTTGAACAAAAAAGACATGTTTGATTTTTTTATTTTGAGATTTATGTAAAATATATCTGTAACGGCACAAAATTCTAAAAAATAAGTAATATAACTTTTTTTCTTCTTTTTATGTGAAGAATCCAAAAATGATTAAAAAACATATGGTTGCTATTTAAAAAAAACAAAGAATTTTTTGAAACAAAAACAGTAAAAGTTATAAAATTTCCATCACCCTGTATAATAAATGTAAAATATAATTACGTTATTATAGTCTTTATAATATTCCGTGACTTCAACCCAAGTTTCATGTTTTTACTGCAAATAATAAAAAAGATACAGAGTCAAAATAACCCTCTTTTCTGTCATTTTTTTTTGAAAAATTGAAATATCTTTAAAAGTATCAAAGGTAGCAATAAACATAGATACCTAAACTCACCTCATTTTTCACGTAAAATTTAAATAAAATATAAAATTTGGGGGTTTCTATTTAAAATAAGAAAGTTGATTTTTACTTCCGGTTTAACCGGAAGTGAGGGGAAGTTAACAATATTTTTAGAAGATGGCCCGATTAGCCCCATCGACAAAATCAGTTTGCCTTTATAATAAGTAGTACTCCATATAAAGGTAACCTCCCAACTAAAAAAAACACCCGGTATAGTGGCACCGTTTTATGAGTGCACTCTGTATTTCTGCCTTGAAATGATCGAGTTTTAGTATTTATGCATTTCATTTACCGAAAAAGAAGATTAAAACAATCATTAACATGTAGACACGCGGAGATACTTTTATTTCGTCGCTCACTTTAGCCTCTAATAATTGGATAAGTTTCAGATGTGTTGGGGAAATGGTGCTATTAGGCGTTCGAGTACTTTCCTCTGTTTTTATTTTTTGTTTGGAAAATATTTACTTCATTTCCCTAGCTCACAGAAGTTTTGGGTACTCAGCTATTGTAAAGGAGAATATCTTATTTTACAGGCTTTGAACAAATGCAACATCGCATCGGTATATTTTTCCCAAAGAAACTTTAGTTTTTGAAATTACTGGAAGTTGTATCATGTCTGTGAAAGTTTTTAAAGAATAAGACACTAGTGTGGCATGGCATGGCGTCATCGGTTAAATACATCAAGTTAGCAAAAAATAGTAGGAAATCGTTGTTTTCTCAATTATTACTGGAGCTGTTTCATTGATGATGGAGATAGAAAACAGACAATGTCTAGTTTAGCGAATGGTTCTCTTAACAATTTCACATTTGAATTTGGTGGTATGCCTGCAGAAAATACTGATATACTGCTGCAGTTATATTGCAGACACTATATAACTTACACTAGTGCCTTTATTCCTATAAACTTCCACTGCCTTGATTCTCTTAAAGATGGATTTGCTTTCAATAACCTGGAGAACTTAAATTTTCTTCGGCAAAAGAATACTAATGTGATATTGCATCAGTTTAAATCGTATGATATGATGCATGATATGATGCTCTCTTTTATATTGCTCATTAGCTGAAGCTTCTTCAAGTTGGGACAATAAAGTATATGCTTAGAAGTTAAAAAAAAAATCAGAAAGCACTCGAGCATATAATGCTAACAATATCATTAATAGATAGATATATGTCTTATTCAACTATTAGAGCCAGATATTATAGCAAGTGACGAAATAAAAAATGTTCGTCTTGCTGCTTGTTATTGATTATGTTCTAGTCTTCTTTCTCGGTAAGGAAACTCGGTGAATACGGAGAACTCGATGATTTCGGGGAAGAAAAGTGTACACTCATAAAACTGTGTCAGTCTAGTTCACCAATTTTTTCCGTTCTTTGACGTTTGCAAGGAATAAGAATTTTTTATTAAATTAAAAAAGAAGTTTTTAATTGGATGATACAATTAAATTGTATTCAGATTTGATTTACAATGGAACCAAAGGTAATTTATACCTACCAAACATGAATGGAATGGAAACTAAAGAACATAGAACATATAATTAGGTAGCCATTTTGGATTTATGTGCATATGTGTACGTAAAATTACCCCAATTTAAATATTTTGGTACTCCCTAGACACAAAATTTAATGCTCTACAACTTTTATTTTATACGTTTCTTGAGTTAGAATAGCAATTTCTAAGTTACCTACACATGTACAGTGAGTTTGTATAAATTTTATACGAGTGGCGAAAAAGTTCCCCTTTTTGGCTCTCAATTGTTGCTATACCACTGCACCGAATTTCAAGTTTCGGGTATCCATTTTAACCAGAACCTAATGCTCTACATTTCTTGTAATAACCATTTGTTTCGTAAGAAGCACTGTTTAAGCTTCTTCACTGGAAAATTGAAAAATGTGTAAAAATATGGCGGTTTTTTTGGGCTGGAAAGTTAAGCTCATCTCCGTAGGCCGTGCAAACTTAGATTACTGATACTTAACATCAAATAATGCCATGAAAATGATTTCTAGTTTTCTTCGAATTATTTCACCAAGATATCCTAATTTCACTGGTCTAATATATGAAAGTTATTAACTATTTTTCTACATAATCTCCTGATTTCGTTATGCATTTTCCCCAATGGATTGGGACTTTTTTAATGCCATCATCAAAAAGAAGGGAGGCGTGTTTGCAGCCAATTGTGCATAAATGTCGCAACATCAGCATTATCATGGAATCGCTCACCTTCTACAGCTTTTTTCAGTGGCCCAAACATATAATAATCGCATGGTGATAAGTCTGTACTATAAGGAGAGTGTTGTAATGTTGTCCAATGCATTTCCTCTAATTTTTGATGTGTCATATTGACTGAGTGGGGGCGGGAATTGTCGTGAGGCAAAATCAGATTTGTGACCGAAAATTCGCACCTCTTCCGCCGATATGCACGTTTTGCTTCATCCAATAGCTGGCAATAGTAGGCAACATTAACCGTGCTACACTCATGCCGAAAATCGACGTGCACAGCTCCTTTAGGATTCCAAAACAGTGTTGCAAGAATCTTTCCAGCTGAGAGGCAACTTCTTGCCTTGACGGGTGCACCTTCCCCCTTTCTTGACCACTCCATGTTTACTTGTTTAGATTCATGGGTGTAATGGTGGACCCAAGCCTTATCACACGTAACGATATGTTGCAAAAAACCATCATCTTTACGTTGAAAACGTCCAAGCTGGCGCTGACAAATGTTCAGACGTTGTTGTTTCAGTCAAAAGACGATGTACTCACCTGGCAGAAATTTTTGGAAACCCCAGCTCATCTGTAATGATGGATTAAGCACTCCCAAAGCTTATCCCTGTCTGGCTGCAATTTCTCCCACAATTAAACGGCGATCACCTCACAAAAGGCCTTGAACAGCGTTAATCTTGTCAACAGTCACACTGGTCCGAGGACGACGGGCATGGGGTTCATTTCAGCTTGAGTTCGTCGTTCTAAAAATTTTTTGTGCCATTTATACACTTGAGTTTTTTTCAAACAAGTATCCCCAAACTGTGCTTCTAGTCTACGAAGAATTTCGGCTGGCTTTACACGTTTAACAGGAAGAAATTTAATAATAATGCGCTACACGTAACGTGTGGATGAACCTCTTGCTTACTTATTGCATTTACAACTGACGAATGGCGACAATGGAATTCGCTTGAGTGCAGAAAGTCACGTGATATCCTCACCTAACATGCCTAAGAGTATGCGCACACTTCCGACGCCCTCATGGCTACATGATAGAAATTTCTGTTCGTATTTGATTTACCCTCGTATTAAGCAATTTTTCTACTTTTTTAATTTAATCTTATTGGGGACTATGGATTCCTTAAGCAATATGTTATAAATACTGATCGCTCTCATTGATTGGCTTGAACTAAAGAAATAATTCTTAATGTAGCTAATAATATGCGGTACACATTGCTCTGATTGTTCGATAATATTTAGACAGAATTTTTCTCGATGGGTAGATTGGAAAACGAAGTACTATCGAGTAACCAACATGGTCTTCAGATCTTAACCGCTGATTTTTATACTGTGCAGATATCTCAAAAATAAGGTTTACATTCACAAACAAAATAGCATTGATGAGATGAAGAAAAAATAAAGAATAATAGATAATAGGAAAAACCAGGGCACTAACACTGGAAATGTTACATAATGTAAGGGACGAAACCTATCACAGATGTTGCCAACAAATAAATGGTAGACATTTTAAGAAAATGTCAAGTTGAAAAGTAATTAAATTTATGATTCGGGTTTTACTGTAATGCAGCTTTTAAATTATGTTTTTTTTATTCTTAAAATATACAATCAAAGCACCAGTAAATAGCAATTAAAATTATTGGTACTAGAGACGGTGACAAAATTCAAATCAAATGTTGGAAATGTTTACCGCCTACTTCAATGAATTTTAAATTTTATTTCCTTTAATGTCAAAATCAAAATTTCCCTATTATTTTTAAATGTCTTTGTGGCTTCTTGGATTATTTACCACAACTCTGTGCAAATAATTTAGTTCTTCTTGATAAACTAAATTCCTCAAATTAAAAAACAGAATATAGTAATATCTGCATCTTAAAAACTCGTAACAAATACATTAAAACATATAAATGTAAATATCTTAAGAACTGATAGATTTAGACTACTTAAACCGAATTAATTTTCATTTTATATTCTTTATTTGTTTTAAGCATAACTCAACATACAAAAAAATATATCTATATTTTAATTTACACAAATAATATGGCGAACTTAGTGCCCTCTACGAAAAAAGTCAAAATAAGCTTTATATTCGTAATTTTTACAACTTTCAATTTTTAGATTTGTAGCATTATATAAAATATAAACTTTGAACGCCCTGTTTCTCGTAAACTATTCACATTTGTATAAATCATGTTGAGCTCAATCGTAATATATTCGAGTCTAGTATTTCTAGTTTAGTATTGGCCCGTTCTTTCTAACTCACCTTGTATAGTTGTTAAGGCTCCTATTTAAAACCTTTTTTTGATACTAACATAAAGGATATGAATTTTGTTACAAGTTTTCGACGAAGTCATTAACACATGACACATTTTGACAAATTGTTTTGAAATACTGTTCCTATTATTTAATATTTTTATTTTCCAAACCTTATTTTCATTTTTAGTGGATTATAGTTGTGGGAAAAATACAGTGTACAACTCGAGCGAGTTATCCATATCGTGATTATAGCTAATCCCACAATGCGTTTAAGGTACATATTTCTACCTTTAGAGCCAGTGGACATACATATAATAAAACGTTTTATTTGATAAAATGCCTCTTAAACTACCAATATTTCTGCTTTAAGTTTATCGATATGAAACTTTTCGCATGGCGAGCACTTTTATTTTTACTTTATTACTTTAGGAAGGATAACTATCATCCAATTGTAGCTTTAACTTTAAATTTTATGACTTATCGGATGCATAACTGCAATATATTTGTTCCTTATCGCATAAATAGAGTATACACTAAAGGCAATAAATTTTGAAATAATGTTCATATAAGAAATACTTTTTTTTTTGCAATAAATATTGAATTTGATTATGTTTACGGATTTAGGAAAATGTGTGAAAGCACCTAATTTCTTGCTAACTACAATTTAGAATAAAATATAATATTTATAAAAATTGTTGTAGTGTTTTTATTATATTTAACTATATTTTGAGATATGGCGCCATCGGTAATTTTTTGTAATAGATGTATATTTTTATATTATCAGTACTCACCAAACTCTATAGGGTTTGGTGAGTATATGACTTGTGGCTTACTAAATATTAAATAATATATTAAAATAAAGAGATGGCTTGTTTACTGTGTTTATGTTCTAATTATTAAGGCTAACTGATAACAAATTTTTAGTACCAACAGGAGGGAGCTCCACCGTCATTATGTAGATGGTGTGCGTCCATACATGAATGAAATATTTCCATATGGATGGATAGGTCGAAGAAGAAATATTAATTAGACACCGCGATAGCAAGGTTTAAAGTTCTTTGGAGTATTTGTTTTAGGGTCACTTAAGATCTATGTCGATAGACAAAATTTGAGTCGTTAGAAGGGCAGGAAGATCGAATTAGGATGGTTGTTCAAGAAATATCACAGCATTCCATTCAAAGATATTGTTAGGCTGCTGAATTTGAAAATTTAATATAAATCTTTTTCTTTTTTCGTTCAGTATTACAGTGCTCAGTGTTTTGTAATAACAATTTAAATTTTTATTTACTAATACACATTTATTACTTTGTATTTTATTATTTTATTTAATATTTACAAAACCACAACTCATACAGCCACCAAACTATTTATAATTATAATTAAGGTAAAATTGTTTATCTAAAAATGTAAAACTGAACAGGGTCATCCGTTGAAAATCAGAGTACGCAGTTGAGTAGAATAAAAATGCTACAAAAACTTTTGTAAAGGGGACTTTTTATTCAAAATTATAGTTTAGCGAGAAATCGGGTGTATTCACACAGTTGTCCATCCTGTATATTTCATAGATTTTGAATAAGGTGCACTATGAGAAAATAATTACTCTTCACTGAATTTCACTTGCATATTACGATATCAAGTTAAATAATAAATAAAACAAAGTTATATTTTTTGTCCTGTATAAATTATGAATATGTTGTATAAGCTAAATTTATCTTGAAAAATAAAAATAATTTCCTTGCTTCTTAAATAATCTTCACGCATTATAAACCCGCAGTAGGCTTCTGACATTTTTTCCATTTCACCCATTCTGGTAATGCTCTTAAAACAGCTTAGTGTCATTTATTTTGCTTGTTCGTCATTCACTGCTCCAAGATTAGAGGGGAAATGTCTAAATGGTGATGCATAGTGGCGCAGCTAGGTAACCAAGCTCTCTCGCAAAAAACCTAACTGTTTCGATTTTATGAAATAAAAAAGTATAAATAATTACATATAAATACTTAAACATGCAAAATTACTTCAAATTTTCATTTTTTTCTATTTCCCAGCTGCACATTTTGAAAGCTTAAAATTTTAATGAAAAAGTTCAAGGTTGAACCTGAAAACTAGGACAACAATCTTTCACTGAAAATGTAACATTTCTGTTAAAAATTTCTAGATTTAATTTGATAAAAGGCAATAATGGGGAATGCCAACAGAAATGAAAACTTAAAACTAGGATATAGGAGTAGCTTTTTTGAATTTTTATATTAATTTTAGTATTAGATCTGTAGTGTTAATAATATGCAATCATGACAATCTTCAGTAAAATCACATGGTTTATTTTTTTAAAAAATCTAACGAGTGGAATGTTAATAATCACGTTTGAAACTGCTATAAACAAAATATATATATACATATACATGCAATGATATTTGATGCCAATTGTAGTATCAAAAATAAAATTATTAAAATTATTAACAATAGTCAGGTTTCTACAACTATCCTCACTTCCAGCATCAAGTAGGTAAATTTTTCTATTTTTTATTTATTTTTGGAACCATATGCTCGACTGTGCAAGTCCAATACAAAACATAATATACTTATATAAAACTAAATTTAGAAACATATCATCCGTCATGATTTGAACCAAGCTCAATACAGATATCTTTATATAGTAGTTCTCTGAAAATTGGCTATCAAAACGTGTGAGAGCGAGTGTTGTTTTTTTTAATTTCTCTTGGCTTCAGGGGGAAAGATTTCTATATCAATTTATGTATATCTGTGATAATGAGCGCTTAACTACTGGACCATGGAATCCTGCCAGTTGCAACAATTACTAAAAGCTTGATATTATTTCAAGACAGAAAAATTAGAATGTTTTCAGAAATCATTATTTTTGCAATAATTTTCAGGATTCAATTAAAATATTACGTGAGAGTGCTTAAATATGTTAAAAGCTTATTTTTAATTTTTTATTTACCGTATGACATTACAGAAATAAGAAATATAGATTTAAGGATAGGTATTTCCTTTCATAATTGTATGTCCGGCGACTCCAGCCAGTTGATTGCTGCTGAAGTTGCGTCGACAAAGTCCTTCCAGGTTCCGTCATATTTTCTTTTGGGAGAGTCTTATAACATGTGGCTTAGCGACCGTTCCGGAGCCCCGCAGTCGCATTAGGCACTATCTATCATTCCCCACTTGTTCAGTGTTGCTTTTGTCACGGTATGGCCAGTTCTTATCCGGTTGAAGGAGCTCCAGATCCTTCTTGAGAGGTTTCTGGGGGGGGGGTGACCGGATTTAGCTTTTCTTCTGGTGCTCGACCGTGGTAGGATGTCCATTGAGCTCTCCATTTTTCTTTTAGATTATAGCTTTCCGGGGCGAGGTTGTGGTTGTTTTCTCAGATTGGCTTTCTAGATTTTAGCCTGGTATGTGGCAGGTTATTTAGTGTTTCGTGGATTGGAAAATCTCTGGGGGATGATAGGCTGTTGATCTTGGCCCATTCACGCGCTGTCACTTGTTGGCGTTGTAGGTCGGGTGGTGCTATGTTAGCGAGTACTGGCAGCCACGGGATTGGTGTAGATTGAAGGGTTCCAGTCACTATCCTTATTGCCTCATTTAGATGAACATCTACTTTGTCGAGATAGTTGCTGCTTAGTTGATCTATCGTGGTTGCTGCTGGGCCATACGGCAGAGCAGAATTCGGCGACCAGATGCAGGAGGCATTGTACCGCGGTTCGCAGGGTGTTTGCATCGGATCCCCAGCTTACTCTCACCGCTTTCTTGATTATGTTATTTTTTGTTTTCAGCTTCTGCCCTGATGGTTCAAGGTGTTTTTTGAATGTGAGGGATCTATCAAGTATTTGGGGCATTGGTTACGGCCTAGTCTTTGGTTCCGAAATATTACGTTTAGTTGTTTGTTTGTTCTGTTATTGAGGTGGAATGTACTGACCTCCGCTTTTCCAGGGTTCGGATACAGCCTTCACTTCCCATAATATAGTTCTAGTTTTTTCAAATCCCTGGTAAGTGTCTGCCTACCTTCTTCGAATGTCTTGTTCTCAGTTGCTAGGTCGTCGGCGCAGCTGAACTTTACGAATTCAGTGCCAACTATATCACAGTGTACAAGTTAAATAATAGTGGGGCTAAGACCGATCCCTGTAAGAGGACTTTTTTATGGTATAGGATCTTCTTGTGGTTTCACCGACAGTGACCGTAAAATAGCGATTTCTAAGCATGTTCCCCATAAGTGCTGTAGTTTTAGAGCTTGGGACGGTTTGATTTAGTTTGTCTAACAGCCCATCGATCCAGACAGTTTCGTATGCCGCGGTTAAGTCGATAAATCCCACTGAGGTTATCATATTCTTTTGGAAGCCTGCTTTTATAAGTGAAATTAGGGTAAAGACTTTCCCGCAGCAGCTTCGCAATTCTGCTTGGTGTTGTGGAGTTATAGAGTCAATTGTTTGATATATTCTGTTGTACAGGAGTCTCTTAAGCATCTCGTAGCAGATGTTTAGCAGTGTGCTTGGCCAGTATCTCGCTAAATCGTCCTTGGGTTTCCCTGGTTTAAGGATTGCAATAGTTCTCGCTACCTTAAATTGGTAAGGGACTCTTCCCCTTTGTAAAATATCATTGTAAAGTTGTAAAGGCTATTGTCGTGCATCCTGTCCTAGGTGTTTAATGAGCTCTGAGAATATGCTATCTATTCCGGCGGCTTTCCCATTTTTGAGAGATATGATTACTATATCTAATTCCTTCTCTGTAAAAGGTAAGGATAGGCTAGGTTCTTCTATTTTTTCTTTTTTGTTATCTCTAAGTTGTTTCTTTATTTCTTTTTCAAAGACAAGATCAGTTTTTTAGGCTTTCTGCGCATTTCTTTATGTTTAGCGCTACTTGAATGGGTCTTATTTCGGTTTTCTGGTTCAGAAAAGCTGTAGCACCTCCCAGCTTTTTTAGAAGGGACCATGCTTTTCTGCTGCTTCTTGGGTTGGCAGTTGCTATTGTGTAAAGATCTGGGTTCGTTTCAGTTTTCCATCTTGCCGACCAGAACGTTTAGGGTCTTTGGCATCATGGGCAAGACAGAGGTTGTTATTTTCCATCCAGTTCACTAGTATCTCACCGTTTTGGTCGTTTAAGGCATATTTCCAACTGATATGGTGACAGTTGAAGTCTCCGATGTATATCGCTTGGTGGATTAGTGTTGGCTGTGGCGGATTCGGCCAGTGGGTGTTAGTGGGTTTAAATATAGACATTACTGTTAACCTAGATAGCTCGAGGGAAATTGTTTTTATGTCGTGTTCATTGCCTATGTCAATAACTTTGTAGTGGTTGATGTCTTTGCAGAGATACATTATGGAGCCATGGGTTTTTGGGGCTATGCTTCCAACAATTTTATATCCTGAAATGTTTGCTCTCTTCTTCGTCCGATATACAGGGAGGACCATAAGTAATAAAAATAATGTGATTTAGCTACATTTACCTTATACCAAAAGTTGATATTAACAGAGATACAGGGTGTCAAAGTTGAAAAAAGAATCGATTTTTCCGTATAATTATGGAATGAATTGTAATATAGGCACGAAATTTGGCACACGGAGGTTTCTTAAGTCGATAAACTCTAATTTTCTAACATATTACTAATAGCGGTTAGGGGGCGCTACCTGCGCTATCCTGCATAAGTCTAAATCATCATAACTTTTTTATTCACCCACGTATATTAATTTTAAACGGCTCATTTTATTTTCTTATATTTTTTACGTAAAAAAAGTGTACTTTCTAAAAGTTGATACGAGCAACCGTTTTCAAGATATTTGCCTTTAAAGCTTGACGTGCCTTGGTTTTAAATTACTAAGATATTAAATTTTCTAAGTAGGTTTAAAAAAGAACTAATCATAAGACAGCTTTGAAACTAATTTATGTCAAATATTACTTCGCTGATAATATTATTACCTAAATTTTGAAAATTTCAATAAAGAAAATCCAAAAAATTAAGACATAATTTATTTTCTAACATAAAGATGGAAAATATGATCTCTGAGTCCGCACAGGAAAATTTTAATAGTCTGGGTAGTCAAAGCGGATATTTGGAGATGAATTTCAATGAAATACAGCTAGATTTTTAATTATTTATAATCCCTTTACATGAAAAAGGTCATTTCCTACATTCTTATTTTTGAAAATAAATTTAGTTTTAGTATTTTATCTAAATTTGCTTTAGAAATTTAAGAAATATGTGTAATAATAATGTCATTAGCGTGATATTTGATATAAACTATTTTAAAGTCAGTTTTATTAGTTTTATTTTGAAACCTACTGCGAAAAATTCACATTTACATAACTTAAAATAAACGACGGCAAACTTTGAAGGCAAATATCTTGAAAACGATTGCTTATATCAACGTTTAGAAAGTATACATTTCTTACGTAAAAAAATGTAGGTAAATAAAAATATCCATTTAAAATAAGTGTACATGAAGGCACAAAAAAAGTTATGATGCTTTAAAATAATACAAGGTAGCTGCGCCCCGTATGACTTACTGATAATCTGTTAGCAAATTAGAATTGTTTGGCCAAAGAAACCCCCTATGCCAAATTTCTTGTCTATAGTGAAATGTGTTTATCAGTTATGCGAAAAAATTACAATTTTTTTTTCAACTTTGACACCCTGTATCTCTTTATACGAAAAATCTATTGTTGCTCTATGTACCATTACTTAAGGTCCACCCTGTATGTTTTTGAAGTGTTGTGACGTCAATATTGTTTAAAAGTTTGAAGTTTGTACATGATCGGGAATTTAGTTTGAAATCGATTGCACCAGAAAAACCAGCTGATAGACAAGAAAGCGAATTAATAAAAATATTAAGCATAAATAATATTGAAATTTTAAAACGCAAATATTGATATAAATATTGGAAATATTTAAAAGTAAATGCTTTCTTTTGTCATTCCTTTCTCTTTATAAAAATATTAACACATTTAGTATATTCACTCTTGTGCTACACAGTGAATCTACAATAAAACAATTAAAATAATAATAATCAAATTAAAACACAGTTTAAGCAGTGCATAGTATATGTATACACTTTCCTTATCTCCTACACAGATCGAACCAACTGAATGGAGAGCGGAAAGATATTGATAAGAGGTATTCCGCCGCGATAACGAGTACCAGTTTTATGCAATTTGCACTATTTACATGTTCTTTTAAAAATTTAAATACAAATCTTGACCCCTGAAACCAAGAACGATTGAAAAACACAATAGAGGTTACTGTGACGAATTTCGATAGCTATGCTATTATCTTCAGAGAAATGCTAACACCTAATCCTTAAATTAACCCTTATGAACTAAGAGTATTCACTTTGTGCATGATTAACCGCATTCGAATGCGCATACATATCTAATCATACACGTCGTAATGTCATAATTCCTTATCTATCAACCTTAACTATATTTAACAGAGATGAGTGGCCCAACGCAACCATTCATAAGGTTGTCTCCAGCCTTATGGGTGGCTAAGCTTTCACATGCACTTAACATAGAATTCTTATTTACTACTCTTAACAATTTAATATTATAATCTATCCTATGATCTAATTCAAAAGCATATCGACCCTCACTTGACTTCTCAGTTCTTCTGTACCTCAAATGAGCCAAATGCTGCTTCAGTCGGATTTTAGGAGGTCGTCCAGTCTGTCCGACAATCTTTACAGGGAATTTCGGTAAATACCGGACTTGTTTGTTTGCTTTACTTTATCCTTTAAACTATCAAAAAGCGAATTTATTTTGCCGTAAAATATGTTCTTTTGGTTGCCCGTTGAGCGATTTTTGATAGGGGAAAAACTTATGATATTGGGTCACCATCACGTTAATTCGCGCCAAAATCAAGGTAATTTAATTCTATTACGTGTCTTACTCATAGCCACATAATACTGTTAATCTTAGAGTAAATTGCTAACGCGAATTAGGGTAATGATGGCGTTCAACGTACCTAATGAAGTTTTCAATTAAAACATTTTTTATATTACTTGTTAGGCAAAACATTCTATATTTCGCATGAAGAAATAATTTTTTTCAGATTTTGAGGGTATGGATGTAATGGTTTCTGTTATATTTGTGAGAATCAGAAGTTTTCTCCTTTCTTGTGAATTGCGAGATACCCCTTAATGATGTTTGTAATGGACAAAAAAAATCTCATAGAAAATTATCTTCTGTGTATTTTCCAAAGAAATTCATAAATCATTACCATAAATTAGGTCTCTTTGTTTTTATTTTCTATTCTTATTTTATTCTTTCTTCTCAAAGGAATAAAGTGGCAAAGCAAACATTTAAGAAGTACCGAAAATGCAACAAATATGTATATCAGAAGCATCAAAAGAGAATTCAGAATAAACTTCCATGCAAAGTTGTATTTATTCTAACCTTGCTAGAATTGTTACATTCATGGGGAAATTATTTTTCAATACTTTTACATCAACTTCTGCACTATACAATACATGAAGGGTAATTAACATGCATACGTTTATTAATTTTGTACTCGTTGTATTTGAGCAACTTTTTTTGGGGAAGAATTTTGAAAATTTACCCCAGTAAGATCCCATAAACGCTATAACGTTCTATAACAAGATAAAAATTAATAAACATATTTCGAGGGGGGCTACTATCGATAATCTATCTAACGCGAATCATTATCAATAGGACCATTAGCCAAGCTTGAGAGTACAATATTTCATCGTCTTTTCGTCTTGAGCAAAAAGGCCATCGCATTGCACCCATCTCCGATTCATCCATCTGCTTATTCTTCGAGCGTACTTCTTTTCAAACTGCTTGCAGAAATCATCAGTCAGCGTCACTTCCGCTACAATAGCGGGAGAATGCTTTGTTCCCGTTTTCGAGCAGGATACGGCGGAGCGGCCGAAAAGAATTAACGCGGATATTAGCAGAAAAGCTCGCGTCTTTTAATTAATCGGCTAATTGAAAACTTGCGAGAATTTTTACCAGTCGTTTAGAAAGTAAAGTGATTTATACACAATATTTGGGGGCAGTGAGCCGGAATACGTCTTCAAACTGCGAATGAATAATGATACCATTAATTACCTTTCCCGATACGTTACTTTTGGAAACCAATTTTGCATAATATAAACATCTAGGCCTCCAGACATGATTTTCTTAGGCATTCAGCTAGTAAACGTTTATTATACTTTTATTTTACTCTCCTTGTAAACTAGGGAAAAAATAAAATTAGTTAAATTATAGAGTGTCTCTCTTAAAATAGTAAGTATGTCTCTATAAAAATAGTAGTTTGGCATATAAGAACGGAACATTGGAAAAGACAAGTGATTTGATGGGAGTGGATTGAGGTGTCTAGTTTTCTTGGACTAAAAAACTCGGAATTCTTGCATCTTTCCAAAGGACCTCGCGATCTAAAACAGAGTTTTTGTTGAATTTAAAGCAATGCTAGGGGTAATGAATAAGTTGCAGTTAATGTTAAAATCGTTGGTAAAAATTAAAAAAATGTTTTGATCGGTAGGCATCTTGTTTAGTGAACTTACTGCGAGGATTTAAAGACAAAATTGCTTCTAGTTCCATGGCAATTACAGCTCAGTTTTCTGCTTCTATCGCTTTAACTATCTCAGATTACTGGATATTAGCAGTGACGATTGTTGGTGGGTGATTAACAGGAATAATAAATGGCGTGTCAGCTTTGGTAGGCCTGTCATAGTTTCTACATCACTGATACACAGGTATATAAAGTGTGCACCACTGGAGGTGGAACAACATTGGTAACTTCGTTATTAGTACGAGGGTAAATCAAATATGCATCGGAATTTGTTTTTAAAAATTTATTGGTACAAGATACATATATGAAGGTAATTAACTATTTTTCTACATAATCCCCTAATTTTGTTATGCATTTTTTCCAATGGACTGGGAGTTTTTTAATGGCATCATCATAAAAAGAAGGGAGGCGTGCTTGCAGCCAATTGCGCAAAAATGTCTCAACAGCAGCATCATCATGGAATGGCTCACGTCCTAGAGCTTCTTTCAGTGGCCCAAACATATGATAATCGCATTGTGATAAGTCGGGACTATAAGGAGGGTGTTCTAATGTTGACAAATACATTTTCTCTAATTTTTGATGTGTCAGATTTGCTGAGTGGGGGCGGGCATTGTCGTGAAGCAAAATCACATTTCTGACCGAAAATTCGCGCCTGTTTCGCCGATATGCACGTTTTGCTTCATTCAATAGCTGGCAGTACTATTCAGCATTAACCGTATGACGTTCATGCGGAAAATCGTCATGAACAACTCCATTGAAATCTCAAAACAGTGTCACAAGAACCTTTCCAGCTGAGAGGCGAGTTTTCGCCTTGACAACTGCACCTTTCTCCTTTCTTCTGCATTTCTGCTTGCTTGTTTAGATTCAGGGGTGTAATGGTGCACCCAAGTCTCATTACACATAACGATACCTTGCAAAAAACCATCACCTTCACATTGAAAACTTCTAAGATGGCGCTGACAAATCTCCAGACGTTATTGTTTCTGTCCGTCAAAAAACAAGGTAGACATTTTTCGAAACTCCGGCTCACCTGTAATGATGGACTGAGCACTTCCAAAACTTATTCCTATCTGAGCTGCAATTTCACCAACAGTTAAAGGGCGATTACCTTCCAAAAGGCGCTGAACAACTTTAATCCGCAGTCACACTGGACCGAGGACAACGAGCATGGGGTTCATTTTCAACTTGAGTTCGTCCTTCCAAAAATTTTCTGTACCATTCATACACTTCAGTTTTCTTCAAACAAGTATCCCCAAACTGTGCTTCTAGTGTATGAAGAATTTCGGCCTGCTTTACACCTTTCAACGGCAATGCGCTGCCCAACGTGTGGCTGAACCTCTTGCTCGCTCATTGTATTTACAAATGACGAAAGTCAGGGTCACTGAAAATCGAGAACGGAATTCGCTTGAGCACAGGAAGTCACGTGATATCCTCACTTAATATATTTTAGAGTATTCGCACACTCCAGACGTCTTTAATGGCGGCCTGATAGAAATAAATAGTTGATATTTGATTCACCCTCGTATTAGTACAGATAGAGAATAGAGGTAAAATAGTGCGGAATTCTACGTCCATTAAAACACCCTCGAGAACACAATTGAATACCAGTTTGTTTAGATTTTGTTAAGAAAAAAGTGAAAAACGCTATTTTCTAAAATTACTCATGTAATTGCACCTCCAACCGGACACAATGATTACTTGATCTAAGAGCACAAGACAATTTCTATGAAATAAAAAGATTATTATTGAGACGCACAATATCAAAGAAGGGGTATACATAGTTATTAGGAATTCGTCCCATGTGGTGACGGTCACTCTTTTGTTATTTTCATACCCCAAAGGTGTTTGTAGAACTCCCCTAATGTCAGAGTGTTTCTTCTATGGAAGTCGATTCCTACTTGGGGATTCTGATGCATTTCTGATCTGGAGGTTTGAAATCCCTTCTGGAATTTAAGCTTAGAGGACAGCCGTGACGAAGTTCCGGATATGTCGCTTCCTTACACTTGGGGGGAAGCAACATCGGGACGCAGATCAATTATCTCCGTGGAACTAAACTGACAATAAGCAGCTTTTATCTTTCCTTGTTTAATGTTTTCATTGTTAATTTAAATATAGTCTCAGGGGAACGGATATGGTTTATTTTGATGCATTTTAAAACGTTTTTAGTATTTCAATTTGTAGCGTTATGGTGTCTAGCCTGATCAACCATTTTAGCTTATCAATTTACAACAGTACTGTAATGATTTGGTTAGTAAGCCATTAGTTTGCTTTTTAGTTTGACTTAGTAAAGTAGACAATTTTATAAAATCTAACAAACTTGTCTGACGAGACAATGATTCTTTTCTTTTCTCGTAGAATTTTTTCATGACACGTTAGTATTTTATAGTCTTTACATTTTAACGCGATAATTGTTAGGAGCTATATTTTCCAGAATGTTTCGATTTTCAAAAAAATGATATTTTCGATAGGATTGCTCAACTGTTTTTAATTTGCAGTCAGCAGTTAAATTCTCGTCAACAATTCCTCTCACTTGGTATTTTAAGACCTTAAAATAAAGGGTGATTTAGTCATAATGGCATTAATTTTAAGGGAAGATAGAAAAAATGAGTATAATACGAATACGTGTATAAAAAAATTTAGTCAGGTATAATTATTCTGAAAAAAATAATTTAAAATCATAATTTAAACCCCATTTTGAGCAGTCACTGATTCCAAAGCTCCAAGGCCAAGATACATAGAAAGAAGAAGAATTTAGGATTGCGCAGTTAAGACTCGGGCGAAACAAATAAACATAAACAGGTTACGTCTAAATGACAATACGAAAAACATTAAATGATCCTGGCGGCACCGATGGTTGCGGAAAATTCGTTGGGTGATTTGCTTTTTTATATGAAAATCGGGTAACAACGAATTGTAGAAGAAAGTTACGCGAACATAAATAAAGGTGAAATCGCGAGTTGGATGTAAACGTTGAGGTCACCGCTGCAACAATGAATTAAATTCACTGTCTTGAGTGCAAGTGTTAAAAATTGTTAATACTCCAGAATTATTTCCCGACGTTTTATATTTTGTGACCCTCTGTTATAGAATAGAAATTTTTTAAACCATGTTTAGTTTACCGACGAATCATCACATTTTTCATGCGTTCGACATATCTAAAATAGTTGAGAAAAGAGGCCATCGAGTATTAATGTAAGTACAATGCACCTATTCTGACTGTGAGCTATCGTTGACACATTTTTGATAAACAACCACGACCTAACTGCTAACCAACGTTAAATTAAATTAAATAAACCAGTGCGTCGTATCGTTATTTATTTTGTAGAATTAATATTTTAGTTTGCGTCGTTTGTGTTCGTTTATTTTTTGAATTTGCGTTTTACTTTTCATCAAACGGATTAATTAACGAAACAAAAAAATGTTAAAAGTTTTAGGTGTATGAAAATACAAATACTTATTCGTCAAAATAACTAATAGAGATTTGTTGCCTACTATTTAGCGATGTTTCGCCCTCGCCAGTCCGGCTTATCATTGCAGCTGGTGAGTGGATGATAACGTGATCAGCATCTGTTGCCGTAAAGCATTTAATGAGATCAGCAGCGCCGGGCTTTTGGTGGTCAATGGGTTGATTTGGGTCTGTTTTAAGAAGTCGAATATATTTTTTTTCGATTTTCTGCCTTTATCAAGCCTTTCGTAGTTAAAATTAATGCAATTATGACTAAATCACCCTGTATATGCTTTTTTGGACTATCCTATAAAAGTCCTTTTAAGCACACTCTTTTAGGACAGGCCAGTCTGATTTACATGATAAATACAGTTTCATTCTTATAACAAGTTTCTTCCATTTTATCCTCCGGCATCTGGACAAAATATATGAGCGGAAAGATGATCATAAGAAACTGCTTAAGTCCGCGTTTGCTTAAGTTGGGGTAGTGTGAGTCTGGGTATTACTTTGGCAAGGAAATCTCAACCAATTTTTCAGATTTGATTTTACATTAGGATTTTTTCTGATCAAATTGTGGGTAGCAGGTCCGCAGCCTGCTTTTCAGATTTAAGCATTTTGAGGCTCGAATCAATCTTTTTATAGATTTCGCAAGTGGACGCGGCTGCAATCTACCTTTAAGTTTTAATTTATATTATTTTATTGTCATAAGGGCAAATACTATGCTCTTGGGTCTTGTGACTTTTCAATTTAGTTAGGATATCGTGATCCCGAGATATCGTGAAGTTTTGCTATACAGAAGAGGTGAAGCGGCGCGATATTAACACCCATTCGCGAGCAGTCTCACGTGACGATATTGTTGAAAATAGAAACGAGCATTTTTGCTAATCTCTTTCGTTTTCGTTTTGGATTTCTGTTGTAATTCAAAATTTCATGAAAAAGGTTAAAATTTTCAAACACTTTAAAATAAGAATTTTGTCTAATAATTTCGCCTTTTTCTGGAACTCTAAATGATGAAACTAAAAATGTCTGATTCTTAAAGATTTAAATTGAAAAATAATAAATAATAATTTGGAATATTTAAAAAAAAAAATGTTTAGAAATTGTTACCCTTCCTAGGATTGCTACATTTTTCTCGAAATAAAAAGATTTAAATATAAAATCATTTCTTTTTTTATTTACAAATTCAACATGAGAGCACCTTTTTTATGTAAATACGTTTGTAGTTTATTTTTTTATTACGAAACTGCGACAAAAGTATGTACCAAATAAATAAAGCAGGTTTTAATAACTGCCCCCCCTAGGTATACCCGCTACTGGTTAAGTTGTATTGATTAGTTCTTAAATTTTTGGAAAGGGCATGAAAAGGTATGTAGTTTAGCCAAATTTCATTTAATTATCTGTACACGTTTCGCAACTATTTGTTAAAAACTATTATCAGGAACTAACCTTCCACACCCTATAATTTGGAAAGGAAGCGTTTTACGACATATATTTATACAAACTTTTCGTGTCATTTTGGGCTCTAAAATACGAATCTGAATTTATGGTACTACTTTAGGATTCACCTTGTATTTTAAAACTCAAATTTTCGATTTTGTTCCTGAAATTGTGATGCTAGTCGAAAATTTTAAAAGTAATTTAAAATGTCCATAATTGCTACGTTATGGGTCGTAATTTAAACTCAACTATTTCTTGACATCTAATGAAACAACTTTACTTTTCTTGATTAATCACTTAACTATATATTTTTCACTTACTGTAAATGAAGACTTCTGAAATAAAGGGGCAACATAGCCTTACGTAAAGGAAGATTATTCGATAATAATTATTATTTGCGATTTTTACATTTTTGGGAGCAACAGTTGATTGTTATTAAATATTACCTCACTTTTCAGCAACCCTTGTTTCCAAATGTTTAACAATCATGATCATTTGAACAGAAATTTTTCAACAAAAATTTCAAAAATTTTCTCCAATTGAAATTGAAGATTTCGAGAAAAAGCTGGAGTTTTTTTTGGAATTTTAAATTTTTGCACCAATGTCGAATTTACGATTTAAATTTTTTATATTTTGACTTTCGACTTAATTTAAATTTTAAACTCTCCGGATTAAAATTGATGTTTAAAAATACGTAGAACTTCTGAATTGAAAGTCTAAATTTTAAAAATTAAAGTCTACATTTCCAAATTAAATTGCGAACGAGATTAAATATTTTAAATAAAGATTTCAAATTACGACATTTAAGTCAAAAACATTGACCCCAGATCAAATTTAGAGAAACAAATCGAAATATCTAGCTTCAAATTGAAAACTCGTGACTGAAACGAAAAGTTGAAACAAAAACCAAATTATTGGAAAAAAACCTAATACTTCGAAAAAAAATTGAGAAAGTTGTTAGTCTGAGAAAAAGCTCTTTTTGCTTAATTTCAACTTCTCGCCGTTCGTCAGTTGTAAATAAAATGAGCGAGCATGAAGTTCATCCGCACGTTGTGCAACGCATTATTATTAAATTTCTTGCTGTTGAAGGTGTAAAGCCCGCCAAAATTCTTCGTAGACTAGAACCACAGTTTGGGGATACTTGTTTAAAGAAAACTCAAGTGCATGAATGGCACAAAAAAAAGGACGAACTCAATTTGAAAATGAAGCCCATGCGCGTCGTCCACGGACCAGTATGACTGCGGACAAGATTAGCGCTGTTCAACGCTTTTCGGAAGGTGATCGCCGTTTAATTCTTGGTGAAATTGCCGCTGCTCAGATAGGGATAAGTTTTGGGATTGCTCATTCTATCATTACAGATGAGCTGGGGGTTTCGAAAAATTTCTCCCCCCGTCTTTTGACTGAATAACAGAAGCAACAACGTCTGGAGATTTGTCAACGCTATCTTGAACATTTGCAACGTAAAGGTGATGACCGTTACGTGTGATGAGACTTGGGTCCACCATGTCACCCCTGAATCTAAACAAGCAAGCATGGAATGGTCAAGGAAGGGGGAAGGTGCACCCTTCAAGGCAAAAACCCTCCTCTCAGCTGGAAAGGTTCTTGTGACAGTGTTTTGGGATTTCAAAGGAGTTGTGCACGTCGATTTTCTGCAGGTACATCGTGCGATTAATGCGGCCCACTATTGCCAGCATTAATGAAAGGATGGCACATATAGACAAGTGCTATAAACGATTTAGTTAGAGAAGTAGGAAGACTATTAAATGACAAGAGATAAAAAAGACAATGGCGGAAGACTGGAACGAAATGATATAGAAAGCTTGTAATGCCACATTCAGAAGGAAAGGAAACAAAAGAAACAAAAAGCCCGTATATTGGTGGTCCGAAGAAATAAGACAAATATACAAAATAAAACGACAGGAATTAAAAAAGGCGATCATTGACGCCAAAATGCGGGCCTGGAAAGAGGTAATGACAGAAGTCGAGACGGATATATGGGGAAGAAGCTACCAAATTGTTACCGAGAAAATGAAATTCCCAAGAATTCAACTAACGGATGAAAAACAAATGGAAGAGGGAGAAAAGCTATTTCCTAAAGGACAAGTCACGAAATGGGATAGATTGAAAAGCACTCAAGAGGATATCTCGATGTTTACGAAGGAAGAATTGCTCAAGTCAATAGATAGACTGAAGGCAAAGAAAGCGCCCGGTCCAGATGGTCCAGATGGCCTCACGACAGAAATTGTCAAGCCCGTGATAAAAGAATATCCGGAAGAATATCTTACAGTCATGGATCAGGTGTTATAAACAGGTTCATTTCCAAATATTTGGAAAACCGCAAGACTGGTCCTACTAGAGAAGGGTAAACCAAGCCAAAATGAAAAGACCTACCGGCCGATATGCATCATAAATGTAATGGGAAAATTACTGGAACAAATGCTGTTAGAAAGACTGAAGGAAGAAGTAGAAAGACGAGGAGGCCTATCTGAAGAACAATATGGTTTTCGGGAGAATAAGTCAACCTAGAAAGGCCCTAGAAAGAGTAGTTAATATAACAGAAATTGCTAACATCAAAGGAAATAGAAAAAAGGTGTATCTTGGTAACTATGGATGTAAAAAATGTATTCTATTCTGCTCCCTGGGACGGCATTTTGAAAGAATTTAGACAAAGGTGAATAGCTCCATACCTTTATAATATACTGACAAGTTATTTGGAAGACAGAACCCTATGTGTGGGAAGCAGTGCAAGTATGCAAGTAAGCTGCGGAGTGCCACAAAGCTCAATGCTCGGACCCACCCTGTGGAACATCTACTATGATGGGGTACTTAAGGTGAAGCTCCCAAGAGGGGTCAAACTAATAGGATATGCCGACGATCTGGGTATTATTATAGTAGAAAAAAACAAAAGAAGCAGTGGAAACAGCCAATGCAGTAATACAAAATGTCACAAGATGGATAGAAGAAAAGAAACTGAATATAGCTCCACAGAAAACGAAGGTTGTGATTCTATCAGGGGGAACAATGGAAAAAAAAATGCCAATAAAGGTAGGAACTACAGAAGTAGAAAGTACGGAATACCTCAAGTACCTAGGAATACACATAGATAGAAACATGAGAATGGGACATCTTATCAAGAAGATATGCACCAAAGCAACAACATAAGTCGGATAAAGCCCAATATTGGTGGTCCGAGAGAAAATACCAGGAGAGTACTATCCTCAGTCACGCAGTCCATAATGATGTACGGGCACAGCATATGGAAACGCGCGCTGACAAAAAAGCTTATAAGAACAAGCTGATTAGTGTACAAAGGAGAACCGCCCTAAGAATAATAAGTGGATACAGAACCACGTCCTCAGAAGCAGCTTTAGTTTTAGCTAGAATAACACCTGTAGACCTATTAGTAGAAGAACGAGACGGAGAAACTCTGCACATAACATAACAACAGGGAAAGCAGAGTGCACAAAACGATTAATTTCGGATATCACCCCATGGATAACTAGACAATGGGTAGAAGCAAACTACTTTCTTACCGAACTGTTATTAGGATATGCAAGTTGCCAGGCGTACCCAAAACGATTTACACACAGTGACACAACTAGATGCATATACTGCGATAGAGAAGACAATGTGGAACAACGGTTTTTGAGTGTGAAAGGTGGAAGGAAGAAAGGGAGGAAGCCAAGAGAATAGTTGGAACACTGACGCCGCAAAATCTGGTAATCAAGATGCTACATTCCAAAGAATACTGGGATGAAATTGACAAATTTGTAACCAACATAATACCAAAAAACGGAAAGACATGGAGCAAAGAAGGTAAAAGGAAACTAACTAAACATCTAGAGAAAGTCCTCTTTGAAGTAATACCCCGGCGGGTAGTCCCGAAGAGGAAGCAGTCTCTGGAGAAATGAGAAGGAGTTTTAGTCAGTAAGAGTCTAACACTCCCCATCCTCGTGGATGGGGTTTTTCATTTTCATCGAAAAAAAAACTACTGTCAGTTATTGGATGAAGTAAAAATATCGGCGAAAGAGGCACGAATTTTGGGTCAGAAATGTGATTTTACTTCACGACAATGCCTGCCCCCACTCAGCCAATCTGACACATCAAAAATTAGAGGAAATGCATTTGTCAACATTAGAACACCTTCCTTGTAGTCCCGAGTTATCACCATGCAATTATCATATTTTTGGGCCACTGAAAGAAGTTCTAGGAGGTGAGCGATTCCATGATGATGCTGCTGTTGAGATATTTCTGCGCAATTGGCTGCAAACACGCCTCCCTTCTTTTTATGATAAAAGCATTAAAAAACTCCCAATTCGTTGGGGAGAATGCATAACAAAATCAGGAGATTAGGTAGAAAAATAGTTAATAACTCTCATATATGTATCTTGAACCAATAAATTAAAATAAAATTCGGTTCATATTTGATTTACCCTCGTATTATCAATATTATTATCTTCAATTTATTAAATCCGATTTTTTTTTCGAGACACTTTTCAAAATTGAATGTACAAGTTTGTCTGAAATATTTTTTTACTTTCCTGGGGGTTTAGAAAAACTTTCGACTAATGTCAAGTTTTCTTGAAAATTTGATCTGTTTTCACAAAATTTCCGGTTTAATAATACTGGTGAAAATATTTTAAATTGAAATTTCCTATTTATTACAATAATCTCGACTTCAAATTCAAAATTTGTAGCAAGATTCTGATTTAAAATCTTCCGCATTTCGACTTCCAAATTTTAAAATTTTAGGGTTGAACTTGAGATATCAAACTCTTACTCGAAATTTCGAATTTAAGTTTGAGTTTTAAATAAAGTTGTTGAGAAATAAACTTTTGTTCACGTTTAAACTCAAACTCGAATTTTTTATTTTAAACCAAAAATGTTTAAAATAAAGCGACAGAATAAGAAGAATTTGTGAAACCTCATTTCGTCAAAATTTCGAGTAGTAGGTTGAAATTTCATTTCAAGAAAAAGTTTGTTTTGGTATTAATCTCAACAGATTGATGTCAAAACTAATAATAGTACACATAAACCAGTTCCATTTGCAAATTTGAATAAAAATTCATATTTTCAAAAAGAGTTGCAGTTTAAAAAATTTCATATCATTGCTTAGACAGTACAAAGGCCTTTCTAATATCCCATTTACTGTTTACATTTTATAGATTTTTTATTCCATTTTCACGAATGTACGTAACAATGTTGCAAACAGAAAAATCGTGTCTTCCTTCAACCCAAAATTGAAGTCTCTAATTGAAAAAATACTTCATTTTTTCTAAGAATCTAATTATGATTATTACTTTAACCTTCTTTGAGTGATTGGTCATGTAAATATACTCGAATGCAGTGGCGGATTAGCGCAAAATTTTATTTCAGCTAATTTGAAAACTAAAAAATAATAATAACTGTAGAACTATAGGTAGTGGCGGCTCTAGTAGATTTGGTGTCTTAGGCTTCAATAATTTTGAGATTTAATTTTTTTTACAAAAAAAGTTCTATATGTCACATTTTTTTCGACAGACAAACATCTACCTGTCATTATTTCCAACGGCGCCACTTGTACTCTCCTACCACTCCTGAAATTCCATCGCCTCGTTGCCTACATGATTGGCTCTGGTTATAGGCACGTTTTAGTAAATATCTTCTGAAACCTATCTAGATAATAGTCATTGATGTCAATTAAAAAAAAAATAGTAATGAAACAAAAAAGGGAACCAACTGATCTCAAATTTATAAAAATTGGCAAAAATGAAGGCAAAAAAAGAGCATTATTATGATTTTTATGAATATGATTTTTCGTTTGTAGCATCTCTGAGATTAAGTATTTCTTGATTTTTGCATCTTATTTTTATGTATTAAAAATTTTGTTGATTGTAAAAATAAAAAAGGTCACAATTTTCTGCATTTTGCTAGGGTCATCCACAATTTTACGCATGTAAGGCTTTTGCTAGGTTTATACTTAGGAAAGGTAAAATAAAATATTAGCGTTCATATTTTCATTTATTTTTGTGAAACAGCAATATGTGACTTCAATATAATATTTAATATAATAATTTTCTTAAAATTAATAGTATATAATAACGGATTTAAAAAAAAAATGAGGCACCTGATATAGCGGCTATCACTGTAGACTTGACACGCAGTGCAAGTGCGCTTAAGTACAGTGGAGGAAAAACAGATATGCCGAAAATAAAAACCCAGAAAATCATTCCAAAAATGATTTTCTTGGGGGCATATTATATAAAATATTTTGGCGTTGTTCAAAGACTTTCATTTAAATTGACATAGAGCTCTCGTTTTTTTTTTGTAAATTATAATTGACTATGTTTTAACGCGTTTTTTACATTATAATTCTAGGTAGTAAATTGCTAAAACAAAATAACAGTTTTCGTTGTTGCCCTAACAGAGCTATCTACATTTTGTACCTACTCTAGTATTATAAAATAGATAGACCTGTTAATTTTTTGTATAATTTGTGAGGGGTGAGTGGCAGTCTTTTTTATTATAAGTGGGCTTTGTGAGTGTTGAACGAGTCAGTCATTAGTTCCGTACTTGCGATTGATATGCAAAAAAATTAAAAGGTCTAGGTATTTTCACCCAGTCATTAGTTGAGCCACATTAACACATATTCAATTATAAGCTGAAAAGAAAATAAATAATCCGAGTATACTAATTGCAACAAAATTTTGGGGTTCATTGAAAATAAAAACACTGATATTAATATAGAACATCCATACATTTAACACTATACAAATAGTACAGTAAAAAAATTACTCTAAAATGAAAAATGAACAAAAATTGCTTATATGCATTTATATAATGACCAGAACCGAAATGACAAGACTCATATGATCAATGTATTACAAAAATAATTAAAATAAAAATTAATCAACAAAAAGGTACGTTAAGCACCTAAACCTAAAAACACTATGTACAACGTTGATTTATACAGGCAGCTTCTATAGGCATATTTCCATAACTTCTTGAAAATCGCTCTTTCAAACGTCAAGGTATACTTAACTATTTAAAGCTCTATCATATTACAGCCAACAAGTGACAAAAATAGCTTCCTTTCTGGGCATAATCATGGATATTATAAAGAAGTTAAGGAACTAAATGCTCTCAACTAGATCAGCCTCTATATAACATCGGGCAAAAATGCTGCTTCTTTTAATAATTAATAACTCTTATATTACATTATTTATAATTATTTAATCTGGCCTTAAATTACACTTTACAAATTTAAAAAATTTCCTATATATTCGTTCTAAAACATTCTCATGAGGAGCTGCCAACCTAATATAAATTGAACGGCCTAATATTCAGTTACATTAGATCTAAATCCTGAACAAATTGGCAACTTATGTACTCATATTAATGGCACCTGTGTAACGAGACAAAGTAATATTAAGATTGAAATGGTACTGAACAAATCATACATAATATTTTATCTAGAATCCTTCATTAAAAACAGCTAAGCGTTAAACAGCCAAAGGGAAATGAACTACTGTTCGGTCCTGTAAAACGAAATAAATTCTCTAACTGCATTAACACCTAATGCACAAACCAATTGGTTTAAAAATTTGTCAGATTAGGAGTTTGGGAACCAAAGATGGGTTTCGACATTACTGCAGCTGGTTAATTTTATATACCTAATTCGAATGCTGACAAATGCTTCTGCAAGAAGCAAGAGATCAATGGATTTTAGCCATGTGATTCCTAAGTATAGCGCCATCTATCTGCATGTAAAAGAATCCGTGCAATAACTCCAACAAGTTATTTGCATTAAAAGCTCTTGAATTTATTAAAATGATAGTTTTGGTACTACGTGTCACAAGGTCTAATAATCATGAATATAATTATATTCAAGTAGTATATCTAGTCACTTATAAGTAAATATCGAGGTAAAATTGTTCAGTACCATCCCACCTCATAATTGTATGCATCTTCAAATGACTATAAACGGTTTCATCTGTACAAACAATAATTAATGAGCATAACAACGCGAGATCAGTTTTAATAAGATTACTATTTTATCGACGGGTTGCACAAACAATATAAAATGACGATCGGTTTTGTTAACGAAAAAGTAAAGTTCAGTTTACAACAAAATATCGATGTTTCCAAAATCTTCCGTTAGGTTTTCCACCTGAAAATAAAAGAAAATAGATAAATAAATAAAATTAAATATACATAAGTCAATCAGAAAACTCTCTTAAATACGACGTTTAAATTTTACTAAGTTTTTGTTAAAATATCTTCCCAAATTATTTTCTGCAAATTAACTAATTTTGAGGAAGTTTTGAATCATCGAAAAAAACGTTAGAAAATAATTTCAATTCCAAATTTTGGGGACGAGGACAAATATTTGAGAAAACTGTTTTAGAATATTGTCAACAAACAATAAAAATTGAAATAATTCCAAACTGGGTCGTAGAAATGTTAAATAAAATAATATTATAAAATATAATAAACTTAATGTTTTCGATTAATAAGAAATTTAGACATTTTTTATCGAAAATTTAGCTTGATAGATTTCCACTTTATTCTCAAATTATAAATCAATTTAAATATTGTAGTTTCGATTTGCTTTTTTGAATTTCCAAACATTCGAAAAAAAGTTTAAATTTTACGTTTAATGTTAAACTTTTTATTTTAAATGTGAAATTCTGGCTTTTATCCAGAGTTGCAGAGTATTTAAATAGAGAAACGTTTGCCCCCCTTAAAAAAAATTCGTCACATTCACAGCCTAAAAGCCGCCTTTTGGATTTGTTGTCCCTCGCAAAAGTCGTGTTGTCCACCTCTAGAGCGAACCGTAACGCACTTTTGGTTTTACCAACTCTTTTGGCTATAATTAACGCCAGTCTTCAATAAGCGTTAATGATCAAAAAACATACGTTTTCAAGTAATCGTGTGCTTTGCTAACTTTAACGTTAATTGTAAAATTTATTCATTTTCAACATTTCACATTGCATAACACTGAAGGTTAACTGAAAGGTATTATCAATATTTATGCTATTTTCTGCACCACTGTCCTGTTGACACGAAAATAATGAATGATATCGATTCGATTCGAGAACCTCGTGTAGTTTGGCACTAACAAGCACATCGTTTTCGACTTGTGTTCAGTTCCAATCAAAAGAGAAACCGGGCTGCAATCTGAGCGCAACAGTATAATGCAATCAATTACAGACTACGGCTTTTGGCGAACACGAAGAGATAAATTCCCGGAAGATATCGTTATGGAATGTGAAACCCTACGTCATTTATTGTCTCGTTTGGATTGTCCGATGTCCCATTAGTCAAAGTACGTTTGAGTTAAATTTATTAACACTTAAATGGGATTGAATTAAAAAAGGCCATTTCCCAAATCATGTTTGTTTTTAGGATTTTTAATAAGATGCGCCATTGATTTTTTTAGGGAACAATGAAGACGAGAAAGAGTCGTTGTGTTGCATGTCTACCTTATTTTTACGGTTCATCAATAGGGAAACTGCAAGGTGACTAAAGCAGTTCCAACTTTCGTAATGTCATTGAACATAAAATCAATGACAGTTTCAGACAATCTTTTCCAGTATTTGAACTTTTTTATCTTTTATGATATCGAATGCTAGATGTCTCTGGGTTTTTATCGTCGCTACCTAATTCGCTGCGTCAATAAATTGATACAGAGCAATTGTTATTAATGACGGGCTTTACTTGTTAAACGACAGTTTTATGGTGACCCCTTAAGATAACTGTAGGCAATAATGGTTCGGTTTTTCTTTTCTTTTGTAGTTTGCGGGAGAAGAGGCGAACTGTACTAAAAAGTAAGAACGGTTGCCGGCGTGCGTTTCGTGGCGCCAGTGACGGTGGCGCCTCCAGCGTCGCTATGGGTCGGGGGACGGCGTTAGAACAACCTAGCAAGTGAAAGCCACTTCGGCAATCCGCCAGATATATAGATAGGGAACGAACATCGGTAACCACCCGAGTTTCTTAATCCTCTGCTGTATATCAAACATGCTAGAAAAGAAAATAACATAAAAGGTAATCCTTTTAAATTATGCGGAGAACATTTCATACAAAATGGGAATTGTCTACGTTAAAATTTTTAACTCAAAATTCGTAATTTTCTAAAAATGTTGCCTATTTATCCACAACTAGCAGATCCGTGCGACTCGGTTTTTTTTAAAGAAATGGTTGTTTGAGACTTTGTGTGAACTATAGCTGTAACAAAATACCCTAACATATGAAAAACTTTTTGAACTGAAGAAATGAAATTATATAAGAGAGGCATTAATAAGAAAGCAGGTAACTTTAGTGCCGCAATTTCAGCTAGTGTGAAATTGAAAATAATATTTGATAACGTATCTTTTTAAAATTCCCCATAGTAATGTCAAAATATTAGTAGGCCATAAAATATCTTTGAGTTGAGGGGAAAGACTATTCGTTCAGCTAGACTTCATTTCGAAAACATCGTGTTATACACAATCACTTCAAGAAAAAATCATAAAAGAACTACAGACAATATGCATTAATTTGTTTACCAACATTTAGTTAGCTCTCGATTCTCCACTTTGAACATGACTGACGAACGAAAGGTTTAAATACGCAACATTACCGAGCAAAGTTTCCTCAGTATCAGGATTCTATTGGACTCTCGTTTTCACTCTCAATAATATTTGTTTTTTAAAGATTTAATCTCGCTACTTTACGAAATGTCACTCGTACAAAAAAGTACAGATATCCTTTTCGTTTAAAAGTTACGTAATATATCTTTTTGCGTTCATATCCGCCGTTTAAAAGATATTTTAAATAAAGTGATATATATAACATTTAATTTTAAATAAAATTGTTAGTATGGATGAATTGAGGTAAATAAATAGCTTAATATGACCAAGTAAATACGCTGTCCTTTAGTAAAAGTTTCATCAAAATCCTGTTTTCGAACTTGGTCCAGACGAACAAATTGCCTGTGGTGTGAATTTTTGGTATTACCAACAATTTCAACTATTTTAGTTGTAAATCTTAAATGTTTATAATCCTCACAAACATTTTGATCTAAAGCTAGAGATTTCGAAAAAAAAAATATATATCTATATATTTTCTCCAAATTATTATCTTCTCAAAATTTTCAGTTTAAACCCGAAATCTATGAGTTTTTTACTAAAATTTGTTTTTTCTTCTAAACTAGACTTCCACAAAAATTTGATTCGAAATTTTTCTTTAAAATTTTGACACAAAACAATCTGAGGTTGGATTCTAAATTTCGACTTTACTTTAAAATTTACAATTTTTGTTTTAAAAGTGAAATTTCGACTTAAAATTTGACAATTTTAGTAAATTGTTTTAGTTTGCTTGTTTTAAAAAGAGTTTCTAATCATTATTATAATGTTAAAGGTTAAAGTCTACAGTTGGTACACGTAAATACCGACATTTTGGAATTAAGGTCTAAGTTCTGAGGTTAAACCCAAAATTCTTACTTTAAACTAAATAAAAAATTCAAGTGCAGGTTCTGCTTTCAATTTTATTCTCAACATTTCTAGATAAAAATGGAAAATTTCAGAGCAAAGTCTAAATTCTGAGAAAAATGTTATTCGAGATGAAACCCCCGACTGAAAACTTCATATTTCGAGAAAATTTCAAGTTCGAAGTCAAATCTTCTACTTTCTTTTCAAAATCTCGAGTTTAACATCGAGAATTACTATTAGAGTTTTTTTAAAATTATAAAACAAAAATGTAGAAATTTAGAAATTATACGTATTAATTGGATAACGTCACAATATAATTCGAAACAATTAAAATTTTGAGTTTGAGCTGAAAATTTAATGAAAGGAGGGGAAAATTAAAGAGAATATAAGCTAAGAAGTTGTAATTTTGAAAGTAAAAAATATATTTCGAAGATAAATACAGAATTTCTTGAAGAAAACACAATTTGGAGCACAAAGTCGATTTGCAGGAAATTTTAGCAATTTTTCTATAATTGGGATTCGAGAAGAAAGTGGAACTTCTGAAGGTCAAAATTTTGTGTTTAGGCCGAAGATTGTAGAAAAAGGGAAACACTGAAAATGTAAACAAAATTTTACCCAAAGTTTTAACAAACGCATGGAAATTTCTAAAGAAAAGTCTGAATTTGAAACAAAAATCGAAATTTTTAGAATATTTTAATCCGCCGACTATGCTGAAAAGCGAAACCTAGTCCGATAACATCTAATATTTGTTTAAATGTTGTTAATATCTTTTGTAAATTACGAATATTTCAGGATTCTACCGTTGAGTGATATCACTAAATGATTCTACATAGTAAGGGTTAAAAATATCAATAATTCCAAAAATATGAATTCCGAAAATAGAATAAAAATTTGTAGAAAATCAAGATCTTGAATTAATATAAATTAAGGAAACCCTAAGTAATAAAATTGCAAAAATGGAATGAGTTAACTCGAAAAGGAAAATATCGATATTTCGAAATCAAAAGACATTTCAAAAGTAAAAATCTTGGTAGAATCTGGAAATGTTGAGTTTAATATGGAAACTATCAGGAAAAAAGTAAAAATCGTGCAGGTTTAAGCGTGAAATTTTGCGAGAACAACATCCCCTAATTATGGTGTTATTTATTTCAGCATCAATCTAAGAACAGATTTTTTTTAAACTTTCAGATTAAAATTATTACTACTTTCAACAATAACATCTCAATTTTTGGTAATATATAGCTTGAAGTTTAATACCCAGAATTTTGAGAAAAAAGTCTTTAAGAAAAACTACATTTATATAAGATATTTTCCTTGGTTGTAAAAAATTTTCTAGATTACAATAAACAGTTTTGAGAAAAGTAAAAATTGCTACAAAAAAAGTAAAATTTAGCAAAAAATCTACATATATTTTAAAAAAAAAGTGTGAGAAGTAAAGAAAAATATACAGAAAAAAGTCTAAGTTTTAATTTTAAAGTTGTAATTTTCGAAAAAAGCTGCAATTATTGTCCAGAAACATCGAACTATCTAATTTAATGCCACTCCAAGTGCATACTTAAAATAATGAACAATAAATGTCAGTTATTATCTTTTGTTCGAAAAAATGTAGAATGGAGGAAAATAACATAAAATTTCAAATTTTAACAATTAGTTTTGATGAAATAGTTTGAATTTTCAGGAAAAGCTGCACATTTGTAAAAAAATGTGCTTAAGCAAACAAACTTGCTTTTAAAAAAATATAAGAACATGTATCAATTACTTTCACTTTCGGTTTTCTTCATTTTATTACCTAATAAATAAAAGCTATAAATATGGGCACTGTTTTAAAGGAGAAAAGCAAGGTCACTTTTATTTCGACTGATGTGAAATGTCGCGAATTTGGAATCACCTCAAGGGACGAAAATTCGAATTAGGCCACTGTGTTGACTTAACAACTGTCTTTTTCTTAAGTATTATGAATATTTAACAAGTTTTTACTATTAAAAATAATAAGACCTACAAAAGTAGTTTTACTATTGACTTGTTTAAAAAGAATAATAATTTTTAACTATTTATCTTTTCCAAAATAAAAAAACTTTTGTGTTGTAATACCATGTTTACTAATCCAGGACAAAAATATTATATATTATATTAAACAATGAGCTATAGAAAATATATTTAAAAAAAAACATTACAGAAAAATCTAATTTTTTATAAAAAAATGCACAAATTAATATCTTGCAACAATATGTTTTTCTACTGGAACATTTGGTTTTGCAGGTTATATCACTAAAAAATTCCGATCGTCTCAAAATTTGGGGTCTACTGCAGAAAACCCGACTCAACCAGAACGAGCTTTAACAAACTGTAAAGTTCTAGCAAATTTATCGAACGATGCTTTGGGCAAAGGTTGCGTTGTAGGGTAAATGATATTAAAGGTTTATTGGCTTCAAATTATACTAACCAATATCTTTTTAGAAAATTAATCAAAAGTCACCTATGGTTGCAAAGAGCTTTCCAGTGATGTGCAAATTGATTCCTATTTGCTTCATATTTTTAAAGGGATGCAAATTCCCTCCAATGGGATGCAGTTGAATCTAAAATATCATCCCTTCCAATCAAAAAACTGTTTTCGCGGTTTTTTGACAAAAAATCTAATCTAATAAGTATAGGCCCTATTTTCGTTTTTGTTGAACCACCCGATATCTATTACCTTACAGACGAATAAAATTCTTGTTTACTTACGCTATTCACTTCCGTTAGATGTACCCGGAAATAGTTCATTTTTTCCGGAATCGGTCGAAAATGCCTACTTTCTCGGCTTAGTTTCAGGCCCCAAGATACGTTATTCCAGTATTTTAGTCAGCTTCAAAGGAATCATCAGAAAACAGTCCGAGAAAGTTGTTTTCCGTCCGAAACAGAGAACGTAAGTAAATTTAACAATAAGAATGAAACATGTCAAGAATTTCCAAAAATTTCTTAATCAAAGACAGAAATATGCTCGGATACGTCGATCCATATTTTAATTTGTGCTCTTTTTGATGTAGGAAAACTTTATACAGCATGTCGCCAATTTTTTTAAATCGCAACCCTATTTTTTTTCTTGACGTTTATTAAAGGGTATATCAGATTACACATGCGTATCAAATTTCAGACTGGGTTGACGTATTATCACAATCTTAGAAAAAAAGTTAATTAAAACAAATAAGAAGAGTAGTATCGAATTGGTCGAATGGGCTATTAGTTTGTTGTTTAGTGAGAAACACCATTTATTAAAAAATCGACCAAAATGCCGCACTTAACTGAAACCCACAAGATTGAAATTTTAATAATGATTGGCTTCGGAGGTAGAACAACAACACAAAATGAACTTATTCGTTTATTCAGAAAGAAGTATCCTGATTTACCATCCATATCGCAAAGTACCGTAAGCAAGATTGAAAAACAGTTTTGGGAAAATGGCCATTTAAGAAAAACGAGTAATTCCCGTCAGAATGCGCTCAATGAAGATGTCAAAATTAATGTACTTCTCTCTATCTTCAGATGCAAGAATACTGAAAATGCAAAAATTTCATCTTTATAAAATGACAATCCTCCATGAACTCTTAGAAGATGATCCGGATAGAAGATTTCAGTTTTGTGAACAAATGATGGATGATGGATGTTTTAAGCATAGAAAATATCCTGTTTTCAGATGAATTAACGTTTATGTTAAATGGTGAGCTAAATCGTGAAAGTTGTCGTTACTGAACAGACAACAACCCACACTGGATGAGGAAAGACCACAGTCAACATCCAGAGACAGTCAATGTTTGGGCAGGGATTGTTGGTGATATAGGACCAATGTTTTTCCACGGAAATCTCAATGGGGCAGGATATTTAGAATTTTTGCAGGAAGATCTAATTCTTGATTTAGCTATTTAATTTCCTGATCCGAACCTGATATCCCGAATAGAAACATCTGGCAGATGGATTGGTAGAAGAGAACCTTTTGAAATGCCATCCAGGTCTCCGGACTTAACACCTACGGACTATTTTTTGTGGGGGTATTTGAAGAGCAAAGTTTTTAAGACCAAACCTGCAAATATTGAGGAGTTGAAAGGACGAATAAGACAGGAGTGTAGACTAATTTCCCCCGAAGTAATTAGAAAAGTTCGAAACAAATTTCAGTTCCGTTAAGGGTAGTGTCAGTTAGTAAATGGACAATATTTTGAACATTTATTGAAGAAAGATCATTGAGTTGAATCCGATCCCTTGATTTTTCAAATTAGTTAATCTTTGTTAAATATCTTTTAAATGACAAGAAGAAGAACATTTAAATTTGGTACGCATGTGTAACTTTCTATATCCTTCTGGATTCTGGATTCGAGGTGAGTTGCCTAGAGCTTAGGCCAGCACTTAGGCCACCCTTTCCGGGCCCATTGTGCTATCTCCGTGACTGAGGTGCAGTCATTGATTCAGCCACACAACCTTGTTGAGAAACTGAAGAACGTAAGAACGTAAACTGGCCACACTAGATCAGAAGTCCCCCAGCGTGGATCCTGTGAATGATGCTAGTGCCGGGCAGTGACATATCACTTGCTCGACACTCTTATCTTCTTCTAAACTCCCCCTTCAACGGTCGCTTATAATTCCCATTCTGTGGAGGTCCTACGTACTATAGTCTTTAAGAATATTCAAGTAAAAAATTATTATCGATGACTTCATACTTTAAATTTGGGACATTCTGTATAAAATATTCCTACATCAAAAAGAGCGCAAATTAAAATATTAATCGACATGTCCGAGCATATTTCCGAAAAAAAACTGTCTTTGATTTACTTCAATTCATTCCAAGATACAGACTAACACTGTATAAAAAAGCGGGCTAATTTATGATAAAGAATACTCCTAGTCTAATCACCCCTTTATATATTTTTTTAACAATTTATTAGTCACATGTGCCGAATTAATATAACATAGAAATTCGGGTTAGCGAATAAGTTCCAGTTAGGTAAATGGTGGATGCGCCGGAGCTAGTAAGAAAGTAAAACGACTTTCTGCCTTATCTGCCATTAAACATAACGATTTTCGAAATATGTTTATTGTACCTTCAGTAGCATCCGTGGTGCCGTATGAATGTTAACGCTCAAATTTGGAAACTGGTAAATAATTTTTAAAACTGTCGTAAAAATGCAAATATTTGAGAAAATAATAAACTATTAAATAGTAAACGATTCCCTTTTCCTTAAGTATACACTAATAACTGAAAAACTAATTGTTTTTAAAAATTAAAGATGATTCTCGATATTCCACATTGCTAACCATAAAGTGTCGGCGTTTGTAATATTTCGATGCAAATTGATCAAAAGTTTTAATCCGCTTTTTCTTCCCCCATCTCATTCAATTTGGTATGCACAATAAATCTTGTAATAGTATTAGCATTCGTAATATTCAACTTATTTTGTATTCAACAGTTCCGGCAAAAATTAATGTAATTTTCTTAATAAGTGAAGAATTTCTCACCAATTGGGCCAACATTAAAGCCACTTCGACGCAAAATAGGTTCAAAAAGGAAAACCGCATTAAATGTAATATGATAGCTTCTTGTTACTTGCCGAAAGGACACTGAGAAATGAATAATTATAAGTAATAAAATCCTGTTTGATGAAATATTTTTTAATATGTTTTATTAAATTTGTAATTACATTGCAGAGGTTGAAATAAAATACGGTATTCATATTTTCCTTAACCCTTTGCAATAGATGAAAAAACAAACTATTGAAAAATGGTTTCTTTAACATATTTTGTCGTTTATTCTTGTTTACGTAATGTTGTGGTATTTTTACTTCTCTATTTCTGTCTTTCACAAAAAGATGAGATCCTGAAAAATTCCTTGGACTACTGCAGAATTTAATTTACTGTAAAGACTATGTCTACGAATAGGACCATTTTCTTAATATCTTGTTATTTTCAAAGTTGTTTATGGAAATATAATAACGAGCAACGACTTAATGAATGAAGATTTTTATTCAGACCTAAGCGGGATAAAATAGCTGTATTATTTCTACGAGAGATCGTAGTAAGAGTTGTTTACAATTTAAACGTAGGAAAAGTAACAAGTAGTTGTTTGCAATGTTGTTGTTGCGAACAGATGCTCCAGGATCAAAATACAAACAATGCGGACATCACGGAACGAGAATATTGCACTGGAGCGGCGGGCTCAAAACTAACTTGTTGCTTCGCCGTACTCGATTGACCACGTAAACAACGTTTTGCTGCGTTCAACTTAACCATTTCGACCACTAATTTGATAAGACCTCAGTAGCCCAGAAATTATTTCTGAGAATATGTCTCACGTTATATGCAGTGTATAGCGGGAAGTATGGACGCTACCAGGGATATTTTGTAATATCTTCATTAAACCAATCTGATAGGCCAAATAAGAAATTAGAGCAGGTTTTTCTAAAGAGCTGGCACTGAATTTATTTATTTATTTACTTTTAAAATTGAAACTTTTTAGGAATATCAAGTTTAAACTTGGAATTTTAATTTCAACTTTAAAGCCTAAATCTTCGATTTTTAAAATTACAATTTCTAGGAAAAAATCAAAATTACAAGATTCTAAAAATATTTTTTCACGTAATTTCAGGCGTAAATTCAAATTTCTTAACAACTTAAAAATCCAGAATTTGTAACTGAAGTTGAACTTTTAGCGAAAATGTCCAAGAAGAATTTTAGAATCTTCAAGAAAAAAAAGGATCTACATAACTGGAGAGTTCCAAGTTAAAATTTTAATTTAGAACTTTCCAAGTTAAAAATCGAAAATGTGAAGATTAACTGAAAAAAAATTGTAATTTATACGAAATTGTTTTTCGAAATTTTGAGTTTAGGATCGATATTTGGAAATCATATCAAAGTTTTGAAACGAAACGTCGAAATGTCCCAAAGAAAAATCTTCCTCCAAATTTCAATGTCGTAATTTCGAAAATAAAACCAAAGTTTCGGGTTTAAAATCAAAATTTGTATATTAAAGTGGAAAAGATCTCAAGAAATTTTGAGATTAATTGAAGTCAAAATTACGAAACTGAAATGAACATTTTCAATATAAATTGGAAATTATATCGAAACCTAGAATTTAAAATCAGCATTTCGTTTAAATCCGAAATTTCAATAACCGTTTTAAATAAATTGTTATAAAAAATCTAGAATTTTCGAAGTGAACAATGTTAAAGTGAAAGTTCCGATTTAAAACTTTCTGTTGAAACTGGAAATTTATAAAAATAAATTCGGGATCTTGCATGAAATTTTGAGAAAAAGTTCAAAAATTTCAAAACAAAAATTTCTTCAATTTACAAGGTTAAACATTGAGTTTGAATTCGACATGTTGATAAATTTTTAACATTCCGTTTTTTGCACAAGATTTTAAAATTGTAAAAAATCTAAATTTCGGAACTGCAATTCGATAATGATAATGAAGTTGCTATTTCTTTCAAAGTTTTTACTTTAAATATTTTAAAATTAAATTTTTTTCCACAAATTTTAACGCTTCTCTTTCGTATTAAAATTCCAAATTAAAAAATAATTTTAAATTAAATCCGGAATTCTGCCAAAATATTCATTTCAAATTTATTGTTGTTTATGAAGCTTAGAGAGAAAAAGTTTAGCTCTGCGCAATTTTTTAAACCATGTGTTGTGTACTGACAACATTTTTTCTTCATGGAATCCACAATCATAAAATATTTCGATATTGGTCACTTGAGTTTGTAAAACAGTATCCTAAGAAGTTGTTTGGATTGATATAGAAAATTGGACCACTGGACTATTTTTCATAAACGAAACGGCTTAATTTCCATTAAACTGGTTAATTATCTTCACATACTTTTTAGAATTCCTACTTTATTTTTAGTGATTGCACAAAACGAAAAAATGAAGTATTTATTTTCATATAGTTATTTCAATTTTATGGTACTAGATAGATCTATATAAAATTGTTTCGCAAACATTTACTACTTCAGATAGTTGCAACGGTAAGTAGGCGCAGTTATAATGCTAAGAATCTCATCGAGTTATGGAATCATGAAACAGTTTTAATTCCATCTTTCTGGCTTTACTGATTTTTAAAAGTAAATTCCATTCAGTATTGTGTAAACCAAAACTAAAAGATACTGCTCTACATTTTACTCAATACTTTATCGTTTCGCCCGTTTTTTTTTAATATAATTTTAATTTATTTGCATTTAAGGCTCGGCATATTTTACTGTAGACATGCATGTACCTTAAAAAATCGTAAACACGAAAAATAATAATATCAATACAACTTATTTTATTACTAGTTAAAGAAATGAACATTTTTAAGGGACACGGGTAAAATTTTATTAAATCTCAAAACTGCAAAAGGCATCATAAAGTAATAATAAATAAATAAATAAATAATAATAACCGCAGGCTTCTAAAAATACTACATTATTTTAAATAGCGCCCTATCAAAAGCCTGATCCACTCAAGTTGTTTTGACTATATTTTTTGCAAGTCATTTCAATCGAAGGGGTATTTTTATCAACGTTTACGAAGTGGTGAACGAGGGGCCGTCAACTGGAAGATTTTTCAATTCAATTCATAAATAATGAAAAATTATTAAAGTGTTGAACAAGCGTTAAATTAATAATTAAGACGTTTTCCTTTCGCAACACAAAAATCAGACATAAATTGGGGCGTATTTTAATAAAAACGTATTAATTAATTAACAATTCATAAACAAAGTCCAAATACCTACAGTAATGTATAAATTGATTCCTAACCTTTAGCACTAATATTAAAAATCTTGGGAGTCTGGATGAAGTTCAGTAAGAAGGCAAAAGAAGAATCTTTTCGAGCAAAGCACTTAATTATCCCCTAGTAGGCAGGCGGTGCGGGAATTGTTTTAAGTTGGTTTCATTATACATGCACCGCGTTTATACAGTTCCAACCTCCCAACCTTTCCACCCCAAAAACTCGCCAAGTTAAGAGCATTAATTCTCTCTCGACTTCTTTAAACTCTGTCATAAGAATTTCTCGGAAACTTTTTCGCCTCTCAGAGGTTATGACTTGTCCTAGACGAGAGCCCGTAATCAAATTTCTATCTGAGGAAATTGAATATAAAATTTAAAGAGCTGACAATTTCGGGCTCGTTGATAAGTTGACAAGTACCCAGGGAGGCGGCATAATTGAACAGTAAAATGTGTGGTGGCGTTAAAGTTACACGCGTGCGACGCGAATTATTAAAATTTGACAGACTTCGTCGTCCTGATGCTTTTAATTCTCCCCCTGATGAAATATTATAATCGCTCTCAGAGGTGACGAAGTTTTTTATACATTCTTTAACTTTGAGCATCAAACACAGCTTCTTTTTATTACTTGCAGTCGAGTGAGAGTTTCATAGATTTCGTGGAACGTTTGTATTAAAAATTTCACTAGAAAAATTATATAACAAGGTAACAAGGTAAAATCATGAAATTGATATTCTAATTATTTTCCAGCTAATTTTAATACAATAATGACAGAGGTATGCTCGAATAAATAGAAAAAATATGTATTTACTACAGTGCTAAAGATATGAATCGAAAAAGCTACAACACAACAGTGAAAGGTATACCATATATTACAATTAGAAATGAGAACAAGAAGGTTTCAGTCCTATTTAATTTTTCCTGCTTGGTTTCCATGTGATGTAAGAAATAATAATCTTTCTCAAACTATACGTTATAGGGGCGGATTTAACGATGTGCAACCATGGCACAGAGAAAAAGTTATTCTTTATTTTATGTTTAAAATTCGATTTCAAATTTCATTTTTCCTGTCCAGTTATGAAACATCCTGTATATATGACATGAGCTGGGTTTTAACAAAATGCTGATGGAGAATGTGATTATTATAACAATAAAAATGTCACATCATAAAGTCTGTAATGGGGGCAAATAGAAAGCTTATTTATTTTTAAACCATCTAACTGTAGAAATTTTAAACTAATGGAAATCATAGGCTGTAATATCTAATTTAGTTAGTAAAACTTTTACTAACTAGCAGAATAAAAGTGTCACGATATTTTAGGTAAAAATGTGCAAAAATTTGTAGAAATCAGTTCAGATGTGCTTCAGTATTATTTTAGTAAACATTGTAAAATGAAATTATAGGTAAATTATTGATAAATACTGCAAATTTGCATAATATAAGTCAACAAACTGCATGGCCATTTGAAGTTATCGATGCACACAGATAATGTGGGTTATCATTTACAATTGTCCCAGAAAATTCACTGAATAGGGGAAAGTGGAAAAAACACTTTTGCAAAAAATTCCACCAAATTTGCATATTTAACAATATAAATGGACATAAAACTTAATAACTAATTGTATCAATTATTTAGATGCACCAATTTAAATTTAACTTTCATTCAGAATACCTGGAGCTTTAAACTTCAAATTTAAAAAATCATTTACGATTACTCCACTTGATCCTATTAGTTTTATATAGTTTCCCTGGGAATTAGGTAATAAACAATTCAAGACCGTATTAAAAGTTAGTAAAAAAACTCAAACCCAACAAAATCTAGCCTTCAAATGCCAGTGACAAAATACAGAAAGATAAGTCAAAAATTTCCATTTAAATCAGAAAAATGTGACATATTTCCTCAACACTAATAAAGTATATTAAAATTAATTTGACATACAGTTAATTATCATTATTTATTTTTACTACTTCTGGTTGTAAATTTTAACACTTTTAGATAACCGCGTCTTTTATCTACTTACTAATTGATGTTCTTCGGTTTGCTGCTTTTATATTTTCGATATCGTTTGATTAAATAGCGTATGAATTAAGAATTTGAAAAATTAATTGATTTTTAAAAATTTTGAGAAACTTGCATTTACAGACTAATAGCTTCAAATGCTAAGAACAGTATGTGAACAAAGAAAATCGAGAAAGAACAAAAGGTAAAAAAGATTAACCTTGGTTAAGTGTTACAAAAATGATTAATCAAACATTACTCAATAACTCTCCGATCTAACTAAGAAAAACAATTTTTTTTTTTAGAAATTGCACATAATTCATCAACATACTCTCCTTCAAGAGTGATGCATTCATTCCAACGTTCCTCTAACTTTTCGTTGCCCTTTGTATAAAACGATTTGTCTTTGCTCTCAAAATAGGCGTCAGTTTCGGCAATCACTTCTTCATTTGAGCCAAATCTTTTTCCCTGGAGCATCTTTTTCATGTCCGCAAAAAGCCAATAGTCGCTGGGGGCTAAATTTGGAGAGTACGGAGGCCCTTTTTTCTTGTTTCCTGCACCCAATAGATCCAGTAATGCCATGTAATATTTACTATTGATAAGTTTTGCCTTACTCAAGATAGTCGATGAACAATATTCCATGCGTGTCCCAAAATACGGATGCCATAATCTGACCAGCCGACTTTTGAGTTTTAGGCAGCTTTGGATGACTTTCACCGGCTGCTGTCCATTCAGCTGACGATTTTTTTGCTTTAAGCGTATAGTGGTGGATCCACGTTTCATCTATTGTCATATACCGACGTAAGAAATCCTTTTTATGCCGCTTGAACAGTTCCAAACAGCGCTCTGAGTCGTTGACGCGATGTTGTTTCTGGTCCGGTGTGAGCAAACGCCCACTTGGAAAGAAACTTACGCATACCCAAGTTTTCATCTAAAATTGTAAAGAGACTACCTTCTAATATCTTCAAGGTGTCAGCTATCTCATGCCACTTCACTTTGCGGTCTTATAAAACAAATTGGTGGATATTTTTTATGTTTTCTGGAATAATTGCCGATTTTGGGCGACTAGGGCGTTCAGCATCATCGGTACTTGTACGATCGCGTTTGAATTCAGCATACCAGTCAATAATAATTGATTTCCCTAGTGTAGAGTCCCCATAATGCTTATCAAGCCACTGTTTGGCTTGAACAGTAATTTTCCCTATTAAAAAAACAATGTTTGGCCAACACATGAAATTTCTTTCTATCCATCGTCTTAAACGTTCAAAAATTGGGTCATTAAAACTAAAGTCACTTCTGTCGGCCCTCCATGTCACGTGCTTCCATTATTGCCATATCAGAGGCTACGATGTGAGTCTCATTACTTAATTTAGATACCTCGTAGCATTTAAAACATTTCGAACATTATTAAATTTTATAAAACTTAACCAAGTGTTAATTTTTGACATAAAAAAAGATTCCGTACATGTTATTGTCGGCTAGAAGTCATTTATTGGCTTAAATCCTTCAAAGCTTATCAGTCCATACTGCTTCGCGAAAAAGTGTGGATATTGTTTTAGGAACTTTCTTTATGCTTCCATTTGCGTACCTGTGAACGAAAAACGCAATCAAATAGTCGATGTTTTTACAGTTTAACACGCCGCGGGGAAGTATCTAAAGGTGAAGGGATTACGTTGGGAGTTTGTAACCGTGCTTCCCGCTTATTTCCACGGATTATTTTCTACAGTAAGCAGCAATGGGATGCTAATTTAAATAATGCATCTCAAATAAAAACCTATAACAATGTGGGATTAAATGCAATATCTTTATTTTCATTTATTGTAGAAAAATAGGTGCTGTGTTTACAAATTTATAAAAATAGATCATTCATTAACTTAATTAAATTGCCATAAAAATATTTTCTTTGTTGTACTGGGTGGCCACAGAATTTAAAACAGAATTTAATTTGGTGTTCTTTCAAGTCGGCCATTGCTAAATCGCAAACACAAAAGGAACAGTAATGAATAACTGTTCAGTCATTGTCATTATGTCGCTTGACATGTTGTCAAACGAATGTCGTTTAGGTATGTAGACTCACAAAGAAGTACACAACTCCATCTAGCGATGTTTCATCAATCTTTGTGCTCCTTTATACGCATGTTCAAATTTTGGAAATTGTTGGTTTTGACTAGTACTGACTGGTATATGGTTACAACGTGCTTGCGGTGTCTGAAACATTCGGAAATCTGTCCACAACATTCTCTTATTTTCTTAAAAGATCTTAAAATATGAAGGAAGAGATAAGTAGCACTACGTTCAATATAAACTGAATTGTAGATTGTGGAATCCTCTTCTTTCGAAGATGGTACAGGGAATTCAACACGAGAATTTTGTATTAAAATAGTTTCACTACAACAATTTTTCATAATCTTTGCAAAGACGTCATACATTGATAATGCGTTTATTACAATTTCAAGCTAAACCAGAACAAGTTTTCCGAAAGAAACAATTTGCCACGACTATTAGGGAAACGAATTAAAGGTTTCGCTATTTAGCTTAGCGGAAGTTATGCATTTTGACATTCAGCTTGGCATCGAGAAATATTGTAATCGCGGTGACAAGTCTCGACGGGCCCCTTGATGAATGCCCTCGTCTGCAACTCACCGCCGCCGATTTGTTTAATGCATATCTAACCGAGATTAATGTAGCTGAGTCGTGAATCGGGGGTGCATACGGGATAGCATAAAAATGCTCAATATTAAGACCGCCCCATAAATTATAGAATAAAATAATCATTCCGCGAGCCTTTTTTTCGCACCCAAGAAAACTCATTGTTACATTTTTAGGACAATTTGCATAATGTGCGATATATCCAACGATTTCGAAACGTTCGAAAAGTTTGCGGGCGATCTGAGCACTTACGGAGATTAATGTTAAAGCATAAAACCCCGGAAAGGCAGAATGAATTGATATATAGAGATGTGCAAGTAGATTGAGATATATAGCGCACGTGACAATCCATTTCGCGATCGGTCATCATTCATAATCTTGGCATGTCCGTGTCCGGCCGATTCAAAACGCACATCCTCCAATCAATTGGTTGCAACCACTTAAAACGTAAACTTTCCTGCAGGCCCAATCGATTACATCGCAGAATCGCTATACAGAGCCGCATTTACAGTATTTTACTTTTATGTTATTTTTAGGCTTATTTGTGGTTCACAACATCAAACGGGTAAAATATAATAAATCACTCAAATAGAGAAAATGAAAAAACTAAAGTACTGGTTAATACGAAGGCACTTACATGTAACTACTTGAATAGGAGTATAACCCCAAAATGATCTATTAATTCAAGTAATTATTAAGATAAAGAACGTACCTAAGTTGTTAATGTTAATGGACCCACGAAGGTGTCGTAACAGCTGTCGTATAGGCCGGCGGTGCACTGGGTTGACTACTACTGATGACTGTGTGGCCATCCTGTTGAGCAACTGTCGGTTGTTGGTGTTGTTGATTGGCGAAATTAAAATCTAACGTGCCGTCCATGTTGAGCTCGTGTTTTATCAGTTCTTCGACGTTGCAATCGAAACCGCCTTGCAACGATTCGATGTTGAGGTCGTCGATTAAAGTACTATTATTTAGCGCTCCCATTAATTGACCCATCATAGTCGAGGGAGTCCCTTGAGATTGGGGTGTCAGTGGTGGGCTACTGGACGGCGGCCTTTGAATACCCGTTCTACTACTGATCATGTATGGACTACTTAAAGGGTCAGGGGAGGGTTCCGAATGAGGGTAGGAGGGTGACATGCCCGCAGGGGATAAGCTCTGTAACAAGATAAAAAATTGTGCTTATTCAAATCGATGAGTTCAATATTAGATTACACGCATTTATTTATTTTGATCGACAATAAAAAATGTCTATAATCTTTTAATAAGCAAATCATTAAGCCGTCATTTCAGCGAAACGGCATATTACCTCAACTTTACATTGCACTTGCATACAGGCGCACGATTGTATGCGGTGGATGGGACACTGCGTCAGTCCGTAAGGCGATGTCCCATGCAGTGCTCTGCCTGGGTATTGTTCATAAGGTGCCGAATAGGGAGGTGGAGGTTGTTGAGGTGTTTGGCCATTTATATACCTGAAATAAAAGACACAATAAAAACAGAAAAGAAATGATAGCCAAATCCAGTCACCAAAATAACAGCTGCAAAAAACATGGAAAATGATGACAGGTACAGTGATTAAAGAGGTGTTAGTAAGAAACTTCTTTTACACAAATATCACAAATAATGGGCAAAAATGGAAAGGGGCCAAAACATTCACTCATTGTAATTGAATCGATTTATCCATGCGCTTTATAACAGGCAATATAAGAATCACTTTAGACAGAGAACATGTGTTAACAGGGAAATACGGCTGTTTTTTGAAGAATTTTCAATTCAATTTAACCAAAATAAACGTCAAGGCGGGATTCTTGGGTAAGTACTCAGTAGTGGCCAATAATTCCTTAGGGGTGACTTCCATCGGTATTGTCGGATTCTCCTCAAAAACATAATATTTCGGTTATCTTTTGATTGATGGTAAGCATTTTTTGGCAGATAGCTTTAATCTATGTGCTGAGTATATTAACTGAAGACACTGTCTTTTTTAATCAATGCCCCAGAAAAAGTCGGCTAGGCCATGAACTTAGAGGTAGCTTAAACGTAAGACAAAAAGTCTTGTGAATGAGCCGCGGGGAGTTTTGCATCGTGCACTATATCTGCATCCTCCTGGGTCTGGAGGGGTAATTAGGTTTATTCGTCCTTTTTGAACTTCTGGTTTAAAGTAACTTTAAAACGTGTGAATGTAACGTCAAGGCTATTAAAAAAAACCAGTATAGACCAAAAACCGACAATGGGATTTTCAGGAAGACTAACATCTGTTCTGTTTATTGGCAGTTCCGTTCAAATCAAAATTAGTTTCGTCACTAATTTACAGTTTTATATTATTATCTCCTTCACTGATGACTTGCACGGACACTGCAAAATCCCCACTGCTTGTAATCCCTCTTAATATTTCTGTTGAACCACATTGTTGATCCGCATTGATATACAATCTCAACTAATTTGGGTGTTTTCGATCACTTCATTCAAGGTTTATCAAAGGATCCATGCAGTACTCATGCTGATGACTTCATAATGTTCCTGGTTGTTTTAAATTAAACAGTAGGTAACTCTAATATTTCGAAATTCTTGAATTGGTCCTAGGCCGCGATTAAAATATGAAGCGATTTCAGGCCACTGAAAGAAATTGGCATCCACGAAAGTAGTCGCAAAAATAAGGGAAATATGTAATGAAAACTCATCCAAGACTGATAATAAGTTTTACCAAGATCATTAGAACAAAGGCCTAAAACTTAGTCGTAGGTGTAGTGTGGCTTCGTAAGTACGAACGAACGAGTTTCATCAGAGTCATAGCAAATATTTATAGAAACATCGTGGAATTTTTAATATATCTCGTTGTATTTATCATTAATAGAGTTTAATAATTACTTCATTACAGTATCAATCAGCCAAAAGGGGAAGGATTTAGAAATGTGATATTTTCCTCTCCTTTTGTTTCAGCAGTTTCTCTTTAAGTATACACTCGATTTCTGCTATAATCTATTAAGCATACAATGAACTATTAATATATTTCAGTGTATGGCCAAGAAGGCAGTTTACTGCCATACATCAGATTGATTTCGATGTTTCTCAAAAGGATCAGACAGTTTATCGAGGAAGGTCCGAAGAAAAATATGTGGCAGGTTGGAAATCCAATTCTCGGATGCCCCCATATTAATGGCTGAGATGTAAAAGAGAGGACAAAGTGTACAGATAGACAGTGAGTACTACAAGAATTGAGTGGGGACAAATGGACGACTAAAGTGTCAACTTGTACTCAAATCATCCTATTTGTATTTTTTGAACACCCTAATTTATTTAGTGGGGACGGACTACAACAATAGAAGGCAATGACTTATTAATAGAGGAATACCTATGATGAACTCTATACAAAATTGTTTGGCGTTTTTTAGAATATGAAAAGTGCTCTTTACTGTAAATTGTCACAGGAGGCATCACTGTGCCATGTTTTATAAGGTACCGCAAAACTGCAGTAACTTTGTGACAAGAAACGATTTTATTTATTTGTGGATCGCGCACTGCAACTTTTCAACATGAATGGTGTCTAACACCGATAAATGTCAGTTTTGCATATACAAGACGTAGTGACCGCTCGGTGAACTAGTTGCTGCTCTATCAAGCAAACCAGGCTTATATTGTTGTGTAAGTCGACGTTTTGTGCTTGGTTGTATTTCGCCAAAAACTTCCCTTGTAGAGTCGAATACAGCTGAGGTCGATATTATACAGGTGATTATTCTTGAACATAATTATTTTAAGTACAACATATTTTAAAATCGTGTTATTGGTGCGGTCCTTGTGTGAGTTATATTTAATAATGTAAAATTTGAAAGGTTGACGGAGTCACTGTGATGGTGTTCTGTTCTCACAAAATTACCGACACGTCTTCTGCGTTTTCTCTTCAGGATTTAGACCCAGATTTAGATTTAGATGAAATCTTAGGCGAAGATTTTGATGAAGTTGAATCTTGCACTCCTATCAGAACTCCATTCTCTCCGTCTTTCGAGACAGAATACTATCAAGGGTACCATACTGTTGTAAATTTTGAGGGAGATCTTTATTCGAAAAAGAGTACACCAAAAACACCAAATAGAGTGGTTGTCAGAACGATGGAAAAAGTTTGTATTTAAAAGACCAAGTTTTCTTCCACAAATTTAGAATAAAAAAAATTTTGTATGTGAAACTTTTGCTTCATTTGATGATGAATGAAACCTACCACATGTGGTAACCTGTAAGTCATAAAGATGAAAGAAATCTAGATTATTAGAAAGACGTTTCTCTATGTACTTATTACATTTATATAAAACTTCACTTTAATTCTTCTGTTTTGGTAAAATATCATTGTCAATTTAAAATCACTTTGTGTAATCGTGTTTAAACTTTTTTCACCATTACGTAGGGAATTCGGGAAAGGCTCTACCAATAGTGATGACGAAATAGCATGATAGTTGAAAATGAAATGTAATAATATTCTGATTTTATCCTCAGCTTGGAGAATTGAAGCGCACGTTAGTAAAACAGCAAACATTTAATGGACAAATACATTGTGAAAGCAATGGATGGATGGGGTAAAGTGAAAAAGATGGGCTCGATTTAAGCAGAAAACTGGAACCATTAACGACATTCTCACCCCATATAGTCTGTCTGGAGTTTCATCCCTTGTTCTAAGTTGCCAGCCAGTTGGTCTGGGGAATAATTACTAGGCATTTCTGGGCTATAGTTAGTAGTGGTATTATTAAAATGGCTCGGAGAACTCCAGTCAGGTTCTACACCAATCACCGCTGGTATTGGAGACAGCCTTCCGCACGAGGAAGTGTTGGAAGACGCTCTTGGTCTGAAGTCTGGACTAAGTTGGAAACCACCTCCACTGAAGAAAATATCAATAATTAGGAGACTCGTAGCACTAGAGGCTTCCATACGTAAAATGTATTTAGTGAATGCCTTTGTGGAGCATTAAAAAATTTTTTATGACAATTTTATCATTTGAGTTTTCGATAAAATGTACACCTGTGAAGTTCTTTCACATTGCCTTTCAATATGCTCCCAATAGGCAATCTTAATATATCGTTGGCATTCAAGAAGAACGATACATTATTTTGATATTTTCTTCGATGAATCATCCTAATTATCGATGGTTGCATGTGCTGATACAAGCATTAATGCCTTAATTTGTCAAATGTCGTAGCTCAAGGATACCTATCATTAGCCTTGCGAGTTCAATTTACCTAAACTACAAAGCTAACCAGTTCTATCATGGTATTTAAACATGGTAATTAAACAAAGTCAAAATGATACTTCAAAAACTGACCTATGTATTGGCGACTCTGGAAAAATATCTAAACCTTCTGAAACAGAGGAACTAGGACTAGGCGTTGTATCAGGTAAGGCTCCGTTTCTCATAAGTTCCACCTTTTTCTTCACTCTTCCTCTTCTTTTTTCAAACCTACTCGTTTCCATGGAAGCAGCTCTTCTTCGAACAGATTTGCCAGGTTTTGCATCTGGATTAATCATCCACCAAGATGATTTTCCGGTGCCCTCATTTTGTACCCTCATAAATCGATTGTGAAGTGACAGGTTGTGCCTTATTGAGTTCTGAAACAAAATAAAAGAATGATTAAATCGAGATCAAATCTTAAATATTCAATATTAGATATTTCGATACACAGATATTAAAGTTTATTTTTGCTTGATATCTAATATTTGGATCAAACTTTGTCGCCTTTTTATTGGGAAACGTAAAGCGATATTGAACTTTTAATCACTTTATGAAATTTTTAATTCTTCGGTGTAAAACCATATCGACTTCGTGAATTCTTAGCACTGCTATAAAAGTGCTTATAAAACTTTGATTGCAGCTTCCGCTATTTTCATTTAATACATGCTTCATTTTTCTTGCTATCACCATCTTTATTGTACACCGAATATAAGAGTTGATGCAAAAATGGAGATACTGGCGCCGGGAATACTTAACTAATCAATTCTTGCATAAAAATTTAAAAACTGGAATGTAACAATAAATTTCAAATATAAACTGTAACTTCTCTATAGAAATATAGAAAATAGAAACACATTACAATTACATATTAGAAAGCATGAAAAAGAAAATAACAATTTGTTAAAATTAGCCATTTGGCACCCGAATACTCGCAGCTGTGAGATTTATAGGCAATTTTATAACAGATTTATATCCCATCAACAGGTTTTCATCAATAGACTGCTAAAATAACAGGAAACGAGTTAAAGACTGTCAAGATTTCAATTTTAACCATATGATTTCTATTTTTACTTAAAAATTTCATAAATTGAAGAAAACAACGAAAATTTGAAATTTTTGACTATAAATTCGAAATTTCCAGAAGAAAGTTAACATTCGAAAGTAAATTCAAAATTTCTACTTTAAGAAAATTCGACCATACTTCCACATTTTGGCTTTTTTCCTTCGAGTTTTAGTCCAAATAAAACTAGAATCATTTTCTTGAAATTATAAGTCCAATTTGAAACTTCAATGATAATTTCGAGTTTACATTCGGAATTTCTAAAAAAAAAATCTTAAAATTGCAGGTTTTCACACTTATCTGAAATGGCAAATATATTTAGATTAGAACTAACATCTCGAGTTTTTTTTTCCGAAATGTGTAGCTTTTTTCGGTAACATAAACTTCTTTCACGAAACAATTTTGTTGTTTGAAAAACCAGATTTTAGTCTAGTATTCTGGTAAGTAACATTTTTATTATTAATAACTATGTAAAAAAAAAGTTAATCAAGTTGCACGAAAAAAACTCCTTATGTGAAAATTTTATGCGATTTACGGTTGCAAAATTATAGTCGACAAACTATTAGCCTTCCTTTTTTTAAAGAATAGCAGCCCAAAAAAATGCAATAGGATTGTTACCTACCCAAAATATTGTATAACATTACCATTTGACTATTATTTTGTGACAATTTGTGACAAAAATATGAGAAGGTATTATTCTTTACCATCAAAGTATTTACAACTTTATTATTTTATGTATTATCAAACTTGCTCTAGTGTGTTTTTTAATCGTTTTTGGTTTCAGGGGCAAGATTGGGATATCAATTTTTGAAGATAAACAAGGAGCAGTCCGTTCCATCAAAATGATGTATTTTGCATCACTGTCTCAATTGAAATCACGTTCTAAAGATATTTTTAGTACGACCAGCTAAAAAGTTAATATCAATGTGTCCCTTACGGTGAAAGCCTTGAAGATTCCTTTATAGATCGAAAGCATATGTGGAACTCAAATCTACCTCTGCAGAACCCCACAAGATTATAAATATCAGATCAAAGCCATATAATAGCGAATAAAAAAAATGCCTATTGTTACAGCCAGAAAACTTTTATCATTTTTGTTAATTTTAAAGGAATGCGAAAAACCAATTCACAGAAAATTAAAGCACCAGCTTTGATCGAGAAACCACATCGAATCCAGCTTCTACAGTAAAAATTTCTGACATTCTAATAATCAATAGAAAATACTGAAAATAAAATAATTATACTTGGTTATGTTATAATCGTTGAAACTACCAAAATTAGAGGCAGAAAATGTTTTCTGCGGCTTTGTGAAAAACAATTTTAAACAGAAATTCCATTTTACTCTCTATTCTGTAAACTGCCATAGACCTTTGGTGGCTTCCTTCATGGAAGAAGTAATTCTGATTGTCAAGTCCCATCTTATGATGATTGTTGTTTTCTTCTTTTTCTTGGTACCCTAGTAACAACCTTAAGATTACCAGAAAAAATTGATAGATCGTTATAAGGCAAATTTGGTACAGTGGTATCAGATGTGGTACCAGTCGTGGAAATTACATATTTTGATTAGTTCAGCAACTGAATTTGTCGCCTAACATTTTCTGATAGTCCAGCGTTAGTCAATAACATTATTCAATGTGTATCGGGTAAATCAGGCAAAAAAATAAAATAAAAAAATATTAAACAACAATTAATAGGATCTGAGTTTGTCATAAAATTTATTTTTTAGTAAAACTATAATTTAATCGTAGCATTTATGTTGTTTTATAAGTGGACTAGGAATGGATTTTTTTACTGTAGCGTATTAAACTTGTTTCCTTAATAAGATGGTACAATTCCTTAGCTGGGGGTTTAGTATTGACAAACATTCTAGTTATTAAGACAGTTCAGATTTTTCTAAGTTTTAAAATATGTTATTTTAATTTTTTAAAGACAGGAACATCTTTTTAATATTCTGTAAGGAATAGAACTTAAACAAAACCAACAGTTTAAAATGTAATAATATTTTTCCAAATACAATTCTGTTGCAATGATAAATTTGTTGTTCATTAAACAGGATTTTTAGAATACATTTTTAAATTAATTACCATAACACTGTCAGATCTGAAAATGGAATACGATTATGTGTCAACTTTAGTTAGTCTCGACGGCGCCCTCTATGTCGTTGAGGTCCAGGTAAATCCCCACATATGATTATGTAAATGTGAAGATTCGCGACGCGGTGCTTAATATTCAGATTTCAGGCAGTAAAACTCCGAGAAGGGATGCCGAAATTAAATCAGCAACTTTCAAACTGATACCAATCACTGTTTAAAGTTGCACTTTTATGCGACCATAACTCACTTGCTTTGAATATGACATTTAAATGTCCTGAGGCGCCGGAATCTGAAACTATTCGATATTTCTCCATAATATGGATGATAATATCCCATCAAACTAAGCGTATGTATATTCAATTACTTTTTAGTTGAAACTGCCTTAATTTCTTGAATAGAGTAATATAAAAGTCTAATACGTGTGGTAATTTCTCCACGCGAACTCGAAAGACAAAGGGCGCGAGATCAGCGGTCAGCGGTCAGACCTTATCCATTATCTGCTTAGCCTCCGATATGTGAGATATTGGCCCCCAGTCTCCGATAGCACTTAAGCATGACGCTGCCGCCAGTGAGAGAACTTTATTCGAGCCGTTACGGCCCTTTTTTATGGCCTTCACGATTTGAATCTTTCGAGATTTTCGATTGGGCGTCGTTTCCGAGGATTTCGCTAGGCGCCGATCTTCCTGGCTCCCGTATATCACCTCTCTGGATGCTTGAGGTGAACTGTCTCGTTAGCCACCGCGTCATCGCATAAATCACCGGAGGATAGAATGAGGTCCTAATGGCCTCAGGTGAGCCCATCAAGGGTGTTTCGCTATTCATAATTCAGACATTACGTTCTTAATAGCCCCAATTCGGATTTTGGAGAATGGAGTATTATGTAAAAATGTTAATCTGCTGAATTCAAAATTTTAGACTTTCTTTTTTACATTTACTATAGTGTTTAATACTGTAATGTATAAAACCCTGCAAATTATTGGAACTAGATATCATATTAAATCATGAATCGGCCTTTGCTTTGGTCTCATTCGAATTCCACCGATTTTTCCTGTATATTTTATAGTGTTTCTCTATAATCAGGTCAAATTGGAAAAAATCAAGGGGAACTTATACACGCAGTATAAATAGTTAATAGAATAATAGTCCCTATTTTCTGTCATCATGGGAAACAATTTAAGAGTAATTGTTGGTTTGAGAATTATTAAAAAGATCAGCAGGTAATTGCTGATAACTGCCTACCTTGGTTTATTTTGTATTACATCTAAACAGAAGAATCGAACTGCCGTTTGTTTATATTCATCTAATATCCACGAGATACGGGACGGGATTTATCGAATTAATAAACCCACTATCAAACTGAATAAAACCAATAAGTGAACTTTAAGAACAGTTTTCACTAAAGGCGATATCATGCAGTAAGTAAGTTTTAAACAAAAACTACAAAAAATACTATTAGATTTATGATGGCACCTCTGAAACAAAAATAACCCATTTCTTTCTAACAAATACAATTTAAAAAAATTATAGGTGAATTTTCAAAATAAAAGGGTTGTGGGAAGGATGTTTTCAAATTTAAACGATCACAAATAATATCTACAGAATGTCCGCAACACCGACAACGCCCAACAGTAAATTCAGGACAATAAATAAATACGATGTACGGAAAAAAGTTTATTTGAAAGTTTTTAGTTTTTGAATTGTAAGATGTCAAAGTTGTTTAATTATAATAATTCCATAACTCTTTACCGATGGTGTTAAAATTTGAAACATAAATTTAGGCGCTTAAAGCTTATCATTTCCATTTCCGAGAATCTTAGTGAAAGCGATATACTGGTAGTTTCCTCCGTCCACCTACCTGCTTTACCCATCAGAACTTTTACCATGGTCCTATTTTGGTTAAACGAGTAGCGCCAAATAAAAGGCCAATTTATTACAAATAAATTTTATTTCTTGTAAAAATTACCTACAAGTAGCTATTTTTGAGAAAAATGGCTTCTTGGTGTCCATTTGTTGGTGTTTGTAAGATACGTTCCACAGATTTAAACTTTTGTATTTACTGGACGATGGAAACAAACTGTTGTTAACTATTATCATGCTATCAAGTAATGTCAATATGGTTGATTACTATGACGGAAGGCACATTGTTTCATTTTAATATCAAAAAAATGTAAATTTATTCTTATTAGAGAACATGATTTTTTAACCAACATACCACACTAAAGTAAAGGAATTAAGTCTTAATATAGCTAAAGTTAACCAAAAAATGTTTGTAGTATGCCAAAACAATTAAATGTATTTAAAACTAATATATGCAAAACGAATAGAATATCTGCTTAAAATACAATAAGTCGAATAATTTTTTTATTAAAAAATCACCAATTATTGAAACCCAAACGTTAACTTTAAATTGACAACGAAAACGAAATTATGATACAGTTCGTTTTCATGGTTTACTGAATGAAATATTTTAATTCAGCTATATCCACTACAGAAATAGACCCAAACCGACTCACAAATAATCATTTTTCTCACAAATTGTTATCTCTAGACGATTTTATCGGGAAACAAAATTTATTTGGAATAAAATTGCCTTCTTTAGCCCTGCCAGTTTTACAAAAATACGACCATGGAAAAAGTTCTGATCAGTAAAATAGGCAGATGGTCGGAGAAAACTGCCACCCCGTGTATCACTTGTACTAAGATTGTGGGAAATGATAAGCCGGACATGATCCGTAAAGGGGTTATGGAGTTATAATTGAAATTATTTAACTTTAACAGCTTGTAACTCGGAAACTAAAAAATTTTGTTATTAAACTTTTTGTCGTAAGTCGTATTAATTTATCCTCCTGAATCTACTGTCAAGCGTTGTCGGTGAAATTTACGGACCCCTGTATCATATATTAAGGGATGAGGTTTTGATAAAGAAATTAAGGGAAATTTGGGTTGCAACAACCAGTATCTTTAAATCAAAATGATAGAACAATTATTTTACAAATTTTATTTAAATAACATTGTTTAATTAAACAAAGTTCAAAAACTGGCAAACATATAACTCTACATATGAAAGCTACTGATCCTCTGTTTTGATTAATTAAAACCAAATATGAGTTGAAATAAGGATTAAGTTATAAAAGTGAGTTATTGTAAATTACTGATTACACTATTTTAATAATAATAAATAAAATACCATATAATATAATACATATTACTCACTCTTGAACAAAATAAATGAAATCTATTTCAGTAAACCTACTTTCTCAATGTACATATTTTAACAGTGTATTCTTTGGGCCAAAATAATATGTGTCTAAAGTGCATCTTCTTTGAACTATGGACATCGAAATTTGCACAAGAAAAATCGATTATGTCAAATTGTAACTGCAGTTATCGATAAAACCATCTAAAAAATTGCAAACCCCTGTTCTACTAGCCACTCTATTAATTTTTTGCTTCAAAGATACCGTGAAGTAGCGGGTTTAGACGTTTCTTGGCCAAATTTTGCCTTTTTACTGGGATACTTCAAATTCCAATTCGATCATCCAGAACGCCGTGAAAAAACCTAAAATTTTTATCTTTTGCATTTTTTTTTGATACAACTAACCGTGGTCAACTAAAGAGGAATATTATTAAAATAATCATCATCATCAATTTAACTAAATTTATGGGACATTTTACTTTTTTTAATAAACTATATTGATTATTTTATAACAAATATTGGAAATGCCACCCCCCCCCTCTACAATATGTTCCACCATTCTTCTACACATATGGTGTCAAAAATATGCTCGTATAGTATCTATGTTGAATTTTGAATCATTCTGTATATTAGTGGGAATGTACAGAACGGATTTTTACTACTAAAATTATGTTATGGCTAGCCTCATCAACTAAACTATATCTACACTTGTATTCGTTTAAATCATATATAGACTCTTTTATTAAAAAGAGTCTTTAATTTTGAACCACGTATGCGGAAGGCCTAATAAAGGCAAAAAAAAAGTCTAAAAAAAAATCTCTCTTAGACCTAAAAGATGGACAAATCAACCCATAACTTCCGATAACAGGAGGCTCCTGGTTTGCAATAATTTCTATAATAAGGAGCAAAGCATTTCGAGCATTCAAGCGAAACAGGGTTGTCCCATCAACACCATAAGATTGACATTAAAGATGTTTTCATTCAGGTCATTTAAAAAAAAATCAAATTGTAGATCGTTCGCCTTCAATTTTGCAAGTTGGATAAATTTGTTTATATATGTACAGTCTGCAATTTACTTTATTTAACAGCATTTAAGGGTAGTTGTACAGAAACCATCTATTGTCAGATTGATTATTCGCCAGAAATTACTATCTGCAGTGTTTGATAAAGATTGCTTAATCATCTATTTGGTTCAATGATTCGCATATTTCATTTGGTGATCAGTTCCAAGAAAGCTATCGCCATTATAGTGATTCAGTGTTTGAAATCTCGATATCCCATGTACTATCTCTAGCAGAAAAAATGGATACTTTTTTTATAGGGATCATAGGGTCTACTGTGATAATTATTTTTACGATAGTGCTCACTCTTTAGAAGATAATTGCGAGAAACTGATTTTTGTGGCCTCTAAGACCCTGAGTAATGAATAGCACTTCTAGTACAAAGAAAAAGAGTGAAAAGGCAGACCAAATTTTCCCCAAAGAAATCATCTATACCAAAATAACTTCATCCATTCCAAAGTTCTTTGTTTCCAATGAGACAGCAAAACAGACTGATATTTAAAATATAGATAATAATAGAGTTACTTATTTTTAAATCGTCAATTTTATCCATATGTATGGGGTGTTTTGAAATCCAAACCTTCATTCCGCTAAAATATCAAAACAGAATGTATAAAAATATAGTTAGATTTAATTGAAGAAGAAAAATACAAAACATGTTGGCGCTCGTTGCAATCCACCATCAAGCACAGTGGAGGCTACGTTTGAAGTAAGCGTTACTGTAGGCATATTGTGCCTTGGTACTTCGGTTCTGACAAATTGATATGGCCTGCAAAATCCCCGAACCTCAGTTCTATCGCTAAAGTGCGGCAAAAATTATAAGAGTAATTAAATACTTATAAAATACACGTTTTATCCAAATCCGTCTATCCGTGATAGTTTTAGAAATCTCTGTCATTGCTAAGGTTCCTGTGGGATGATCATAAACAAAAATGTTACCTCATAGAAATCGACATTCCTGATATTGTTCCCAAACTAGCAGACTGAACGTCAAATCAACTGAATTGCCAACAGTACGGTGCAAACTGACCGCACAGTAAACATATGAAATTGGAGAAGATCTTAAGAAAGAACAGAAATTCCTGTATAATCGCTTCAGGCTATTTTTAGTAGGATGAATTAAAAGGAAAAAATTTTTTACGAAATTCATTAGCTGCAACACATTCTACAGTTTTCCCTAGATATGTTGCGGAAAACTTAATAATGTTAAGAAGTCATAAAAGAAAATTGATTTGTCAGTATAGCTAAAAATATTTTACCAGGTTTCTTCCCTTTATTCTTGAATTGCCACCAAAAGCAATATGTTATTCAACTTAACGTAAAAATTGATTCATCACTTTTATCGAGTACAGTTAAGAGGAGAATGGATGGTGGATTAAAGAGGCCACAAAAAAGTTGTAAGTAGTAAGGAAACCCAATTTGTTGCGAAAACGGCAAAGTAGGTTCTTAGAATCTATATAATTAATTACAGAACTCCCCTTAGGGTTTTTAAATTAAAATCATACGAAAAATATAATAGAAGGGCTGGCGTTGTCAAGGGTAACATTCATCAGAAATTCGCCCGCACTGGCATGTAATTAATGTAATAGTACGTAAGTAGCTGAAATTGTAAGAATCCGAATAGATTAATGAATAATTTATTAAGGCTTTTGACGTTACAATACAAGAAGAAGAAGCAGCGGCGAATGTATGAGGGGGTGATTAATTTCCAGCGCGTATGTCGGGATTAAAAGATCAAGTAAAGCAGTCAGGGGCAGGCGCCTCGACTTTGCAGGCGTCGCCAAGGCGTCTAAGCGCCCACCCCTTCGCACCTCCCGACATATAACCCACCAAACTCGCACCTTCCACCGGGCGCCAACTGTCAACTATTCACCGAACTCTGCATTATCAATTTCGGTTACGTGTGACAACGGAAAATGTATTATTCCATCCCTGTCCTAGAAATTGCGGAATGCAACAAATCAACTGCGAATACCAACATTCGACTGCAAAAACTTATCGAAAATCGACTTAAACAGTAGAGCAATAATTCAAAATGTGCTGGGGAGAAAAGGAGGTCCAAGATTTGCTCGAGTCTTGAACTGGAAAAGAAAACCAAGATCAACCTACAAATGGAACAGTTTGGCATTTATGGAGCACATTTAGTAATATATAACCAAATAATATTATCAATGTTACAAATATACGTACATATGTATGTCTTTGGTGAATCCGACATATGCAACAACTCTTAGAACAAAGCAAGCTTCTTTCTTCGAAGCATTTGTAATGATATTTTCAATGTATAAATAATTTTATTCTTTTATTTATTTTTATTTATTTACTAGAAAAATATTGCTACAATGGATTCAAAACAGAAATATTGCAATAATGTGCGCTTATAGGAAACCCGCTTAATATTAGGTAATGCTTATGCATTTAACGAATCAATCTGTAAAATTAGGACTAGAATATACTAATAGTGTGCGTTAACTTTTTTCTTAAATAAAGGATCCCTTTATAATGAACTCCCTATAGAGAACCTAAACTTTTTATTTTTATTTTTTCCTTTTTAAAATGTTAATATTAATATTAAAGTTTTGACTTGCAGCTTAACATTTCGATTTTGAACATTTTGAACATTTCAATTTTAAAGTCATAATCAGAATAATGGTCGACGTTGCGAAAAAAGTAAAATTTGGGAAAAAGCTGTAATTTACTGGACATATATTTCTAGAAATTAATGCTTTGAAGTGGAAAAAAATTTCTAAATTCATAAGAAAGTTCCCCTAAATTTCGGGTTTTACCGTCAGAAATCCAAAACTGATGTCGATAATTTTCTTTTAAATCGAAATTTCCCGAATAAAGGTTAAGCTTCCAGATTAAGTTATTTCCTATATTTTGATAGAGGAATTTAAAAAATCAACATTGGAATTTCGATATTCTTTCAACATTTCAAGTTCAATTTTAAAATTTTAACTTTAAACTAAAAATGTCAACTTATTCCCAAAAATTCGAATTCATAATCGAAAATCTGGAAGAAATCTGAAGAATCCAAACATTTTCTTAATTTTCGGTCGTAAAGTCAACATTTTGCAATTTAAGTCGAAAGTTCTAGAGAGTGCAAATTTCGAAAAAAAAATTCTGATCTTCGTACCCTTGTGTCTGTAAAACGCCTCTGTAGAAATTTTTACTTGCTTTTTTGCACAGTTATTGACAAAAATTTAGAAATTCCTGTAGTACGAAGAATGAACCAATATATAAAACCATCCTGGAAATAATGAAGGCGTTAAGAATAGCCTCGCATGCGGGCCATCGAGCACTCTCGTTGAAGGAGTGATTTTTTATAATTATGGCTATAAACAAGTTATAGACGTACAGCGTATACCAACTCAATAATTGAAATCAATAGCATATTGTCATCTAATATTCCATTGTCGTAAGTCGTAAACATAATTTTTTTACCTCACTGTACGCTTTGGCATCCTCTAATTTTTCTGGAATTTTCACATTATTCGTTCTAACATCTTTGCGAATATTCCTTTTCATTTTTGGATTATTAACTCACCTTGAATTAAAAAAAATAAATAAAAGAAAATTTTTAAAATAATCTTTGTGAATAGTGGTATGTAAAAAATCCTCTTATTTACTTTGTTACGAACTTTTCTAAAATTTTGAAAAACTATGAAAATAAATGTTAACAGAAGAAACACGCATTATTTAATCATACCATGTTCCATATTTATTGTAACCACAACGTTATCACAAAAAACTTAAGTGGAAGTACATTTAAAATGACATATTAAACTATAAAATTAACTACATTTTTGAACTTGTTAAGCCTGCCTTAGGGATTTACACTGAATATTGTCGTTTGAATGAACACTTTAACAGATTTGACACCATAAATGATTTTGGTTGCAGAGTATTTCGACTCAGAAAGAAATTTTAGACTTCTACATTGCCGTTACATTGACATCAACACTAAAAAAATGGGGAGGTATGGGATTGCCGACCGAAGTGAAAACTTAAAACTACGGTATAACAAATTTTAAGATATTTCAAAAAAATATGTTTTCAATGTACTAATTTTTCTTATAAGCTAGATGTCTGATTATTCGGATGCCGGATTATTCGAATGTCGGATTATCCGAATGTCGGGTTATCCGAATGCCAGATGTCGTATTAGTCACATGTCGGACTGTCCGGATGTCGGATATGCGGATGTCGGACTATGCGGATGTCGGATTATCCGAAGATTGAATTATCCGGGTGTTGGAAAGGTTTTAAGAAGTGTTATTAAAAGTGGCGCAGTGGTAGAGCAATTGACTAGTAGTTCAAAGTGCGGTTTCTTGGTAACGCGAAACTAGGTGTTTGTCCCCTATCTTTGGTCCTCTAGCGCGCGTAACGAAATTTTCACTTCAATAACTTTTATTACTTATTATATTTTCTAGGGAAAGCAAATCTTCCTTTGAGAAGTAAACAATTGACGTATAAATACAAGTTTCACTCTGACGACATGAAGGTAAAAAAGATATGTATCAATATCTAATAGCTGAACTGAATGTTGCCAACTTGGCAACTCCTTTTACTGTAAGATCCAATTAAATTGTCAGGAATAAAAGAAAAAGAGACGTTTATTTTAAACATAAGTAATTAATGAAATCCGTAAAAAGCAATTAAATACCGCCACCAAAACAGCAAAAGCCAATAAAAGCAAACTAAATCAGAAATCAAATTAAAACCATTGGCCCAACTACGCTGGAATCAACCTTGAAAGGCTTGCACAGTATTAGAAAAATATACTGAAAATAAAATTGTCATAAATCAGAAATAGCCCAATAAAAATGGAACTATGGTCACTCAAACGCCTGGTTTTCAGCGTGTGGAAATAATTTTGAAGAGAAATAAAGATGTGTACTAGATCGAATGCTTAAAAGAGCAGCATTGTACTGGTGTTAAACACAATACAAGAATGATACGTAAAGAATGTTCAATATTGGTTAAAATTAGATTTACTCTTTTTGAAAAAAAAATATTGAGAAACATTTTAACTGAATCTCTAAATAAAATTCAATTTGGACAATTAAAACCTATATTTTTTTTTAAAGTGGAGAAACGATGGTGGCCGATATTTTTTCGCGAATAATGAATGACTTGCTTCATTCTTTTTAAAAGTGCACATATTAAAAGGAAGTGAGGTATATGGTAGATACAGTGACGCCACCAAGATCTCGTAAATAGGGAGCTTAATGTGTCACAACATTTTTAAAGTGGGTACATTAGTTTAAAGAAAAAGCTACTCAAACAATTTTTATTTGTTAGAGAATTCATAAGCAACATATGTAACGTAGGTAAATATTTTATGCTTATGAATTCTCTAATAAACTCTGTTTGAAAAATATGAGAGCCAACTTCCTTACTTCCAAGTAAATTTAGTCAGATAGTTACAATTTGCGAAATGGAACACTCTGTATATCTTATGTTTTTTGTGAAAGATAATGAAATTTAAAATAAAAGTAGTTATAAATATTTTGCTCAGACAAATAATAACGGAGCTATGAGGACGTAAAAAGTCAATAGTTTAATGTACTCTGACTATGCGCTTCATACTTGAGAGTTCTGGATCTAAAATGACGTAATAGCTTTGTTATTCTGTCATGCTAGACAAGTACAGGATAAGCGAAACTCGAGGTCTAAACTCTATTATAAGAAAAGGAAAAATGATATAGAAAATCTTCTTAAATGGAATTGAGCAAAGTTCATTTAAACTAAATTTCCATATTTTTCTATATTTGGAAACTAGCATAATTAAAAGGAGCTAATTTTTCTAAACAAAAATTGTAAAGAAAAACAATGGCATTTTTTTCGGTTAAAAAATATTAAGCAAAGTTGTAAGGAAAAACCATTACTAAACATCCGCAACCATTAAGTTTTAATCAAACAGTTTTTTGAAACAAATCTTGTAAACATTTTTGGACTTGGAATAACGTGTTCCGGATATCCCAGAGAGTATAACTGAACGACTATTCTAGGCTCCTTTTGAGATTCCCCATAAACTAATAAATTATATACCGTTTGCGTAAAGATTTTTCAAAGTCAAATAGTAATAAAACAATACTTTTTCAGCCGTTAGTTCACCTATTGACAGATGTCACTTTGCTCTGATTTTTTACTTATTGCGTTTCCAAAAGCTGTTTGTTTAAATCATGGTGATTACGAATTTTTTATAATACTTCTTTTACAATTAATTTGGTTATAACTTTTTAAACGAAAAAGATAAACATGTTTTTCTAAAAAATTTGTTTAGAAAAACTAAATCTTCCTAAATATGCAAAAATTCAGTGATGTAATTACTGCAGTTTTCAAATATGAAAAATAAGTAATTTAGTTTAAAATGGATCTTATTCAATCCAATTTAAGAATCTCTTTCAGATTTTTATATCGCTTTTCCTTTTTAAAATAGAGATGAGGCATGGAATTTCGCTTACCCTATACAACTAAAACCAACGGTAAGACAAGTACTTGCGTTGGAGGAACAATTACGTAAACCAAGTAGCGTCCTTGGGAGAAGGCCAATCGACTCCTAGGTACACGTAGATTGTTGTCTTGAGGGACGATTTAAAGATTATTCGACAAGGCGCCATTTTGTTTACGTAATTGTTCCTTCAGCACAACTACTTGTCTGATATTTAATTACCAGATGGTTTTAGTTGCACAACTGCCTGTGTGGCAGTTGATTTTAATTCTAAAACTACTTGTCTGACAGTTGGTTTAGTTGTACAATTATATTTGTCCAGCGAGACCGATTAATAAAGATATTACGTTACTTTCGGCACAGAACTCTCATGATATATCTTCTTGCGTATTCAGCATATATCAGAGTGCATTAAACGGTTGACATTTGTTTCCATTAGTCTACTCAGCGAATTTCTCATTAATTTTTAATGTCCTATGATATACGTTTACGTCCTTATATCTCCGTTATTATTCATATTAGCAAAAAATTTATAATAACGATGTTTGTTCTAAATTCCATTTTATTTCATAAAAATACAAAATACAGAGGTATTCCATTTAAAAAGTGTTACTTTGTGATAAAATCACAAATTAATTTTTTTAGGTACCGCCATAATAATCAGCGTTAACAAATACACAAATTTAATAATTTAAACAAAGTTGGGTTCTTAATAAGACGAAAGTTAGCAATAGTGCCGAGTTCTTTCTAAGCACTCTGTAAAATAGAATGCATGTTTCTTATAAGCTTAGTAGTAGTTACATGTTTGATGAAAAAAAAATCTCGGTATTGCATAGCCTTTCATGTTCATTTGTAAAAGTAACTTATCTAAGAGCTGCCCTTCTCTATCTCTTCAAACCCTCCGTCCATATCGTAAAGCAGTATTGCCGCCCTCCCTTGCTAGTGTAGACATCATGTAGAGAAATAATGTGCCCCAATTCAAACAGTTCCCTTCTCCCCTTTTTTTGTATTGCTATTGCATGTTCTGAGAACGGTCCTTGGGAGCTAAAAATACCACGATTCATCCGATACATGCTTGAATGCGTGGGCAACCAACGTCATTCAATTTATCAATTTATCGTCTTATGGTTTTAAAAGAAATTACAGAAGTTTGGTTGAATAGATAGCAGTAATTTCTATTACTTCAGTGGCGATAAAACCGGCGTAATTATCTGTGTTGTTATCTAATTGTAAACAATTACGATTTTAAGTTGGGAAACCGCAAACTTCAGATTAGTTCTGAAAGGTGTGAGAATGTGGTAAAATGATTGGAATCTAAGAAAATAAAAACCGCAATAGCATGTACATGTCATTTGAAACTTCAGAACTTGATTATGTGATTAGCTAAAATCTTCCTTATATCTTATTTAACCGTTTAAATATGACTTTTTTAATTTAAATTTATAACTATAATTTCTAATCTGACACTATACAGAGAGTCCCGCGTCGTTATCTTCAAATTTTGGCAGCATAAACTAGACTAAATTCCAAGACTAAAAAACCCAAAGGTTGTAGGTCGATCTTCTTTTGTTTAAAAGTTAATGGCCTATGAAATTTAATCAAAATCAAGTAAGTAAAAAAATATTAAAATAATAACCCAATTTTTTATTTAAACATTATAATTGAATTAAGTTTTCGAACTGCCGTCCTCCTGACTGAATGCAGGCTTCTGCGCGTAATTCAATGGACAAAGTGGCGCTTCTTATTTAAAATCTATTTATCCGAATTTGTTGAGCAGCTTACTCAATACCTTCAATTTCTTCTCTCGTGTTTGAAACTTTACTGTAAATTAAATTTTTCATATATCCCCAGAAATAAGTCTAGAGGGTTATAGTCAGGGGATCTTAGTGGCCATGCAACAGGACCTCCCCCCCCCCCCTCCAACCAATTTATTGTGGATAATTGTTACTGAGAAAGTTTCCAACATGTATTCCAAAAGGTAGTGGTGTGCCGCCCATTTGAAACCACATATCTCTTCCCAATAGAGTGCAACTTCTTCTAAACGAGGTGGTAATTCATCAGTAAGGAATTGTTAATTTATTAAAAGAATTGGAGTAGCTGAAACGAGTATCTGATGAATTTACCATTGTCGTCTGGTTTGCTTTATTTAAATTGAATTAAGAAAAAAATCTCTTAGTTTTGCTTATTGTCTGGATAACGTTAGAGGCCTCTAACTGTTGAACAAAAGAGGTTCGACCTACAACGTTTGGGTTTTTTTTTTTCTTAGAATTAAGCCTACTTTTTACTCACAAAATTTGAATATAACGACGGGACATCCTGTATAATTACTGCAATGGCACTGTAAGTGAATATAGGTTGAACTAAATTTTACTTACATAATCTGTTTAGAAAACCATTCACAGTGTGAGAAAAATAGAGACCAGATCTGTTCGTCTGTTTAAAATAACTGGCGTGTTCTCTACGAAAGCACAGTTTTATTTTAAAAACTTAACATTTTCTTGTAAGGTTCCAAATTTTATTCTTTACTATCTCTCAAGTTTAATCTTTTCTTCTTTCCATAAATTCCAACTTCAATTTCAAAATTTCGTTTTTGTTAGAATATTTCAATTCTTTTTCCTCGAAATTTACACTCCAGTTTAAAAATTTCTCATTGATATTTAAAAATGACCTTTTTACGATGCCGACTTCCTTTTGGCCAGAAAATTTCAGACAAAGACAGAAAAGAGATAGAGTAAGGAACTAAGTCGTGAGAGAAGAATGCGGAATTAGAGACGTAGTAAGATTCGCTAGAACGGGAAGAAGAGAATGGAATGAAAAAGTTCAAAGAGCGGAAGACAGCGGATTGATCAGAATAGCAAAAGATCAAAGACCAGCCGAGAAAAGAGACCCTGGAAGACCCCTGAAAAGATGGAAAGAAAGTTGGATTTCCACCTCCACTGAGACGCTATGAGCGCGAAGAAAAACAGGTTTCGACCTATAATAAAAGAAGAAGACTTTCTCAAAATTTTTTAATATGCCAGTTTAAAACGAAAAGGTCAACATTTTTAAAGTAAAGAAATGGTAACATGTGCCAGAGAAGTTCCAATTTAAACATAACATCCAATTTTTGTTTACCCTAAACGTTTCATTTTTTCTTTTTTTTTTTAAATTTAGACGATTTCATTTCAAGATTTTAATTGTAATCTCGAAGCTGAGGAGTTTTTTTTTTTCGGATTTTTTGTTTTTTCTACGGATTCTACCTTCTTCTTAAAAAATGTGGAAATTAAATAATTAAAGCTTTTTTCACAAAACTTATGATTTAAGCTCAAAAATTCGTCACTTTTCTCCTCGAACGTTTGTGCTAAAACTTGATTTTTTCTGTTTTCCCAATATTTCGACTTTTTTCATAAACGTTTTAGCTACAACTGGAAATGTTTTACTATTTCTTCAAATATTTCATCCTGAAAATGTAATTTTTGTTGTAATTATTAGAGAAAATTTTGCTTGGCAAGGAAGATATTTCAGAGTTGGAAGTTCTGTGGGAAAAGAGCCGCTCTTAATAAAAGTTTTCTGCTGGATTGCACAGAATGTTGGTGTATTCGATTGTTTTGTATGCATCAAGAATGTTACCCCTGGGGAGATCAGAGCCATAAATTTTTGTAAACATCTTCCATGAAAATAATTGTAGAACAAAAATCACCAATCATCCAGTGCTGCTTTAGTGTCTGGAGAGATTCGGTTAGGATTTTATTATCAATTGAACCAAAAGGGCCAATGAGAGCTCCAGGGCTTAGTTCCAAAAACAGGAACAGTTCTCTAGCGTTGGGTTTTGGAATGAATGAAGAGCTGATGTATTGTGAAGTTTTTTTTTTAGCTCGAAAAAGAAAGCCCAGCTTTGTGAGACGGATTTCAGAATGGCGAGGACGCAACTATTCAAATAAATAAATAAATAAATAAACAAATAAATATGCCTGCGTTTACTCCTATGATAGATAAATTAGATTTCATAGAGAGGATTTTAATGTCCACGAAAAGGTTGAATGCATTATCTCTTAATGTTTTCTCAGAAAAGACAAAGGTCTAAGTTTTTAAAGCATTGAGGTCAACCAGATTTGTCCTTACCCCATTCCAAAACGATTTCGAGATTACGATTTGTATCTGCTGTTCCTTTAGGTTATCCAAAGCAACGACAGATAATGTGGTTGTTGGAAGAAAAGGATGATATTAGGCTACCATCACTTCCGCAGTTATACATCTGATAACAAATCCATGGGTTAGGTCTGCGTTAATTGCATATTTGGTTTAGACGAACCAATTTTGTTTTATAATAGTCCCAATTTACTGTTACCTCTTAATGCCGAACGGCCATCAACGCTTAGATTGAAGTAGATAAGAAAAAGATTGGGACGATGATTGAAATATTAGTATTATTTGTATTGATAAGTCTAGGTTTTGTTTAGTGATGTATGATAAACTGGAACGTGTCACAAGGCATCGTGAAAAAAAAAACGTCATTTTTCCAAAATATATTTTATTCGTGGCTAATGAACCATTACTGGTCCTATCGCCGAAGTAATTCAATATAAGATATTGGAGGGGGAGGTGGCTGGTGGGTATCTAAATATGTCAATAATTAAAAAATATGTTTTATTCCTGGCCAGTGAACGATTGCCCAACACAGGAAATATGGTTTTAGAATTTATAATTTTTATAAATATTTAGGGACCTGGCGGGAGGGCTAAACATTGTTCAAATTAAATAATATTTAAGGTCTGAAAACTGGGTGCCAGCCGTTTCAAAATAAAAAATAAAAAGTTAAAAATCGACCCACTCTAATGGACATATAATTTTCATTCCTCCGGTAGATTTTTTTAATTACTGTTATTGAAAATAGTACTTAGATCAAAAATTGGAGTTTGAAAAAAACTATCTGATAAGAACATTTTAATGTGCGCTCTTTATTTGGCTAAAATTTCGAACATGGAATTTTTTGATGTACCTCAGACGCTTTAATGTATAAATATCGAAAAAAAATAATATGAATGGATGTTATACCTGTTTTTTGAAATACATTAATGAGAAAGTAAATATAAATCAAAAACAATAAAGCTGATAAGATAATTGTTACACTCTGCTCTATGGCGAGACAATAAAAAAAATACATTGCCAAGCTATTACAATTATTTGAATATCAGTCTTGATCCTTATCTTTAATTAAACAATTAAGCATCATCTACTTAAGTTTATATTATGTGCTTGCTATTATAGATTTTTATTTTAAACTAAATTTCTGTAGCAAAATTTTTCTATAAGTACATAATTATTATATATCGTAATTTTGTTGATCTAGCTATTGACAATGTTATAAATATATATGATTTACGAAAATTTAAAAGCCTCCGCATTCTATTTGTTGCTTCTATGTTCAAAACACACCATTGGAAAATTTAAAAGGTGTTTAAAATTAGGATGATCATATCTTGTGAGGGAGAGTAGTTAATGTAAAATATTGTAATTGAAAATTCGGATCTAGTATGAATATGAATGATAGGATATTTTGAAACCAAGATGACATTAATAACTAAGTTTCCTTAACAATTGGTTTAGCCAATTAGTTGTTTTAGGTTTTAACATGACATAACGCTTAGGGGAACGTGGGTAACAGTGAATCACTTTTTTTGTGTTACAGTGTAGCTCCGAATATAGGTTTAAGAAGGACAATTTTAAATTAATTTTATTAATTAGTAGAATATTTTAGAATTCACAAGACATTTTTTGACGGTAGGAAATAGTCTATCCACTCTACCCCGTGAACGGCTTAAAGTGGATTTTCACCTGGGTTACTATAAATAATTTGTAAAAAAGGCAATAAACCTTTTATAATTGTTACAACTTATTTATTAGAAGGTTGCATCCTAACATCTTTTTGTTCATTTGATTTTAGTAAATTATTATTACTAAGTAAAATAATTAACTTTTATAATTTCACTTGAAGACGTTTCTGGATGTAGGTCACCTTCTTCATTCTCAGATTTATCTGTTAGTCTAGTTGGCGCAATAAAAACAACTTTGTATTATTTCTTGTATTGAATGAATTATGAATCGCAGTAAGTGCCCCAAAATGAAACGATCCAGTGTAACCCATCATAACGTTTTAGAAATAACCTTTAATTTCACACAATATATTTTACATTAAAACAAAAATTTATTGTTTCTTCATAGCTTTATAAACACTTGTCAAACTAAAACTAGAAAACAATCAACTTCATGTAAACATACCAGGGAAAATCACTTTCCAAAAACATCGAAAATATAATTATCGTAGTTATGTTTGAATCGAATGAACATAGCACAACCTTTCCCTCAAAGTTTTCGATCTTCAATAACAGATGGGAAGCAGTAAGTTTAAAAGCCCTTTACGTTACTGTTTAAATAAAATAGCACAAAATATGGCTCTTGATTCACTGTGTAACATTATCCACGGTTGCCCATGCTCCTCTACTTATTTTACAAACATTTTACTTTAGTCAATAACATTTCTTCTACTAAGAAGATTCTTTGCCATCTTTCATGTTATCTGAAGATCCATGCTCGCAGAATTTTCCATCCTCCGCAAAAAAAAAGCAGCCAAGTGCGACTACGTCATCATTATTACTGATATTTTTTGGAATTCAACAATTGTTTTCCAATCTTTAAAAAAAAATGAGAATTAAAGAATTCAATGCTATATGGTGGATGAGATTCATTCCTGATAAAGCTTGAATATTTTTCCAGAATTGGTATGGATCTATATGATCTACCATTGTCACAGTGGAACACGATTCCCTTGTTAGATGCCAATTGTGTCTATTTTACTCGGATAGTGACTCTAGTTTCATTAATTGTTCATAAAGAATATCTCAATTCAACATTTGGTTTATTGGAACAGTTCAGTAGGTATATCCAAAACTTCCCTAATTTTGCCAAACTGACATGGTTTTTTTATGTCACTTACCAGTTTCCGATGTGGCTTGCAGTTCATCAAGTTTGGATAGGATAGGTTTTGTTAGATCTTATAATAAATAACCCTTTTCTCATTCCTAGTAATGATTCCCTTTCAATAACCAAATATTTGCTTCTAAGATGCATATAGTAAAATTCCATTTCTATAGATTTATGTAAAATTCAGCTGTTCTTTGCGGTAAATTTAACCTACCTTGCACATCTTTATGACCGTATCATTCAATTAGAGCTTCGATTTGGTTCTCATTAACTTTAGTTGATCAACCACAATGTTGGTGATGAAATTTCTCCATAACGGAATTTAAGACTTTGACACCTGTGTTCTGCTAAGCAATAAATATTGAATATGTTATACATCCCTTTGTATCCTTCTGCGTCTTTTTTTCCTTTATGGAAATAATAAGCCAAAAGTGTCTAAATTGTTTCTTCTTATCCTCCACCTTTACATTAACACTAGGATGATGTTCGTAAACGAAATTAGGTGTTATTTGCTTTTAAAATAATCAAAAAGTTGTAGTTATTCGAAAAAATGTTAATATCATAAATCGTTTTCAAATCAAACCAAATCATATATCATGAACTATTTTAAGACTTGTAGTTAAGCTATCGGTTGGCTAAAAATATATTACAACGTGTTCAGTTTGTCATTTGAACCAAAGATATGAGATTTACAATATAAATTATTTTTGCGTTACGAACGTAGAAGAAACTAGACAAAAATATTTTAGTTTGTTTTCAAACATAATAAGAGGAGGTTGTTCTCTTAAAAGCATACAAAAATAACAGAAAAGTCATAATGACATTCCAGGCGGATAGCCCGCAGTAAAACATGAGAAATTGTGGTTGAATCAAGATATGTCTTAACTCATCAGTGCTCATTTTTCTTTTGTATGAAAAGCCCGACGACGGTCGGAGGGATTTCTTTCCTTTTCTTTACGTAGGATTGTGCTGCAGCTCTTGACAAGAATCATTAGTGCAAAGGCTTAGTAAAAACACGGTATTCTATCGATTATATGGGGGACATCGCTTCATCGTCGATTGTCATACCATCGCATCTATGACTGATGAGGTCACCACACGAGCTCGACACTTGACAGTCACAATGGGACGCACCACACCCCCCTTTGATATAAGTAACTAGCCACTATTAACAGCGCATTAGTGGCAATCAATTAAAATGTGTAGCGCTGAAGGCGTTAAAAACTTGTGAGTTTTCCCAAGCGTGTACACACCTATGTTGCAGTAACTACCAAAAAGCTTCTAGGGTTACAACTAAATTATTAAAAATTATGGAATGCTGATTTAACTAGTAATGATTATCAAATAAGATAATTTAATGTCGTCACGGTCATGTTATTGTAAAAAGAGTAACTTTTCAAAATTCCGCATTAAGACAATTGAATTTCCAAGAAATAATAATTTTAACTGTATATTTTACATTTTCCACTTCTTTAGTAAACCAGTTTGATCGAAAATAAAACAGGAATTATAAAAAAAAATGATGTTAAAAGCGTACAAAAATAATTAACCGATCTGATAAAAACTAAAACAGGAGTTTTAAAAGATAAATAACGACGCATCCACAACATTAAGAGTAAATGTTTCAACAGCCGGATTATTTAATTTCGGAGCATGTATTGGCATTTAGGTTTTATTTATGAAAAATGTGCCACTGGCGGAATTTTTTCACGGTGCGTTTGCACTAGACACTTTAATGCGTAAATTTCTCTCTGATAAAAAATATATTAAGTGTGACTCTCAATAAATATTAAATAAGTCTCGGATAGCTTTCCTCAGGATAGTTGACACTTATCTTACAGAGAAATGTACGGAATAAAGTGTCTAGGGTAAGCGCACCCTTACATAACCCAAACATTTAAATTCTCAGAGTAGATACACTCTACTTATAAGAATCTTCAAGTATATAATTTCCCGAACTATTTTAGGTTTGCGGCGTCTATGAATAAAACAAGATAATTCGTATATAAACAACAAGTGGTTTTCAAAATGTTAGTCAGTATCACCCATCTTCCTCTAAGATTAACAAAAATCAAAACGTTTTTAATGCTCGTTGAAAAGTATCTCCTGAGTATTAGACTCTTTATAACCTTTGCACACATTTCTTTTCAAAATATTCCTTATCGTTGGCGATTTCCTGATAACTTGCTTGTGCAATTCACTATCGGCAGATTTTCATGCAAAAAGGCGAATCGTGCAACGGCTTTATCACTTTCCGGAATACACATTAACAATATCAGGAAAAAGTCAAAATTGCAAACAAACCCCTGAATTTAGAAAAAATTCTTTAAAAATTGAAATAAGAATCTTGTCCCTTGAAACCAAGAAAGATTAAAAAACGCAACAAAGGTTGCTCTAACGTGTTTCGATAGCCAAACTATCAGAATCGGAGATATCTCTCTTATTCCAAAAACTCTAGAAGTCTAGAGGTTCAATCCCTCAGTTACCCTTGATTTTTCATAACAAACCCCCAATTTTTTAAGATTGCTTCGAATAGAAGTTATCATGTTACTTTCCACTTTTCGACAATATTTAAGAATGGCAAAATTTCGAAAATTTAAAAAAAAGTAAGTAATTTCTGATTATACTACAATGAGAAATGCGACATTAATTGGAAATTTCGCCCAAATAATATGTCAACATTTGACACCATGTAACACTAATATCCCTAAAGATACGATCTGTCCAGAGTTGGTTTTCTGTTTTCACCATACTGGTAAACAACTCCAAATGTTGAACATTCCAAACCTGCAGGGATGCCATCGAAATTCGTCCGTTTCTCACACGGGGACGCTATAATGTTAAATAATGAGAAATAGTCGCGGAAACGATCCAAATAAGAAATGAATAATTGGTGAAGAGCATCGAACAAGATATCACTAATTGAGATCAATTAAAGAGGTTAAATAGATGTAATAGTGGTTAGTGAAATGTGTAATTGACGTATAAGTCCGGTAGGCGCATCGTAATGCTGGTACAATGTTCCCAAAGTACATTGCACTGTCTCCTATGCTCAGACTCGATTGCAATCGTCCGATGAATAAAATGCAGTTGCATGCCTAATATTTACGGCCATCATGACACCAAATAATTAATAATTAACTCCTCGCACTCACATCGTACTGAAATGTTAAATACATTCGACGTAACCCTTAATTTTGATAAATGGTAAACAGTCTGAAAGTATAGAGTGCCAATTGAAATCACACTGCTGCAGAAAGTAACGGCAGCTAAGGAGCAATGAGCAAGGTTTTTGAGTTTTATTTTAGAGTGAAACCTAAGGTTGCTGCTGATACGACCCAATTTCTATTGATCAATCACAATCTAATATTCCACGATGCGATAGATCTATAAAGGTCAAGTGTCTCAGTATGGCTCGTGGTAAAATAGCACGAATTTTTATTGTTTTTAATTTCCAACTTCTTTTTTCAATTAACAGCCATAATTAAATAAATACTTTCTCTTTTTTAATAAATAATAACAGAACACTTCACGGCGTAATTTCCGCAAAAAATGATCTGTAAGTTCCCTGAACCACATGGGAGAGAGTTCATAGACAAGTTTTTATTTCGGAAAACTGTTCTCGATACTTTTATATTCATAAATAGCAGGTAGGCATTATCTGTCGCTATCTTCCGGTGACTTCTTTATTTCGCTCTATATTCTGTTCACTCAAGAGATATAGTAAGGCCACTCCCCCTTCAAAAAGACAGGTTTACACAATCTCAAGGAAAAAGTCGAGCGGTGAACCAATTTTTTTTGGTGTATGTGATAATCCGATCTTCAGATTTAATATAAATAATTTATTCAAATATCCCGCTTTGTTTAACGGAGTGGCCTACTTATAGCTCTTGGGTGAACTGAGTATAGACTGGAGGACTGGAAGAGAACTTATTGGCTAAGCAGTCAAACATGCATGATCGCATCCACGAAAAACTTTGACTTATAGGTGTCAGCGTACATGAATCTTTATCAATTTAAAACGCTATAATTCTACGCAAGCTGTTTAAAATTCGGGGGAGTATATTTTATGATAATAATTTTATTTTGTTATTATCGAGACCGTTTTTTAATACATACACTATTTGTTCAAGTGTTTTAATTTTGCAAATGTAATTTTCTAAAAAATATATTTCATTAACACTACCATCTATATATCGCTCTTAGGTTTAGTTAGATTATTAGGTTTTACTTTTTGCATTATAGATAAGAAAATCTTACTTAAATAGTGGATAGCTATTACGGGTGAAACCTATTTTGTTTCGTTTATAACAGAAAAATAATAATCTGATTATATCAACTTATTAGTATTCATCTAATTCTTCGGATAATTTTTTTTGATGGAACGGACTGGTCCTTGGTTATCATCAAAAATTGAAAAACAAATCTCGTCCCCTGAAACCAAGAGAGATTAAAAAACACAACAATAGATACTGAGTATCTCTCTGAAGATGATGTTTATTAATCTTTCTGGGTTTTAGGGGACAAGATTTGTATTTCAAAATTTTTGTAATAAATCTTTTCTAGTACAGAATTACAATAATAATAAATAAGAGTGAGACTAGTATGCTTTTTTTTTCTATATAAATTGCACCCTTTTATTTGACTTCTCTTTCGTTTGTTCATTTCTTTCACAACTTGTGATTTACATTTACTCTTTCCCTGGTATTTTTAAGTTTGATTCAAACAGTAGTTACATTAGTTCTCAATTTGTCACCCTTCACAATTCTTAGTTTTTTTAGCAAGTGTTTGGGTCATAAATAAACAGTTAATAAATGGAGATCCACAGCAACTGGTGCAAAAGTTGCTACCTGGTAGTTTTTGGTAAATTCCTTTTGTTTTGCTAGTGTTAGTTACTAATCGTTGCAACTAATTTCATTTGGCTCTTTCATGGCCTTCCAGAATTTTAGACCTTTAGTTACCCTTTCATTCTATTAAGGAATGGCAATTTTTTAAGATTACTTCACAGGGAGATACTCAAAAGAAACTGTAGCAGCGTGGATATCAGAATAGGCAACCTCACACTCAGCTACCAGCTACTCGCAGCGTTATCCGAGTTGCGGGAACTAAAATACATAGGCTGCCCTAGTATCGAAGACTCGACATGGTGGTCGCCACGCTACTGCAGTATCCAATCTCGTGATACGAACGAATAAACATAATAATATGGAGCAAGCTTTTAAGTGAGAATTTGTGAGTGACGTGGAAAAGCGTCCTGTGCTACATAACTAATAATTGAAAGGATATTCAAGAAGAAATCGTGGAGTGAAAAGAAAGCAACCTCACAGGTCCATGCAGTTTATAAAAACAATAATTATGCGCGTTAGTTGTAAATGTCTTCTTTTCCATTCTGTAAAATATTAGGAATTTTGACTCTGTTTCTTACAATTCTTTCGCAGCAGCAAACAATTTGCAATTCATATTTATTTCAGTACTGATGGACCCAGAACCTCTTCTTGTAATGGTTAAAATAGTAAAGGTTAATATCTTCGTCCTCGAACATTTTCACCTCACTTGACAGATAGCAGTCAAAACTTAATGTAGCCTCCATTTGGGGACTAGGCCATTAGAGTATTCACTGTACGGGCAGAATTACTAACTGGAGTTGCCCAATCATTTGTATCCAGATACATTTGTTTCTTTTGAGTTTCTCCGTGTGGGGACCACCTTAGTTCTCAGTTAGAGGCTATCATAGAAATATTATCAGTTCTTGGAAGATTACAGAAATTTGGAAGAAGAGATGGACGAAAGAGGCAAATTTATATTTGTAAGTAATATTGTACAGTCGTTTAGAAAATAATTGGAAATCTAATAAATTCTTACCCGTTGTAGACAAATTTCAAATAAAAGTGGTACGTACCTGAAAGAAAAAATGCAATTAAAATTTTGACAGACATAATAAGTGAGTTATTGCTTTTCAATATTAAGCACTTTAGACAGATGACTGGTTCAATTAAATATAAACAAAGATCCATTAGATAAATTGCTAGAGATTAAAACATGATTATTGAAAAAATAAAGAACTGCTGTCCGCGAATATAACAAATTACAACGCCGCGAGGTAATGAAAAACAAAAGCTCAATAAAAATTGTTCAGTTACAAGTTGACATAATTTAAATAGTTTCGAAAAGTGCTGACGATGTCGATTTTACAAAACAATTCTCGTTTAAAAGCTCCAGCGAGGTAGATATCCCCGAATATTCCAAATCTTGGCCTTTTTCCAAACTATGTAAATGTGACAATAAATATACATCTCACGGATGCAAGCACATTAGGAGCATTACGTTCAAAATTATCTTCGCTTGTATATTTCAAAAATTGCGTTTAATTATGTTAGCATTAGTTACCTCCGCAGTCTTACTCTTAAAATACATTGCAAAAACTGTTATCTCTAATTTTTACATTAATGGCCTTATAGAATTCACAGACAATAAATAATTGCCTCAAAATCGCAAACAGTTAACACGCGTTTCATTATTATCAAATGAAAATAATCTATTGGAATGTTAACGTTTATTTTACGATTTTAAAATTCTGTGTATAATTCCTTTAGTAGTAACTGCAATTTCACGCTCGATTTAAAAAGTTGTTTCATTTTTATATTCCTAGTCACTTTTTGGCTTGTTTACTAACACGCACTATGAATGTCATGTCATTGCGGTTGTCAAAGTTTGATAAATACCTGAAAACTGTTCCCAGAAGATAACAAATGCCATGCTCAATGAACAGAAAATTAATTTAATTTTTATAAATGTGCTGCACTTCAGTCGTGTAAAAAAACACGTAAAGCTTTAGCAATGTATATTTAAAACTATTCTGCAACGTTTTAAATCTGCATAAGAAACATAAACATAAATCTAATTACACTGGTCAACACTGATTTTGTCACATGAACCCTGGTAGATAATTGTGTTTGGACTACCTAGCCCCACTATGAAACCGTACTTATTTGTTTTCCATCACCATCCGTTTTCTTGTGACAAGGTAAAATTTATTTTTTGAAATGTTGTCTTCCCAAATACTGTTTGTTTTTATTTAGGTCGACATATTATTACATCTTAAAAAATTTTATCAGAAATAAAACATAATATAATGATCATATTAATTCTTCATTTAAAGTCTTTTTCATCAATAAAATTTGGGTACTTTTTATGTGAATGGGACACCAGGGATAGAAAAAATCACAATTAGGGAAAAGTTTTTTCTAAACGTAGATCTTCAATTTGTAAATAGAAAACTGTAGAGCATTTACACTTGTAAAGCTTTTTGGTATATTTCTACCACCACTTATATTAAATTAGGCTTACCAAAAATTTTCCAGAGGGGATGGGTCACAAAAAAAAATGGATTTTTATATTTCAAAGAAAAATTCCCCAGAATGAGTGAAGCAGTAGTAGTAGTGGAACCTCAAATTAAGAAAATTAATAAAAGACTCGTTGTTTAAAGAAAAATTAAATGTTTTCAAAAAATCAGCATGAAGACGCTTCAAAAATTTAATTGGAAATTTTTTGGTTTACCACAAGAGTGCCATTTAAAGATATTTGGCTAAAAAACTTTTATTTAAGTATAATACTTTGGGTTGCAATATGGGGAACAAAATGCATTTTTTGGACACATATCTTGACTTATTTATACGAATTGGGGGGCTCTAAGTAATAAGAACTGATAAAAGTTTTATGCGGATATTCCAATGATGGAAAAACTTTATCAGGGTAGATTAACCTCAAGGGTGTTGACTGACTACTGCTGCTTGATCAAGGGGAATCAATTAAAAGCTAAATAATCTAGAAAAACAAAGATTATAAGTTCCTAATGTACATTTTTTATGTTATATTACTGGAGATCCATCATTTTTCAAACATTTAACAAACAAATGTCGAGGGTGATGGAAATTTCAAAACTGTTTATTTCAAAGCAGAACTAAGACTATTAAAAAATACAAAACAAGTTCATGTAACAAGACTTCAATTTTGTTGGCCAGTGTTATTGATATTTGATATGCTACTGGCGCTTAGTTTATCGATTTATTTTACTAAAAAACTAAGCAGCTATATGCCCTTCATTTGCATGGTAATCTATCACATAGAGTCATGATGTATTTTAGGAAGTTTTTCTTATGTTCAAGTAAAAACTCATCAGGTTGGAATTAGAAATTTCTTATTTTTTTTAAAGTAGTAATTTAAATAAATTATTAGTGGTTGGCGCTGCCAGGTTTTAGTAAATTTGAATTACTTTTATTAGAAAACTTCTGAGAAAGGATTCTAAAGCGAACCTTGGAGGAAAACAAGCATGGACACGAAAACAAACATGGTTGCACGTGCCCTTAGGATTTGAATATTTATGTAATATTAGAAATAAAAACATTGTAGAGCCCAAGCAATCTTTACCGAGTATATCGTTCAAATTCCAAAATGAGCTGGCTAATTGTCGTAAAAGGATAAAAGTCATAAGGGAGAAGAAGAATCACCCATGTGTTTATTTAAAGTTACTTAAATCATATTGGATTTGGCAGCAAAATTTGACACAAAAAAACGTAAACAAAGCTTACCTAGTGCCATCAAGCGAGATATTTCAATAGAGATTGAAGTTACGAAACACGTTTAAAGGGCAATTCTTTATCTTTTCTCCAGCTCTACAAAATTGAAATGTATGTAGGGTATTTCGTTTTTCCTACACAGGTGCCAACTTCATTTTTTTAAAATTGCAATGTGTATTAGCATTTTCTAATTCCAGGGCACCTAAGAAAATGGTTTTTTCGAATTTATAATACTTTCTAAGTTATTCGGAGGTTTGCGCAAAAAAATTCGTTACGACCAGGACAGGCATCATTTGTGGTATAAGCAGTCTGAATTGGGAAAGCCACATGGTTCAAAACTTACAAGTATATCTTAGCAATTAGGCATCAATGTTTCGTTCTTATTACAATACGTTAGAAATACATAACAACATAGAAGAAAAATCGGAAGAGAAACGTAGATTAAGAAGAGTTAACATTTTTTAAAGTTATGAATAAACAAAGAAGTCTGCAAAATGTAAATATTAACTACAAGAAAAAAATTATAGAACACATTTTGGACTACGAGTTAAATACAGTTTTCCATTAATATTGCGGCATGCTATAATAAATAAATATTATTGGTATGTATATAGGGAATCAGCTTGTTCGAATTTTCCGGGATGTGGAGTTAAAATTAACAAAGCGACCTTAACCTGAATACGGCGAATGGGGGTGTAGAACGCACGCGGTAGTTTTTCACGACGCCCCTGGGCTTTGTTCTCAGTCAGACGCTTTAGGCGCCACGCAGACACAGAGTAGCGGATTAAAGGATCATTTTTCATCCCCTTTGAGCAAAAACCATCCTGACTTTGAACTTACATCCGCCTCTTAACGCATGTACCTTTATAAAAAGATTTGTTTTGGGTCAATATTGAATAAACAATATCATATTGGGGCCCAATAATCGAATAAATCTTCAGTATTTTGTAGTATAAGCTGCGATTAACGTATCATGGGATCACTAAATCGTTTTTGTGTTTAAGGTATATTCAGAACTAGGCCATGAGATCTATAAATTATTTACCAATAAGTTTTTAGCGGAAACTTAGCATAGCCTATCTAAGATTGAAGCTGTAGCAAGTGTAATAAATCGTCTTTTATTTAGATGTGTAACAGATCCAATTCACATATGTACCCATAAAATATCTTATCAAACTATTAGCGTTTCTTCTAACTTTTGCCCAAGTTAATAAAACCCGAGCCAATAACTCGGAATCTTATCTCTTATACTTTTCTAATCTGATTGACGTCTATTACCACATAAATTGATCCCTTAGACGTGGAAACGATCAAACTTCTGAATTCTTCTGCTTGTTCCAATTTGCTTAACAGCTATATTAGTTCGGAAGGGAAAACATACCATTTGCTAAACACTTTTTATTTCGGACGGAATTCATTTTATTGGTTCAAATTTGACGTCTGTGATGCGTTTCAATTTATCTGATGTGGTCAGGCGAAAAGGTGCAGACATACACATGATGGGGAATTCTGTCATGTTTGGTTCAGTCTTAATAAGTGAAGAATCCCAAAAAATTCTATTCTATCATTTAAAAACTTACATTCTGTATAAACATTTTAAAAAAAAATAATTTTATCGAAGATGGGCTCAGGTGATCAAGCAGAATTGTGGGTTATTCACTGTCAAGCTTTAAGCTCGTATCAGAGATGACTGATTTTACCGCGCAGTTTTCTATTTGCATATCGCGAAATGCGCCACTTTTATGCTGCAGCTACCTAAAAATGTTGCAGGTCGAGACTAAAAGTTGCACCGGTGTTCACAAAAAATTTTCTAACATACTTAAGTTGCAGCTTCAACGCCGCAGTTAGTTTGTGCATGTTTTGGGTAATGACGAAAGAAAAAAAAAAGAAAAGTGTGGACCAGGGAATGAACAAAAAAGCACGAACAGTTGGTGCATTTAATAATTTAGTTACTAGGAGCAATGGCACCATAAAAGTTCGATCAGAAAAAGTGGACTTTAAATATATTTTATTTTAGAAAAAGTACGAAGAGGCAAAATTAGTGAAAATATTTTGCAGACCGACGGTTTCTTTAAAAAAACAGAATGACTAGGTATTAAATTAATTGCAACATTTACCCACAACAACAAAAAAAGACTATGAAAACTAAAAAATTAAAATAAGACTATTTACCCCAATTAAAATTTCACTTACTATTATAATTAATTAATAATAATGTAAGACGAAAATGGGTGACAGATATGAAAATATTGAGGTTACACCCTTTTTTGCTTCATTTTTTTAAATAATAACGAACTTCAACACCATTTCTTTCGGTTCGCTCCGGGTACACTAAATTTGATTTTCAAATTCTTCGAAGTTTTAAGGTATCAAGAAGCGTAATTTAGAGCGCTAATATTTTTAAATGGAATTTCAAAAAATTTTCTGTGGAAAGACAGGAAACTTATAACTTGCACAAAAAAGTAACACTAAAATTTTAAGCGAATTTAAATTTAAGAAATTCACCCAAAATTCAAAATTCTCAAAAAAATGTATCTAAGAGTTCTGAAAGTTCGAATTAAAACTAGAAAGTTGAATTATTTCTGAAAATTTTACTTTAATTTTGAAACTACAAAATTGGCGTTTTTAATTTTGACGTTTCTTTGTCGCATTCCGAAAGATGTAGCTTACATATTTAACATTTATTTTTTTCTTAATATTTTGATTTTTATTAGAAATGTTTTTTTTAATTCCTTCTTTAAGTTCAAAATGACTTCTTTTATAAATCCAAAGTTTTTTTCATGATTTAGTCAGTTGTTTTTTAATTCAAAATTTATTTCCTTCCACTCTATTTCCTAAAATTTTAACTTAAAATTCAGACTCAAATATTTCTGTAAATTTGGATTACTTTTGAAACTTTGTTTTTCATCTCGACCGATCGACACCTTTCTTGAAGTTTGAAAAAAAGTTATTAGGTTTCCGATTTTATTTTTGGAAATTTTTAGTTTTAAAACGGAAATAATAAAAAGTGAAATTGGATATTCGATATTTTAAGGGATGGTTAAAATTCATACAAATTTTCTCCCTAAATTTCTCCATTAATTTTGAAATATTAGCGCTGTTCATTGGAATATAGAAATCAGGCCCGCAACCAAGAGGGTTGAAGGGGGGCTGGGGGAATGCAGTCTCCCCGAAATCTCTTGGCTTCACACTAGATAGAATTGAACTTTCCAGACGCGTGACCTTTTTATAGTACATTTTCAATGGATCATTTTTTTTTCGTACTCAAATGCAAGGAACTTTTTTCTAATTAGGCGCCATTTCTTATTATGTTGTCGGTTGTTTTTTCTGTGGGTCAGAATTTCCAGATTGGACTACTTTTCACAATTTGGGATTCTTTTGAACATCTATTGCGACTAAATATTCTATTGGGCTATTTGGAATCGACATTTAAAATTATTTATACGAGTCGTTTTCTTTTTTTTTTCTTTTCTTAAAATCTTTTTTTTTCATGAATTACAGCCATCCGTCATGTCACATACAGGCCCGGATTTAAGGCGGGCCTGTATGTGATCACAACCAAAATTAACAAAAAGTTATTTTTCGAAATTTAAAGCAAATTACTTTTGACCATAAAGGATAAATGATAATTATTCAAATAATTAAAAATATATTTATTTTAATATCGCATTGATGGATGAGATTTATTATTGTGTTTATTATAATACTAGCTTCTACCCGCGGCTTCGTCCCCGTGGAATTATACAGAGTGTCCCCGTTTTAAGTGCCTTAAATGAAACAGATGATGGAAAAAGTAATGTTAAGGAAAAAGTTTCGTATGAACATGTATCCGAAAACTCTTAATAAAAAAGATACAAGGTGTTTAAATTTGAATAAAAAAATTTTTTTTGTTTCATTTTTAAGTTTTCAGAGTTATTTAAACTAAACTTTGCACACATGGTGTGTAGATGAAGGATCATAAAATAAGAGAAAATCAAGTTTCTATCTCAACTAGTAGGGGAGTTGCGGGTAATCTGTTATATTGTTTTGAGGAAAAAAGTAGTACGCCACTAAACAAAATAAAATAAAATAGAATTTTTTGATAAAGCGTTTAATTCTGAAGACGAGTTTTTTCTTGACATTTTTTTGGCATTTACTATCTTATGTTTTACGTAGGAAACTGTTCGAATACAATGTATGCTGGTCTTTAAATAATCACTGACTAACACAAAGAGGGGTAAGTTTAAGATGCTACGACACTGGATAAAATGAAATGAATTAACACTTTTGGATATAGTTGAGTCTTAAGGTTCTTTTATATTTGTCACTATTGTGACAGAATTTAAATTTTTGGGACTTTTCCTAGTGAACGTACGAGTGAGAGTGATGTTTTTTCCAAAACCAACGACATGACCCAACCAGCGGCAAATACGGAAAATGTCAAGAAGTAACTTTAATTCAAAATTAAATACTTTACCCAAAACATGTATTTTATTTCATTTCTCCAGTGGTGTACCGCGTTTTTCCTACAATAATATCACAGATTACTCGTAAGTCCAACACTGGTTGAGATAGAAACCTAGTTTTATTTTATTTTCATTAATACAGCATGTGTGCAAAATTTAGTTTAAATATCTTGAAAACTTGAAACTGAAAAAGTAAAAACTTTTTTTAATTTAAATTTCAACACCTTGTATCTTTTTTAAAATTGTTTTTTCTATCACCTGTTTCATTTAAAGCACTTAAAACGGTAGTATAACTGTTTTTTTAATGTTAATATTTTACTTCCTCGAGGTTTCATTTTCTTTAAAAAAATCTTTTCATATTAAGCATTGCCCATTTCCCGGTGCAGTCATTAATTGTATTTACTAACCAAGTTTAGGTTTCTATATTCAGAGATTTAGGTTATGCGTTGGTCCGTTCATAGTTTAGTTAGCTAAAAGTCGAAATTTTCAAAACCAAATCAATTTTAATAAACGAAAATATCCAGAAACAGAATATATCGACTTTTGGGATAAAATTCAAAATTTGCAGAATAAATGAATTTCTAAAAATAATTTGAAATCATTGGGAATCAAATTCAGAAAAAAATTAAGAGGAAGCAGATAATTAACAAAACGGACTTCGAAAAAACATCCCGCTTTTTGAAAAATACTTGCAATCCAGAGAAAATAACAGAAAAAGATCGCACTTTCTAGAAAATATTTCAACTTTCCAAGAGAAAATCCAATTTCAAGATCAAAATTGGAATTTTGAAAATAAATTAGTAATTTCAAAAAAGAAGAATTTCAAGGAAAAAAATTGAAAAAGTCTGAGTTTTCAATAAATCAAGTTAAAAATAAAAACCTAACCTTTCACAGAAGCTCGAAAATTCCAAAATTCAAAAAAAAAATTTCAATGGTCTAATTTTGTGAAAAGGTCGAGTTTTGAGAAAAAAATCGCAATTTCCAAAAACATTTTTCTCAAAATTTAACATTCACATGATAGGAATATAGAAACATTCTTAAAAACACTTAAAAAATGGAAATATATAAAGTATTTTGATTTGTTAAAATTTTATGATTGACCTCAATATGTTAACTCTTTTTGAAACTTTTAGTTCACACCTTTTATTTTCACTCTATTTTTCTAAAATTTCTTTTTCGCAAATAGAATGTATAGAGTGTATTTTTCTAATTTTAAATTATTTTTGTTCGAAATTTTGACATTGATTTCGAATTATAAGTTAATTTTTTTCGCAAATACAACAGATTTTGTAAAAAAAATGGAGTTCCATTCTTAAATCTTGCCTTTGGTCTCGATATGTCAACATTTTTCCCCAAAATTACGGGTTTAAACATTTCAACTCTTCTCCTAAAATTTCGACTTTAAACTAGAAAGTTCGAATTTTTTAAAAATTTTCAATATTTTGTTGTGGTTATTTTCTTATCCTAAATTACGGAGAATTTTTCTCGAAATCACGATTGGTGTTTTGAAATTATTGGCCTATAAAAAATACATATATTTAAAATGTCGGATTGTACCTGTGTTTTCAGTTTTTATTTCTTTTAATTTTAAGTTTTTTGTTTAATTTTCAATATTACTCAACATTTCCAATTTACACTTTCAAGTCTACTTTATTTTTCTTTTAAATTTGAACATAAATTTTGAGATTTTTTTTATTTCGAGGACTAAATCAAATTCTTGAAATTTTTGTTGTATAAATATGATTTCCTTCGAAATGTCGGTTTTTTTTCCAATTTTGAGTTTATAATTTCATTTTTTATTGTTATTAGTTAAAATTTCCGTTCTAAACTTTAAATTTTCTACATTTCCGTTTCTCTTGAAATTGACATTTCCAACCCTTACTTCGTGGAATTCTTATAATTCATAACTACTAAATTTTACTAACAATTAACTATTAATAAAGTTTATTAGTTATGAATCTTGAAATTGTGTGTGGAAAATTTGGGTAAAGTATAATTTATATAAAGTAGGTGGCGCTTAATAGAATTTCGTTGCCCCAGTCCCTTTTGATTTTAATAAGCGGGGATTCTATAAAGCGACATTTGAAATTTAGACGCTTTGGACATTTATTTATACCTTACTGTTAATAATTAAGAACCTGAAGGCGAAATTAAGCAAACACTATGCAGGTTTGTTAAAATCCACAATTTTTGTTTACTTTTGTCTATCAGAATTTTCCTAGAGCAATCTGGCTCGATCAGGGTTTTTTCTTATAATCTTCAGTTCGCTAGTTGTTGTTAGTGCCCAGTTTTTCGGGATTGAATTTTTACCAAAAATACAAATTAGAAAAATATTACAAGTTTAACGAAGATTAAAAGTTTCCGCCCCGAATATATAATTCTATTAACCGGATGATTCCATAAACCAGTGATTCTATTAAGCGGCATCTAATGTATTTCTATTTATTTTATGTCTCCACAAGATTTATATTACATTACATTTTAACTGTACTTATTTTTTATTTCAAAACATTTGCTAACGTTGCGAATTTAAACTCGATATTTTTCCTGTAAATCTCAATTCAAAATTTTCACCTTTTTTTTTAATTTTCAATATTTAACTCAACTTTTTTTTAACTGAAATCACGATTGCAACTTTATAAATTCTAGAATTTTTATTACAAATGAGCTTTGTTAAAAAATGTCTACTTCAAAAACGACCTAATTTTTCATGATATTTTAATTTAACTTTAAATTCAAAATTTGAACATTTTTTTGTTCTCTAGAAATTTTAATTTTTTTTTCTATTCAAAATGTCGTCTTTATTTAAAATTGTGGATTTATTTTCTTACAATTACAAGAAGTTTATTTATGAAAAATTCGTGTAGTTTTTTTTACTTAGGCCTTTAATAATGAAAATTGATTGATATTCTGATTTTTTTATTTATAGGTCTCTAATCTTAAATATCAATATTTGTCCAAAATCCGGATTTTAGAATTAAAATTGGTAATATTTTTTACTGAATTTTGATATAAATAACGATTCCTGCTGGCATCCGAAACTTCATTCTTTTAGAAATATTGAAACCCAGACTGCTTGATAGCACTGCTACCTAGGTTCTTCTACTACGTCTTGCTCTACTTAGGGATGCACTACTTTACACTGAATCAACACAAGAGATGAACTAAATGCCCTTATTAAATATGCCTAAAATTTGTTAGCTAGAACCGTGCTTTTTATATTTATTGCAATTAAGAATTGAAAAACTTAATTCTTTTTCCAGTAAAAAATATGCCAATTGACTGTGGAGGATGGTGAGTAGGTGTAATCAGTTGCGCGTGCATTAAATGGCACAACGCTTAATTAATGTAAATCTGGGACCTAATTGTAATTCGCCTTTCTTCCCTTTCACAGTTATAAAACATGAAGCGATGCACTTGACATGAGCTTTATAATAGATCTTTCCTTGGAAGGATGTTAATTTGGGTTTAAATTAACAGATTTTCTAATAACCGTAACGAGCCGCCTGTTAACAGCAATCTGAACCTTAACTGAACGCAAGCATACATACTATAAATAATTAGTAGCTTACAGACAGGGCTTATGATAAATTATGTATGCAGGCGACACCTTCATTTGACATCGCTCATAATCCGCGGTTAATCGTCGCCTTTTCCCATCGCTCGAATAAATTTCAAACTATGAAATATGTGCAGGTGGAGGTGCTACCTCTTAATCAGACCTGAAATCAACCTAAATGACAATCGCATGTATGAATAATAAAAATATCCAAGGTTAAACAGCAATCCTTACTAGTGAGTTAATCGACCTGCTTCCGATCCAAACTTTTACTCCTAAAGAAACCAAAAAAAACCTGCGGTATACCTAAAAAAATATCCTGGCCACTGCTGAAATGCATATCTCAATAATTTTGATTAGCTGATGTACGAATATGTGGTTTACTTCCAATTCGATGGCTTTTCACAAAGAACGAACACATTTAAACATCTGCCAAGAGCGAGTTGGGCTCCCACAATTTGCTCATACTACAGTGAGCGGATAATATACCAAATTAAAATATTTTTTATTTATGCTATTCAAATCTTATTATCCAAATATCATTGTGCAGTAATAGAAAAATGAAGATATTTCTTATTTTGAAATATCCCTTTTTTTAAACAGTGATAGCAACATTTAGGAAACTGATGACTTGAAACCGAGAAAGATTAAAAACACAACAAAAGTTGCTCGCTTGGCTATCGAAACGCGTTAGAGCAACCTGTGTTGTCCTTTTTAATCCTTCTTGGTTTTAGGGGACAAGATTTGTTTTTCAGTTAATGAAGATAACTAAGGACCAGTCCGTTCCACCACAAAACTGATGACTGTCATAATTTCAACAGCACAAAATGTTACAAGTAAAAGGCATTCATATAATCACAACAATAACCAACACGATTTGAGATCGCAATAAAATACATATTCGATTTCAACGCCTCAGCTGAATGAGGTGTGTTGTATACCGTCAATGACGGTTAATACTCCGCACCACTGCGACTACTTTCTAACCATGCTTCAGGACAGGAACATACCTGTACATGGTATAGATCTTGTGTATCGTGTATCTGCTATTGTTTTACTTTTTTATTTTTAGAACAATTTCTTTATTATTATTCAGTATGAAATCCACTTCGTTCTCTTCTTCTCCCGCTCTGGTCTTTTTATTTCCCGATTTGGAGATTTTCCTAAATATTTAAAATATTTTGGCGAACTTTCGAGTTTCTTTATAGATTTAAAAACAAAACTTAAGTTTCTCTTCAATATTTCTCGTTTTTTTAGCATTCTTTTTTTGAAGATTTTGATTTTTTTTTGGAATTTTGACTAATTTAGAAATGTCTAGATTAAATTCGAAAAATTTCTTCTGTAAATTTTATATTTGGATGTTGGAGGTGTCGATCTAGAAATTCAAAAAAGTCAAATTAATACTGGTCACAAATAGTATTTTCGCTGTCTTTTAGTCTTACAATTTCGACAATTTTCTCAAATTTTTCATTTTATAACTGAAACTGAAACTTTTGACTCTAGAAACCTTGATCATTAAAAAAAAATAAATACGAATATCTTTATAAATTGCCGGTGTTTTGCAAAATGTTCCTTTACTTTTGGAAATGTCGGTTTTAATTTAAATTCGCCATTTTTCTTAAAACGTTCTTTTATAAATTTTGACTTTTGAAATTTCCATTTTTTAGCTAGGATTAAACTCGAAATTTTTACGTTTATTTTTTTCTACAATTTCGATATTAAATTCTAAAGAGATTCCACAAATTACAACATTTTTAAAATTTCTGAAAATTTCCAGTTTAAAACGTTTTTTTCTAAAATTTTGACCTTAAACATTTCTTATTATTCCCAAAATTCTAGAGATTTAGCTCGCTCTCTCTTTTTATAAATCTCAAAATTTTTCATCCAAAATTTTGATTTTTTTTAATCCAGAGTTTACATTTTTAGTTATTTACTTTTCCCAAATTGTGCCTTCAAACATATTTTTTTAATTTGCTTTTCAAAATTTTGACTTTAATTGTCCAAATTTAAACCCGCTGGTCTTTTATTTTTTTTATTAAATTATTTTCGGTAAATATTTCCTCAAGATACTGAATCTCGATATAAAAATGTTCATCTTTTTTTTTGTAAAATATAAATACCGTAATTAACTTCAGACTTTTTTTAACTGCTTAGTTCCAATTTCTTATTTCTAATTGTACTCCTTTAGGTCAAAAATTTTGGACTAAAGTTCAAAACTTCGACAACAAAAAATACGAAATTAGAAATTCAAAATTTCAATTTATATTGAGATCCTCAAAATATATTGCATTATCAAAATTTCGGAATTGAAGTTGAACGTCTGAGTTTAAAATTGAAAGTGTAACTTTAAATTCGATATTTTAACATTTTCTACTTTAGAAATAACAATAAGAAGCTTCAAATTTGTAATAAGAAAATGAATGAAAAATTAGAAGTATGGATTTAAAATACAGCATTATCTTTAAACGTAAATATTGAAGTTCAACTACGGTTGCCACATTTTAAGTAAGTTATCTCTAGGCTCTAGGTTCTGGGTTCTAGGTTTAATTATTATTTCTTCAAGTTATGTAAGTAAAACTGTATAAGTTCCTTTTTTTATTTTTAGTAAAGTCATCAATTCAGATGCTCCGAACAAAATTGCTTATCTTATTAACAAAGTATAGTGGACAATTTTTTACTAAACTCATTTAAGCATTAATGAACCTTTTGCCACTTTATCGCAGAAGTAATTAATAAATTAACCAATATGTACTTTATAAAAGAAATCACATCCTCAAGAACATCAAACTAATTCATATTACTTAACTTGCATAATTAGTTAACCATATGATAAACAGTTAAAAACAATATGATCTGCACAATAAATTCATATTCTATACAAAAAAAATAGGCAGTCATAGGGACTGCTGACAGAAGTGAAAACTTAAAACCAGAAAATCCGAGTTTTCTCTTAATTGTGAAATTAATTGTAGCTTGAAAAATTAAAATTGTATAATTTGTAAATCAAAGTTATTAAAACCGCCCATGTTGTACAAACTACTATAGTATTTTTTCACTGTACATAGTGATTCTACAATGACAAAATTATCATAATAATTGACACTGGTGCACGCTTATCCAATAATCCTTACATATTAAAAGTGTGCTATCAGAAGCATGAAGAAAATTTTAAATCATTTCTAAGCTTTTCAGTATCAACAATTTGACGACTACTGATAAAAAGGTTAGAATTCGTCCTCAAATAATTGGCTTAATCTTGGCCTTGGCTTATAAACTGCATCGGTCACGTGTTCTTCTTTTACATATCATGTTTTTTCCTTTTTTTATCACAACTTCATGTTAGATGTTTATTCATCTTTGTTTATATTAATAATTGTCAGCTTACGCAAATGTCAATAGTCAGTAGTGACAATTATCAATTAGTTGCAACGTTACGGCTTCAAAACTGCATAACACAGGAAAAAGTTGGTACAGAACTTGAGGAGGTGAAAGTAGAATCAATATTAATAAGAAAAGTTTACATGAACATAGGTCCTACTGACAATGAGTACCGCTGCTGAAAAATAGCCCTCTAACAGAACTTTATCATTTAACTAATTTTTGAATAATTCTCTTTATAATTAAAATGAAATGAAACTAGCAGAGAATCATTATATGGTAAGGTTCCTTAACTATCATGAGTTTAGTCAATATCGATTGTAAAGAAGGGTACTTTTTAACTACTCCTATTTTTAATTTTTTTGTTTCTTTTTTTATTCCTTTAAATTATTAAGCAAACCGTTTTATTTTCTAAAGAATTGAACTTTTTTAAACAAAAAATGTCTCTGTTTAGCCGAAAATTATTTTTTTAAACGAGGTGTGCTTCAGAAAAGCAACCTTTCTCTACATTGTCACGCAGTAGACGCCTTTCACGATGACACTTTTATTGCGGGATTTGTTAATTTTCCCGTTCTTTCATTTACATTTTTCTTTATTTCTAATTTCTCGATTCTTATCTTCCTATTTTCAAGTAGTTCTTTTAAAAGAATATGCTACTGGATTACGATTTTGTTAACCAGAAATAAAATTTTAATGATAGCACAGGGAAATTAAAAAAGTTTCACCGTTAAAGGCGCGTACTACATAGCAATGTAGAAAATTGTTACCCTTCTGAAGCATACATCGTTTAAAAAAAAATCCGACTAAACTGCGCTAAATTAGAAGAAGAGAAGTTTTTTCTTTAAAATATTCCATTTCCTTGAATAATATCATTTGCTTGATAATTCAAAGAAATAGCAAAATATGGACAAATTTATGTTAAGGGTAGATAGAAAACTACCCTTATTCATAACTGATTTTGATTAAATTAATGGAAATTAAAGACCATTAGCACATAATTATTATCTGCAATTGCATTTGATTATCTTAATTATAAAGAAAATTATTCATAAAATAGTCAAATGATATAACCCCCTTTGCAAAAAATTTGGGAAAATCCAAAATCAGATGCGATTTTGCTTCCGAGGGGGAAGCTTGCTTGCCCCCTGACGACATATGTGGTGTTCAACTCCTAGCGGGGATGAGTTTCACCCTCTTAACTAAAATAAGGAAAGTAGGTCAAGTAGTATTTTGTTGGAAAGCTTGTCTAATTATCTATTCATTATCTGCAATTTTTTTTGAAATCTATCGATTAATTTTCGTAATTTTAGCTTTCGGAGCCTTAAAATAAAAAACCTAAAATAAAAATATTTAATTCTTGTTTAGGCTTATAATTACAATTTCATCGTTTCTAGCGCTATCAATACAGTATTTTTAGAATGTACGGTTGCAATTACTACTATTCATTGCCTAGCAGTAGTGAATTTCACCACTAAAACGAAATAAGAATACTAGAGCAAGTTACATCTTTACAAAAAGCTCTTTTGATCTTCTACTGAAGGTTGTCATAACTTATTGCAAAATCTCCGACTATTGGAATCGAAGGATCGACTAAAATGTTTGATGGGCACTGGTAATTTTTTTGTTTGTTGCGTTTTAGTTGATAAAGTATAAGAGACGGCAGGAAAGAGTAAAAATCATCATAAATCGTAGGTAGGTTTTTATTTTGTTTCCTTTGATACAATTCTACATGTGCTCCTTTCTACCACATCAATTTTAAAGTGATATTCTTTGAAATTAATGTCAAAATGACGGTGTTTCAGAAGGCGTTGAAATTGTGTCAATTTTCTATGGAAATCATCGATGTAATAGAGCAACGGCTCGTATCTTTAATGAAAATCATCCAGATAACGATTTAAGTTATCTTCATGTTTCAAAAATCTTGCGAAAATCTGAAGAAACTGGTTGGGTTTGTAATGTGAAGCACGAGCTAGAGAAGAGTGTAACGGATGAAGCAATGGAAGTAGGCATAATAGGACAACTTCAGCAGAATAAAAAACAGAGCATTCGTGAATTACCTGCAGCAACGGATATGGCTCGATCCAGTATCCTCAAAATTTTAAGGACCAACAAATATCATCCCTACAAAATAAAACTGCTACATGAGTTGAACGAGGATAATGAAGACAGAAAGCTCCAATGCTGTGAAGACGTGTAACTCTCTGACATTTGTTTTTCCGACGAATCCACGTTTTTTTAAATGGACCTGTCAACAGACATAACTGTCATTAGTGGAGTGACAGTAATCCTGTCTTGTACAGGAAATCCTTACCCAATATCTCGAAAAACTAAATGTTTGAGTAGGAATTTAGAAAACTGAATTGTTGGTCCACTTTTTGTTTCCTGTAATTTGACTGGAAAAATGAATCGTAATTTGCTGGAGAATGAAATACATGTATTTATCAGCTAAATATTGAAAAATGACGAGAATCATATCGCTCACCTACATTTTCAGCAAGATAATGCCGCTCCTCACTATGCAGCTATAGTTAGGATATTTTTGGATAATCGTTATCCAGGTAAGTAATTATTTGATTTTTACATAACACATCATTTAACTGGAATGTATTATTGAACATGTACCAAGAGTATTCTAAAATAATTCAGGTTTGTTTATTTTTTGGGTTTAGGGCAATGGCTATAAAGAACAGGACCAATTGAATGGCCAGCTAGATCTCCAGACCTGAATCCCCTAGCTTTCTTTCTGTGAGGAGGAGAGTATTTCAAGCGTGACCACAAGATTTGAGGAATTAGGGGAAAGAATTGCTACTGAATGTTCCAAAATAACCCCTAACATGTTGGGAAACGTCAGAAGAGGGTTTGATCAGAGATTTTATTATTTTATGGAAATCAGCAGTGGCCACTTTGAGCAATTAAAGTAAAAAAGATCGGGTTCTTTTTGCTTTCTTTAGTTTTAAATAAAAGTAAATATCTTAAAAACCAATCAATACATTTTAGAATAATTACAGGTGTGCATAGGTGATCATGCCAGCTCCTCAAAAAGGTGCTGCTTGCCCTACTTTCCCTATTGATCACCAAATATTTCAGTCTGCAACTAATCGATCGATTCCAATAGGCGGTTGATTTTGCAATAAGTAATGACAACATTTAATAGAGGATCAAAAGAGCTTTTCATAAAGATGTAACTTGCCCTGGTTTCCTTATTTCGTTTTGGTGGTGAAATTCACTCCTGCTCGGCAATGAATAGTAGCAATTGCAAGCGCAAATCCTAGGAATACATTATTATTAAGTTGTAAGCCTAAACAAGAACTAAATATTTTTATGTTAGGTTGTTGTATATCGCGAAAATTAATCGATGGATTCCAAAAAAATTGCAAGTAATGGATAGACAATTAGACAAGCTCTCCAAATAGATGCCACTTGACCTACCTTCCTTATTTAAATTAAGGGGTTGAATGCCACATATGTCGTCAGAGGGCAAGCAAGCTTCCCCCTCGAAAGCAAAATCGGGAACTGTTTTTGGGTTTTTCGAAATTCTTATCAGTTCTCGAGAAAACCGGGGCGCAAACTTTAAAATGGACACCCTGCATAATACCAGCTATTAATACTAAAGCATCTTCGTATTACAAATCGGTAAGATGATAACGCAAAACCATAAATTCTTTTCCTATCAAAAGCAAAAATCTCTCGATACGCCTAAAGAAGTTTTCAAAAGTGGCGTTAAATATGTCTAAAAAATAGAAGATCCAAAAGAGAGTGTAATTAAATTTCGTCAGATGGAGGATTTATAAATTCAAAAACTATCCTAAATTGTAATAGGAAATAATTACGGTGCCGTAAAAAGTGATAATATAAATAATGAACTATTGCATACTAAAAGATGCAGATGCGTTGAAACATTCATTAAAGTTTAACCTTTTAAAAATAAAGTTCATGAAATGTGGCGCAATTTACCCAGAATATAATTATTTTAGGAATCTATTAACACATTGTGCATGTACCTAAAAAAAGTAGTGGCTGTTTAATATAATTGCTCTTATGACCTATGCCAACATATACGAATTTATGCAGAACCGCCAAGGTCAGATGACGAAATTTGCCAAACTATACTAACTTGATCTACCTACACATTTTTTGCATGGACAAGGTCATGATTTTATCATTCCAATGTTTGCTTACAAGATAACTTTAAAAATGCCACTGGTATGATTAGCTATACAGCATGCATACCAATCTTAATTGCTAAAACAGCTATAAAAATTATAAAGAAGGTAAGTCAAAATTAATAAAAAATATCTTAGTTTTCTTGCTATAATCAAATAAACTGTTGGCCAACTTTGAGCCCAGTGAAAACTGAAAAACGAATGTAAAGGGCAATTTATCAAAATTTAATAAAAACGCACCATAAGATGTTCGCATCTAATTTCGACATTAACTGCGAAGCCGGAAAATGCTTGTGTAAGAGATATAACATGAAAGATAACGATTTCCCTTTTAGGGGCTCGATTCATAAAAACTGACGAAACACAATTGGCTGCGCTTCTTTCTTAGGGGTTTTAGTAATTCGCACCTCTACAAGTTATGAGACGGGCAAGATGAAGCAGTATTTCCTTTTTTGATGGGGAAAAATAATTAATAACCCTAAGAGTTGAAGAGAAGCTCTAATCGATGTTCCAACAATCGGTCGTAGTGATTAATGATGGCTATGATGTTCCCCCTCAAGTTTTACATTCGAATTTTCCACCCTTCTTCGTAATCTTGATGCGTTATTGAAGTTTTTCTATGAGAGGAAGCATGTAGCCGATTTAATATAAATTGTGCATCTTTCAAATGTTCCACATTAGGTATAAAATTATTATTACATTGTTTATTTTTATTGGTACTTTTTGGACTCTTTTTATTTTCCACCTAAAATTTCGTCTACTTTTAGTAATAATGACATTAGTTTTTCAAAATTAAGACTTTAACCTCTCGAGTTTAAATTCAAAATATCAATAGATTTTTTATAATTATTGCTATTATTATTTTTTTGAAGTTAATCACTCGTAAAGGGTAAAACTATTATGTTCTGGATACACTACGAGTAAGAGGGGAAAACAAAAACAGTTTGCCATTTTAAAAGCGCAAAGTCTGATTGTTAAAATTCTGCTCTGCAATAAATTCCCGGATTAAGATCTTCTATAGAATAGGGGTTTCCATAGATAGAATTTCATTGTGTCAAGTTGGAGTACTCAGAAATTTGCTGCTTCCGACAGGGTTCCCAAATATTTCTTTTCCAAAATTATGAGCTTGGATTTTCAATTTTATTTTATTTATTCATTTTTTCTTGAAAATTCAATAATTAAATTGAGACCAAGTCTTTCTTCCCAAATCCATTTTAATCCTGAAAAATCTACGTTTTACTAGAAAATTTCAGTTTCTTTTTTTTCTTTTCGAAAATTTAATTCTTATCTTTAATATTTACTTTCGATTCTTTCTCGAGACTTCAACGTTGGGTTCGCAACGTGGACTACTCTCATCTTAAAATTTTCAGTAATTTTTCACATAAATTATGGTTAATACTTTTAAACTTTGGAAATGTTCTCAAAATTCTAACTTGACACTTTACATTTTTACATTTTTTCCCTGAAAATTCGATCTTAAACTCCAAAGTGTCATAGATGTAGTTTCCGACAAAAACGCGATTGTGAAAATCAATTTGGAAAAATTTTAGACCGTGCTTTTTTTGTCAAGTCTCCTTTGTTCTACGTCACTGATGACGATATAAATTTGTTAATAAAACAACCGATTGTTGTAAAAAAAAATAACCCGTTTATGCAAATTTATATCGATGTGTTTGAATAACATTCGAGATTTTTACAAAAATAGAAACTATTCGATGGGCATCAGTTTCTCCCGTAGGAAGTAGTTCCGGATATAATATATGCAATTTTTTTCTTTTTTCGGCATAAGGAGTCACCACCTGAAATTATACGCACATTATGCACGGCTGTATGTATTAGTCTTTTCTTGGAAACTTTTTTCGAAATTTCGGCTTTAACTAAAAAGTCCTTCTTAAAATTTCGAAGCTTTAACTTTGCTCTCAATATGTCAGTGTTTAACTTTTAAACTCTGAGACATTTTCATATAAATTTTAAATTGTTCTCGAAATTTCGACTTTTTGCTTACAATTGTAACTTCACACATTTCATTTTTTCTTTGTTTCATAAACTTTTTTTACATATTTCTGAAAATTTGATATTCAGGTTCGACAAATTTTTAATAAACTCTGTTGGACATTTTGACATTAAACTGGACATTATGACATTCCTTAGTTATTTTGACTTTTAATTTTTGGAAATTGTAACTTAAATCTGTACAATTTCGAGAAATGAGCCCGAAATTTTTAATATTAGCACAAAATTTCGACTTCGAACAAGAAGTTTGAGGATTTTTTTGAGATGAAAGTTTATTCTTGAAATTTAGACATTTTTATTAAGAACGTCGTTTTTAATTTTTGATTTGTTTATATGAGTTCGAATTTACCTAGATATTTCAACTTTTTTGTAGTAAAATTCGATGTTTCAAAAAATGATATGCGAATCCGTTGAAGGAGGGCTGATACTGGAGCAGAGCACAAACTTCAGACGCGACGGCTTGAAACTTTTGAACTTATCATTTCTGTAATATGCTTACTTGAATTACGTTCTTTGTCTACGTATTAGGATGACTTAACTAAAATTCTATTTGTATTTTAAAGAGTATGTAAAATTAAAAAAAAAACATATGCTTGTCTTTTATATCCAAATGAAAAAAAGTTCAAATGACTTGTGCAAAACATTTTAAAGGCGCAATTTTCGATCATTTTCTCATGAAGCACCTAATAAAATAATTTTAGTGCTATTTATCTAACACCGAAAATGCAAAGTGCACGACCCTGACCTTGTCGGTATCTTGTAATAAACCGAGGCGTAGGTACAAACACCAGCCACTGACGTCGCTCATTCGTTGGCCATGTGACTCGCACTCCGTTGTTGCAAATTCGTCAATTAACTTTTTGCCGGACTACCAATTTTGTTATCCTAGGTCATAGCGGTCTAGCCGAGGATTAGCAAAGGGTAAAAATAAACCAAACATCGTTGACCTTGAACGAAAGCGACTGCAGCCGCTGCGGGGGCCCCCGAAAGGTGCTGATATTTCGGCGAATTCGTGATAGACCCCATTGGCGTACCATATGAGTTGTGATCCTATAGTTTACGTCTAGACAATGTTTTATTAGACTTCGAGCGAGTTATGTAAATATTTTTCTGCCGAGCATTTGCGCTAATTAAACAAAAGTGCATTTTTGTAAATACCTAGGTTTTTATTTTTAAGCCTGTAAATTAACGTGAACTTGAACTCTAAAAGTCATCGTTATCCTTTATTACAAGGAATGAAAGTTTGCATACCAAATTTTATACCAGTGAATGTAGGGACAAGATCGTATTAGGCAAGAAATGGACTAACGGTTATGGATTTTTTAAATGAGTTATAAAAAGAAATGTCACTCATCACTTTATGAAATACGCTCTTAACAAGACTCTTAAAGAAAATGTAAGTGCAATCATATTTTAACATTAACAGGTACCGAATGCAGCTAATTTGCTCATAAAATTCTCCAATTAGCATAAAATAAGCATTTAGGCAATAAATTTTGACACCGCTTAATAATAATTAACAAACGTTTCAAAATGAACAAGACAAGTCTATCTAATTATCTCTTAGGTGTGGCTCAACTGACTCGTGCATTGCTTCAATAAATTCTGGCCATTTTACAATTAAGCGACAGCTCATATGATTAATAGATTCTAAATTTCTTGGAGCAAAACCAACTTGTCAGATTGTAATACATAAATGTAAAAGAAATAAAAAATTAAACTAGATATTGATGGCAAGTATTGTCTTTTTATACATAAGGATGTGCATAAAGCAATAGGTTCAGAGAATAAAAAAAAATAATCTTTTTGAAAAATTTGCTACTACAATATTTCCCAGTAGAGAATTATGCTGGCAAAATTTATTAAAAAGTGGTAAATAATTTGAAGTGCTACTAGAACGCGTTGAAAAATCTTTACAATCGTCAGTTATCGAGGAGAAAAAAGAATGCACTAGTTCTTATATATTACAGGCTACTCAACTTCAACTAAAAGGGGCCATAAGGTACTAACCTGCATAAAAGGCAGATACCTAACTAAACTTCTCTGCGCTGCATAGCTCCCTGATGGAAAAAGGGGGGCCGCAGACAATGGCTGCATAATTCTAATCAAATCGGCGCCAGGTAATTTCCTGTGTAACCAATCATTGGAAAACTACCAAATTCTTTAATAGGATTCTTGATTCGAGGTGGGTTGCCTAGAGTTTAGGTCAGCACTTTGGCCACCCTTTCCGGGCTCAGTGTGCTATCCCCGTGATTGAGGTGTCCTTGGTCATTCATTCAGACACCCAACCTTGTTGAGAAACTGGAGAACGTTCCTTGGATGCGCCTCTCTCAAACTGACCACATTGGGCCAGAAGTCCCCCCAGCGTGGATCCTCTCATTGATGCTAGGGCCGGGCAGTAACACATCACGTGCTCGACACTCTCATCTTCTTACAAACACCCCCTACAACTCTGGTCGTCTATAATTTCCATTCTGTGGAGGTGTTTGTTTAATCGACAGTTACCTGTCAAAATCCCTACAAGTTTCCTGAGGTTATTTCTTGAAAGTTGTAGGCATAGTTTTGCCATTTCCCTACAGGTTGGCATGTTGTTTTTGATGCCCATTGGGCTTTGTGTTTACGATGGATTTCTTTGTTAAGTAAGGATTTTACGGTTGATCTAGCCAGGGCAAAGTTTAGTTCCAGTTCAACTAATTGTACCTCCGAACCCTTTATCACCAGTTTGTCAGCGCGTTGGTTTCCCTCTTTACCAGAATATCCTTGAATCCATATTAGGTCAATTGCATTCTCCTGTGATAGACTTTCTAAAGCTATGTGGCAGTTCCATACCAGTACTGAGTTTGTTTTCACATTCCTCCGAGCCTTAAGGGCTGCCTGGCTGTCCGTTTTTATTTGGATATATTTTACTGTAATGCTCAGCAGCGTCTTTTGTTCGGCGCTTTATAAAATTCCCAACAGCTCCGCTTGGAAAATTGTTGAGTATTTATCAAACTTAATACTTACATTTAGGTTCAGGTCTTCCGAGAAGATTCCTGTTCCAGTGCCCGTATTTGTTTTCGATTAATCCGTGTATATACTTAAGTCTGGTATCCTTGCCTGTAGTTCATTCATTTTTATACGGTAGGATTTTGTGAACTTATCTTTCAATGGTAGAAGGTTCACTTGGGCACTCAGAATGGGTGCCTTTTGAAGCACCCCCTCCATTATGCGCCGGTGACCCACCATTTTACCTGCCGTATTCCACATTCCTCCTGCTCGCAAACGGAGAGCGGAAGCCTGTGCCACCTCTTTGAGAAATATATCGAGAAGGTGGCGGACACAAGATCGCTTCCATTGCTGCTGTTGGAGTGGATTTCATTGCCCCTATCACTGCCAGACACGCTTTGGTAGGATAATGACAGGCAATAAGTCACATCAAACTTTAGTTCGAAAAACCTTTGTCTGTCCCGTATATTTTGCGAAATTACTTTACAGAACTCGACAAACTAAAAATTCAATAGTACCATATCATAACTTCCGATAATAAATTAATTATAAATTACAAAATGTCACTTGAAAACAGAAATATTTTGAGAAGAATTCTCAGCGTAAGTTGGTTCTCCAATAGAAAACCTTCACAAATCTAAAAACCGGAAGGGGCGACTTATATTGAGGAGCCTCCCCTAAAAACCAAAAACGATAGTGGAGTTTTTCCTATTAATTCTTCAGAAGCACAAATTTTCACAAATTTATATAACAGAAATCTACTGAGCCGTTTTAAAGTTTCGTCATAACATAAGTGTCTAAAATTTGCTTTCAAAAACTACAAATCCTTCTCTCAGAATTTTGCAGAGATTCAAAAACTTCATAAACGGTAATTATTTTACTTTGTGGAATAACAACCGACCACATGGTACGATAAAAAGATCTACAAAAACTTCGGCGACAACCCTATTACAAAAGAAACCAAATTTAAAAAAAAAACAAAAAATAAAAATGGCTTCTATTACCTCTAAAGGCCTAACTATTCAATTTGGTTGCCATTAGAGACCCTCTAGTAAGAGTATGGCTTTCTTAATTCACTATCTGATTAGGTCTGCCATATTTAAGCTATTTGCAGAATGAACTAATCATACCAAATACTGAAATCGCCACTATTTAAATGAAGAATCTTATATTTTCAATTTTAATGTTACTAACAATGGCGAATATTACCACTGTTCAAATTAAAAATTAACAAAAAATGATTTATTTGCTTTTTCTAATCAAAGGAAAAGGCGAAGGAGGCATACAATTTCCTATTAATTGTTTTGTTGTTCTGGCAAGTGACACTCAATATTTGTAGTTTTCAATAATTAGCAGTTCTAAACCTTACTGTCTGGAATTCCTCAATATTTGTAACTATTAAACTCTATTAACAATAAATGCAACAACAGATGTTAAAAACTCCATGAGGTTTCTATAAATATTAGCTATGACTGGACCAGGTTCCGCTTTTCAGCATCGTCGGCGATTATACCAGTAGTTTGTTCAGACGTTTTTATGCTTGTGGCTAATGAATTTGTTGTTTTGTTTATAGAAAGAGGTTAAAATTTTGTTACTGCTTTTGGTGAATAACGATATAACGATAATAAAAATGGCACTATGAAATAGCTGAAATATGGCGAAAAAGTGCTTACTAGACGGTTTCTAGAAATCATAATCGCAATACGCCTTCATAGCGTGAACACCATCGTCAGTTTAAGACTAAAAGTTGATTGTCAACATGCCAAATGAGAATTTTCAGGAACGAAAAAGGTCATACAACTAACAACTATCCAAAACACTATCAAAATTCAAAGAACAATAGATTAGAGAAAATTTTCAATTTTATTTACCTCAATTTAAGATAAACATTTTACAATTATATAAATACTATAAGATATTTAGATCATTTGACAAATTTTGACTTCAGAATTTCGACGTAAATACTCCATACGTGCACATTCTCGTGAAGCACTGCTTCTATACAATTAAACATCAAAATTTACCGAATAAATGAAAAATGAATTTAAATTATTTATATTTTTGGGCGAAGTACATGTTCCACATAGGAATAATAGATAATCCATAAGCTAACTCGCAGTAACCATTTTCTAATCCATGTAGGATTTTGTTTACTTATTTCACGTTACTCCTTGCATAAAAAAACAAGACATTTTTGCAAAACTGATCTAGGCTTTTGTGAAAGTTAAATCATAAATTATAAAACCGTCGTGTGCACTTTTGGTTTTACCAACGATTTTCTCCACAGTGGTTTACCAATAAAGATTTTTAGATATGGGAAATTAACTATAAAAAGTTGATCAACTGACGGCGGGATCTTCGGGGTGAAATGTACCCCTATCTATAAATTCTAAAAAGAGTCAAATCATTACTATAGCCTGGGCCTAACCAAATAAGATTTTGGCATTCTGTTCGGGAAAATATAGGAAATTAATTATAAAAAGCTGATCGACTGACGGCGGGATCTTCGGGGTGAAATGTACCCCTATCTATAAATTGCAAAAAAACTCAAATCTTTACAGCCTGGACCTAACCAAATAAGATTTTGCCACTCTATATAAAGTTGTTGTAGAAATGAGAAGGGGTTATTAATTCTGGAAAAGTACGTAGACACAATTGAATAAATAAATATCATTTAATGGAAAAAAGTTCATTTTGAACTATTTATTTAAAAGCGTATGGAATTTTTGCATGTAATCAATATTGAAATATTTACCTTAGATCCTGGTACCTCAAGGGAAAATGTGCCACTTTTTTTCTAAGGAAAAATATTAAAAAAATGATAATAAATATTTATCTTATCTGCTTTCTCGTATTAGCTTGGTTTAAGTTTATGTTAGTTAGACAGATAAGATTCGTCTTTGTGCTTTTTTTTATACTACTCTTTTACATGCGAGAAAAAAGTTTAACTAGTATAATAATTTAGACTCACATCATCATTATTATTCATATCTATCAGCTAATATGGCATCACTTTTTTGTAATTCTCCACCGGCACCTAACATAATTAATGACAGGAATGTACGCGGGAGTGGCGAGGTCATTCAAGGCTTGTTTTATCGAAGACATAAGTCACAGAACTTCAGTAGGTTGCAATAATGCAATCCTCTTACGGCTCACGTTTAATTGGCACGTGTCCTGTCAACTCTTTTGTTTTACACCAACGCAAAAAACGGTCTTTGGATTGGATACGTCATCACTACGAAAATGCATCGACGGTCTTTGATTTCAGTCTTTCTGAACGATCGCTCATATAAAAAATTTAAACATGATTTCTGAATCAATTTGCTTTATTAACGGTGAGACGAGACATGTGCATGTAAACGCTGCTGCTGATGCATTTAATGCATTTAGTGTGTACTTTTAGCCTTTTCTGTTGGGATAAGTAAATATTATTGTCAATATGGATATTAATTAAAGGGATAAGTTAACATGTTTTCCTATTTTCTGCGCTTATTTACCACTGTTTGTAAACACATTAAAAACAAAAATGAAACTACGGGTTTTCAGAATGAAAATATCTAATTTAAATTTCTATACGGTTTTGCTTGCTTCCAATTTTTGCATTATCGATTGCATTTCTCTGCATTTCATCATATTTATACATATAACTAGAGAAAGGTTCATAACATTTGTTGGATTGTTAGTTCTTATGTATCGTGCTTTTATATTCCAATTTTTACGTGTCACAGGTCTTAGCAGTACAATAACATCATTTGAAATTTATGGCTTGTAGCTCATCTTTGTGAAAATGCCAAATGCAGATATCCTGTTTGATAAAAATTAATCAGCTAATAATACTAGTATATACATTTTCAGCAGTTTACCAGTTCAGCTTGGTTTGCAATAAGGGAAGCGAAACAAATTAACTAACCTTACCTTTGACACTAGTTTGATTCGCTTCGCTTATTTCAAACCAAATTAGTGTCAAAAGTAAGATGAAAAATAAGATATAAGCATAAATATCGAACTGTAATGTAATCATTTTAATCGTTTTATTATCGATTAAAAGATCACTATAATTCACACCTGCGTCGCACCTCCGCATTGCAATTGTTTCTGCAAAAATAAAGCCTTATTTAGGATCAAAAAGCCGATATAGACCTAAGATCAAAACGTCTAAATAATTAAGTGGTACCTAATCTTCCAAAGCTCTGAAGGAGTTGTTGAGTGGCTTATTTGCATAAAAACCGACCGACACCGATGGCAAATTGTGGAAAAACTTTGGGTGCATAGCATGAACGCAGTTTGAACTGCGTTCACCTAAACTCGATTCAAAATTTGAACTGGGTTCAAATCTAAACACGTTGTATAAAGTAAAATCTACTAAAATACAGGTGAACTTGAATTTCATTAATTTACAAAAGGGGTGTTCAAACTGAATTGTCATTTACATGTCAAAAGTGTTGTTTTTAAGAACTTTTGAATTTTTTTGAAATTTAATTGCTTGATCACGTAATTTTTAGCACAATTATTTATTGTTTGTTCGACCATTTAGCAGTAAGGTATTCTGTGTAAGTGGTGTGGTTTATTCCTTGTTCAACAGTGTTTATAGTTTTTTGTACACTTTAATTATACATAAATTGTATGTCTTTATAAGAATAATGAATACAAGAAAGAACAACAGGTAAGGTTTTTGTGCTACATAAATATCAAATAGCTTTTTACATACACATGTGTAAATACTTTTTAAGGTATGGATGTTAAGAAAAAAAAGGGCTGTTAATTTTTCTGCTGTGGAAAACGAATTATTAATGGCACTTATAGAAAAACATAAGGAAGCAGTTATGTCAAAAAAAACTGATACTGATAATAGAAAATAAAAAAAGAGGCGTGGAAAAGAATTTGGCATAAATTTAACTTAACATCAGGAAACACTTATAGGTCAGCTGAAGTATTATTAAAGCATCATTTAAAAAATCTTACAAAATGAAATGCATTACAAATCATTGAACAAAAGAAATACATTTATGGTACAGGAAAAGATTTTTCAATAAGTAATACAGATGAAAAAATGAAAGAAATAACAGGAGTGGAAAATGATGGGTCTCCACTCTCTGTATGAGGATGATTTTTGCGGAAATGGGGGTATTTTATAACAAAAGTACAATTAACTTGAAGTCTATAAATTTGCTTTGTCATGTAAGAAAAATCAATGAGAATGAAAAAGAAAATATCGAATCAGAGGATGAAGATACTGAAATAATTTCAATGCAGCCAAAAGTATTTGAGACATCAGCATCTAGTGTTAGTAGCAGTGGGCAGTATAAATGAAAAAATATATACTTCGTCAATGCTTAAAACTCCTATTTCTTCGTCGTTAAACACAAAAACAGAAACTAGAACCTCTAATGATGATTTGTTTATTTATTTCTTTTACTTTGCACAATATTAAGGAATTCTAATTTTCAGATGCAGCTTTAAGTTCCACAGCTACGAAACGAGACGGAGAGCTAGTGGGATTAAGCTAGTGGGCCTTAACTAAACAAGAATTGTACGAAGTTCAGAAGCACTGCTACTTGGAGGAGCACAATTTAAAAATAAAGCTTATGCAAGAAAAACACGATAAGCAAATGTAAATGGATACAATTGAATGGACAGAGGGAATGAAGATGACGAAAGAAGAACATACGGCTAAAATGACAAATATAAAAAAAAATCTTTAAGAATTATGTATTTTATAATATTGTAATAATTCAATAAAAGCAATTAAAGCAGTGAGATATATTTTATTTTTGTACTATTCATTTAATTGTTTTTACACAAAGTACACAAAGGCCTACGAATCGTAACCTAATAAGACTTTATAATAACCTTTGAAAATATCCATTAATTAAGGTAAGTCTGGACACAACATTTTCTCCTATGTTATGTACATGAATATTATTTGTCAAATTTATGGCCGTTTCTTGTTTTTCTTTAATACGTGGAGCAACATGATTCATCAGTTTTGCAATATTATGAAGTACTGCTGCTGCAACAATTGTAAGTTGAACCTTTTCCAATTTTAATCGAATTCCTAATCCTATAATGCACAGACCAATAGGTTTGAACATTTATTAGATTCGAAGTTTGGAAACCAAATACCGCTTTCAATCTTGTTAGATCTCGTCAGTTTGGTGCATTATAGAATCCTTGTCTTCTGGGAACTCTCCTAGAGAGCAACCGTTTCGTTAGGTGGCAGTGTTGCAACTGTTGGTAAATCAGCTACCTATGATTCACTATACACGCCTGGAGGGCTGCATGAATTTGTAGTCTAGGTTGCATTCTTCTTGCATACGACATTGTTGGCGATGGCCATACTTTCTCTATGGACCAATAGGTGCTAGTACAAAGAGTCACTCGCTTGACGCCTGTGAATGTCTTAGTACTTACTTGTCGGAACATTTGTTAGCATTCGAGTTGGATATACCAAACTGACGAGATCTAACAAGATCGAAACCAGTATTTGGTTTCCAAACTTCGAATCTAATAAATGTTCAAACCTATTGGTCTGTGCATTATAGAATCCTTGTCTTCTGGGAATTCTCCTAGAGAGCAACCGTTTCGCTAGGTGGCAGTGTTTCAACTGTTGGTAGTTCATCTACCTATGAATCACTATACACGCTTGGAGGGCTGCATGAATTTGTAGTCTAAGTTGCATTCTTCTTGCATTACGAATTCTTAATGTTAAACTCGGAAACCTTCTTTTCCAGCAACCGCTACTGTATTTCGAGTTCTAATAAGGGTCTCATTGTACGTATAAATTTTCAGCAGGAGTCTTTGAATTAGCTAGTAGAATTAACAAATTATTTTTTATAGTGTATCCATTATCGCCCAAAATAAAGCTATTCTGCATGTCTCGATTTTCTAGTTGTATATTTACCCTAAATTGTTGCATCATCAGCAGAACCTTGCCACCTCCACACAATATTTCTTATGATCAGTTCGCGATTACAAATGACTTCGGTATTTATCGAAAAATATCCCTTTCGGTTTCTAAATATCTCTGGACAATTACCTCCTAGTGATATTATTTTAATATGTGTGCAGTCAATGGCTCCAACTATCCTAGGAAACTTAGCAATATTAGTAGAATTCCTTGCCTAACATTATTTATAACTTAATGACGTCTAGGCATTTCGCGCAGATTTGCAATACATAATACCACTTGGTCTACTGCTCTGCAGACTGAAGATTTATGGATACCACTCGCGTCTCCGATTACCAAGAGTATTGAGGCAGTAGGCAAAAATCGAAAAGAAGCCAAGACTTTATCGGAAGCAGTCACTTGTTCAGTCTAATTCACAATATGATTTTCTCGAGCTCTAAACGTTCCTGGCGTCCGAAGTTCCTGTCGAATTAAATTTACAAAATCTTCATTATCCATCATGTCTTGGATATCAAAATCAAGATCCATTTAAAATGCTTCAAAAATTATTAGACATAACAAATTCTATCATGCTTCTGTCAATATAAGAATGAAACTTTGGTTAGGTTATGTTTGAGTTGAATCCGACTTGGACGACCAGTATGACAGGATCAAGTTGAACCGCAATTTTAACTAGGTTCAACCTTTATGCAACGAGTCATTAGAGTTAAACACTACTTTAAACCAGGTTCAATCTTGAACCAAGTTCAGTTTGTTTTATGCAACCCACCCTAAGGGTCCATACATCATCGATCACTGTAACTCGGAGGGAGTTTATTTTAGGACACAGATTCATAGAAAAAAAGAGTCTTATTTTGACCCCAAAAATACGCTCTTAAAATTTCTCTATCGAATTTTGCATCCCTCTGTATGTTTGAAAGCTGAAATAAACTTTCAAGGAACGTATTAGATCATACTCTTCCATAATTTTGGAAGAAATCCAATTTAAATCAGTTTTCTATGGGAATGATCATCATCTAGGAAACATTTAGCAACAATTGTTGTTGCTTTCATATCAACTATTTTTTTTTAATATTTACTTGAACGGTCTTGATATTCTGCTAATGGTCAACGGTGTGTTCATACTGTTCTCTTAATAAACACTTTATAAATAATATAGAGTTTTGGAATGGAATGCTCAGAAAAGGAGTAACTTAAGATCAGCAGCTGCTAAGTAGTTGTGAAAGGGTTTCTAACATCTACGAGTAAATTTAGTCTCCAGTATGCTAAGTTAGGAAATGCAATAATTAACAGGACATACCCCAAATGTGGATGGAAGTCAGTGATTTAATATTTCCCACCTTCACGTTCATTTTCGTTCACTCACTTTTAGCCACATAGTTGTCAATTGAATGCCAATTGAAGCCCATTGGTCGTATAATTTTGATTTAGTTTTCATGCTATTATTCTATTATTATTGTTATTCTGCCTAGGTAGTACGTCTAGGGATTATTTGAGGTAAACTTATTTTTACTAGCTAGATTCTTTAAAAAATCTTTATACTAAAAGATACGGTCATCTGAAACTAGAAACACCTAAAAAATTTTCTTACTAAATAAGTTTCTTAACCGTATCTTTTTATGACTAAGACTTATTTTCTGTATGTTAATATGGTATCAACTAAATGTTTTGGATATTTGAAGTTTATTTTACTGTAAAAGAAGTATCGCGCACTTTTGTTGTATAAATACATGGTTTACCTCACCGTGTATGGTCAAGCGCATTTGATACAATGGTTATGCATTTATTTGTAAGTAGATCGTCGCATATTGCTAAACGTGGGCCGTCCACTAGTGAATTTATTAGAACAACCAATTACGCAACAGTTCTCTCTATTTAATGATATTAACTCTCTTAATTTTATGGGATATTTCAGAAAAGGGGTCAAACGATTTTAAATTATTCAAAGTTACAATTCCCGGTAGCTTAGAGCTATTTATATGTGAAGGAAATGAAAAGCAAATTTGCTTGAGACGAATATAAACCCAACCACTCTTGTGAAACTGGAAATTTAAATATAAAAGGAATATTTTCCGAAGCGGAGTTTCATCGGTCTATTAAAAAAAAGAGGCAAAATGTGACACACTTCTAAATTGATGAAGAAATCCTCCTGTTTAAAACATGAACTCTCTTTGTACTTGCGACTTGTACTTATCTAAAGCAGATTATATCGAAGGCAGAGCATTTATAACAGCTTCGAATGTGGGCGGCATTTTTTCAATGGAAATTAAATTTAATAATAAACATGACGGGTCCGTAAAAGTATTAACGTTCAATTTTGAAATGTGCCTTACTTACGAACGCATCACATTTTCCTAAAAACTGAAGTATTTGCAATTTTAATTATTCTATCTATTTTTTCTAATGATAAGTGAGAGATAGTATCACACAACTAATGGGCAAAACATTTTAACACATTATTCCCTTATATATTTTTAATCCACATAATTGAAAATAATTTGAAAATAATTAATTTATCCAGTTTTACATTTTTAGTTTCTTTCATGAACAGGTGTGACGAAATATAAATCAAAACTTTTAAGAATTATTGATGTAAAACGATTAACTTGTTAAACAAAAACTAAGATAGGAATTCTAAGAATTCTGTTAGGTCGCCATGAGGACGTAGGGAGTGTGCCCATACTCTTAGACCTGTTAGGTGGGGATATCACGTGACTTCTTACGCTCCATCGTATTCCGTTCTCTCCATGCTCGCCGTTCGTCAGTTGTAAACAATGAGTAAGCAAGAGGTTCATCCACACGTCGCGCAGCGCATTACTATTAAATTTATTGCCGTTGAAGGTGCAAAGCCCTTCCGAATTTCTTTGTAGACTAGAAGCACAGTTTGGGGATACTTGTTTAAAGAAAAGTCAAGTGTATAAATGGCACAAACAATTTTTGGAAGGACGAACTCAAGTTGAAAATGGAACCCCATGCCCGTGGTCCTTGGACAAGTGTGAATGCGGACAGGATTAAAGCTGTTCAACGCCTTTTGGAAGGTGATCGCCGTTTAACTGTTGGTGAAATTCCACCTCAGATAGGGATCAGCTTTGGAAGGGATGATTTGAAATTTCTAAAAATTTCTGTTTCTGTTTTTTGCAATGTATCGTTATGTGTGATGAGACTTGGGTCCCCCATTACACCCCTGAATCTAAACCAGCAGGTATGGAGTGCAGGAGAAAGGATAAAAGTGCACCCGCTAAGGAAAACTCTCCTATCAGCTGAAAAAGTTCTTGCGACAGTGTTTTGGGATTTTAAAGCAGTGTAAGTCGATTTTCTGCATGAACGTCGTACGGTTAATGCTGCCTACTTCTGCCATTTATTGGTTGAAGAAAAACGTGCATATCGGCGGAAGAGACGCGAATTTTCGGTCAGAAATGTGATTTTGCTTCACGACAATGCCCTCCCTCACTCAGCCAATCTGGCACATCAAAAATTAGAGAAAATGCATTGGGCAACATCAGAACACCTTCCTTATAGTTTCGACTTATCACCATGCGATTATCATATGTTTGGGCCACTGAAAGAAACTCTACGAAGTGAGCAATTCCATGAAGATGCTGATGTTGAGACATTTGTTCGCGATTGGATGCTAATACGCCTCCCTTCTTTTTATGATGATGGCATTAAAAAACTCCCAATCTGTTGGGAAACATGCATAACAAAATGAGAAGATTATGTGAAAAATAGTTAATAACTTTCATATATGTATCTTGTACTAATATATTTTGAAAAACAAATTCCAGTTCATATTTAAATTATCCTCGTAAATAACGACCCCGTTTTACTTCCGATTTTATTTCAGTTTTTCCCAATGTTGCTGTATCAATTTAGGATTAGAAACCCTACTTCTGTTATTGTTTCTTCTATCTTCTTCTATCGAAGGCATCATGGAAAATTGGAACCTCAGAATTGGCTCATGTTAGCCACAATTACAAATTAGCGTCAAGATTTGAAAGAAATAATGTTTCAAATTAAAATGGCAAGGATAAATCTGTTATTGTTTTCTTTAAATTTTTGGAAAAAGTACATACCTCTAAATGATATTGATGAATATTTTCATGGTGCCCTAAGCCAAAACATTGATGTATCTAACAAAGTTGAAGCGTCCAATAGATGTGGGTAGTTTAAAAATATATAAAATAATAAATCAGGCAATTAATTCCAATTTTCAAGCAAATTATTGAGCACACTTATGAAAGCCATTATAACTGGATAGATGAGTTTCTTTACTAAGTAAAATACAGTTGCCAAGACTTTAAATCAAACTATAACTGTCCATGGGTCCACTACAGTTTGGAGTAATTGTCCTCTACCCCCTTCTGTCTAATCTGGTAAAGAGAAACATCTGTATATCTGTATAATCAACCTAGAGGACTTTCTTATAGAAATTTCCATTTTTATTTCATAATTCGTCTTTTTACCAAAATTTTGATATTCGATTTTTTTTTAAGAATTTCACTTTTATTTCAAAGTCGGCTTTTTCTAACTTTCGACCTCTCACGAAATGTTGATTTTTTTCTAGGCATTTCTACTTCCTTTTCCAAACTATTTCTTTTCTACAAATGTACCCATTTCTTGAATCCACTTTTTTAAATCCGAATTTCTGGAAACGGTTTATTTATCAAACTTTCCTTTTTCCAAAATTTCGACATTTCTCTTGAAATTCAACTTTTAACATGTTCCCATTTTTTTCTTGAAATTCATCTCAGTTATCTAAATGTTGACTTTTTAGCCCAACATTCGTGTTTTTGTAAAGGTTTATTTTATTATCGAAATTCAACTTTTTTGAACATGTGAACTTCATCTTGTTTTTCTCATATTCGTCTTTTTTTTAACGTTCTACTTGTCCCAGAGGTTCAAAGTTTTTTAAATTGCACATTTTATAGGCAACTACTGTAAAAACTAAAATTGAGAAAAACACTTGTTCTATCAAAGTTTAGAGTTAGTTCATGAAGTAACCAGGATTACTTCTTCGACACTGAAAAGTATTCTGTATACACGATGATTTATGTAAGAGTATGATCCTGACGAATCCAAAATGCAATTCAATAAACAAAGTTCATGAGTAGAGGGAGAGGTAATGAATTATTAATTTGAACGAAAATATCATATATTCAGAAATAACATCCAAAATTGTAGCCAGTTTAGTTGGTCTAGGATTCAATTCAGTTTACAAACTGAAGGAGAAAAATTCGAACATGTTTTAGCACAATTTCAAACTTATTTTGCAATCGTTATTGGGCGTAATTCATAAATAAATAATGAAAGTCCAAAGCTAAAATTTACTGCTTTTATCCGACTCTCTCGAGGTACAATGCTTTTTCTTTATCTTACCACATAAATGTCGAAGGTAGATATTACTGTTACTACATACCTGCAACAAAAGAAAACATAATCAGAAATTGTATATGTTTAAATCATTTAAAATAGACATTATTTTATCACTAATCCTAACAATAACTTGAAATTTATTTTCGAAAATGTGTGCTAAATTTTAACGCTTTCATTATTGAAAATAATGTATTGGGTTGGAATATTATTAAGTGTAAGGTTATAAAATTTTTATACACTTTTTTTAAACATCAATCTTTATTAATCTAATTTAACCTAATATAAGAACACATCATCACGATAACTTGACGTAAAACGATTTTTGAAAATAATATTACAGCAGGTAGACTTTAAAATTAAAAATTGTAAATGCAATAAACTGAAGCACTAAAATGAATTTACTACAATAGTGGACATAGTTGCAGACAAATCTACTTCTGTTCAAGACATAACCATAATAACCTTAAAGTAGATAAAATTTATTCCCTGTCGAAAGAAAATATAACAATTTTCATTTTTAAATATCAAATTAAACTTTTTACATGTCCAGTGGAAATCGTGTAGAGAATAGTCGTTCTTGAAAGTGAATGTTTTCCGCCAATGGAAAATAACTTTCCTTTCGTTGCCAAAGAGACATTATGGAATAGAAAGTAGTTGCGTGGAACCAAAGCTGATGAAAGCAAGGGTAGTGGGTCCAAAAGTGATTTTCCCTTAAGGAATAATTAACAACTGAAAAATCATGATTATATCGGTTATTCTACAATAATAATGAATACCGAGAAGAAAGTTGAATTAGCCTAAGCAGCATGAAGAACAACAAAACTTCTGGAGAAGATGCCATTGTAAGTGAAAATAATAAAATTGGGAGGTAAGTGCGTCATAAAAGCCCTAAAAACTCTTTATAATGTCTGCTGCTTGGGAGGAAATACACCAGAACAATGGAATAATGCCGTTATGATAATCTTGCATAAAAAGGGAGATATAACAGAAATTGGAAATTATCGACCTGTCAGCCTTCTATCTCATTTATATAAGCTCTTTACGACGATAATTACAAATAGACTGAGACCTAAGCTAGGTGTTCACCAACCGCTAGAGCAAGCAGGACTTACAACGCTTTGGAACGAACGACCTATCTACAAGTAATAAAGTCCTTGATCGAAAAAGTTATAAAATACAAAAAACCATTGATATCATTATTTGTAGACTTTGAGAAAGCATTTGATTCAGTCCAACATAGCTCCATGTTAAGAGTGCTTACAGAGTGCAGTATTGATCATAGGTATACAACCCTCCTCCAGAATATATATAATAGTGCAAGAGCTACAGTCAGAATGTACTATGGGGACACCAACAAATTTCCCTTGGAGAAAGGGATGAGACAAGGAGACACCCTCTTTCCTAAATTATTCATAGCTTTGTTGCAGAGCGCCAAGAAGAACAACAACTGGGGAAATAGTGAACCTGAGGTTCGCAGATGACATAGTCCTTATTGCAGATAGGGTAGATCACGCATGTGAACTCGTTCAAGATCTTTAAACTTCTTGTGCACGAGTTGGTCTTAAAATTAACTTTTCCAAAACAGAATACCTGACCAACTTTGTACTGTCCAAAAATATTTTAACGTATGACAGGTAAATAGAACAAGTGTACACCTATAAATATTTAGGTCACGAGATTCAATCAGAAAGAGACAACCAGACCACAGAATTAACCAGGAAAATAGGACTGACATGGACAGCTTACGGAAAACTGAAGTACGTATTTAAATCAAATATTCCCATGTGCTTGAAGAGGAAGGTCTTTGATCAATGTGTACTTCCGGTTCTGAGATATGGAGCAGAAACACTGACCCTTACTAAGAAGGTAATAAACAAAATCCAAGCGGCGCAGAGACCAATGGAGAGATCAATGTTGAATATATCCCTCAGAGATAGAGTTCCAAATCGTATAATCAGGGAAACAACCGGTGTTACAGACGCAGTCGAAAGAATTACAACACTGAAGTGGATCTGGGCAGGCCATATTGCCAGAATTAAAGATAGAAGATGGACCAAGAAAATCCTAGAATGGAGACTTAGTCACGATGCGTATCGTAATCGAGGACGTCCCCCAAGAAGATGGTCTGGTCGGACGACATGAAGCGTATTCAGCCCAACTGAATGCAAAGTGCTCAGGATTGGAGGAAATAGAATGATCTACGGGAGGCTTACATCCAACAGTAGACTTAAAACGGTTGATTATGATGAATGAATACAGACTACTAAAAGCGTAAGTAATATATAAAATAAAATATTGATATTTTGGATCAAAGCTTTCAAGAGTTCGAGAAAAAAATGAGCATTTTTTTATGTTTGATTACCAGACGAACTTTTTCCAAATTTGATTTAAGCACTAATCCTTCTGCTTCTGGAACCTTTGTATAAGATTGTACTAAAAAGACAACGTCTTGTTCTATTCACTTTCACATATTATAAAGTCCATGACGATAATATTTATCCACCTTTAGCTTTTTATATTGTGTCACGAATCTTTATTCAGACAATGGCGACCTGGTATATCTTGGATCATAGTAGGAAATTATGAGTAAAAATCGCTAGCGTAGTACATATTGCCCGAATTTTCTAGTGTTGGTGTTTTATATTCGGCTATAAAATATCAATTGACTATGTAAAGTAATTACGAATAAATTAAAATTGTTAATCAAATGACTAATTGTGTTAAGTTCTTCGTAACAGTTCTCCGAATAAGAATTTTATTAGGTGGAAAGGTTTGATATTATTCTCAAGGTAATCCAGCGATGAAAATAATTTAATTATAATTTGGACTTGAACCTCTTGTAGTCCGCACATTAGTGGAAAAGTTTCGTTAACAAAGGAAAATAAAATAACTTGACGCTAATGCAAAGATATAATAAGGGAAAATGCGGACTATTATAACTGATTTATGCGCACTATAATTTACCGAAAAAATGAACATCGTGCAGGTGTTTATTATTAATTTTATTTCCGGTTTGACACCATAATTACAGGAATTGCAGAAAAATTACTAACAATCTGAGTTGACATTTCCAGGTATTTAATCTATGCAGTAAACTCGTTAGGCACGATTTGTCACATTTATTTTAAATGTACTTTAATTTTTAATAATGATAATATTGTGTAGCGTGTCACATTTTACACCAAATGATTTATGTCGCTGAATGCGTACTTCCAATAAATGAACTAATTTGACAGTTTCCAGTACGCAGTTTTTTAATTTATTTATGCATTGTAATCTTCTGAAAAATTTGAAATAAAATAATTAAAAAACCGTCCAATTTCGAAGTATTGATGGCATCTCTCTTTTACTTGATAGATACATAAACTCAATAAAACATTTTGAGAGTGATTTGGGTAATATTTTTTGGATATTTATTTAAATTCTTACATATGACTCTAAATTCGAATTTTATTGAATAAATCGACGACCGCAAATAATTCTTTACTTGGTATCACTGTTAGGCAATTTTTGCAGAGCTTTGCACCAATGTATCACAAGTCTGCTATTTAAGATATTCAAGTTATGGAGGAAGTGGTGCCAAAACATCAAAAGTTTCGGGTGTGTTTTTTTTTATTATTTTTATTTTCTGACATATAGCCCATTAAAACTTTTTCAAAAAAAAACCGTACATTTTATAAATTTGGCAAATATGGAACCGATAAAGTAATTTTTATTCATATCAAGGCAAGGGGGTGTTATTCCTATAATAACAATAATAATGGCCAAACAAATAATGAATAAAATGACAGTATAGACATAACATTTAATGCTATGTCTATGTATAACAAATCTCCGATTCATGGAAATAGAATCCTTTTAAATTTTGTAGGTGTAATTAAAGGGTAGCCATAAAACTATTGTACATCGTTTGGAAATTTTCAAATCAAGTCTAAAAGCAAATTATTCTTGAATTACACGCCGTTATAATTTAAAATAAATATTATGTTACCTACTAATGATAGGAATATGATCGCCAGTCCAGTAAAATACTGAAATAACCTTTATTAATTACTATCATCGTTCAATATATGTTAATATGGCCTTCACACATTATAATTTCTATTAGTTTACCTAATTAACTCTGTCAGATGACATTAAATGGAAATTTAATTTTTAATATCAAACTGTTAATAAAACCAATTTTTAAAATCGGGACTTTTATTTGCGGTCTCGTGCAAATAAATGATATGATAAAATCCAAAAATTTTATTCGGAAGCATAAATTAAACGTTGATTATACCATTGCGTAATCGTAAACTTTTTTCTTTCCAATGCCACAACCTTTAGCATCACTACTACGTTAATTGCTAATTGAAAATCATTATATTTTAAAAATAAATAATTCGACCATAGCGATCCAATTAGGAAAACACATAAAATGCGTAATAATTTTACGAGGGCTCATTGATTGATGACTTTAGTATACCATCGTAATTGGACAATTTTTTAAACCTTTGAACTCTGCAATATTAGGCATAACATTTTGCAAACAGTTCTTCAAAAATAGATTTAATTAACCTGTGAATCGTCAGTAGACTATGGATTTTTATTTATGTGAATTCTATCAGTAGTCATAATCATACATTCGTTAGCTATTAAATTGTTCCAATGTTTATTTTTTTTACTATGCAAAAAATCTCCATGTTTTTTTACGTATAAAATTGCATTTTTCTTTAACAGTTTGTATTAAATTGGCGAAACAAATTGATACATAAAAAAGTACAAAAAGTGAAATATACAACCTTCATGGATAATTTTTGTATGAAATAAGTATATGCATTGGCTAGCTCAGTGATTGGTTACGAAATTTGATAAATATATCTAAACCGAAGAGTCGGTGACTTCAAAATAACTGTCCTTTGATAAGCTCACATAAAGATCATTGTAAGATTTTTGTTGCATGTTCATGTATTTGTCCAGTCTAACCTCGGAAATGGATAAACCGACTTTGATGAAACTTTCACTGAAAGCTAGAGTATTTTCTTGGGCACCTTTTAGGGAATTGTTTAAGGCAAACACTTGTGTGCAAACAAGTTTATTTAAGGTAAAATGTCAAATCAATTTGTGGCAAATATTTTCTAAGTACTGAATATTTTCGCAAAAACATTTGTTACATATCCAAACTAATATATAAATCAGAGAATGTGTTTGTCTCTCTGTCTGTTTGTCGGCGTTCCAGGACCCAATTACCGAAGCGATTCTGACAAAAATTGGTATTTATGTACCTTGCAAGGTGAAATCATTAGTAGTAGTAGTAGTAGTAGTTATCTCGAAAATTCGTTCCGGATACTCCCAAACTATTATATCCAGAAAAAGTAAATAACGCTTTTCGATTCTCTTTGTAAATAATTGATCTCACAGCAACGATAGTGACGTAGTTAATATAATGGTCTGATAGCGTCATCTAACGTGATAGGGAGCAACTTTCCTACCCAATATATAGCTATAGACTCGCAAGGCAAATAAATAAGCACATGATCGTATCAATGAATTTAAACAAAATATTGTTCTGCAAATTGGATAAATTATATAGAGTTGTTATATCTGTTTAAGTTTATTTTATTACGTTCATCCGAACTAATTTTATAAATGAGAAAGTGTGTTTAGTCGATAACATCATAGATCACTATCTTACAGCAGTCTACTGTATCTGATACTAAATCAAATTCAGAGACAAATTAAAACATTAAAACAAAACAAATTGATCCGCCAATTTACCAGATTTAAAAATTCTCCTTCATTTTGGACCTTTTTCCCTTTAAGTTGTAAAGACAATTATTCATCTTGATTTTGCACGTTACACCCCTTTACAAAAAAAAAAGAAAAAAAAAGAAAAACAAAAAAAGTAAGGAAAATAGGTACAAAATAACATATACAGTCGACTCCCTCTAAAGTTGTGCCCGTTAGAGTTGTCCGCTCCTTAAAGTTGTCAAGATACGATCGCTAAAGTTGCGCAGATATTCCCCCAATCTAATTTTCGAACAACGAATTGGACTTTAGAGTTTTAGCTCCACTTTTGAATAACCCACTCAACCGCGCAAGGAGCAATCAAACGTACATATTTTTCGACACTGGTAGAGATAACGGGGAGTAACAACTTTAACGGTCGATCCAGTCTGGTGAGCGCAACTTTAGCGGGAGTCAACTGTACGTACAAAATAACATAGGCGGCAGGACTCAAATTTGGGGGACTCTAGCGCGCAATTGGCCTAACTTGTCCCGAATAGCTTTTAAGAATCTGTCAAAACGTGAACACGCCCGCATCTGTTATGCTGCTGTCATGATCGACAACAAGTTTTTATACATTACAAGTTTTTTCTTTACAAGTTTTTTTTTGTAAACATAGTAAGTTTTTCGCTATAGTTGCCTATTTCTGTAGCATTTATTTTAGTTTTTAAGAATTTATTGTTGCCTTCAAATAACTTCTGTAAAAAAATGCTCTATACGTAGACAACTGGACCTTTTTCCTAGACGCGTTTTAATCAAATTTGATATCCCAACATAGAGAGTGTAGAATCCTTCTTCTAGTATCCTTGAAACAACAAACGGACAATTCATCTCAAATTCCAGCAGCAAATACTCATCAAGAATTAGTTTCAGCTTCTCTTTCAAATCCAGACAATACATAGGCTGCTAATAAAGAATATCCATCGTTCTTTATAGGTACTCTGACTATCACTATTGAAGAGGTTTCTTCAATTCCAAAAGGACGTGAAGAAAATTAAATCAAAAAAGAAGTCTAAACTCCAACATTAAAGAGGAGACAAAACGTTATCACAAACTTATTTGGAAACGAGAGTTAAGAAGAAAATGTTCCAAGATGATGATGAGAACTGTGTAGGCATATATTGCAATGATTTGTCAGAAGCCAAGCCTGGAGATGAGTGGTTGCATAAGTTGTTCGCATTGGGCTCACCCTTCTTGCGCCGAGATTCCTGGAAGGACCAAGTTTTTCTTTATTTATGAAGTTTGTTGGTAATTAAATGGTTTTTACATGTGTCATTTTGTGCATGCGTAATATGTCATTTTGTCCATATCATGTATACAAAATGGATTTTGGCAGATTTCAGTTAAAATAAGAATATATTTTTTTCTGATACTTTTATCCCATAAATGTTTGTTAGTTTCAATAAGTAAAGAACCAAAGATGATTGATTACCAATAAAGAAGTTATTACCCAAAAACAAAGCCTTATGTCATTTTGTACGTACTTCCTCTATGTATACTCTTTTTGGAAGATTAATAGATTTTAAGATTCAATATTTGAAAAATCAAATATTATTGGACTGACTTCTGGTCGCGGTGAAAAGCCTTGCTCCGTATTTGCGCTTATTTAACCGCATTACTCTTGTCCTCCAGTCATGTTCAAGCTGAAGAATGGGACGCTACCTGATGTTGGTATAGTATACTATTGTGATGTTGATAAACAAACTAATGAATATTATCGATAGTTTTTCATTTTTTTTGTTTTGATTTTTTGGTTTTGACATTTTTTTGAAACGGTAGTTTACAGTGGGAAGTGTTCGTAATGAGCCGTTGCCCTGCAGTTTTCATCCGTCCTCACACACACGGTGCGAATCTAAATAAATATTTTCTATAAAGAACCAGTGTAAGCGCCATCTCTGATTCATAACAGGAACATAACAGAAACATATCTTAACCTATACTAACCGTAAATGTGTTGTAACCAGTATCCAGTAAATGGCGCTTTATCTCTTTTGGTTATTGCCAGTTTTTAGCGGGTTTTCGCTTAGGATTCACTTTGTCGTGAAGTGACAAAACCTGCGCGAGCGTATGTAATGTTTTAATGTACAATTCAGTTCAGCTCATAAGTTAACAGAATATTTATTAATGCTGAGGCTGTACGAAATTCTAAATAAAAAAGTGTGAATTCTAAGCTTAACCTCGGAATTTGAAGAAAAATAAAACTTTCAAAATGAACTGGTAAATAAGGAGTCACAATTTGGTTCAATTTTTTGACAACAAAAATTGGAGATAAATTCTTTAGATTAGTATTTCACATCCAACTCCTAAAGGGCAAGTAGGCAAAACAAATTAAAGCTTTGCCTAGTTACAATAAACTAGATTTAAAAATACTTTTAGAACAAGAGTCCCTATTTTAAAAATAATAATAACCATTAACAATCTGGCTAACCATCAACTAATAGAATAGATGAAAACGTTGCCAAAATGCAACTAGCACAGATTGTCATCACAAGATCACTGATAACATTTCAGGAGACAAAGCGACTGTAGATTCATATCGTGGAACTTTAATAAGAATAAACTGGTACGTATTGAGTGACAAACAACACGTATCAGGTATTGTTGCTCAATTTGCGCCAAAGTAGCTCCATCGGGAAAGGATTAATATAAAAGAAAACGATTTTTTATGTAGATTATTTTGAAGAAGAATCAAATTGAAAAAAAAAACAAATTGTGCAACTCGGTTTTCACAAACTGTGTCTTTAACAACCTGTTTGGTTGACTCATTTTCATAGGTACCGTTTTTATGGACATCTTCGGTCTATTCCGAAAATAAACATAATTAGGTGTAGCATTTGGATGACAAACCGATTTAAAAAGACACAATAATAACTGTTGACTTTGTTTCATGCAACATTACCAATCTTTCCTATCAAATATCTTGCGAATTTGTGGTGGGAAGCTTAAGGCCACCAGATTGCGCTAGACTTAGTCCTCCTTTTTTGAATCAGTTGTACAGTGCATCCCATTTTCGATGGTTTTGCCCTATTACTATTATTTTCAGCAGATATAGAGGTTAGAGGTTTTTACAAACCTAGGAGAATTTTGTGCAATCAATTACCTGGTCATAACAAAAATGTTGCATCTTTACCCGTTTTAGCGCAATTTTAAAAAATTAAAAACTTTCGAAAATGTTAAACTGTTGCTCTTTTCCAGTTAACTAATAATATTTGACCAAAATAATTCTTTCCCTAGAATTTAATGATGTAAATAATTTTTTAATTGACCTCATGATTTTGCTGTTATAACCTAAAACTCCACCATTTTTAATGGAAACCATATCAGCTGGTAAAGATACAACATTTTTGTTATGACCAGATAATTTGGTTCACGAAATTGGCCTAGGTTTGCAAAAACCCAGATCCTCTATATCTGCTGAAAATGGTAGTAATATGACAAATCACCGAAAATGGGATGTAGTGTACTATTACGTATATGATCATCGTTATTGTTTTGCTACAGGTAAGTCGATAATTGGGTTTCGTTACTACTAGCTCCCTTCTTAGTTAGAAGATAGCTCTTTCGTTTTATTCAATCTACAATAAACTGCAATCCACGCAAGCAAACAGCATTACTAACAAAATAATAAAATTTATTTTTTTCGGAAGTAGCAATAAAAAATGAGATATCGTCTTGGGCAATGTTCCGTCGACGCCAAATAATCACAGGAAGCTCATGCAGAGTTCAAAAAACTCCTGGCGAAATGATAATTTTTAATGACAGGTCAGGTGTCGGGCGGTCATTGTGTGACGGCGATTTTCTGACGTCCGTCGGACATTCATAGTGGCTTGTAGATTTTTTGTTAAACTGTAAACTTGTAGATATCAATGGCCGGTGCTCCCTCAACCGATAGAGCCTCACATCACTAAAAGTGAGGAAATGTACTTATCTTACATTCGTTCGCCAGTGGCGCTTCTTTTCTAACCGAATTTCTATAGCTAGTGCTACTTTTTCCCTGATAATTTTCTTTTCTTGAGAAAGCTTTCAACTGTAGAGCAGTTTTAGTTTATATTTTTGACACTTGATGCTTTGCCTCCTTCTCTTTGGTACCACGAAGTTTGTTGAAACAGGTTACCAGCGAGGACACGAAATCCAAACTGTAGCATATAAGATTTCTAGCTTTTCCTCCTCGCTAATCGACGATCATAGAGAATTTACTTAAAAATTTGTTTCGCTTTTTAACACATCTTGCCACCGACCGCTTCTTTGTTGGGAGGGGGGGGGATTACGGTAACAAAACCACTAGGAGAAAATCATTCCAGGAATCCAGATACCAATTCAATCCAATTTTAATGAATAATCCAATACATTCGTAAATATATCAACCAAGGTACTGTTTCTGTTTATTCTGAAACCTTGTAAGAATATTACATATTTGTAATAATGGTAATAATGGAAGACTAATTAGGTATTACGATTTCGTCTTAAAGAGTTAAAATATGAACGCCCTTTCCCCTTTGTTGCGAGTTTAATGTTTATTTATTTTTTGCTTTGAAAATGTTTTTGTCGGTTTGTAAAAATAATACATATACTTAAAAAAATTCCAAGCTAAAATCTAAATTAAACACAAATATTGATTTTATGAATAGCTTAATAATTTTAAGTAAACAACACCTGAAAATTGTTTACGTCTCTTTGTACACCGTAATTGTGATATACTGTATACTATACTACTATAGTATACTGTGATTGTAATCCTTTAATTTAAAATCTGTTAACAGTCAAACTGGGCATATTATTTATTTTTATGGTATACTGTAACATCTCTTAGAGTTTCCTTGTATGTATTAGGTGTATTTTATTCATAATTGAGGATTTTGATTTATAGACCCATATTAGCATAAAGCGTAATATGTTATTCGATAAATAAATAAAACTCATAAAAAACGAAAATTTACTTTTACTCTCAATGTAATCTTTAATATTGAGAATCAGCTTTCGATCAATCGATAAAATAATGATTCTCCTTTTCGCATATTGGATTCTAAATAGAGATTCTGCAACGAGGAATTTATGAAGAATTAGCGGGTGAGAGCAAGCGAATGAGAAGACAGTAATAATCCATTTTGAGTATTGTTACACTTGTTCTGGATGGACTCATTATCGTTAATTAACTCTTTACTCCCCGGCATTACGAATGCTAAACTAAACGGATAATTAACGGACCGCTCCCTTCCAGGCCGCTAATTTGCTAAATTACTACTATCTAGATTCCCCGTTTCCATTCCATTGTAATCGATGTTCACTCACTTCTTTCAGCTTTTGCAGCCGAATTTATAATTAAATTTGCAGATTTCTATGCCACCTATCTTTTGACAGTTCATTTCCGTTACGCGCCGGTTGTGTAATAATTAATTTCGGAAAGTTTGCTTCGACCAAATAAAATTGTAATTTCCAAATTAAACTAGTACAGACATGGAACGTGATATGTTTGGAGTTCAAAAAAGGATGTGGAAGATGGACGGAGGTCTAAAGAAAACAACAAACGAGGAAGAAAAAGTAAAAACTATTAGCGCAGAAAATTGGGTACAATATTTTAAAACTCTCTATAATAATACTGCTCTTCAGAACAATGAGAACAACAAACACAAATGAAGAATAAGAACCAGTAACGGTAACAGAAAAAGAAGTCAGAAATGCAATTACCAAACTGAAGAACCGAAAAGCACTAAACCAAGATGGAATACTCAACGAATTCATTAAGCATGGGAAAGAGCCATTACGAAGCGAAATAACGAAACTGTTTAATAGAATACTACTTAATAGCAAAATTCCTACCGAATGGAAAGAAAGCGTCACTATCCCACCCTTTAAGAAAGGAGACAAAAAGAAACCATATAACTACAGAGGAATAACAATAATGAGTTGCCTAATAAACCTTCTTACAAGTACACTGGCAGCAGAAATATCAAAGATCATCCCTGTAAATGATGAACAACAGGGGTTTAGAAAAAACAGATCCATGCCATTTTTATCACAAGGCAAATTGTAGAAAAATCGATCGAATATAATAAACCTGCATTTATCTGCTTCGTAGATCTCACTAAAGCATTCAATCAAATACAACTAAAAGATGTATTAAAAGAGAAAAACGTACAAATTAACCTTATAAAAGATCGAAATTCCAATAACACTACTAAAAAAAGAGTCGACAAAAAATTAACAACAAAGCTAGAAACAAACATAGGAATTCGTCAAGGGGGCAATCTCAGTCCTCTGCTGTTTAACACAATTATGAACAAAATTATAGAAGCTACAAAAACACACAGAATTGGATATCGACTAGATAATGACTACATAAACATACTCTGCTATGGCGATAATGCAGTTATGGTAGCCAAATCAGAAGACGACTTGCAACGCCTCTTATATATGTTTAAAATCATCGTAGAACAGTATAATATGTCAATATATCTACCAGCAAAACAAAACCGATGACGATTTCAAAAGAGCCGTTACGATGCAAACTAGAAGTAAATAACACCAGAATTGAACAGATAATGAGTTTCAAATATCTTGACACAAAAATTATGGACAACGGAAATGTCAAAGACGAAGTAAGGCAACAGACAAATAAGACAGCAGCTATTGCAGGACACTTAAAACAAACTATCTGGAAGAACAAACATCTATCCACCGAATGCAAAAGTAGAATATATAAAACTTGTGTCCGACCTGTGTTAACATACGCAGCCGAAACGAGATCAGACAATACTACCATCAAGAGACATCTAAGAACTACGGAAATGAAAATCCTGAGAACAATAGCAGAATACACAATGTGGGATCGACAAAGGAATGCCCATATCAGGGAAAAATGTAAAGTGGAAGATGTGGTACGATGGTTAAGAAGAAGAAGGCGGGAGTGGAATGAACACGTTAATGGAATGGCAGACAACATGCTGGCGAAAATAGCACGCAACGAAAGGCCACAAAAGACCAGACCACCAGGGAGACCACCGAAACGATGGCGTGGCAGTTGGCAGTCGCTTTCACAGGAACAACAATAAGAGGAACCCAGAATGAACAGGCAACTAGCCTAACTAAAGAAGAAGAAGAAGAAGAAGAAGAAGAAGAAGAAGAAGAAGAAGAAGAAGAAGAAGAAGAAGAAGAAGAAGAAGAATACGAAGGAGAATAAGAAGAAGAAGAATTTAAACTAAAAATTCGAATATGAAGCTTGAATTGTCAGATTCATGAGCAAAGCGTGATTATTCTTTAATTGTTAGTAAAAATGCACCACGAGAGATGTTCAAATTTCCTAAAAAGTACTTGTTCTGGCTTGAGGGATACTAGAGGAAGGATATTGAACTCTAGTAAAAAAACGTATTAAATAGCTTCGAGAAGTGGGAGGTTCTTTCTCGTGATGTTACCAGTTTTGTCACATAAACTGTTGGAGATGTCAGATATTGAGAAGTTTGTTTAATTTATGTCATTTTTAATATATTTTTTAAAATTTGTATATATAAGATGATGACATATTGTAGCAGAATTTGAAGAATGTTTCAGGAGCCTTTTAAAAGACTAATTGAGTTGAAATTGTTCGTTTTGTAATATTGCACGCTAAATAAATGACAATTTGCATTTTAAATGACAGCTATCTTCAATATCTTCATTGTGCGAAAGAGAGAATTAATCGAAGTTGGAATTAAGGCACCGCCACCTTTTCGACTCTCTACGGACATTTTTCATAAATGAACGAGTATATGGAGTGCAGTACTTCTTCTAGCAACTTTCAAACTCATCAAATTTATCAAATCCAAGTTTACTTCACTGACAATTACAAAAAAGAGCCTATGCAAATCTTATGCTTTAAATCTTCATTATTTAAAGTTCCATTATAGCCTGGCTCTGAAGAGGGAGGCGTAGGGTCCATGTGGATATGTCGTGTCGTCGGAAATAAAAAAAATTCAAAATCTAAAGCACAGAGAGGGTATGACGCGGTCTTAATATTAAATTTAATAACCAAACGTGTAAATCTAGACTGATAAAAAGCAATTAGTATACGTTAAATACTCTTCAATTTTTCAGTTTCTCACACCCATAGGCTGCACCAGCCCGGTGAGTTAGTCCTATCAGGTATAATTTATTACTCGAGCCACCTCACTCGCAGCGACTCACTTTTCAGCTAAGGTTAGGTATTTGTTTCTGTTTTTAGTAATAGTATTTGGGTAACTTTATGAAGTAATTTTATGAATGGTAGGGCGCCTTTACCTCTGTTTCGAAATTTTGTAAAAACTAAAGGTGTGAGAATTCTTTCTCGAAAGAAAAATGCAGTTAATTATTTTATTATTATTTTTTATTACACGTTTACCATAGCCCTTGGTAGTTTTTAACGGAATATTAGTATTGGCTTTTAGAAACTAAACTGAAGGTACCTAATGTAAGTAACGATTGGTTCTGATATTTATATACTTTCCCAAATTGTCCATATTGGTATGTAATGTAATGTGAATATATTCCGAAAATTTTTACTCTAGACTTTCTTATTATTTGCAATTATTCTTTCATAGTAGCACTTCCTCCGTCATCATCAAATTTGAAGGTTAAGAGTGGGAGATGCAGTCAAGGAAACATGGAGTGTAACGCAGTTAGATGTGCTACTACAGGGTATATTTAGAGATCCAGTTCTGAAGAGCTCCCTATAAAGTAATGGTCATGCTTCTGTTATTTCTTTAGTGTTGTTCTATTCTTTATAGGCGTTTTGCCACCTTTTTCCTGAAAATTTCTATTCATGGTAGAAGACTATTGAGATATTTTGCTCGCCTTATCCCCATTGCTAGTTAGCGATAGCAAAGAAAATTTCACTGCATTTTGGTGGTATTAGAATTATTTTTCACTTTTAATTAACTAAGCCACATAATTTTCAATTGGGCAAATTTGTGGTAACAAGCTTTCAAGAATTTTTCAATTGCAGAAGGGGTGTGCAGAAGTGAAACATCTATATAAATTTCAGTTAGTTATGTGAATTATTGCTTATTTTTTCCTATCCCACAAGAAAATTCCTGCGAGATCTAGAACAATCAGGTCCTTCTACACAAGGTAAAAGCCATAAAGATGATATTTATAAGTACATGTCAGATTTGCATCAGATAAATTACGAAATCATACTTAATTGTGACTGAGATATTTCAAGTGCAAAGTGTTACGAAATAATTTATTCAAAAAAAGTATTTTATAATGTTTGACACATATTTGTTGCGTTCTTTTCAATGTCGACGAGCCTTTAGTGGCCATATTTAAATGCAACAAGACCATATTTATTCATATCATGATTTTATTGAAAGGAATACGTTTATTGTTCTGTGATAATGTATTCAAATTATTAGTTTTATACATATCAATCCACAAATAAGTGGGATATAAAAAAGCTTGGATTATTTGTTTTATATTTTCCCATCTCAGTCAAATGCACGTATTTCATTTGAACATGCAACCTCCTATAGTAAACTTTTCTTTTCTTTGCATTTTCTTCACATTTATACATACAGCAAGACATTTGAAAATGCTCCACCCCATAACGAACCATGAATTAATGTAATAAATAAGCTTCCTAAATCAACGTGTCGCAGATATAATACATCACAATTTACTTAATGAAAATAAAGGATTACACACAAATTCAATAACCCATATTTAGATTGATACATCTCCCATAATTTCTATTACTTGACTAGTGCTGGAAATAGAATTATATAATCTGTCTGAATCAGTGCTAATTAATCCTACATTATTGGTGTTACGTTTATCACGTTATTATTTGAAATGGCCTTATAACCCATCGTGGAACAATAATTTAGCATGTACATTTGTACATATATCAGGTTACAGAAATGCTGTTTACTGGACTACATTTTTAAGCATCTCGTTAAAAAATAATAAATATGTGAGCTTGATGAATGATTTTATACATCATTCTTAAATCCGTAATTATTAAGCTTCAAAATTGTTAGATCCAGAAATACTCAAAAAATAAAATAACATGCGCAGAATCAAAACTTGTAGACTTTCCATTTCATCTTTAAATTCGTAAACTTTAATCTTCACATTTTAATTTTACACTTTGACTTTAATTTTACAATTTCTATATCAATCTTAAAATTTTTATTTTACGCGCAAAATCTCATTTTCATTTTGAAAGTTCAAATTTAAACTCCAGATGCCTAGAAAAAAAAATATATAATTTTCTGGTTTTCTCAAATTCAACTCAGAAATTTGGTAAATATCTAAGTTGCTCTTGTTTTCAAAATCAATTTCTTCGTTCAAATTTCGATTTTTGTCTCAAAATTTTAACTTTTACCGAAATTTGATTTGAAATGCTACCTGCAACCCTAAAATTTGACTTCAAGTGCAAAATTTTGCCTTCACATTAAACCTCAGAACAAATTCTGTTTTCGAAATTTCATAGATTATTATTTAAACTAAACTTCGAATTTTCCAGCTCTAAGTTGAAATTTCGGATTTATACTCGAAATTTTGAGAACAATTATTTTTAGATATGCAGATTTTTTTTTGAAATTCAACTTTAAATTTGAAATTTTGAGAAAAAAAATGGTTCAAGACATTGAATCCATTTCGACCTTTTTTTTAAAAAAAATCGACTTTCTAGGAACTTCGGCTTTAACTCGAAACTTCAGTGTCGAAGTTTCGAAATTAACTTCGATTTTTCGGTATTAAATGCGAAAGTTCATCGTTAAACTTTTAGAAATCTAACCTTTCCAGCTCGAAATTTCGAAAAAATTTGTTTTTCGAATGTTGCGTTATTTTCCGAAAGTTTGACTTTTTTTGAAGTTTCATAGACGGTCTAATATAACAATAGGTGATTTCTAGCGTATGTAGTTGCAGCCAAGATTACATTCAGCTGCGTGCTACACTAATTTTAGCGCAATTTTGGGGCTCATACTTTATACAATAGGAACTATCAAGGTTTTTATCAATAGATGTACAAAAAATTAAATGGGTTTAGTTACACTCGTTAAGATTTCAATTGTGGACGTGATGCCCCGAAATTTGTCTACCAGTTTTACATTTAAAAGTCGAAATTTTGTGAAAACAAAATTGAAACTTCAGGATTTCGACTCGTTTAAGTTCGTAAAAGATGAAATCCAAGTTAGATTCAAAATTGTTACTTTAAATTTAAAATTTCAAGACTGAAAATTTATTTTTGAAGTTCAGTTTCTTTTTCTTACGGTTTTTAGTCGAAATCTTAAAATTCAGTTTTTTTGACATTTCCAGCTCTAACCATAGGTTTCATGAAAACTCGGAAATTTCGAATTTATACCTAAATTCTCAAGAAATAAATATCAACATTTCAGGATTTGAAATTTCGAAATAAAAGTCTACATTCTGAGAAAAAAACCAGGAGCTTTTTCGTGAATTTTTTAGTTTTTTATGGGAGCCGCCGTGTTTTCGAGATTTTCCTTAAAATTTCCAACTTTAAGAAGACTAGATTTTTCTTAAGTCGATATTTGTTATTTAAAGTTTTATAATTAAATTTAGGCTTTAAGCTTAAAATTCAAAGACAATATAAATAATCTAGAAATTTCTAAAAAAAAACTGAAATTTTGTTTTTAAAATTTTCCATTTAGAGTTTCAAGAAGAATATTACATTGTTACATGTTTGGGCACAAAATTTAAAAAAGAAATCTCAAAACTTTAAAAACTTTTTGAAGTTTTGCATTTTCTTTTTTCTTGAATTTCCAAGTGCAAGCTTAAAATCTCGTGTTATGGCATTTTTCTTGAAACGGCAAAAAGAAAAGTCAAAATATCGAGAAAAATCTGGAGGGAATTTCCCAACTTTTCTCGTGTTTGTTTGTCCTAATTTTTTGATTTTTGATTTGATTTTAGTCTTGGATTGTCAGTAATACTGAAAATAATAGTAATAATAATAAGAATAATAGTAATAAATAAAATAATAGCCATTTAATAATTAATCTTTCCCTAATAATTATTTTGTCATTTGTGGGGTTAAATAATTTTTCTATTATTAAAGACGTGTAAATAAATGTTAAAGTTGTAGAAAATTTTATTTCATAGCAAAAAAGAAACTCATGACAAATTTTTGTGAGCCTCTTGATTGCATAGTTACAGTAAAAAACTACTCTCGTATGAAGTAGCGCCCAAATGAGAGAAAGAAAAAAACATGCATGACAACAACAAAATTGCTGCCTACCCAATATATTTCATAAACTTACCATTTAGCTTTTCAATTTTTTTGATATTTAGCATGTGTGACAGTAATATGAAAATGTTGTGCGTTCCTTATATTACCTTTATTATTACTTTATTCCTCCCCGTTAAAAAGCACCTAAGTATCAGCCTGGCCTTGGTTAAGAACCCCTGATTAAGGTCAACTAACTAAAACACAATCCTTTGATATTTAGAGATTAACAAAAAATATTTAAAGGCATCTCCGCATAACTTAGATTTAGAAAAGGGATAGAAGCCTTACTGAAGGTCAACAATTCGATAAAGAGGATATTTTACCTTCTAATTTAACAAGACGTTCAAAATTTGAGCACTACCGAACGAAATTGGGAGAATTTCTACATTTTTTCAGCTCAGCATCATAAGTTCTATTGTCATTTGATATATTTTTCTCGGTGGCAGGTAGTCGTTGATGATATCTCATGTGAAACAATAACGCAGAGGTGACGCAGGAGTCTATTCTGTATCCGACTCTGTTTCTGATGCATATAAAAGTCTCTTAGCTACGCAGTTAATAGTAGCCTGATGACATCTTTTTGCACCGACAGACCATTATCCGTCTCTGCTTCAGATAGGCTAAGAGAACAGCAAATACAGACAATTAATCTGGATCTCGATATCGTTATGGAATGGGGAAAAAATCTACTTGATTTAAGTGTCCCAAAAACTTAGTCCGCTGTTTTATCTAAGAACACGTCAAGGGATCATGCAACCAACATCCTCATGGACGATAAAATTCGCCCCATGGGCTCTAATCTATATATCCTTGGAATAAATGCAAGCACCAACTTCTCCTGAAACATATACAACCTATTACCAAATCCGCCTTTCAGAATCTGGGTTTTCTTTTTCGAGCTGAAAAGTATTTCACATCTCATCAACTGTTCACTCCTTACAAAATTCAGGTTTGGCCAACACTAGATATGATCACATGTTTGCAGTTTAGCTTTAAGTACACTTTGGCCCTTTTCGATTCAATTCAAAGAAGAACGATTCGTTGATGAAAATTTGGCTGAATTTAAATCACTGTAGCACAAGCAAATTGTTGGTGACTTGTCTCTTTTCTACAAAGCATGAGGTAAACTGAAACCTCAGTGCTCCTACAAAATTAACGAAGTGTTCAAGAGACACCTATGCATATATCTATAACCACAAGATTAATGTATCAAAGCGGTCCATACAACTTTTTTCAAAAAGGCAACTTCAATATGTAATTTATCGGAATTTTAAGTGCACTATTTTAATAAATATTCCTAGTTTAGTTAACTTTCTATACAGTTTCATATATTTTCAATAGCGTGCCTCTGGTTCGTTAAATAAGTTGAAAAGGTTTGTAAGCAGAAATATAGCGTGATTTAAATCATGTAAAATTCATGTGCTTATCTAATTAAAAGATTGCTACTTAGTGTAGGTTTCGATCTTGATTAAAACGAAACTGAAATTCCAAAATAATAAGCGCAGACAACTGTTTAATCACAAATAGACGCCAAGCCTAGAAATACATTTTTAAAGGCAAATGACAACTAAATTATTCGGATATTCGGACGTTCGTTGAATGTGGCGTGTTATTTAACACATCTCAGAACCAGAGCCCGTGACGTCACGTAGAGAAATATTACGTGCTTTTGACAGTTTTGTAAAAAGTCCACAACGAAATAAGAATAGCTCAATATAAAATGTTATCTGCAGACGTCTTTCGCATATGAATTTAAAAACTGCCCAAATAAGAAAAGGGTTCGGTCAGGTAGTTTTTAACTTTCACAGTAAGCTGCCATCATTTTCCACATCTGCGTAAAATTCGGAAATAAGCCGACAAAAGGGTTGCAGATGTGGAATGTTGGTCAGTATAGGTTCATAAGATTCAATGAAGCATGTATATGAATTGTAACCTTTTAGGTGCATATCTAAATTTCATCTGCAGTTCTTTTGTGAAATTTGGTAAAACTACCCACGTAACATTGTGTCAAAAGATTTCGTATATAAGGGTCGCAAATGGATTAGCGATGAGTAGAAATGCCGGCTGATCATGATTTGCATCTAGCCAATACTGCCGTTCCATGTAACTGGCTCGTATTACCCTTGATATAATCAGTGGAACATTCTAAAATTAAGGTAGATATACGCATCTGAAGGTTCTTGAAATTGGCTACTAAAGCCACGAAATGGATATACCGCGCTTGAGTGTAAAGTATTGACAGGAACACTTGTTGATTCTTTATCCTCAACTTCGTGAATCGTTCCATTCACGACAAAACAGCATGCAGTTAATTATTAAGGCTGGCATCTACGATAGTAAATTTTCACTCCATTTGCTGATTTTTTTTAACCCCATACAATAATTCGTTTTTATTTTAAATGCCTGATTTATCATCTTAGTATCTCTTAATTATAATCAAAATGAGACAAAATGAAACGAAAATTAGAGAGAAACGAAGCGATATAGATATGTTTATTAATTTTATTTAACATTTCTGGGTCGTAGAAATATTAAATAAAATTAATAAACATAATGTTTCCGACCAATACAGTCCACCATAAAGAGTAGATATAGAGATATGTAAGTTATAAAGAGAAAAGAAGGAGCACAGAATCGAAGCTACCAATATTAGCGAGTTACACTAGAAAAATGAAATTAAAGTGTACACGATGTGATACAGAAAAGTCAGTAAAAGCAAATGACTAACGGTTTTAAAGTAATATAATTAAATTATAATGATTATAAGTGAAAAAATGGAAAATATAAGCATCTAAAGTGGGTATTTAAAAGGAATAAAAGGAAAAACAAGATTACGCGAAGACGTCAAAAGAAAAGTGAAAGTAATGCCCTTAACAAAGTTTACTGAAGCTGCTACTATAGTAGCTGGTAAAGACATTTACGAATGGCTAAGAGAAGCGAGGATATTGCCTAGAGAAAAAATGAAGACTCGAATAAACATCGAATAATCACACGTAGCGAGAACGATATTGAGGTGGAAAGCAAAATAATGGAGAAAAGCAAAGGACATTCAGATGAACAGAAAAAACAATAGAAAGTAGTTGTCACCCCTTTACCTTATGAACAGAAAAAGGTTTTCAGCTATCTGTATTGATGTATATCGAAAGGAATTAATTCCTTTTCGACTAGATACAATTTGTTAAAGTACAATCCACTCATAAGGGGTATCCCTATTATGACCGTGGCGAACTGCCGGTAGGAGATCCAAATGAAGAAAGAAGGCGACAAACCGCGATAAGTTGGATAAGTTGTAATTATCGGGGTTCTGTTAGAAAAAAGTCTTTATATAAGTAGAAGTACTAGGTGTTCCAAGTTGAACAGGAATTTGCTGTTTCCGACTCTCTTGTGTACGTTCTTGGGGGATCAGAGACATCAATATTTGCGATCATCTTCCGTGAATGTATTGACAGAAAAAAGGCAAGTCGCCCACCATCCGCTTGGGTTCCAATCTATAGAGAGATATATATGTATACCAATTAAACAAATTTACTATATTTATTGAAAAACTACATAACCTGCTTTTTCACCAACTTTCCTTTGCCACCCTAAAGATAAAATTCGAGCTTTTGTTTCATTGGAGTTTACAGGGTTTCTTGTTTATATGGTGCAATCTCCATCGGGAAATATCCTTGGGTAATATAAATAAATGAATAGAGCATTCAGTGCAAAATATGGTTCATAATAAGGGAGATAGAAAATAGAGGTTGAATCAAGTAAATCTTTCTTTATTTTCTAGTGGTAATGCAAACATGCTGTGAAAAAAATGGATATCCGAGATCAGTGGCTGGTAAAACTGAGGAAAGGGTTAATAAAATGATTCTTAATTTTCTTATTTTGGATTTTCTTGATATTTAAAGCCCGAAACCTTTTAGTAGAGACTTTTTTAAGTAAAAAAGATGTTTTTATCTTACCTCGATAGAGTACACCGCTTTCCAGTAAAATACATTTAAAAAATGTATTACATGTGTAGGAAGTAATATTAAAAAAGTCTAATTTGTATGTGTATGGAATCAAAAGAGACAATTGGCAAAGCAATTCAAGTTTAATATCAAAAGATCAAAAGAATGATTCCTAGGCATCTTATTTTGGAAACGAGCAACTATTGCGTTCCCATTGCCAAAGCCATTGAACAAAATGTCTATATTTTACCTAAAAAAGTTCTTATTAACAGATTTTAAGGTTAAAATATCAAAAAAATTGAAAATAACAAAATTAGAGACAATTGTATTAACCTCCCTTCCAGTTCCATCCGCCACTGATTCACGCTGAATAACATTTTAAAGCTAATTTTGTTAAGTATCTGAATTTTAGTTATTTATCTTGACACGTTTCGAAATAATCAATGAAAAACCATCATCATGATTTAACCCTTGATACTCTGTATCTTGAAAACTAAGAATCTTCCGATATATGAAACTTTTTACATATTTTTGCACATAGAATGCGCTGTTGAAATCTTTCAATCTAATTTCGGTACGGCCTGTATAAAATTGCTTCCTTTGCGATCAGAAGATCTTCGGCAGTATTATGATTGAAACACTGAGTTACCATGTTCTTTTGTCCTATCTATTTTGTCTTTGGTGCCATTTTTATTTCGAAAGTGTCGCCTTCCCCAATCTCTGCAGATGAGTTTCGCCTTTGGTATGGTTGACATATGTACTAAGTCAACGTACTCTTCTGCATAGATTGCAGATATAGTTCAAAATGTGTCAGAAATGACCATCCCCTCTATTCTCCTAGGTTTCTAAAGATAAAATTTAGATTTTAATAGGGTTAGCAGATATTGCACCATATCTTACCGGAAAACGGCAAGTTTTTTCGATATCCTAATACTTGTTGAGAAAAAAGTAGGTGCTTGCATTCCAAGGCTTTTTGACCCCAGGGCGATAATTTTTTTCGAATAAAAAACTTGATTTAGCGAAAGGATAGAATGCAGGTCAAATTTGTCTTTAACGTTATTTCATTTCCATGAATATTTTCGGAGTTAGCACTGGTTCACGCAACCCAGTAATTGCGGTTAGGATCGAAAATTTTAGTGCGATCGAAGGCAAATTCGTAAACTGTGATAGTCATCGACTATTGCGAATTGGGAATGAATGATTTTTATCTGAGACATTATCAACACTGTTTTCAGTTCTAGAAATATTTGGATTGATTGTAGAAAAAAGTATGAATATTTGAAAGTAGACATTTTTCAATTATGACAACAAGAAATTTGGATATTTTAAATTCATACACAAGTAAGCATGTTTTAATTTGGTCTGTTGATTGTTCACTGCAATAATTGGTACGGAACCCGCATTGTGAGGGCTCGACTAGCTCCTGGTTGAATTATTTATTGAATTTGATTTTTCATAGTTCCTGAAGAAACCTCCGATATGAAGGGAAACGACGAATACTTTTAGCAGGTCTTTCGTCAGATTACGAGAGGACGATTTCATAAATTAGTTTGCTATAGTAGAAGATTGTTTCACGAAGTAGCTGCACCTTGAAAAAATAAATCAGTAGAATATGATAAAATAAATGAATACACTAGCACTAGAGTCAACTAAACAGTGTAAGTTTTACTGAATAATAAATAATAAAATAAACAATTCTTTTTCTTTGGAAACTACTAGCGTTTCTAAACTGAATTTTATTCCTTCACTGCAAAACGTTACCTATAAAAAATATAGTTATTATTCCGTAATATTACCTATAAAAGATGTATAATCTGTTTGTTTGTTAGGGCGTATTTTGCATTAAAATGCAGAAATATTTTTTTTATTTTTATAATATATTAATGTTATTTACATTTAGTATATTAAGGGTTAGACAACTACAATATTTGCGTGCAACAGGCGTCTAGTCTGACATTAACCAAGTGCTGGATATAAGGAGTTGGGCGGAAATTCAACAGGTATGCTCGATTTCTTACACAGTAACCTACCTGTATTTATGGGCTTTTAAGCCGCTAGCTTCCAGGGGCTGTAAAATATATAGGTAACAACGGAGTACGACCCTTTGCACTTCCTCATGTTGCGTAATAGCTTCCTTTGATAAAACACTTATGCCACGTGCTACACCATTTCATCTTTTTGTACTCGGAAGTAAACAAATCGATATTAAATTCATTGATATTTTCTGGTCATTTATTTTAGGCTAATGGCATAAAGGGATATTAGTAACTAGATAGATAGCATTAGGAATGATTTATCAAATACAACATATCAGTTATAATATAAATCACCTACTAATGTAAATAAAATGGAACACGACGGTTCAGAGTTCTTATTACAAAGCAGATTAACAGTAATAATAAAAGAAAGAATCTAATAGAAAAGTCAAACGATCAACTAGAAGGTAATCCAAATATGCAAAAACAGTTCAAAAGATACTCAATTCTTTATTATCCATCGATTTGTTTTTCTAAATCACTATGATCAAATAATAATCGGCTACGTTCAGAATATCAAACCAAAATAATTTTTTTATACGAAGGCATCCATTAATTGCGTAAGGTAAAGATATGAGAGCTTCGGCACCATCAAATCTCATGCAAAGATGGAGGGGGATTCAATTTATATACCTGACAGGAGAAACTATTTTTTTAGTCAACAACTTAATATTTATGGCCTCGATGCACATTTTATTTTTGCAGTCAAATTTTACACGAACGGGAAACTTTCACGGATCGAATTTCACGTGAAAAGGGGAAGGGAAAATCCTAAAACATTTCACTAAATCTCACCAAGAGATGGTAGTCCAAATTTAACACTTCACGTAAGGTCGGTAAGGTGATGGCTTCTGTATTTTGGGATGCAAACGGAATAATATTCATCGACTATCTCCAAAAAGGAACCACTATCAACAGCGACTATTACTGTGCACTTTTGGATCGATTAAAGGCTGAAATCGCGAAAAAACGGCCACATTTGCCAAAGAAAAAAGTGTTGTTTCTCCAAGACAATGCACTGTGTCACAAATCGATGAAAACGACGGCAAAATTGAATGAACTGGGCTTCGAATTGCTTACGCACCCACCGTATTCTCCAGATTTAGCCCCCAACGATTTTTTCCTGTTTTCAGATCTCAAGAGAATGCTTGTTGGAAAGAAATTTAAGTCAAATGATGAAGTAATCACTGAAACTGAGGCCTATTTTGACGAGAAAGAGAAATCGTACTATAAAAGTGGTATCGAAAAGTTGGAAAATCGCTATACTCGTTGTATCGCCCTCGAAGGCAACTATGTTGAATATTAAAATCGAGTTTTGTCAAAATTTTGTTTTTTTCTTACTTATCCTATGGGCTTATTGAATGACTGGTAATGACAGATAGCGATCAACTTTCTGTTTAAATAAGGATAGGTTGTAATGGTTGGGGAGATCTCTCGGTCAAATTCTCATCATCAGTTAAACGAATCATTTTTTCCTTGAATTGAACCCAAAAGACAAAAGAGCCAAAGTGTGCTTTGGGGCTGAATTGCAAATTTGAGAACAGTTTTCTAGTGTTGGCCTAACTTAAGCTTTATAGAGGGTGAGCAGTTGATGACATATGAAGCTCGAAAAAGAAAGCCCAACAGGCGGACTTGGCAATGGAGCGCACATGGTGATTTCAGGAGAAATTATCTAATGTATCCATTTATTCCTAGCAAAGACAAAGGGGATCTCATAAGAATAATTTTAACGTCCATTAGTTGCGTTATCCCTTGATGTTTTATTATAAAGAGGGAGAATTAGTAAGACGCCTTTTATCCCAGATAACTCTTCCAGTTACTACCAAAATGGTATAATATTAACAAAAAAACAAATAACCTTTCTTCATTTTCTACGTAAATAAATAAATTGACAGCGACAACAGCGTCTTCTAAAGATAGGGCACTTTGTTCGTTAATATAACAGTCTGATAGCGTCATCTAACCTAAACTAATTAATATGTACCTACAGCTGGAGACTCGCGAGGTAACTAAATATATCGTATCGACAAATTTGACCAAAACATCATTTTTCAGTCTGCATGAACTCTTTCTTTAAAGCTGTGCATGCTGATTAAATTAGTTTTATCACTTTAGTCCAAACTAATGTTACAAATAAGAAAGTATGTTTAAATTACAGCACCGCATATCGCTATTTTACAGCAATATAAGATCTTCTTAATTAAAACCTGAAACACATTAAAACAGTAAAATAAAACAAATTGATCCATACACCTAACAAATTTAATATATTTTTAATTTTGGACAATTTTTCGTTAATTTGAAAAAGCAATTATTAATCAGATTTGCGTTCCTTAAAGGGAAAAACTGAACCTTCTTAAAGTAGATAGCGCGGGTATCTCTTCGTCTGTCCATCTGTTACAGCCGATCCAATAGGTTTGAGATGGTGCGTAAAAAATTTAAATCTGTGAGTTTAGTAACAATGACTAACATTAAGCATATACTTTTACATTTTAAAACATAATAATCATAACTCTTTTCCCGTTTGAAGAACTATTTTTTTGGATTGTAATGAGAATGTGAAATAGAATTTTTTGCTTCTACTTATAGCCTTCAATTTATGAAAACAGATAGGTACCCCAGCTTGCCGAAACAACATTCGCCACAAAAATTTCTCCTGTATCTTGTCATCAACTTCTAGAACAACATTTTAATTTAAATGAAATTTGGCCAGCTTACATATAGGATTCAGCAAAAAAATTAAAGCGAAAGAAATAAATATTATAACGTCCTCCATAAATACGATTTATTTTACTTCGGTTTATTTAACGTCCATGACAAATATGAAAAATGATCTAGGCCTTACATACAGCAATATGCAGTGACATGAATAGAGGTTTGAAAAAGAATTCGGGTTTTATTGAAATTGTGGATTTCTGCAAAGAGGCGTGGGAGAAAAAGGGTTGTATTGTTTGGTAAATGAGGAGATACAGATGGCCGATACGTTGACATTCTTTTGTTAAGCGTGGGACGTTAGAGGACGTTAGAACCCAGCACATGTCCTTTAATACAATTCATGACTTACTAGCCTATACTAATAATTGTAACGATTTTAGTAATTGGCATATATCACATCGTTAAATTTGAGTATCATATTACATTTTGTATAATGTTGTTCTAGTCCAGTGCAGTTCCAATCTTAGCTTTAACCTTAAGGCTCCTTCCCTCCCTGTAGACGAACGTTTATGTACGCACATTGAAATTAAGTCATTTTTTTAAATTAACTCGCAGTCCACTTTTGAAAAAATATTGTTATTGATTGAAAAAATAAATAAATAAAACTTAATTTGTTGAAAAAGAACTGACATAATACTAATGTTACGTTTTAAAAAATTCATTAAATATTACTTAAGGTAATACTGTCGATACTGCTAGTCAAAACCACATCAAAGGTATACATTATCTCGTTTGATCAACGCAGTATTTAGACCAGACAGCGTCACACTGAAATGAAAAACAGAGGAACTTCTATGGCTGCATAGTATCATCATCAAAATCATTCAGTTATAATAAAGAAATATTTCATTGGAAAAATAAAAGAGTAAAAAAAACATTAAAAAATTGGCTACAGTAGTTTGAATTGACAAATTAATTAACGGGTAATCCTGAAAAGATTGACACATAACCGCAAAACGGAAATAAACAATAGTGATTCATTCTATGGAAGCTCGCCGAATCGTTCATATAAAAGCAACATTGCCATATCTAATAAACTACGAAAAAAGTAGGATAAGAAATAAATTTGCTCTAAACCTGTACTTTGAAGTATCTAAAATGTTTTATATTTTATTTTCCATCGTTCTCTTCCTTTGTACTAAAATCTGAGCGGTACTTTTTGTAAAATATGATAAAATCGTTGGTTTCTCATAAGTCCAATGTTAAGAGTGAGCAATATCAAGTGTCAACAACTTTTTACTGGTTCTCAGTAGCTTTTCAAAAATTTAACTGAATCATCATCTTACTACAATCTACCAATATGTCCAGTACGACAGAACTACCTTAAAGAAAAAAAAAACGAAATCGAAAACCTCATGAACAACTAGGAAAATATTCATTACGGAACGTAGACGTTGACATTAAGACTAACAAATTGCATTATAAGTTAATATCTAGGGGATTTACCGAAATGAAAAGTTCTAATGTAATATACATCCACTGTAACAAAGATGTCGCTGCACTATACACATTAGCAAATAAAAGGTGCTGCCTTTACATCTCCATATAAGCGCTATGGTATTGTTGATATCTGCCTATGCCTTTGGCTTATGGGCCACCTACAGGGGAATATTGTGATGGAGCGTGACGTTCTCTAGAATATCACGTATTCGTGTTAACTTTTCAATAACCTTGAATTAATTTTTAAAATTTGTACCCTTTTTTAATGACCGAAAAGGGAAACAAAGTATTAATAAAGCGAAATACTGTGTCTGCTGAAAAATTAATTTTATTTAGCAGTAATCATATCTTCTTTTTTGATTTTGCTAGGGTAGGCAATGCTTTTTTGTCTTCATTATATGCACGCAGCTGCTGCAAACATTAAGTTTGGACTCTCATCCTTAGATAACGCAGTCGATATGTCGTCATTGCCAAGTTTTGTATTTATTTAAATAGAAAATGAGTCCTGCCATATGTGCGAGGGTAGAATATCGGAAAATTGTGCGAAATCTGTCAACACTGAAGCGGACAAACAGACTGACAAACACTCTTTCACATTTATATATTAGTAAAGTGTGTTCAGTTTAGAGAATATTTTGCTATAATGATATTTAACTTGAGGTTGGCACAATAAATTCGAAAGAAAAAATGGTTTAAAAGATGCTCCCTATCTTGTAATAAAATTTTCATTATTAACGATGAAACCGTTTCAGAAAGACAAACAGATAGTAAAACAGACAAAAATTTAAAAAAAACTGTTATTAACATGTAAAAAACTATGAGAAATCATAAAAGACAGTCTCAAACTGTTGATTCACTCACGTTACACATACATATTATCGATCTTATTAGCAAACTCAGTTGTCATCAGCTGATTGTTAGGGGAATAATTTTGAAGTAGAGAAGAAAATTTACATCTTTTATGTAAATAACTTTTAGTAAGAAGGAAAATCGTTCTTACACTACATTTTATTTATTAAAAAAATGTTAGATAAATATCAGCAACCCGAATATTATGTCTCAAAAAATGTTATCATAAAGGTAAATAGAGATTAATTAAAACAAAAAAGACACGTTAAGGCTCATTTCAAAATTAGGAAGTATTTTCATTTTGTTTTACAAATCTACCAAAGCACGGGGACTCTGCTGCTATAATATTTCTTTCATATTTGTAAGAACGAACTTTTAAAACACGTAAAAATATGTAGGCCAAAACTTTCACAACCCTAAAGGACCTGCTGGCGGCAGAACGCAAATGATTTTTTCTATGACGAACGTGTGTGCGATGCGTGTCATTCATATACTTTTCCATAGTCTACCTTTTGCAGGTAAAGCGTTTTCGGGCGTGCTAGTAGCGACGCTGGTTGCCAAGCGACCCCGTCGGCGGTCGACGTCTCCAAGGATACCTGGCGCCAGTACCCGGAGCGGCGTCGGAAGCAATTTGCCGCTCTCCGGACTCTCTGTGCAAGCTGTGTGATGCGAAATTAATACATTAGCTTCGGATGAATCACTTCACATAAGGGCCCTTCATTCTACTCACCAGAATGCCCCAATTCTACTTCTTCCTTAGGAAGATCACTAATCAATTAGCCTTTTTTTGTGTCGGCGCCCGGACATGTACAATATGCTTCCTCTGTTTGAGTTACTCTAGGTGGTTATTAATTTTACAATAGTTGCTAATGCCTAATTAATTGTGTATAGACGCTTGTTAATAAGCGGATAATTAATTTCGCGGCAAAGGACAATTTTAATTATATCTACCCATTTTCTGACGATCTAATATACAACTAAACTTTCTCATTTATAGTTTATGAACTTGAGAACTGAAATTATATTTTATATAAACTTTACCTTATTGAATGAATTTTTAAAATGCTGAAACTGGTTAGGTACAAAGAACTGTTGAATTGAAACTGATAACACCTTTAGAATCATTACACAGGCCTGCGATAGTTTTCCCCTTACAAAATTAATTAGCAATTATGGTAAGCCGTTAGGTACTTAGATACGAAAAAAGAAAAAAAAATAATAACAAAAAATTTCCATCGCGTAGATTTTCTGAGAGAAGACGCTAACTTAAAAAAAAAACATGAATAAAACCGAAGAGAGCGCTTGGAATTAATTTAAAGAAGGTAGTGAAACATTTTTTAAGAAACAGAAAAAAACCCAGGTTGTGAAAATATAGTAAATAATATGCTGAGCAATTGCCATAAGCTGGGTTGCAATATGAGTATAAAGTTACATTTTCTGCATTCTCATACTGACTTCTTTGATGAGAACCTTGGCTACGTAAGTGAATAACAAAGTGAGCGCTTCCACCAAGATATTACGGTTATGGAGAAGAGACACACACCAGGAAAGGTGGGTTTGCGTCCCACCTTGCGTCCAGCAGCGGATTACTGCTGGATGTTGAAGAGAAATGAACCAGATAGAAAGTATAAGAGAAAAAAATTGAACAGGAGTTTTGAAAGAAGCAAAAAAAGATACCATTAGTCTTTTCGATTTTCTAAGTTTCTTCTGCATTATTTTTAAATAATGCTGTTGCGTGTTACCGGTTCGAAAATTAAAATTTTTTGAATTGCAAACACTTTATTTCAAACTTACTTCGAAATACTACGATTATGATTCACTTAACTGTCAGACTATCTAACTATCTGACTAAGTAACTAACTGACTGACTGACTCATTAGTTGAGGGAAAGACGATCGCATATTTATACCCTTTCGGTTTCTAGAACGAATCTCTGTACAGATAAGATTATCGCTCGCGGAAACGTCTAGAGCGCTTATCTGCCATATGATTCATTCTCCAGAGAGTTCCTTACACTACACAATCCCTAATACAAATTTTATAAATAGATTTTGTTACAATACTTACTGTTGGTTTTTCATTGAAAAATTTAATTTTAAATTAATTAATTTTTGTTTTTGCATGAGGATTCCTAAAAATTATAAAATATGCAAATCATCAATAAAAATAAATCTCCATGTGTGCTTCATATGTATTTTAATTGAACATACCTAGATACTTAAAAAACATAACATAATTATTGGAAAGGAAAAAAAAGTTAAATTTAGCAGGCCTATGTTATTAATTAGTGTAACTGGTTCACTTCCAATTTTTCAAGAAATATTAAAGTCTTCTTTAAATACATGAACTATTGAGAAATTTCTGAAAAAATTTTAATAGTTTTTTAAAATCTGAATACAAAAAACTTTACAAATTAATAAAAATACGGATAAAAAAATGAAATTTTAGAACCACTCACAATTCAAATTTTTGATTTTAGGATTATTTTGTTATATGGACACCACATTCTAGTGGACTTTTTTCCTAGCCTTTGATCTTAGGTTGGATTCACAAGAGTAGAACAATCAAAAATTAATCAAGAGTATTAATAGAGAAATGGTTTTGAATTAATAATAATGTTTTTCACCTATGTTGTCAAGATTCCTAACATTATCTAAATAAGTTTTGACAGTATTTTTCTACACTGAAAAATAATTTTGCAATGATTGAGGAATAATAATACATTTTATTTTTTCTCCTCCAAATCTATTTTCTACTTAATATACCGATAAAAAGAAATCTCAATTTATTGATTGCGTGCTGCAAATAGTATCAGTTTAATTTGACTTTTCTCTACATTCTAGAATTTTTTTAAATGATCAAAGAGTGGGTTTCTTAAGATTGGACTTAGGCCACCGCTTCCCGTCTCATTGTATCATGCTCTTATCGAGGTCTCCTTAGCCAGACATTCAAAATCCAATTCGATTTTGAAACCAAAAAACATCTTTCTCAAACTGACCACACTAGACTAGAAGTTCCGCAGAATGGATCCCCTATTGATGCTACGGCTCGATGTTTCCATCTTTTATTAGATATTTCCTACAGTTGCCCTTAAAACTTTTTCTAGAAAATTGTCTGGCTTAAACGACGAACGGCACCCTAATTACTCTTCATATATTGGACAGATGGCGTTTTGCAATGAAAAGGTACCAGTAAATTGCGTTTTATTCTAGCCGAGAAATGTTTTCTTGTACTGTATTTAATAAGAAATGCTTCTTCTTAGAAGAACTGGATTTACATATCAAATACATTTCATTTGTTTATGGTTGAAATAATTGACTCGACATTCGTATTATGTAAAAACTAGTGGAATTGCATAAAATAAGGTTTACTAATTTCTTTTTAGTCCTTCTGTAACTTTGAGTGATACAACCTCAAGGCTGTATATTTTATTATTCTATGTTTATATGATTATTACACGATAAACTTTGGAGACAGAAATTTAATTAATGGAAAATATAAAACTTCTCGATTGAACAATTTTATTGTAGTAGATTCACTAGCAAGGTTAATTAACAAAATATATTCTAAGCTTCTAAACCCTTCTGCTTGCGTTGTTCACACAAATCAAATTAATTTATAAGATCAGCGTAAAATAATACTGTAAAAAACTGTGTAATATAGTTATTAGGAATCGTAACGTTTATGAATTCTTTAAATGATGTAATTCTAGAATTTTCTAGACGTTCTAAGAAGGGAAGAGTTGCCCGGAATTACTAATTAGCAGAGAGTTTTGCGAGATTAGGGTTGCCACCATTTATTTGGAAAATAAATTATACTAGTTGTTAAAGTAAATAAAAGCACATTGCATCAAAACAAAGTTATTGATTACAGGATATACTTCTTCCGGGATTGGACCGTGTCAAAGAACTACTAAAAGTGTTCGACGTTTCGCCCACCATCGTAGGGGGCTTCTTCAGGAACAAAGAAAAGAAACAATAAATGAAACGAGGAATATGAGGGAACATGCAAAAATGAAAGAATGAAAAGGCCAATTTCAAAACATCAGAGCACGGTAACTTAGTATGTCCACCATACCAGAGGCGAAACTCTTCTTCATCAGAAGAGTTTCGCCTCTGGTATGGTGGACATACTGAGTTACCGTGCTCTTCTGCCTAAACTTTCTTTTGTACCAAGTTTCAATTTCAGAAGAGTTTCGCCTCTGGTATGGTGGACATAGTGTGTTACCGTGCTCTTCTGTCTAAACTTTCTTATCCTTTGTACCCATTTTCAATTCAGAAGAGTTTCGCCTCTGGTATGGTGGACATACTGAGTTACCGTGCTCTGATGTTTTGAAATTGGCCTTTTTATTTTTCTTTTTTGCATATTCCCTCGTATTCCTCTTTTCATCTATTTTTCTTTCTCTGTTCCTGAAGAAGCCCCCTACGATGGTGGGCGAAACGTCGAACACTTTTAGTAGTTCTTTGACACGGTCCAATTCCGGAAGAAGTATATCCTTGCTCCGCAAGAAGCATGCGGAAACAAAGATAGATGGCGATGAACCAACTTCTTAAACAAGGATAGTTTGTAATTTTTGGGAAAAATTTCGTTCGGTAACGAGTTCCATAACTTGGAAGTTCTATAGACAGAAGTCCTTACTGTGTCAAGCTGGACCGCACTGGACTTTGTTATTTTTGGCTGCCTTGTATGCCTCAAAAATCTTGCCCTTGGGGGGATCAATCCTATTGGTTCCTGTGAGCATCTTCCATGAAAGTACTTGTAGAAAAGAGACAATTCACCAACCATCCGCCTGTCCTCTAGTGTTTTTGGAAATTCATCCTTTCCTTCAAACATTTTATTCGAAATTTTCACTTTTCTTCTCAAATTTTGTATTTTTTCACAAAATTTGTCCTTATTTCTTCAAATATGTTATTTATCTATTTATAAAATTCGACTTTTTTCATCAAATATGACTTTCTCAAAATTTTCAATTTTTATTTAAAAATTCGTCGTTTCTTTTTTCAATGTTTTATTAGATCTGAAAATTTCAGCTCTTTTATAATAAAATTTGTTCGATCTTTGATGAAGAAGTAAAAATTTTGAGAAAAATATTTATCTGCGAAAAGTTTCGATTTATTTTTTTACCTTTAATATTTGACTCTTTTTGGGAAAGTTCTAATTTACGCCAAAAAATTTAAACATTTTTCTCAAAATTTAGATCTCTTTCGCGTTGTGAGAATTTTCTCAAAATTCCTTTTCCCTAAATTTCGTTTTTTCCTCGAAATTCTTTTTTTTTTTTCGATATTTTGATATTTTCCACAGAATTCGTCTCTGTTCTAAATTTGGACTTAATCTCAAAAAAATATTCTCAAAATTTAAATTTTTTTTCAAAATTTGTTTTTTTATAAACGACTATTTTCAGAATTTGACTACTTTTTTAAAATTAGATTGTTTTGTATGAAATTTCAATTTGTTCTTGAAATTTCGTCTTTTTCCTAAAATTCTAACTATATTTTTTTCAAAATTTGTCTTTTTTATTTTGCTTATACCGAAATTCGACTTTTAATTTTCTTAAAGTTTGATTTTTTTCTAGAAAATTATCATTTTTAAGTAGTCCAAATTTCTTTCTTTTCATTATCATTTCGTTATTTTTCTGAACATTGGGCTTTTTTAGAAAATGTTGACCTTTAAGAATCTAATTTAGCAATGTTAGCTTATTTCTTAAAGTTTGCCTTTTTCACGAAATTTTGAATTTTATCTCAATATTCGATATTTAATATTTCTAAAAATTTCGACACCTTTCGTCCTTAATTCGTCTTTTTTGTCAAAATTTTGATACTTTCTTTTAAAATAGTCTTTTTTCTAAAATTCGCGTTTTTCTCAAAATTCGTCTTTTTCAAAATTTCGATTTTATTTTACAAATTCTCCTTTTTCGACTTTTGTTTCAAAAATTGTTTATTTATTTCGAAATCTCACCATTTTTCTTAGTATTTGTCTTTTTCAGTAAATTTGGACTTTTATTTCAAAATGTTTAAGGCTGTGAACCTTCTCTCTAAATTAGATCAGAATGTTAGAGAAAATGTGAAAAACATAGTTTTAGCGGGTTTCTAGAAAAGGATTTCTCGTAAAATCAACGCCTTTACTCAATTTGAAATGTTGAGAACGGTGTATTTGGAAATTGCGATTTTTCTTCCACAAATTCGACTTTTTTTCAAAAATTGCGTCACAAAATTAGACCTTTGCAGATTTTTATTTTTCCCGATTTTTGCACATTTTTCAAGTTTTTAGAAAGGTTGGGTAGGTGTCTATTTTTTATGTGATTTACTAAAAATTCCGACTCTTCCAAAATTTTTTTCTCGAAATTCGTCATTTTCAAAATTACTATTTTATTCTAAAAATTCCGATTTTCCTCTAAAATTTGAAATTCCTCTTGGAAATGTTTGAATAGTTTTTAGCAAGTTCGATCCTTTTTTCGAAACTGCAACGACATTTTCCCAAAAATTGTTATTAATTTTTGAAGTCTATATTGTTATTAATACTCGCTTTTTTCTGATTTTTATTTTCTTAATTTCAATTTGTTTTTCGAAATTTATCTTATTTTCCAAATTTTAACTTTTATCTCAAAGTTCAATAATCTAAAATTTCTACCTCTTCTGGATATTATCAGTTTGTTTAATTTTAAAATTTAAAATTCAGTTTTTGAGAACGTCCAATTTGCACCTTTCAGTTTTGCTTCTTTTTCATTTTAATATCGAAACGTTAACCTGTTTTTTCGAAACTGTAAACTTATTTTCTTTAAATATTTTTATATAAAAATAAAAGCTTAATTCCAAGTATTTCCTAAGTAGAAATTCAAAAAAAAGCACGACCTTCCCATGAGATCAAGAACGTGCAATAGATATATCATTATATTACGATTAGGTAGATTTTTAAGATGAAGATCGAATACCTGTTAATTAAACGAACAAAGTGATAAATTTTCATTATAACGTGCATGTGTGTCAAATCAGAACGCGGTGCAACTCGTATTATTAATGACTACACGCAAGTAACAGTAAAAAATCCTCGGGCAAGGTCACAGCCGAAGAACTATAAGATAGAAAGAATGGTTAAATTTGGCATCCTGAAGTGCAGTTAACTATCGGCGTATTATCGCTTATCGCCGTCTAAGAATGTGGAATTAGAAAGCGTTACACGCACAGCGTACGCATAAATGTTGGAACGATAGGAAGGTTCCGAAAGGCTGCATCGCTTCAGGTGATGATATATCAAATGATATACTTCTCTAATTAAAGGTGATTCTTATTACACTTGAAGTCAAACAGGTTCACATTAAGTCCGCAATAAGCAGAATGAACTAATGATACAAATATGTTTAGAATTCTTAACTGATGATATGATTAATTCAAGATATATTTCAAGCAACAGAAAAACTAGAGAATCCTCGCAACTCCGCGTGAATTTTAGGTACGGTAAAATAACATAACCTTATCAATAACTTTCGACATCTTCAACTCTTTAAATTATATAGCAGGAGTTCTCATAGGAAAAAATAGCTTTAGCTGGGATATCGTAATTTCACTAATGTCAACTATCGCTAATTTAAAATTTATTTCTGGCAACACATCTTTTGAAAATTCCCCAAAATAATGTCAAAATATCAATATGCCGCAAACCCCACAATACATACTGTGGTCCATCGAAATCATACCGTAGGGCATAACTACCAGGAATAGATCTTGCCGAAAAATGCCGACACACATCAATTTTTTTGTGAGCGGGCAACTTTTGATGGCAAAATTATGGCTCAAATTTCACGAAATTTTTTAAATAGGATTGGAGGTTACTTGATACGACATTGAAAAGGGTGTTTGATGCTCCACACCAGGATTTCTTAACCTGGGGTCCATGAACCCTTTGGGGGTCGGTAGCGTGAGTATCTGGGCTCCATAGACCCCTTGGGGTTCCATAGCATAAGTGTCTGTGGTCCGTGGCTCTCTACGTTTCTACTATGAATTTCTTTTTAGTTACTTATCTGTGGGTACGATGAGAAAAACATTTCGGACGGAAAGGTGACTCACTCTTCAAAAAAGGATATACGAGGTTAGTGACTTTTTTTTGGTCGACAGAGGCTTCTGTTGAATTCATGAGCTTTTTTTGGGTCGTTAGAAATATAGCGAACAAATATAGCGTGAAGGAAGAATTGGGGCCAATGGACTTTATGAGCTTTTTTTGTGCCGGCAGACCTATTCGCATGATAAACTTTTTTTAAGTCATCACGAGTATTTAAAAAGAGGGATCCGTAGGTTTTGTGAAACTATTACGCGACTGCATAGAGGTTAAGAAGCCCTGCTAGTGCCCCTTTTTTGAAATTCAGTCAAGACGTTTAGAAGTTTTGAAGTTTTATTGGCATTTCTCGAAAAAAGCAAAAATTAAATTGTTTACTCACCAAAAAGTACAAACGAAACAATCTGCAAGAACTTTAAATGAAACCGATTTAATTCCTCTATTTTTCGAGAAATGTGTCTAATAATCAAATTTCAAAACTTCGTAATTTCAAAATGAATTCACCGAATGTCAAAAACGAAACCCCAGCGTATAAAAAAGCAAAAACCTTTTTCAATGAAGTATCACTTGACTCCCGTTCTGACTTGAAAACTGCTAGAGGATGACACCTACATCTAGGAAACTGAAATTTGGGTTATAATTTTTCTATCAAAAATTCTTCTTCTCAAAAAAAGAGATCTTTTCGTGGCAGTGACATGACATTACATCTTCAATGGACCACACTATGTAAATTTAAATGAAATAAGGCGCTTTAGCTAAAATTCATTTGGCAAATATTGTACTACACACAACCCCTTCAAGAATAAAATGAAACCAAAAGCTTTATCAAAACTAATAGACAATTTTCATTAGTTTATTTAACAATATCAAATTATTATCTGATTCCTCGAGCTTGAACATGATGATTGGCAAATGAAGGGGAACGCATTTTAAATAAGCGCCAATTCCAAAACTAGGAACACACCCTGGCTCACTCCCGAAATAAAAGAAATATTCCAAAAAGGCTTATATTCGTTTCCTAAAAAATAAATTGCCCCAATCTTGGCAGTAGGTTGCAACAGCATGAAATTTAGCCAAAGCCCAGATAATTCAATAAAAGGCGAATACTGGGATAAGTTCTCGAAAGACATGGAACACGACCTATAAGGAGGCCAAAAAAGAGTATATGGAATGCTGAAAAGAAAGAAGATGGAGGTTAAAGATACAGTACAGACTAATCAAATATCAACAGAAGAATAGGAAGCATATTTCATGAGATTATATCAAACGGAAAACATCACAACACACAATTACACAAAGCAAATTATTGGCGATGGAAGTGACACAGAAAGATGGTAAGAGAAGAAGAGATAGAGCTTATATTAAAAAAACTGAAAAATAGAAAATCGTCGGGGCCGGATAAGATAACTAATGAGCTACTAAAACATGGAAGAGAATGATTAATAAAGGAACTTACAAGTTTGTTCCAAAAAATTATAAAACAACAAGCGATACCCGAAGACTGGAGAACAAGCATCATCATACCCCTTTTAAAAAAAAGGCTAGAAAACAAACCCAGACAACTATAGGGGTATCACCCTACTCAACACCATCTTCAAGATATTAACTAAATTTATATTGATAAAACTAAACTAGAATATAAATATCAGAGAACAAAAAGGGTTTAGGAAGAATCGTTCTACGATAGGTGCCATATATATGATAGTCAAAAAATAGAAAAATCATTTGAATTGAATATAGCAGCTTATATGTGTTTTGTCGATATGTCAAAAGCATTCGATCGGATTCGCCTAAATGATATCAAATACAAAGGGATAAATTCACAATGGATTAATATTATCGAAGAAATAAACAAAAATTGCTCTACCAAAATCAGAACAAACCAAGAAACCTGCCAGAACATAAAAGTAGCCACCGGAGTGAGACAAGTAGACTCCTGAAGTCCATTCCTATTCAGTATGGTGATGGATGCTATAACAGAAAGCGTACCTAAACAGCTGAAATACAAAATGGGAGATAAATTTTTCAACATGATCTGCTATGCAGATGATGCTGTACTGATATCAAATTCAGAAGACAATCTGCAGCGACTACTGCACGCCTTCAACACAACAGCAAAACGATTAATATGATAATAAATAAAGAAGGGACCAAATGTATGACCATTTCCAAATATCCTTTACGCTGTAAATTGGAAATAGATGAAAAAATACTCCAACAGGTAATGCAATTTAACTACCTCGTCTCGGAAATCACCAGTGATGGGAAACTGACCAAAGAAGTCCAAACACAAACATATAAGGCCGCAAGGATCTCGGGGTGCGGGTGAGGGATATTGTCTTCCGTAATAAGTACGTGACAGCAGAAAGTAAGATCCTAATATACAAAACCACAGTACGTCCTACAACGAAGTAAGGGGTGGAAGCAAGACCAGATACAAAAAGAACAACGGAAATGAAAACATTAAGAGCGATACATGGGAAAATACTGAGAGATATGTGTAGAATTGAAGAGATATAGAGATTACGTGACGACATGCAGGACATATATAGATTCATAAGAGACAAAAGAAAATACTGGAACCAGCACATCGAAAGAATGGATGAAAATAGAATGGTCAAATAGGCGAAGATATTGAAACCAACAGAAAAAAGAACACAAGGAAGACCGATGAAAAGATGAAAAGAATGCTGGACCTCAGAAGAACAAGAGGCTTGAAGACCAGAACAGGTTGAGAAATCTACCTCAGAGGAACCCACCTCAGAGAATGAAGAAGAAGAAACCAATTCCGAGCAATGGTTTTCTGCGCAACCAAAAGTCTAATAGGTTTTTGTTCGACTACTTTCTTATTATTATCTTTCCAGTAATAATCTCTTATACAAAAAAGTATACTTTGATACTTTTTTGGTAGAAAATCGAATTATGTCATAAATAAATTTGCGATAATATTCACTACCTAACCATAAATAAATTGTTAACGTAGTTAACTAAATAAATGGTCTGATAGATGTTCAACAAAATACTCCTCTTTTAATGAAAAATTCATTGAAGTCGGTTTAGCCGTTTCAGAGATTAGCTCCAACAAATAGATTAAAAACATCTGTATCGGTTTTCATAGCACGTAGAAAAAGTTTATAAAAAGACAATTATTTTGAAATCAAAGACTGATTAATTCAATTTTATGAACATAGATTAAGAAGTAAATAAATGAGAAAAGTTTCCAGTTAACAGTGGCAAAGATGAGATAATTGTATGGGTGGAAACCATGTTCCTATTTAAATCAGTAAAACGTCGAGCAAAAGAGGGTTCTTTAATTAATTATCCGTATTGAGCTCATCTTAATCTGGCAATCGTTGTGTAGATTAACAAACGACACCCTGATCGCTTTTGCGAGACACTGCTTATCTGATTGCAGAATTATCCCAGCAGGTTGTTTAACCTTAACGATATTACGACTTAATACTACTGATTAAGCTAGCTTACATTCGCACAGCTAATAATGGTTCACGAATCTAACCAGCTAATTGAACAAATGGATTATCTATACCTCCTTTATGTTAAAAAAATTGTTTTTCCAATTTTTATGAAAGGTCGTGCATCAAATTAGATCGTTTATCCCGAATATTTTTACTAAACATTTCCATTTAAAATTATGAAATAGAACAACTAAACTGAATTCACGTTTCATGTCTCGAGCTCGAACCAAAACACATACCCCTCTTTGTATGCAGTTTTATTGGCTTATATTGACAAACCAAGATCCAACGCAATCGCTGTTTGCGGCAATCTAAAACAGATTGCCATTCCTTAATAGAAGGTACTGAAATTTAGGATTGTGAAAGAAGTGACCGGCGAAGAAAAAGCCAATAAAACTGCATACAAATATGAATACTTCGCAAATAAATTACAGAGAATAACATACCCCTCTGTTTGGATCCAAATGCTGTACGATTTAACTTAAGTTCCAAATATGAGGAACTTTCTCGTATTATGGATTGCATAGCAACATCCATTAAATACAAACACTCTGGGCGTGACTTTCGTTTAGGTATGTTAAACTTAACAGATGTCATCTTTCAGAGAAAATTCACTTATAATAAATAATATATTAGCTTAATCTTTCCAGGCAATGGAGTAGTGACACATCTCTTTTTTAAGTTTATTTTTTATTTGGCAACATCTTTAACAACTGGTGCCTCTTGGAAAAGCAACGTTTTCGAGACTAACAAGTCAGTCGAGGGCAGCCAACACCTGTGCCATCCAGCTGGCAGAGATGGTTCATTTCCAGTGATAGAGTGGAATTCTCCTAGTATATTTTGAATTTTGAAGTGAAAAATTCTTGGTTTTTTTCTCAGAATTTCGACCTTTCCTCAAAATTTTGACCTTTTTTGAATGTTTTGAATTGTTATTGTTAAAAATTATGAACTAGCGACTTTTTAAAATTTCAGCTTAAGAAAAAACAGAATCTTTGTTAATTTTGACTTTATTTTTCAAAATTTAAATACTTTTTAACTTTTAAATTTTTAAGTATGTTTACTTTGTATATGACCTTTTTTTAAAAAATTTTGATTTTTTTCAAATTTTTAAATTTTTATTTTGTTATAAATTTTGACGTTCTTTGACAAATTCGCTTTTTTGAATATCTTAGATTTTTTTTTAAATGTCGACTTTAAATATTTCGAATTTTTGACCTTTTGAAAGTTTTGACTGCTAAATTCTACTCTTTTTTGTTCTTTTTAATAATTTCCACCTTATTTGAAAATATTTTGAGAATATTGGCTTTTAGTCGAAGTTTTGACTTTCTTGAAAACCGCATATTTTTTAAATATTTTCAATTTTTCAAATATTTTCATTTTTTTAAAGGATTCAATCTTATTTTAAAATTTTCAACTTTTTTTGAGAAATGTCTGGTTTTTTCAATACATTCACTTATTTTAAATTTCGTTTTTTTCGAAATATCTGCTCGTTTCGAGATCTCAAATTCAAATTTGGCCTTTTTGAATATTTCGACTTTTTATAATTCGACGTTTTTGAAATTTTATTTTTTTTAGCTGACTTGAAAATATGATTTTTTGAAAATGTTGCCAGTTTTAAATTTGATTTGTTCTCTCAATTTTTACTTTACTTGAAAATTATGTCCTTTGAGAAATTTTATTTTTTCGGAAACTTTTGATTTGTTATCATATTTATTTTTTGTGGAATCTTTTAATTTTTAAAATTTTAAATTTTTCAAAATTTAACTCTTTTGCAGAATTTTTGTTTTTTATCATTATTTTTAATTTTTTTTTCAAAATTTCGATGTTTCCTTTAAAATATCATTTTTTTAAACAGATTCTGAATTTTTTCTTCGTAAGTTTGTGCGATTTTTATTTTCTCAAAATGTGGATTTTGAAAATATTTTTTTTTCATAATTTTCACCTTTAACAAAAATTTCAACCATATTTCAGATTTTCGATCGTTTCCGAAAGTTTCAACTTTTTCTTTGAAAATTATGACTTATTTTCAAAAATTTCACTTTTGCCCTGAATTTCTAATAATTTTTTTTTAATATTTCGGTTTTATTTAAAGTTTGAACCTTTTTAAAGTTATGTCTTGGTTTCATAATTTTTAACTCTGTTAAAATAGCCAGTTTTTAAACTTACCATCTTCAAAATTTTGCTTCCTTGAAGATTTTAATTTTATTTTTAAATTTTGTCTTGTGGAGCCAACATTGTTTTCAAAAAGTTTATTTTTAGCTTATAAATTATTAGTTCTTTTTTTTTTGTAAATTTTGAATTTTTTCTATCGAATTCGATGGATTTCAGTTCCAATTTTTGCATTTCGATTTGGAACTTGAAATTCTGACTTTTTCTAGAAATATTCAATTTTTCTTCAAAATAAAACATTCATGTCTTTTGTAAGGAATGCAGTTTGTTGTTCGATTGGATATTATTCTAAGAATTTTGGCTTTTTTTATATACTATATGAATTATTATTTTTTTCCAAATTTTGATTTTTTTCGTATTCTAATTTTTCAATTTTTGACTTTAAACTTGTATTTTAGACTTTCTGAAATATTGACTATATTATCGAAATTTATTTGTCCATCTTTGATTTCAAAATTTTGAAAGACTTTTTCACATTTCGATTCTTTTTCGAAGTTTGTAGGTTAGTCTCGAAAATAATAAGAATTTTAAAATGTAAACTTGGAATTTTGAAAAAAAATGAAAATTTCGAGAAAAGACTACGTTTACTAACAAAATTTCAACCTTTTTTTTTAGTTTTTTTTTTCTTTTCATAAATATCAAACAATAAAAAGTTATAAAAAAAGTTCTGAATTAATAAAGAAACATTAAATGTAACCCCTTGAATAGACCGATATAGGAAAGCGATGTGTAAAAATTTTTAATTATTGAATGGGTCAAATTATATTTTGATTTAGCTGCTTATGCCGCCTCTTTAAGGTGCCACCTGAGGCGGTTGCCTCTTAGCATCATAGCACGGCACGACCCTGAACATAATCACAAATTGTGCTTAGTGATTATAACTAACATGTAACTTAAAAAGCCATCCCACATTTAAAATAAATGCACATGAAATCTTGACCAGCCGCTAGTACTGATAGACCCTTGATTAAAAGAACAATTGTTGGATTGAAGGTTGGCTGAAATAATATAAGGGCCAGAATCCATTAAAGTAATAATTTAAATTCTAGCAACTGAAATAGCTTTCGACCTTTGAATAATACATATTTGGAAAGGATAGCACAAATAAAAGAAGCAAGGGGTTCAATTAGAAGGAGTAGGTTTTTCATCATCTTAAAAATTGCCGGTCGCATTCATAAATAAGGCCTGCCTAAAAGGCGGAAGAGGAGCATTCGCTAAAAAAGTATAACGTCTCCATTCCAATTCCCCATAGATATTAGATAAATATCCCCAACTCTGTTTTATCAGCTAACAAGGTTTATTGAATATTTCCCTAAAAGTTAAAAGTGCCTGCGAGATCGAACGCCAAGAAACACGACGGGAAGGAGACTGAAAAGTAAGTCGCCCAAGTAAAAGCTTTCAAAAAGCAACAGAAGTAACGCACTACGTCCCTTCAGAATACTAGATGGCAGGTAAAGTTGCACGCTTATCACATCGCCAGAGAGATTTCCGACCCGGACGTTGGCGCCAGAGCCGAGTAATGGATCGTTCGGGATCACGGCTCTTAATCCGATTTACGAATTGTCTCCAAGGGTTGGAATCTGCTTCTTGTAATGGCTAATGTGAAGTCTCAGAGATACATTGATATATGCTACTTCTTTTCTAACTTTAACCGCGTTTTCAACACGTGCCTTTTAGCTCGGCGCCCGACATGTCAAAGTTTGACCGAAATCGTAGACATCGATAGATTTGATCCATTTTTCAACCGCAGATAGTTTACAACAAAAGCTATTAAGACTGCATCGTTTTGAAGTAAATCCTTTCGGGCACAAAAAGTTTAAAGATTTCGCTTACCATGCTTGACGACGCACATTTTCCTAATGATTTAATAAATACACAGAAGCCAGCTCGCTTATTTAAATAATCCAGCACGTGATAGAAATCAAGGATAAGTATCAAAGTTATGAAACTTGCATCGAAAATAACTTAATAAGAGAATTTCGAATGCTACTTCTGCGTTAAAGAATTTCCGTGAAGCAATCTGGCAGAACAGTTACCTTTTAAATTAAACACATTTAGATTAATATATGCAGATCACTTTTATCCCAATTTTCGAACCAACCAAGCGGAAACAATGGATACCACATTAATTGTTAAAAACTTATTTATATTGCAATATATAGGAAGCCGGCCAATTTAACTTTTTCAAATCATTTTCCAAGCACATAAAAACAGCGAACTAGATCGTCAACAATTTGTGTATGTATTATAAACTTTAATTGTGTTAGAGGTATGTTAAATTAATAATCTAATGCGCAGATATAAAAATCAGAGTTACTAATTGCCGATCTTATAGAAACAAAAGCATGTTTGACAATTTCGGTAAAACTAAGACAAAACATACCCTAGGTTCATTTAATTTTTTCACAGCATCATAGTCTAAATCGGCTGAGGAAAAATGTGCAGTGATAGTGTTTAACACATTCAGTGTGAATTATGTGATGCTGCCATGGTGATACATATTTTAGTGAAATTTAGACCAACCAACTTATTTTTATATATTTACTATCAATTAATAACACATTGAAAGTTTATCTCTTTATTTAAATATGGTTCTAATGGTCGAACAACCTTAATCAATTTGTAGTTATTTTTTTTCCAGTTAAGATTCTCCCAGCTGTGACCTCTGCTTATCAACATGTATGTGCAGCCATGGGCGTAGACAGGGTTTTGTTCAGAGAGGGCCAGCAATTATTTTGAGAATATTTTGAGAAGTATATTTTCACTGAACTGCGCGAACTTGGGGGATCAAATTTTCAAATTAAAGTCTAAATTTCGAAAAAGAGTGGAATTTCTAGAAAAAGTCAGAACATTGAATTGTAAATAAAATCCAAACCTTTCCAAATATTTCGAGAAATGCTGGAACTACTAACAAAAGTCGAAATTTCCAAAAGACAAATTTTGTGGAAAAGTTGAAATATCCAGTAATATTTCTCTCGAATTTCATTTTATTTCAATTTTAATGTAATCGAAATTTACAAGAAAGTTTTTTCTCAAAATATTCTAAAAATATTATTCTCAGAATCATAAATTTTATCAAAATTTTGTTCCAATTTTGAAAAAGTGAATGAATTTTGAGAAAAAAGCCGAAATTAAGAGGCACAAATTTTAAACAATAAAACTTTAAATCTCGAGGTACATGTTTTTCAGAGAATAAGATGAATTTGGAGAAATAAGTGAAAATCCAGAAAGTCAAATTAAAAAAAAAATCAATAAAAACCGAACATTAAAAAAAATGATTTTCGAAAAATACCGTCCAAATTTCGAGAAAATATTCAAAATTTTTAGATAATATCCGAATTTTCAAAAGTATGAGGAAGTTGAGAAAGTAGAACTCAGAATATAAGATCGTAATTTCGAAAAAGTCAGAAGTCAAATTTCATTTTGGAAAAACATAAAAAATTGTCGTAAAATCGAAAAAAGTCAAAATTTTCAAAGGTCGAAACAGTCGCAGTATTCAAATCTGAATTTTAGTTTTATCTATTTTCCGTTTCTTTCGTGTGTGTACGGAGAAGCACGCCTCGTATAGAAAAAAAATATAAAACATATTTTTACGCAATAAAATCGCACATTGCGAAAGAACCAGTTGGACAGTATCCGAGCACAGAGACGGTCGGTCGTGAATGGCCATTTTAAACAACTTTTCGGATTTTGGCTGTGTCTTCTCAATTTGGGGCTTACTCCATCCTGTGGAAACACGAGAGCGGTCTCTGACGATAACTCAACCACCCGGGGTAAGTCCATAAGCTATCAAAACTGTAATGTGCGGTAACGTTTCTTTTTCAATATTTCTTCAATAATACAGTCCACTTTCAACCAAATTCTGTAGACGAACATGCAGTTTTCGGAAAAAGTCGAGTTAAAAAAAATCGCAATTTGACAAAATTAGTTTTTTCGGAATTTTTACTGTTTTATTTAAATGTTGACATAATATTTAAATTTCGATAAAGAAGTTCACCAAACACAGAAAAATTTTTCTCAACATTTTTGTTTTTTTATTAAGATTCCGATCGAATTTAGAGAACATAAATTAATTTTAAGAAAGCAGAAATTTTAGGAAGAAGCCTATTTCGAAGAAAAAGTTTAAAATTCTAGAAACATAAAATATTGCGAGATAAAAGTCGAAATTTCGAAAATATTGCGAATTTTGAGATAAAAGATTAAATTTTTCAAAAGCTTAAAATAAATCGAAATAATTAGAAAAAGACGAGTATTAGGAAAAATAGCAGAATTTAGAAAAAAAGAATATTAGAAAAAATAGCAGAATTTAAAATAAACGATTTTTAAAAGAACTTAAAAAACGAATTTTGAGAATAAATCCAAAATTTCGAATTTTTGATGAAAAGGAAAATTTTAGGAAAGAGACTAATTTTAAGAAATAAAATCAAAATTTCGGTTTCAATTCAATTTCAATTTTTGAAGATCATCAAGGACCAGTCCGTTCCACCAAAAACTTTTGGTAAAAAGACGGATTTCAAGCAAAAAGTCGAAATTTCCAGAAGTATTAAATACCGAATTTTGAGATAAAAGTCAAGATTTCGAGAAAAAGCAAGCTCTAAAAAACTAGTCAAAATTTTTGGAAAGTTAGATTCTAGAAGATTGAAATTTTCATAAAAGTCCCAAAGCTACGAAAAATAATTGAATTTGGAGAAATAGGCGAAATTCTGAAAAATTGGTTTGAAATTTCAAGTGAAACTTCGAAATCCTTCAGAGAGGTTCAAGAAACAGAGTCTAATTTTGCGAATAAAATCAAAATTAGCAAAAAAAAAACTTTTACAAAAATAGTAATGAAAATCTACAAAAAAGATGTATATCGAAGAGAAGAACGAAACCTTAGGAAGAAAAAAAATTGACATTTTGCACAGAAAGTTAAACTTTAAAAATAATTATTCATGAAAAACAAATTTTGAAAAAAAAATTGAAATATTCAGATAAGGAGAACCTTCGAGGAAAAAATTGAGATTTTTGGGAACACAAAGGATTGGATTTGAAATAAAATTAAGATTTCTAAAAATAAGACGGATTCTGAGATAACTAGCGACATTTCGAAAAAGGGATTAAGTTAAAAAAATCGGAAAAGCAAAAAGGATTTTGAAAATAATTTGAAATTTTCAGAAATTTAAAAAAAAATCAAAATTGAGAAGAAAATTCGAAATTTTCCAAAGCAAGCCATTCATAAATTAAAAAGGCAAAATTTGTGAAAAATCACGAAATGTAAAAAAAAATTGATATTATCAATAAATGTCGAAATTCCAAGTAGGAATTTTAGAGAAAAAATGAAAAATTGAATGCAAAATTTCGGCGGCTTTATGAACCAGAGGAGGGCAAGTTCCCCATCCTGCCCTATTCTCGCTACGCCTATGTGTGCACCTTGATTAGAAGCAGAACTGGAAGTAATTTAGTCACGATCGGATTTTGTGAATATTATTGCTACCATAAATTTACGTCAGAAACTTGAAACATTTCCTAAAAGAGTAACATTAATAAATATAATTTTAACAAGAGTTGTGACAACGGTAGAATCAGGGCGCCACTTTTCGACGTTAAAAAGGATTAAGAATTTCTTACGCAATGTCGTAAACAATGACTGTTTAAATACTTTTCCGAACAAAAATATGGTGCAGGATATAGACAATTTTGATGATACAATAATAAAATATTTTGTTTGAAAGGTCCTAAAGAGGATTTTATTTTTAAAAGGTAGTGTGTGTTTTTATGTAATTTAAGCAAAACATTGTAACAATTTATTTAACGAGAACAGATAATTTTAATTTAGGAAATATACTTTGTGTGCACAATAATCGTGGATCGAATCTGAAAGTGTCCGTTAACTAATCAACAATTACCGCGGATGATCAAGCATATAAATATATTTAAGATTTTCCTAATTCTAAATACATAATTTCAAAAACATAAAAAATTGTTCATATTTTTTCACTCCTAGTCGACAGTAGGGCATAAATGAAAAACTTAATTGATTTTAGACAGTCTTTCGAGAAAAAATAAAACTAGCAGTAAAATTGATGCTGAGTAATCTATTACCCAAAATAATTGGTCCATTACGTACCAATAAAGAACCTCATATATTTAAACTAGTTCTTCTGTTGGTAGCCCTATCTGCATAATGCTATAAAACGATTAATCGATTAATGCAACTTCATTGTGGAATAATTTAAAATCTCTTTTAATTTAACAACTTTATCATCTGCTCTCCAGATCATGTGAACGCAAAGCGGAAAATACAAAAGTGCGTTGGTAAAAATTAAATGGAACGCTTTAAGGCAGGCTCCATACAATGTTGCAAGAGTAAGAGCAAGACGTTGGTAATAAGATAACGGTATATGGACTTCTTTATTTTCCTGTCCATCTCCGATGTGGCGACCTTCAGAGTTTACCAGACCGAGAAATTCGACCTCAGCGTACATCTCGTAAAGCAGGTCTACTTTGTGCCAAGTCCCGTAAATCCATGAAAAATCCACGCATTTTATTCATTTAATTGTGTTACTACTTTTACAGTATACTTTAGCTGCTACGAGGCTCACTCAATCTGCTGGTAAACAGAAAATCCGAAATGTCAATTTATTTCGAAACTTGGATAAAATATAGAAATATTTTTGTATGGAGTTAAACTACCCCTGATGTGTAAAACACACAGTTTCCTCGGGGTTCTTGGGGCGAAGAATATCTTAATTATTTCATAATTTATATATTTTTATGTTTCAGAAAATTGTACCCCAACAACTGTATAACATTTGCATCTATTTCTTTTCAAAATATTCCATAGTATTCTCCGTTTCGCATTAAATTTTTTTCTGCGATTCGTTACCGCTATCGGCTGATTTTCATGCAAAAAAGCGTCAACGTCTTACTCGGGTTTCTCAGAATTACATTCAACGAGTGCAAGTAGAGAAATCCGATGAAAATAAAATGTCTATGACAACAATGATAAACATCGGGGTGCGGTCAAAACTATTTAAAATCCGATCCAGTTTCTTCTTTGCACATTGATAAATTATATAATCGTGAAGTCCAGATTTTACACAAATTTTGTAGATTTACGAGGTAATTTGCCTTATTCGAAGGTATACTTAATGTAATAGTTACTTAAGCAAAAGGAAAATTGCAAATTTAATCAATTTCCTATTCAAATTTTTAAATCATTTTCCCGAAATAATTACTACATTAATTTGATTTCATTAAATACGCTCAAACAAAATGTGTTTCGCAATTGCAATCGCCATTAAGCTGGCGATTAATACATAATACTATGTAGCCAACGATTATTTTACACTACAGAAAATCATTGACTAAAGCGGATGCACAGCGGAAATTTTCCAATAATCAATCGTTACCTTTGTCAGTCACCGTGATTATATGCTCCACATACCTGCAACAAAACATAAAAAATTAGTAACTTTGTATTTTTACATTTGACATACTATAAAACATTATTGAATTTAAATAAATTCTAATCATATTTTTGAGGGATCTTATTGTTACTATTATTTTTCTGGGGTCGGTTTTCCCAACTGCACTACAGTTTTCTCTTATTAAGCACTGTCATGTTCAACTCGTAGGCGCGTTCTTTTCAAAAATTGCAGAATCATGTTTCCACTATTAGCCTTGGTTCATTCAATAAGAATGGTCCCGAAGCTAAAATATTTTTTCTTACATAACATGGACATTCACATATGTGTTGAAGAGTTACTTCATCCTCCTCACACATTCTAAATTTTTCAGGAAAGATTTTGGAGGAAACAAAGTAAGAACACATACATAATAGGTACAGGTGTTGGACATCAGGAACATACTGGAGCACAAATTAATTTGCAAAAGATTTTTTTTGTAAGTTTGAATTTCGACTTTCTTTCTCCTACCTGAAACTGAAAATATTTAATTCCTTTTTAAAACTTCGACTTTCCTCTCAAAATGTGTGCTATAATCTGGAAATTTTAATTTTTCTAAAAATTTTAAGGTTACAAATCAAAATGTCGATTTTCTTTTTCTCTGAAATTTGGAACAAACCCCCAAAATTTCTAACTTAATCTCAGAATTTCGTGCTGCTTTCGCAAAATTTCGACTCGAAGTTCCAAAATTCGATCTATTATTTTAAAAGTCGTTTTTTTACGCTACCTAGTTTAAAGTGTTTAAATCTTAAAATTGTTACAATTTTTAAAATGAGTGATTTTTCTTAAAGTTGGAGTTCACAGTCATTTGGAAATTTGAAACTTCAAAGTAGGGATATCATCATAAAGATATTCATCGATGTTCATAAAACATTTATGTTTTTTTTAATATTGGTGTTGAAGTATGTAAAAGAATTAAGCTTTTAGTTAAAAATATGATTTTTAAAAGAGTAGAAAAGCGTAAAAGAAGCAAAAAATAGCCAAAGTTAATTTAAAATCGATTTTTCCTAATTTAATACACATGTTATTTCTGGTCGTTGTAACTAAGAAACTACTGATTGGTAAAAAATATAATAATAAGCATCAACAAATGCAGAAATCCCACGTTCTATATTTTATAACAGCCTTTATAAATGAAATCTGGTACCGGTAGTGGAATAATCGCAAAAAGTGATTACCCTTATTTTCCAATATGGCGGCATAAAAAATAACCTCTCAAGATTGAAAAACTTTCTTGTATCTTTTGCAAATGGAACCAAATTTACGTCTCTATTCATTAGTCTAACTCATGGAATGTTCAAGCAGAATACAAACTACAGTCCTCTATTAACGAGATCTAACAAGAGGGATGCAGAAAATTTTTGAAACATTGATACTGTATCAGTTAAAAGTATTAGGCAAACGTATATTGATACCACTTCAGAAATGAAAGAATTACTATGGAAAATTGCTGCAAGAAAAAGGAGATGTACAATAAATGTCCCTGATAATCAAGGGATAGAGCATATAACATCTAAAGAGGTTCAAAAAGTCGTTATGTAAAAGTGAAAACGCTCCAGGCTCTGGAGCAGTACCTATTGAGTTAATGAAAGCCGCACATACAGTTCTTTTTCAACTTGTCTCTAATTTATTCAACTTATATACTTCTGGACAACAAGTACCAGCTCATTTTAAAGAAGGTAGAATGTGTACGAACAGAATGCACTAACTAACGAGGAATCACTGTCCTAAGCTCCATTGGCCGCATATATGGCAAGATTCTGAAAAATAGAATCGAACATGAAATGTATGAATCTGAAGACCAAAGCGGTTTAGGGCAGGCAGGTCATGCACTGATAATATCTTTAGTATTAGACAAGTTACGGGTAAGAGGTTGGCACATAATCTAACAACCAGAGACTACTAGAAACCCATTTTATTTACGTAGATCTGCGGAAAGCATATGACACCGACAGCGTTCCTCTATCGAACTTGTGGTCGGCGATAGAAGACCAGCAAATAAAGAGAACCTACATTAATGCCATAAAAATTTGTATACGGGAGGGAAGCTTAATTAGGGGCAAAGTAGGAAACTTGGTGTTATCAGAATTTAGGGTAAATAAAGGACTAAGACAAGGATGTTGTATAGCATCAACTCTTCTTAAAATACTTACTTAAATGAAGTACTTAAAAATTGGAGAAAAAATGCCGTGCCGTGGGGATACCGATAACTGGCAATACCCTGTATACTTTGAGTTTTGCCGATGATTCGGTTATATTCGCCGAAGATGAAGACGACGCATTCTACATGCTAAGGAAACTGTACGAGGAATATGTGAAATGGGGCTTGCAAATAAACTTTAATAAAAGCGAGTACATGGTAGTCGAAGGAACAGGAAAAGATTTGAAGATGGATAACGAAACTATAGTAAAGTGCTGCACAACAACCAAATATCTAGCAACAAATATTTCTAGTAAAGAAGAAAGTGGGGAGGAAATTAGGCAGAGAATAGCGAAAGGTAGAGTTGCAGTAAGACAGCTACATTCAATTGTATGGAATAAAGATATAACAAAAAATGTGAAAAGAAGAATTTACAAAACGATAGTCGAGAGTATTGCACTGTATAGTTCAGAGGTCTAGGAAACAACAAAGAAGAATGAAGGAAAGTTAAAGGCCATGGGGACTTTTGGAGATGCAGCTGTGATGTGACAAAAACAGAAAGAATAAGAAATGAATACATTCGGGAAGAAATGAGGGTTACATCGGTAAATATTTTGGATACAATAGAAGGAAGAAGGTTAAACTGGTGGTTAAATTTAAGAAGAATGGCAGATGAACGGAGCCTTAAAAAATTTTTCATTGGAAACCCCATACACGGAAAAAAGAGAAAGATCGAAACTCACATGAAACGAAGGAGTAACTCAAGCAATGCAGGACAGGTAGGTATATGAGAGACGACGATTGGCAAGATAGAAGATGGAAGCTGGGGTGCGAGAGACGCCATACGGTGTAGTTCCCACTCGCATTTAACAAAAAAAATATATTGATACGTTTCGATGCATCGGTTAGTATATTTTAATATTCGATGTATCATAAGGTACGATGTCCCATATCATAATCACACCACATAACAAGCCGATGGTGCAAAATTTTAGAATGGTTCCCGAAAATAAATTTTGAAAAACCAAAAAAAAACTATTCTTCCTACTACTTAAAATTATACCCTTTGTTTCGCCAATTGAAACATGGAAAAAAAATATATTCATACCGTGCAAAAATCATATCGATGCAAAAATATCGAACATCGAAACGAAAATGTTTTCGATACACAGATGTGTGCATCCCTACTCTGAATCTAATATGTTAATCTGGACGTTGGAATATCATGAAGTGTTGTCAATATTTTTTTTCCAGTCTGAATCAGAAATTTCCAACAAATTCTGGAAATACGGAAGCTGGATAATAGATATTGTATATGCAATAGATATTGTAGTAGCTATACATATATTGCAAGAGTAAACGCTGAACTTACTTGGCTATTTTTGTTACAATTTGTTTTCTCTGGAAGAATTTGACAGACTGAATAATTATTCCACCATTCAATGCATTTTAGAAGAGATGCACTTAAATTCGAGCCAGATAAATCTTGGATAAATTAGTGATTAACACCGCAGCTGGGTCAGTTTGTTTGCATTACGCCTAATTAAATAGTGTCCGGACTTTTTCTACCGATAAAATAAAAGTAGAAAAGGAATTAGAGTCGAAAGGAGAGAGCCCGCATTAGCGTTTAATCGAATCCACTTTAATTTTGACAAAGGATCAATCCACTTAATGTTTGAATATTTTATTACGTGATTTACGTTCTATTAATTTGTACTCGCATTAAATTTTAGTTAAAGAGACCCATTACTGGCAATCGAAGCCAATGGTCGTTTGTTGTAACATAACATAACATTTCCCATCCAACATTAACATGATAAATGTCCAAATGGCATTTCTTTAAAAAAAAGTGATGAGTTGTAGAAATATATTGATTTTTTAGAATAACTTGTAAAATGGAACGGAAGGCCTTTTATCAGATTTATGTTTTTCACATAAATCCAAGTAGAAATTATTTATAGATCGTTCAATTACATATTTTACCTTGTACCTTTGTGAAAGAATTTTCCAAACACAGAAAAAATCTGGAACCTAGTCCACTTAAGTTGAAATGCTCCACTGAAATGAATGGAAATGTGTAACTCGATAAACTGTTACACATTAAAATATTGGGCCTTGACATGGAGAATTTAAATTAACAAAATTTCAAGCTATCAGCGCGGCGCCAAGAAAACGTAGTCGGAATGTAATAAATTTGGCCAATTGCCTTTCATCCTCCACTCCACACCACATATACTTAGTAAAAGAGAATAAAAGAACCGGTGCCAATGACGTAAACCCACATTAATGACATCTAATTAAACATGCATACAATTTATAATCGATTTTACATATTATCCTATGAATATAAATATCAGCTGCCTCATCTAGGATTTCACGACCAAAGCAAGAAAATGTACTAAAAAATGCAAGATTTTTTCAAAATTGTCATTAGATATAACGCACTAAAAAATGCAAGATTTTTTCAAAATTGTAATTAGAGAATACATTTTTAAGAACTGCTCCGAATTCAATAAAATTATATTATTGACATTTACATTTAAAAAATTATAAACCTTATTACCTCAGTGCATTTTACTTTAGATCAGGGCTTCCCAAAGTGTACGCAGTGGCGCCCTAGGGTACCGTGAAAAATAACCAGGGGCCCCGCGAGATGCTCCTATTTTTTTGTGGAAACTAAGTTTACTTATACATATTTGAGGGTACAAAAAAAATCTAATCTCGCGCCCTGCATAAAACATTCGTTGTGTAGAGCTCGCGATCGACATGATCCATCGTCAGTCGTTGTTACGGGAGACTAGTTCACCGAACACAGACTTTGGGTTTGGTTTGGTATCGCTGAAGCTCCTGCTGGCAGTGCCTTTCCAGAAATGAACCGAAGCTTGCTTTCGACTACCGACTAGAATTTTCTTGAACGTTCATTGGTAGTCTATAAAAGTGCAGTCGTGGAAAAGAAAAATTAGTGAACATGGCAGTCAAGATTGTTTCCCAAAATTGCATAAATAGAAAACCTCTAATGAGCTAGTTGTCTCTTGTCACGCAACACCTGTGGAACCTCGCTTTTCAGGGGAAAATGTCGAAAAAATTGCGTGAATTCAAGATCCTTTCCATACTCAAGCGCCACCAGAATTCACTAAACAAAAAGACGAAAAAAATCGCTCAAAAATCGACGTGGAGCAAGGAATGAGAATGACAGTGTCAAACATTATTCCTCATTTTGAAAAAATGTGTGGAGGTCGCCAAGATCATCCGTCACATTAAAATTTTTCCTTTTTTTTAAATATAATAATATGTATATTCTTGTATGTGAATTCAATATACATATAAGCCTCACATTGTGCTTGTTTTCATTTCTATTCCCGGTGCCTAACTAGTTTCGACATACAGTCGTGTTCAAGTACAATATTTGTGCTTTGCTTCTATGCAGTAAGCAAGTTCTCAAGCATAAACCCTGCAAGTACAGCATTTTGTTTAACACGACTGTAGACAAGTTTCGACTAGGCCGCTGTAATACAAGGGTATATCAAATATAATGGAATTTTTTTATCATGTCGCTATGCGGGTATCGGGAGTGTGCGCATACTCTTGGACATGTTAGGTGGGGATATCACGTGACTTCCCGCGCTCAAGCGAATTCCGTTCTCGCCGTTCGTTAGTTTTAAATACTATGAATAAGCAAGCGGTTCATTCGCACATTGCTCAGCGCATTATTATTAAATTTCTTGCCGTTGAAGGTAAATTTTTTGCCGTTGAAGGTGTAAAGCTCGCCGAAATTTTTTGTAGACTAAAAGCACAGTTTGAGGATACTTGTTTGAAGAAAACTCAAATGTATGAATGGCACAAACAATTTTTGGAAGGACGAACTCAAGTTGAAAATGAACTCCATACCCGTCGTCGGTTCTTACGACAGTGTTTTGGGATTTTAAAGGAGTTTTGCAAGTCGTACGATTAATGCTGCCTAGTACTGCCAACTATTGGATGAAGCGAAACGTGCATATCGGCAGAAGAGGCGCGAATCTTCGGTCAGAAATGTGATTTTGCTTGACGACAATGCCCACCCCCACTCAGCCAATCTACACTCAGAACACCCTCCTTATAATCCCGACTTATCATCACGCGATTATCATATATTTAGGCCACTGAAAGAAGCTCTAGGAGGTGAGCGATTCCATGATGATGCTGCTGTTGAGACATTTGTGCGCAATTGGCTGCAAATACGCCCCCCTTCTTTTTATGACGATAACAAAATCAGGAGATTATGTAGAAAAATAGTTAATAACTTTCATATATGTATCTTGTACCAATAAATTTTTGAAAACAAATTCCGGTGCATATTTGATTTACCCTCGAAAAATACTTATCCTGAAAGGGCGCCGTCAACTGAAAAAATTTGGAACCGCTGCCTCAAATTAAACACAGTTTTGGCATCTTGTTATTATTCAATTTATGAACCTTAATCCTGGAATGGTTTAGCGTAGACCTTTGAAATACCCATTAACTGTTGTTATGGTGGAAAAGCCGCTGGAACAAATATCTTTTTAGGTGGAATATAAAAGAAAAGCAAAGAGTGTGGTGTACATATGGTTAGTAAAACTAGTTTAAGATAAAACTTTGGTTACAATTGATATATTCGAAAATTATCTTAATACTGCAGATATTTTATTAAGTATAAAGTATTCGTTGTATTGTGGCAGTGATCTAAACGAAATGTGCAATATTACATCTAGTGCTAGTAGCAAGAAGTAGATAAATATGCAGCCTTTGTCACTGACAAGTCAAATAAAATGCAATCACTTTTAACCATTCGAATGCTGCAAAATCTATTATTTTACCCATTGGTGGCACTGATTATAAAAATGGATGGTGTATTTAATAATCATAACAAGCAGAATATTTGCTTTTACATTATTAACTACCCTGGTATTAAGAGCAGGCTGAAAGGGCATCCCATATGTCCACTTACTTTCCCGAAATTTCGAAATGTTTTTATAATTAATGGAACTCTTCTTTTAAATTTCGATTTTTCCTAATATTTCAGGTTGAGGTTTTCAGTTTTAACTTGTTCCTTAGCATTTTGACTCCTCCTCGACATGTCAAGTTTACATTCAATTTTTTTATAAATTTGAAATTCCTTTTTGAATTTCTACTATTCCTGAAGTAAACCTATTATATGCTGAATATCCCTGTTTACTTGAAGCGACTTCCCAAACTTAATTTGGATTTTTCCTGTGGCGATTTTCTTCATATACTTTTTCAAAATAATTTTATAGCTTACTTTAGGTTGCCTATACTTTAGCACATTACGAAGGACAATGTATGTATCTTGCTATATGTATTTGAAAAATATTTCTAAACTGCCCTTTTAACAGCATGTAGTGGAATTTGCTTTGCAAGTAATTAATGAGTGATAGAACGTCGCGATGGGGGTGAACGTGACGAGAACGAATCTAATTAAACACAATCCAGTCTAATTGGCAGTTTGATTACATCACATGTGACCACATTCGACGTCCTTAGACTCCTGCTACCATAGTCGATTTAATTTAAAGCTTTTGATCCGATTCCAGCTGATGTTGCCTTATACGAGGTTCGACCTATTATTATCATTTCGGAAACTAAAACTATTTTCACAAATAAAGACTTTTATGTGTTACTATTTCTCCAGAATAAGCAAAATTAAAAAGTCTAGTAGCAGATCTTCATAATTTCTCTTGGATATTACCATTCTTGCCAATTGTGGTGCTATCGAACCTAGAACAGTTTAGCTGGTTCCCTGTAATTTTAAAAATCTTGCACCCTATCGCTGTTTTTATTTGAAGTTGGGCGAGTTAGTGAAATAGGTTACCATTGAGGCCATAAAACCCAGCCTTTAACATATAAGATCTCATCGATTCTCCTCGTCAGGTGATCTTAGAGAATTTTGAACGCTTTCTAAAGGTACAGAATAAATAATAAAAAAGACAAATAATCTTTCTTTTAAATACATTCTGACATCATCATTCTTTACTGGGGGAAAATGAATCAGAAATTTATCCATCTGTTCCGGAATATTTGACGTCTCGACGTTCTAGAAAGATTTTTGAAAATGCACACCTTCATGTGAGTTATTTTACCAGTGCGGTGGCCAATTTTACCAAACCACTTTTAGTAAACAAAAAAATATATTTATTTCCGCCTCCTATTCGCAATGCCCCTAGGAGATTTACTCTTTACTTAAAAAAAGTCATACAGTTGTAGAGTCTGTCCCACTGATCATGGGATAATATGGGTATCTTTCGTTGTCAGTTTTTTATGACGACACCTATATTTCACTTTCGACATATGATATGTGATATCAAACTATTTAGAAAATTTTGCTGAATTCGAAAATGTGAAAACCCAATTTGGTGTTCATAATAAAAAACAAAGTTACCATGAATTAGTCAGAAATTATTTAAGACAAAAAATAATTAACTACGCCACTTTAAAACTTTTGAGAAACCAAACGAAATGAATTAAGTTTTTTTTAATCGGACTACAAATAAAGAAGTAAAGCGGATTTTAGGAAATGCTTTTTCTCGATAAAATGTAAACAAGCTGATATTAAATTGTTTTGGCAATGACTTGTTGATGGACATAAAATTCCGCACTACTTTACGCATTTACTTCGATTTTCTATCTCTACTAATAAGAAACATATTCATGTCATTCCAGGTCCAGTGGAACACAATTCACAATGCATAAAAATCTAATTGACATATAATTAATAATTTAAAATTTTTAAGTTAATAAATCATTAATATCATCATATTGTTAAGTTAATCGAATGCACAAATAGTTTGAACATTTATCATATCCAGAGTTTGAGAGCCAAAAACCGTTTCTACCTTATTAGATCTCAACAGTTTGTCATATCCAACTCGAATGCTGACAAATATTTCGGCGAGAATACACTTTCGAAGGACTTCGTCCACATGATTCCTAAGTGTATCGCCACCTATCAGGTCTACAAAAGAAACTATGCAATAATAAGTGTTCTGCACGTTTAGAAAGTTGCATTATTGCAATCTACCTCACGTTATATTTGAATTTAAACATACCTGTGGGATTGTATCTATAGTGTAAATTATACGCTTTCAAAGTATTTCATCCACGCGATCCCTAAGTGTAGCGCCACCTATCGGTCTATAAACGAAACTATGGAACAGCTTCAACTAAACGTTTGAACGTTTAGAGAGTTGCATTATTGCAATCTACCTCGTTTTATATTTGAATTTAAACATACCTGCGAGATTGTATGTATACTATAAATATTCTAGTAAAATAAGCTATTTCAATTAATTTTTATGTGAAATTAAGAGCGAGATTTATAATGATTATGACATCACTTACGTCACACAATAACAAAAAAGTAAGCCCAATTGAAAAAGAATAGAAAATGTTGGCAATTAGGAGATAGCGTCGTATGCATATACGTCTGGAATCTGGCAGAAAGGTGGCTGAGTTTATTTTCATATCTATTAATAAAAGCCCAGTGTAAGCATAAGGCACTGCCTCCTTAGATGTTTAGCTTGCCAAATTTCCACCGCGTTAACTTGCTTGACTGATGATAGCTGCCTACCAATTCGCTGACTTTTGGCTTCACTATTAATACCCAATCTTTGGCTATTTTTAATCATTTGAATGTATCACTAGATAAAAACAAAACAATAACATGTGACACCAACCAACTCAAGGCCTTTCCGATTGATTGGATAAAATTCTTAAATGTTAAAAACCAATTAAGCAATGGTACCGTCAATTATTTGAAAGAAAATTGAATGAAGTTGTCTTCTTTGCGATATTTATTAATATCTCTATTAATAGCCGCACCAAAATATAGGTTTCAGTTAAAATTACTCATACATAATCAAAGAAAACGTTACGTACTATGCAATTTTACGACCAATCATAACTTTATGGTAATTTTTGAAATGAATATCTTTCGAGTAACTAGATATTAGCTAATCAAGTCGTTCTAAAACTGTCCATTATATTTAGCAGGATAATTGATTTGAAATCAACTGTTACAATTTTAAGAAGCTTGCAATATTTATTCTTGCCCTGAATGACTCAAATGGTCTTATATTGCTTTGTTAGAAGAAAATGTATACTTTCCTCTTTGAAATTTTCTATGGCGTTTAACTTACTTATAACGCTTAACTGTCTATCGTACAAGGTAGTAAATGATATTTTATTAAATGACTCTACAAATCATTAATTATATTAGATAACAGTGGATCTAGGAAAGGATATAATGCTTTAGGGGACTTAGCATTCTTCTCTGACAGTAAATTATCTATTGCGTCATTGTATGGTTGTATACACCTTATAGCCACCAAGGTCATATGTCCATGTGATGGAAACGGATTATCGGTAGATTAAATTTATTGAAACACATTTTTAGGATCGAATTACTATAGCGATTGCGACCAACAACAGGAAGAAAATTCCGAATTAAATTCTGCACCAATTAACGAGGAAACCAGTTAATCTTCTCCAAAACATCTTTTAATCTATCTATAGGTTGACAAACACTTGTTTATGATATTTCCAGACCACACTCACCTAACTATCAAATTGTTGACCGGAAGAGAGAAGCAAAGAGGAAAATTATTCTGATGAAGGCAGCGGAGTTGAGCTGTCTCTTCTGACCCTTTTAATTTATCTATAGGTTGCCAACACCTTACTTGTTTGGAAGTAAACGCTCACTGGATATTGGCCTTACTGTAAAATCGGTAAGGGGTAACTAGGAGAAAAGGGGAGATTTATCCTAATAACGGCAGCAAAATCACCAAACATAATTGGTAAAAAATTCAGGGAAGGAATTGCCTCTCAATCGAATACGAGATGTTATCTTCTATTTATGTCTCTAGTTAGCCGTTTTATTTTTCAAAACCTTGATTTTTTAAAATATCAACAAGAATAGCAATGTGGTATTGTAATCTTGAAAAATGCAATTTAACCTTTAAATAGTTAGCTTCTTAGTTTTGCATATAGTCATATGGAGGACACAAGTAACAAAATGCATAGTTCCTGAATTAACCTCAACTTTACATTAATATGTGTTGGAATTTTTTTTTTAAATACAAGTGGATTAGTCACAGTGAATTTTGAAAGTTAGTAAGCTGTTCAGAAACATTATCTAACTTATTCTATATGATGGCCAAATTGCGCAATTTGTATTTCGATTTATCGTTCATAAAGATAGATTTTTTGCCCTCGATTACATAACATAAAAACATCAATACATCGAGGTTTAACAATTAATTTAAGAAAATTTATTCTTAGAATTGTCAAGATTAAAGCCGAAATTTTGAGATGAGTTTCAAAATTTCCAGGCAAAAGTCGAAAATTTGAATAAACCCACTATCACAATGTAATTTTTAAAGCCAAATTTTCAAGATTAAGGGTATAGTCCCTATTTTAAATTATAAACTTAGGCCTTTTCTGGCAAAATTATAAATTTTCAGAAAAAAATTAAAGATTTCACGATTATAAGCTCGGAACTTGAAAAAAAAAGAAAGAAGAAATGCTTGAGATTTACAAAAAACTACCGAAAATCGAAATTTCTAACGAAAAGTTTTCGAAATAAAGTCAAAATTCGAGAGGTCAAAATTTGCTGAAATTTAGATTGCGAATCCACAGAGATAAATATAGAGATCACAGAGTTGATTTCAAGGTCGAAATTAAAAAAAAAAAATTATAAATTTTCATTCTTTGTCGAGATTTCGATTTTATTCTGAAAATTTCCTGTTTAAAATTGAAATTTGTTACTTTTTAGGATTCCGTAACTTAAAAGGAAGAAACAGCAAACTTATAATCTCACCCTCGTGTCCGTCTGTCCATTTGAAGAGGTTTTCCTCGAAAACTGTGTGACGTAGAAATTTTAAATTTTGCGCAGCGTTAGTTCTTGATTACCCACGCAAGAAGAAATTATTTTATAATAAAATAGGGGGTTAATTTTGTCTCTGAAAAATCAACTTTTAGTTAATATATCTTGTGAGATATTATTTGAAAGAGCTACCTCTAGGGATTTTAATATACTTTTTTTTATAACCTTAGGTTCAATCATCTTAAAGATACAGCCTAAACTATGTCAGAAATTATCGTCCCCCTTGTTCTCCTAGGTTTCTAAAGATAAAATTTAGATTTTAATAGGATTAGTAGATATTGGGCCATAGATTATCGGAAAACTGCAGGTATTTTCAATATCGTAACAATCGTTAAGAAAAAATTATTTTATGGAAAATCAGCTGTTTGCAATCCAATTAAGCTTATCAACTGTCCGAACGGTTTCAAGTCCTTTTGGAGATTTGCAAAGTCGATTGGAAAGAATTTTACATCTTCAAATTTTCCACCTTTACTCGATGACAACAACAATTGTTGCGATTACTTCTAAGAAAAAGGCTGACCTGCTAGCCTTAATGTTTGCTGAAAATTCCAAACTTGCTTTTTGAAACGCAGAACCTCCTATTCTTCCTAAGGTTTGCACCTCGATACCTGAAGTTGTTTTCAGACAACGCGCAGTCAGGAAGATTCTCCTCGAGCTCGACACATCGAAAGCTTCTGACCTTGATGGTACCCCTGCTATTGTTCTTGAGTTCAGAGTTGACTTTTGTCCTAAGCAAATTGTTCACACTCTCTTTCAACAAAGGTGTATTCATTCCCCTAACATCTGAAAATCTGCTAGGGTGCAGCCTGTCCCCAAAAAGGGAAAAAGGACTCTGGCTAACAATTATAGACTATATCTTTGTTCCCAGTCATATCTAAAGTGATGGAAAAGGTTATCAACATCGAGATTTTTAAATATCTGGAGGAGAACAGAATCACCTCCCTCAGGCAATACGGTTGCAGACAACAACGCTCAACCGGCGATCTACTGGCATATGTTACTCATATCTGTAACTCACCAATGGAAAAACATGGTGAGGCTAGAATGGTGGCATTGGATATCTCAAGACCTTCGAGACAGATTCTAGCACCGATCTCTTTTTGCCAAATTTAACATCTTATGGTCTTCTTCCTGGACTCTGTCATTTGATATCCAATTTTCTCGTTGACACATCTCTTCAAGTCTTCAGCATCTCATCGGAGACATTTGCGATTAATGCAGGGGTGCCTCAGGGGTCTGTCCTGTCTCCTACTCTGATTCTGCTACATATAAATGATCTCTTAGCTTCAACTTCCAATCCCACATACAGCTACGCAGATGTCATCTTTTTTTTCCGACAAACCACTATACGTCGGTGCTTCAGATCGACTAAAGGAACAGTAGATACCGTCGATTAATCAAGATCTAAAAATCATTCTGGAATGGGGTAAGAAAAATTTAGTCAACTTAGATGCCTCAAAAACTCAGGCCGCGGTTTTTTCTAAGAAAACATCAAGGAGTAATGCAACAAACATACTCATGGACGGTAAAATCCTCCCGATGGAATTTAATCTGTCTATCCGAGGAGTGAATGCGAGCACTAACTTTTCTTGGGACGGTCATGTGCGTACCATTGCCAAATCCGCCTCTCAGAAGCTAGGCTTTCTTTCTAGAGTTAAAAAGTACTTCACACCCCATCAGCTACTCACACTATACGAAGCTCAAGTTAGGCCAACACTAAAATACTGTTCTCATGTTTGGAGTTCAGCCCCAACGCACACTTTAGCTCTTTTTGGATCCAATTCAACGAAGAGCGATTCGCTTAGTTGATGACGAGAGTTCGACCGATTCTATGGAAACACTAGAGCACAGGTGAATAGTTGGTGATTTATCTCTTTTCTGCAAGTACTTTCATGGAAGATGCTCACAGGAAATAATAGAATTGATCCCCCAAGGGCAAGATTTTTGAGGCATACAAGTCAGCCAGAGACAGCAAAGTCCAGTGCGGTCCAGCTTGACACAGTGAGGACTTCTGTCTACGGAGGCTCTTTTTTCTATAGAACTTTCAATTCACGGAACTCGTTACCAAACGGAGTTTTTGCTAAAAATTACAACATATCCTTGTTTAAGAAGGCGTTTCATCGCCATCTATACTTGTTTCCTCATCCTACTCGCGGTGCTTTGAAGGCATAATAGGATTATCCTTTGCGAGTGGATTAAACATAAAAAAAGCCTCTTTGACCCATATAGTAATAAGTTTTTGAAACAAAAAACTTGATTTAGCTAAAGGATAGAATGCATATCAAATTTATCTTTTACAATATTTCATTTAGATGAATATTTTCGGAGTTGCACTAGTTCACCCAAGGCAGTAATCGAGGTTGGAATCGTTAACGCAATCTGGGACGATTTCATAAACTGTGTTAGTCATCGACTTATTGCGAATAGTGAATGAATGCTTTTTATCTTAATCACTGTCATCACAGTCAGTTCCATAAATATTTGGATTGATTGTAGAAAAAGTGTGTAAATGTGAAAATAAACATTTTTTTTTTATTTTTCAGTTATAGCACAAGAAAATTTGAACACAATTTCAAACTTATACATTGACTGTTCATTGTATAGTAGTAACTGGTACGAAACCCTAATTGTGCGAGCCCTACTCGCTCTTGGCTGAATTATTTCTTATTTAGTTTAATTGTTACTACTTTTAAAATTGCAATTTCATCTTTCTTCTCGTAATTTTGATTTTAGTCCCGACGTTTCGACATTTTTCACAGAATTTTGATCAAAATGTTTTCCTAAAATTTAAACATTCACCCTCAAATAATCTAAGTTATTCCAGAATTTCCTCTTTCATCTTAAATTTTTGACTTCTCCATTAACAGTTTCATGATTTAGCTCGAAATATCGCTCTTTTAAGCGAAATTTCTAATTTCAAGAATGCAACTCTTTCCAATCTTCGTCTCCAAAATTATACTCGAAATTTTGACTTAAAATTCGAAATTTCCAGAATAAATAGGGAGAAAAGAATAGAGTATATTAAGGGTGTGACTTTTTTGTGGTTCATTGTTTCCCAGCTTACGTTATACCATTCGATTTTAATAAATGCATAATTGATGTGAAATCAAAGGCATAACGCTAGTTTGTTTGGTTAATTTTCCCATGATGAAAATTCTAACTAACCTTCACGCTAGAATTAAAATCTTTAAGTGACAATCACATTAGCATATTTAATTGTGAATCATAGGAAAGCTGTGTCACCTGCGATGTAAAAAAATTAAACTATTAATATAGGTGTAGAAAATGATCTAGTTTAATACGTAATATATAATACTCGTGAACAACGAAGCCTTGATAATGAGAGTGCAGTTACGATTAACAATAATATCAATATCTGTTCTTTATGTTTGACTAATGAGTGACATGATACTTTGTCATCTACCTTGACTTTGATAACTAGAAACGGATATTCCCGCCAAACCATGAAACAACCATTTTCCTCCTGTATTCGCCAACAAAGTAGAATTTAATTACAATGACTGGGTTAGATAACATTCAAAAATTAATGAGTCGTTAATATTGCTTCTTCCTAACAAGCGGTGTCGGTGCGATCTAAAGTTTGCGAATAGGGTGAGGTCCACCCACCTGTTGCCCAGGGCTTTAACGACCTTGCGCCCGTAGTCCTCTCGTTTTAGGGCGTTTAACCGCTGCTCCCAACTGTGCTCTCATCGCAATAACTGCTCCATTCGTGATATGTCAACCGATGTTAAATCTAGGGCACTTACGCGATTGCTAACCGAGATCCGACCCAGCATCGCCAAAGCGCCTACTTGTTTCTACAATGGAATTTTCCGCGGCGTAGGAGTAAATTCGATATTTCGAGAAAATGATTTTGAAACTGCATTTTCACGATTTCCTATCATAACTCGCTGGCGAGATATCTTTATATTCTTTTTGAACTTTTATTTGCGACGGAACTTCTGCAATATTTCCCTTTTTCACAGACTGATTAAATCCATCATTAGGAAGCTCCTGTTTTTGAAGACTAGAGCATTCTGTGGTTTTTTCTTATATTTTTTTAAATAGTGAGAATTGAGACTTTATATAGGAAAATAACCTAAACTATCAAAAGAACTTTTTACCATCTGTAACACTTTAAATGAAATTATATAGGAGAGGTTATTCAAAGGAAATATGTTATCTTCAGCTATCCTGAAGTTCTAACCTGGCAATATACATACCAGTGGTGAATGGTGACTTTCCAACCAGTGGATGGTAGTAGCAGTAGATGTTTTAAACTTTACATTTTTTCTTAGTTCTTTTTAGAATATTCATCCACAATGGTACAATATAATTTTTTCTTATTTTTTTAATTTAGTTTGTTTTCAATTCAAAATTTCTCAGATCCTCACAATGTTCTCATTTTAGACCGAAAAAATATTACTGTCAATTTTGGACTATCAATTCATTTATCTCTTTTTTATGAAGTGAGAGAGAATAAAAAGCAATTTTAAGCACATCTTCAATTAAACACTTTCACCTAATTTTAATCTCGGCAATAAGTCCAGTTTTATTATTTCTTTGATTCACTGATCAACAAACTTTAAGTTTTGTTGTGTTACATGAATTTCTTTTGTGTTTCGTAGTAGTATTAGTTGTTGTCATTTAAAATAAGCGGTTTTAAAATCCTCATCATCCACAACATTTGTTTGTCCAATGTTAAAAAAATGTTGGTTCTCTAGAAATATAACATAAAATATGTAGATTAGGAATTTCTAATCTTGGAATTTCTGGATTATTTAGCTTTTAATTAATCCTTCTTGACCGACCAACAGTTGTCCGTCCAGACTCTCGAGTTTAATCTGCATTGATAACGTTTTTTCATCATTGGAATGTACTGATGAAACTTTATCTGTTCTTATCTCTTAGTGCCTTCTAATTTGTAGGAAAAAAGTCCAAATGTTAGTCCAAAAAAAATAAATCATATCTCCTGTACTGTAACCCGAAGTTTAATACTCCAATAGAAGTTCGTTAACAAACCCTCATAGACATCATTCGTATGGTTACCCAGAAATTTTGCAATAAAATTTTTGAAGTATCTTGATCTTGGTGATTTTTTCAAAACATTTCATTTTTCTTTAAATACCGATTCCTTTTTTAATTTTCTTAATTGTTGGTCCTACTAGTACTGTTACTACTACTAACATTACTCATTCTGGGGAATTGCTCGTTGAAATAAAAAAATCCATTTCTATTGCGATCCATCCCGTTACTTAATTTTTGGTAAGGCTTAATTTGATTTGAAGCGGTAGAAGAAATATATTAGAGGGCTATGCAGGTGTAAATGCTTCACATTTTGCTACTCAGAATTTAAAGATGTACCTGTAGGCCAAACTATTATCCAATTGAGATTTCTTCTGTCCCCAGTGTCCCATTCGTGTAAAAGTACGAAAATTTTAACGATACCAACAGCTTTAAATATAGAAATAAGGTGATCATGATATTATCTCTTATTTCTAGTATAACTTCTTAAGATGTAAATAATATATCAACTCAAACAAAAAGGAACAATATTTTGTTGGGAGACTATGTTTCTGAAAATGATTTTACTTTGTCACAATAAAACTGGGGGTGATGGGAAAAAGATAAGTACAGTTTCTTGATGGGGATAGGTAGCCCAAACACGATTACCTATCAGAGTTTGTGTAACAGAATCAGTGTTGACCAGTGTTATCTAGGTGAGCTGCAATTGCTATTATAATATCTTGCTTCTTTGATCAACGCTTTCGTGTGATTATTGTTATTAGGTAAGGGCTGCCATAATTGATGATTAAAATTGTATGTGCAAGAACAATGCATTAAAAATGGAAATAAAATAGTTGTTAAAATAATTTATACAAACCTAAATCAAATCGAAGAAAATAAATAAACCCAACTGAACCACGCGGAATAACTAGCGTGTTAAGTTTACGCATTTAAGCAATGAAACGACCCCACCCTAAGAGATATAATATTTACAATTGTCAGTTCGGAGCACGCTCAACGTGGCCATGGATTATAGAATAAAGATAGTGCACAATCGTGAGAAACAGTGTGGAAAAGCGTCTAGAGGGTAGGTAGTACCTTCTCATGATATCAGGAGTGACGGAATTCTATTACCACTGAGGAACGTAGTAAATAATTATATTCATAACATACAGCTTCAGATCGACTAAGGGAACAGCAGATACAGACGATTAATCGGGATCTCGAGATTATTCTGGAATGGGGTAAGAGCAATCTGGTCGACTTCAAAGCTACAAAAACTCAGGCCGCGGTTTTCTCCAAAAAACATCAAGGGATGATGCAACAAACATATTATATATATATATATATATATATATATATATATATATATATATATATAATCAATTCCCTTATACCGTAAGGTGTCGGGATAACAAACATATTAATGGACGGTAAAATCCTTCCGATGGCATCTATCTACCCTAGGAGTGAATGCGAGCACTAACTTCTCTTGGGATGATCATGTGCGCGGCATTGCCAAATCCGCTTCTCAGAAGCTAGGCTTCCTTTTTAGAGCTAAAAAGTACTTCACACCTCATCAGCTGTTAGCACTATACAAAGCTCAAGTTAGGCCAACACTAGAATACTGTTCTCATGTTTGGAGTTTAGCCCCAAAACACACTTTAGCTCTCTTGGATTCAATTCAAAGAAAAGCGATTCGCGTGAGAGAGCACAGGCGTATGGTTGCTGACTTGTCTCTTTTCTACAAGTACTATCATGGGAGATGCTCGCAGGAACTAATCTCCTCAAGGGCAAGATTCTTGAGGCGTACTGAACAGGCGGAGACAGCAAATTCCTATGCGGTCCAGTTTGATGCAGTGAGGACTTCTGCTGTCTACGGAGACTCTTTTTTCTATAAAACTTCCAAGTTATGGAACTTGTTACCGAAAAAAATTTTCCCCAAAAATTACAACCTATCCTTGTTTAAGAAGGCGGTTCATCGCCATCTATCTTTGTTTCCGCATCCTACTCGCAGTGCTTTGAAAGCATAATGGGGTTACCCTTTGCGAGTGGATTAAACTTAAAAAAATGGCTACTAAACAGCTGTTGAGAAATGTTAAAACTGGTCGTTTCGTTTAATATTAATGTCATTTCTTAGTGTGTTTATTTAGTTTTTTTACAAAAAAGTATGATGTTGGCGAAATATAAATACGTTCCAGGTGGGATTTTTTTAGGCTTTCGACAGAATAAGTGATAAAGTGTTGATTGATCAACGCTTTCGCGTGATTTTCAATGGGAGGGAGAAAAAAAATAGTCAAGCTACTCTACTTTCTAGACGTATTTTAGTCAAATTTTTATACATGGCCAATGTAGGGTGTGCACTATCCTTATCCTATAAACCGTGAGCGTGGCGTGAAGTACAGTACCATCACCTCTCTTTCTTCCTGGTTTCACTAGGGGGATCATTCCCAATGCGTTGCCGTTCGAAATCAAAACTTGCCAACCCCGTAGACTTTATCCTTTTCTGATGCAGACAGTTCTCGTCTACGAATGATAGAGAGCTTGGCAATATAGAAGTATTAAATGTATTGCACCTTCATTCCGCCAGCCAGCGGACTAGCGCGACTTAGAACAGTGTCTAGTGTTCAGTGCTGGTGCTTGGCAGTCAAGAAAAAAAAAGTAAAAAAGAGTTTCTTTTTTACATAAGAAAAATTAATATTTTTCGATAAAAAAATTAGAGAAATTCGGAAATTTTATATTGCTGAATAGAGAATTAAAAACCCTTTCAGATGAACTATAGTAAACGTCCTTATTTTATTTAAAAATTTTAAATGTTAGCTGTCAATTCAAGGGGGTTGAAGGAGGCGGTATCAAATTATGCTTAAAAAACGTCATTTTAGATTAAAAATTAACGTGATACAGGATTTTACTAATAAATTGCAGTAAAAAAGAAATCCTTTTTACTTCTGCCTTCGTGTTGGATATTTTGCGATTCGCGTATCAGAAAAAAAGAATACATTTTAATTGAATAAGGATGACAAAAATCAATTAGGAAAATCAGATTTGACATATTTGGTACATGAGCATAATTTAGATACATTTCGAACACATTTTAAAATTGTCAAATTTAATTTTCTCAACGAATATTAATAAAATTCAAAAAACCTTTGCTTGATAAATAATTAAAATCCCTTCCAAATGATCTATCGCGTACTCTCTCGTTCAATTTAAAAATCTCCAATGGGTAACTGTCACTTCAAGGAGGTTTAAGGGAAAAGAATAAAATTATGCTTAAAAAGTTTCATTTTTGAATTCAAAATCGACCTGCTCATAAATTTTAAATTACGTAAATAATTAAAGTATGCGTTACTTTTGGACCTCATTGTGTAAAAAAACTGTTACTGACTAACATGGCCCTTTTTTTGGTTGGATATAGCATTTTTCCATCCACATCATTTTTTTTACTAGTAGTCTAATTAAAATAGATAATTTTAGAAAGCATTCGATGTGAATACTACCCTAGTAATCTTCCACCAAATCAGTTGTAATATATGTGGCTTCCTGGATAGAAGAAAGCTTTCTCTATACGATAATACTATTTGTTTAATCTTTAAAATTGAAATTAGCTCCAAAATTCGGCATTGAAAGACGACTGTCAGTGTGTGTGAACGTCTGTAATTACGCTAGAGGTCGCAATCCTTAAAAAATCTTTCGGAATTTCTCAAAACTCTATGGATTTTGATGAGAATCAGTCAAATAGTTTAATTTTTATTAAAGAAAAACTTAGTTTATTAGAGAAAAATCAACTCGCTCATCTCGAGTTCTTATAACTTTTAAACATATTGTTAAGTTAAGTTCCTCTTACGTACAATGTGTAAGGGTAACAGTAATTCGCTTTCATTTTCCGGAAAAAACTAATTTCAGGAAAAGTACTTTCTTTTCATTTCGTAGAACTTGTCTTATATTCTGTGAAAAAATTATGAGAAGCGTGTTAAGGCTCAAATTTATTTATTTCAGACTTGTCATCGCCTAAGAGTAATAATCGCTGCAGATATTTGATGTAAATTAAAAGAAAACTAACTAGAAACTACACAACCATAAATATAAGATACCAAAATGAAAGGCACAAATTACACACTGACTTTTACCTGACAATTTTGTATATAAATCCTAGCAGTACCAAACATTTTTATTTATAGTCACTGTAACTGGCGATATGGGAAGAGCAATATGATGAGAACATGTTTTTTGTGAAATGCATAAGATATGTTTCTCTTTGGAATAGTTTTGAAGACAAAAGCAGATTTTTATGTTCAGCTTGAGGATGAACTTTCTGATTTTCTTCGAAAATAAATATATAAACTGTAAAACCAATTCCCATGGTGTCCACCTTTGGTTTTATCAACGACTCTGACTTATTTTCAGGTCCCTCACAATTTCACCTTTTTTTTTATTTCGATTTTTCCTGGAAATTTTAACTAGTTTTTCAAAAATTCTAGATTTTTTATTAAAAATGTTGACTTTTTTGAAGATTGCTAATATTCTAATTATTTTGACACAAAATTTCGATTCTTTTTTTGGGAATGTCGAACTTTTTCCAAATTTTGACTTCTTTAGAAACATTTGAAACATCCACCTTCTCTTAAAAATTTCGAATTTCTTAAAGAATGTGACTTTGGAATTGTATTTATGCAAGTCAAAATTTTAACAATTTGTCCTTTTAATAAATAAGTTCTTCAAAAGAATTCTAAATGTTCGAGAAAAGGCAAACTTTAATTTAAAAAGTCAAAATTTTGAAAAAGGTTGACATTTAAAAAAAAAGGTCGACACTTTTTGTCAAAAATTCACAGAATTTTTAATTTAAAAAAATCAAAATTTTATAGAAAATCTGGAATTTTTTGAAACGTTTTATAAATCAAATTCGAGACTTAACTAAATTTTAATTTTAAACTGGCAATTTAAAAAGGAATATTTTACATGTTTAAGCTGAAAATTTTTGAAAAAAAAGTTGAAATGTAGGAGAATATTTGAGTTTAAAATATGAACATCAATTTTGAGAAAAAGAGTATTTTCGACTAAAAATCTTGAAACAAAAAATTTCAGGAAGAAGTGGTATCAATTCAACACTTTTACAATTCAGCAGCCCGCTAGGCCCTCATGAAGATCGAGTCTCTTTGCTAACCCCTCTCCCGCTCCCACGGTGCAAATGTTGATATTCCGTTTAGATTGAAAAGATCAGTTGAATAATTCAAACAGAAAATACGCACAAGATATTGCATCAAATATATTTCAGAATATCATCATCCGTGCTTTGCAAAATTACATTCGCTTTCTAGCGAATTTATCAATGAATAATCTACGGCACGTGTCCATAGCCGAACTCGCTACTAATTATAAATGTGGCAAAAATACTACTGCGGAAATACATGTTTACATCTGTAGAAAAAAATTGGCGTTTGATTCACTTGATTCAGACACACACCAAAACACGAATTTCCCGGAATTCAAATAATAATGAGAACCGGTCATCATTATAAATATTTTGATAATTATTTGCCAATATATCCTTATTACACCATGTTTCACTATACTTGGGTATAATCATAAATTACGTGGTTACAATCATAAATTAACGGTGCCAACTTTTTCCAACTCTATTAGAAGACAAGTTCCTATTTTGAATAAACAGCCTTAAATTTCTTGGGAGTTTAGATGACCGAATTATGTGCGTAATAGATCAACTTGCAACGTCACCAGAAGGTCATAGCCATATCATGCCGCCGGCCATGGGTACAATTTACACATATAAACAAACAGAAATATACTTGCGCAAACTTACTTTTATTGAGAGATCACAACGTACTAAAGACGAACTTTGCGCTACGATATTTTCAGTGCGAACCAAATTTCCATATCGAAATGATAAGTTACAAAATTGTTTCAACAAACACGTTAAAATATTTTGACACACTTGCACTATATACCACTATTCCATAAACGATATGTAGCTTGGAAGAAAATATTATACATGTACTTCTCATAGGTCAGGCAACAAACAAACAGCGTCTCTTGTAAAACCACAATTCGAGAAAGAAAGTAGAATCTCCTAAAAATAATATTCTAGAAATTTTAATTTTTCGAGCTTTCTTTGGAACATTTAAAATCTTTCTGAAAGTTTTTTCTTCAAGATTTCATAACCCCTATCCTATGGAAATATCAATTTGCATACCTACAGAAATTTTGAATTTAATATTTTTACTTAAAGGTTACAATTTTAGAAACAACATGGAAAATTGGAATTTAAAGTCTCAAAATCAAAATTTGACTACGCTACTGAACTTTACATAAAATACTTTAACAAGACCAGTTTTTACTTTTTTCATATATGAAGGCACCATAACGGAAATACGAGGCACGTCTAAAAACCTAAGATTTTCAAAATCACCCTGTCGGCTTAGAAACCAAGATAGCCATAACAAATTTGACACAGGGATCTTTCATTTGATCAAAAGTAGGACACTAAGGTGAAAATCCCAACACTCTATTTTTAATAATAAGCCCAATACCCCAGAAAAGTGCCGAGAGTGGGACACTCTGTAAACCTAATCTTTTGGGTCGTATGTCGTGAATAACATTGCATATACAGTGTGGAACAGCCAAATGGAATAAATTCAATATATCTGAGTTATTGTTCATATTAATGAAAAATCCCGAGACAGGTCAATTTTAGATTATAAGATGACATCCTGCGTCTCAAAAATTTCATCCCTAGATGCAACCCCCTTCGAGTTACCGTTTCAACCCCCAAATTTTTGAATTGAAAGTAGTATACCTCATTTGAAAGGTCTTTTCATTCTCTATTAAAAAATGTCATAGTTGCTACGTTTATTTAAAAAATAAACAATAAAAAAAATTTATCAACTAGATGAAATTTTCTACATAATAACTTATACTGTCTCGTCCGGTTGGTCCTCGGTAATCATAAAAGGACCAAAAACAATTTCGATTTCCTTTTTGAAATTTGTAAAAAAGGAAATGTAAAAACTTATTTTTTTATATATTTTATTGCCGAAAACATCCCACTAATTTTCTAAAACTGAAAATTTAATATGGGTCATTTAACAGAAATGCATAAAATAATAATTTTACAAATTACACAGGCCCACAAAAAAAAAAAAGTGGTGTGTGCTGGGTGTCGGACCCACATAGTCCGGCGTATTTTTTCCCGCTGAACACGAATCTGTAGTCTAAATTGGGGGTCAAACTGCTAAAAGTAGAGAAAAACCAAAAAAAACCGATAAAAATCACGATCTCGTATTTTTTTCTGTTTGATATTATCATTCTTATAATTTTCGTCTTTTCCTGACCCTTTTTTCTTCAAATGACCTGTGAAGTGGATTTCTGCTACGTTTTGTTCCTTTTTCTTGAGTTTCTCTGTGTAGCATCCAACAGTAATCTGCAAACATATTTACTCCCCACTGTCCCTGAAACCGCCGTTCAAACTCTTTGAGATCTTGGTGAAATCTTTCTCCTTGCTCTTCACTGAAGTCTCCGTTATTCTCCGGGAATTGGTCAAGATGCGAATCAAGGAAGTGCATTTTCAAATTCATTAGGCAACCTGAATGCTGAAAATTTCTTATCATATTTGCCACAATGCTTTTGTAATCAGCATCCTTGGTATTGCCTAAAAATTTGGTACACACTTCCTTGAAACTTAACCACGATGCCTTTTCTTGGTCATCCATGACTGCAACAAACCCTTCATATTTGAATAACTTTCGGATTTCCGGTCCATCGAAGATGCCTTCCCTTAGTTTAGCATCAGATTTTTTTTTAAACACAGTACGCAGGTACGTAAAACATTCACCATCTTTATCAAGAGCTTTGACATACTGTTTAATTAAGCCAAGTTTTATATGAAGAGGAGGAATGAGAATTTTGGCTCGATCAACAAGCGGTTTCTTTATTATATTATGTGATCCAACCTTAAATGAAGATCGTAAAGGTCATTCTTTTTTTACGTAGTGATTTTTTCGATCCCTACTGTCAAACATACACAAATAGCATGGATATTTTGTGAATCCAGATTGCTGTCCAAGGATCATGGACAAAATTTTTAAATCACCACATACTTGCCACTTATGTTCTTCGTACTTTATTTTCTTTAGGACAACTTCGAGGTTTGAATACTCTTCTTTAAGTACAGTGGAGTGGGCTAAAGGTAGAGGAGCGAATTTGTTGGTGTTGTGGAGAAGGACTGCCTTAAGACTCTGTTGAGACGAATCAATGAATAACCGCCAATTTTCTGGCTCATATAAATTTGGCTTAAATTCATCGATAAGTCCTTTTACATCAGTGCAATAGAGTAAATCTTCATTTTTTTCAAAATATTTACGGAAGGCTTCTTCTCGATTCCGATAAAACGAAACTTTAGTACCTTTTGTCAATAGATTTCTCTTTTTCATATTCGAAGCCAATATTTCAGCCGCTTCTTTTGAGAGTTTAGCCTCTCTGAATAAATCATTCAGATGTTTTTGATCGTATTTTTCCGGCTTCCGATCTTCACCAATAGGTCTGTATTCTTCATTGCTCGAAAACTCTTCTTCCTCAGATTCGCTAGAAATGTTTTCACTACTAGTATCAAACTCTTTATCAATAAAAGCTGAATTTTCAGGATCGACGTCGACTTCCATTGTGTCTAATCCACTAGTCAGACTGTCTTGTGACGTGTCACCTTCTAAACCTTCTATGAAGTTTGCAACTGGTTGTTGAACACTTGACACAGAAGGATAAGAAATTTTATCCTTATGCATTCGGCCCACAGTGTTGACATTTGTTGTGCAAAAGTAACAATTACTTGCATCAAGTGGCTTTTTCCATATCGCTGGAGTTTTAAATTTAAGATTCGCCTTGACCTGGTGCTTTTCAAATCTATTGATCATATTATAACATGAGCCACAAACAAAATTGGGTATATCCAATTTTTGAGATCGAGGGAAACTTTCATATTGAAGCACTTTTCATACAAAGTCACGAAACGATCTGTTAGTTTCTTTGTATTTTTTATCCCTATATACTTTGCACAAACGTAGCAAAAAGCATTGGGATTTCCAGTACATTTGTGATTGCCACGAGTACTAGAAGTTCCAGCAAAATTTTCAGTAGAAGAATCCATGAAAATAAATAAACCCCGCACGCTAGAATACCTAGGCCTAAGTATGAGGGCTTTCCGACTTTGACAAGGACAATGTCAACTCGTCGTCGGACACACTACGGCATCATTCTCATATTCTAGCGCTTCCCTGCAAAACAGCGCGCCTTCGCTGGCTTCGATACGCCGAAATGTTGACTAGCGAATCATTCTACACATCCCGATAAAGGGCAGTTGTCATCGTAGTCCAATCATTCCAGAGTAGCAGGTTTCTGCCGGTAAATGTACCGATTTAGTTAACCATTTCCTTATTTTTTGTCAAAAACAAAATATCATCTATGTGACACTTAAATAAGACACAATAAGTAGTGAATTAACGTATTTGCACATTACGGTTGGATATTACAGAGAGAAACAAGTAGAAACTGCAAGATGATAATATCATACAGAAAAAAATACGAGATCGTGATTTTTATCGGTTTTTTTTGGTTTTTCTCCACTTTTAGCAGTTTGACCCCCAATTTAAACTACAGATTCGTGTTCAGCGGAAAAAAATACGCCGGACTATGTGGGTCCGACACCCAGCACACACCACTTTTTTTTTTGTGGGCCTGTGTTATCAGTTACGGCGATAGAGCAAGACCACAGGCCGAAGTCGCTCGTCTATTTCAACAAAAATTTCCTGATTTACCGCCTATATCCCAAGGTACAATTAGTAAAATCGAGAGGCATTTTCACGAACATGGGCATGTACGAAAGCTAAAGAAAGAACCCTCCAATGCATTAACTAATGATACCAAATTGGAAATAATGATTGAGTTTCAAGAAAACCCACATTCTTCAAGTCGACAAGTAGTCGTAGCACTGAACATTAGTCATTCTCGATTATTCGTGTACTGAAAGAAAATAAAATGCATCCTTATAAACTGACACCATGTCAAGAGCTTAGTGAAGACTCATTTTTATGACCAAATGATACAAAGATTAAATTAAAATGTCATCCAAATAGAAAACATATTGTTTTCTGATGAGTCCACTTTTACTCTTCACGCTCACGTAAAACTTCAAAACTGTCGTTACTGGGCTAGTAAAAATCCCCACTGGATGAAAGAATTGCATACACAGAACCCTGAAAAAGTTAATGTTTTGGTCCATTTTTCGTTCATGGAAATTGTAATGGAGATAATTATTTAGTATTGCTCCAAAACAACATTGTACCAACTTTGGTAAACTTATATTCAGCTTAAGAAAATCCACACGTTTCAGTTAATATAATATGGTTCCAGCAAGATGGAGCACCACCACACTACCAAGTCAATGCCCGGCAATATCTCCATTTTACATTTTCAAATCGGTGGATACGGAGACGAGATATGGTAGAATGGCCACCACGATCACCAGACCTGACGCCTCTGGACTTTTTTATGGGGTTATGTGAAAAGTACAGCGTATAAAACCAAACCCCGCGACTTAGCCGACTTACGAGCAAGAATAACGCTTGCCATTGTGTCGGTGCCACCAGAGAAGTTGAATAATGCCAGGGAGACATTTTTATTCATTCACGATTAGGATGCTGCCAAGATGTTGGAGTGTGGTTTGTTTTTTATTTTGTTAAATGAAAACATTAGATTTATATTATGCTGTTGAAAATTGAATTTAATTTTTTTCGCTAGTTAATTTTTGAAACAAATATGGCAACCATGACATTTTTGAATAAAGAATGAAAAGACCTTTTAAATGAGGTATAAGAAGCCCATACTTTCGATTTAAAAACTTAGGGATTGCAACGGTCACTTGAAGAGGGTTTCATCTAGAGGTAAAATTTTTACGGTGAAGAATGTCATTTTATAATCTAAAATTGAAAATTTGTAGAATAACTGATATACGGAATTTATTCCATTTAACTGTTTTTGATTTTTTGGTGGATATTGGGAATCGAGAATTTTCCAAAGAATAAATGTTATAGGTTAGGTTTCTCTAAAGACATAACAGGGTAAAAACGAAAAACACAAATCACGTTCATTTTTAAGAAGCCATTTAACGAAGTTTTTATTTTTGTTTCATAGAAACTGCTTTAAGTTCGTTATCCAAGTAATCTGTCAATCAATGACGACGAATCTATGAACTCATGTGTCACTGGCGACACGACAAGACATTTTAATGAACACAAATTGTTTATGGATGACGATTAGACAAGAACCACGAACACTTCGGTTATAAAATAATATGTGACAATCTAGGCGAGAGAACCTACAGGGAAAAACAGGTACATTAAGTCGGTAGTCCAACTTTCAACATTTTTTCCAAAATTTGGAGTTTAAGTTAAAAATTATTGCAAAAAAAAACGAAAATATAGTTTTTTTAGGTTTGATAAAACTAACTTCAGGGTTTTGCGGTTTTGTTTTTACCAATGGTTCTTAATTTGTTAAAATTATTTTGCTCATTTCAGTGTGATTAAATACGAGCTTAAAGCAAACTTGGAATGTATAATATTAAGGACAATAAGATGCATGCAGATAGGGTCCATATTTTTATCAATATTCATCCAGAGTGAATAACAGCTAACACCAAGTAATATTTTGATACTGGTTCGTTTCAAGATACTACATCGTGAATTAGTTAGGCTAATTTATCTACTAACATCTATTTTAGCTCCATATGGCTTCTGTATTGCTAAAAAAAAGGTCTTAATATAGTCAGATAGCGGTTGTTATCCAAGCCCGCCGTGTCATATCTTTTATACTCGTAGCGCGACCATTACTTAACTGTTTACGTTTGACCTTCACGACGATGACGTCAAGTATACATTCCATCAGACGAGAAAATTTTGAAATATAGTTAACACTTGCCGCAGTAGCATGACTAGTAGTTGTAATTGTAACAAGAAAAAATTAGAATCATTATAATTTAAAATAGAGTCACTTTTTATTTACTTCTTTTTGAGGTATTAGATGAGTTAGAATTAAATCTGTTATTAGCTGGTGAAAAATAATGGTTGCATAAAAAAAAGTTTTTGAAGGGACAAATCTGATCCTTGCAAATTTTATACCACAACGTAATCAGTGCTGGAAAAACAAATATCCATCTATTAATTGCGATGAATTATCCTTTACGTTCGTTACCACAAAAAAAAAAAGCAAAACGCGACAAGTGGATACAATTTTACGAAAAATGAGAAGTGCCCGGACTTCCTTAATAACGCGGAAAATGGTTGACAGAATGCTACAGTAATGAATTTCTCCAACCGCGTGCCTTCGAGAAGAAGCGGCATTGTCATTGATAGACAAGCACTATCCTTACGCTACAATTACGTGGAATTCAAAACATCAATGTTTGTAAACAAGCAACAACCGCAACGCTAAAAAGTTATTAATAACGAGAAATTCCCGTCTCTACAGTTTTTGTTGCGGAAAAATAACAAAGCTCCTAAATACCTTGCGAGTCAGAAAATAGCAGAGTGCGTATATTTAGTTGTAAAGCTTGCTCCTTTAGAAAAATAAGCAACAAGAATGCTAAAAATGTAAACTTAACAGCACTTAATTAAAGGGGTTCATTTACCTTTTTTTACAACAAGTTTCCACTTTTTCACAATCCTTAATGCAATTTATAATATTCTGATACTCGGCCAAAGCTATTTGCATTGACAATGCAATAGTTGTCCGAAATTTATCTGCGGCAGTTAGCCAAAATTAACAATGTTGATTTTAGACAAATTCTGCAATTCATAGAAAAATAATGGCAAAAGTGGAATGCAAATCCTATCTCGCGAGTGGCTTCTGCTCATAACTAAAAGACATATGTTTAACATTCCACATGGTGGCATCAAATTTTAAACGTACATCTTTACAGCAAAAGCTGCCATTTTTGATACACAATGCACACAATCAATTTAGAAAAAAATCAAAACCATGTTGATGAAAACTGCTGACAACAGTATTCGTTAATTTTCCAACATGTGGATAAATATCTGGGGTGGGGTAAGCTTCCAACAAAGGGGCCCTAATCGGCAAGTGCAAATAACAAAACTTATCGATTTGACAATATAGAATTTCCTAAAACACAACAATAACGAGGGTTAGACTGATCACAGGGCAGATGCCCGATAGGCCAAATAACCCATGGATCAGCATCTTTGAGAGACATCAAAAAAAAAAAATCGGCCAAGAGTGAGTCGGGTTCGCACAATTAAGGTTCCGTATTTAGAATATAATAAATTATAAGGTGAAAACGTAGAATTAAATTCCGAAAATAATCTCGAGAATTATATAAAAGATAAACAGTCGAAATTATTGTTTTCTGCTTTTGTTTCTTTTTCTCTTATATTTTGAGTTACTCTGAAAATTTCTATTCCAACGTGGTTAAACTTTCAGTTTTTAATTTTTCTACAATATCGACTTCAATCTCCAAAGTTGTGGAATTTAAGTCATTAATCTTGAATTGTATTGTCACTTTTTTCTTGAAATTTAAGGAAAATTTTGGAACTTTGATTCTTTTTTTTAATTAAATATTAGTTGGGTAAAAAGAAACCCATTTTTTTTGACAGATGGTTTTACTAACCTATATCTCGTTATGTATGTGTCGCATTGAGACAAACTTATTCTCGTTGGAAAGAGAAATTCATGTACTAGCAAAACAAGTTTTGTCATTGTTGTGACCAAACAATTCAGTTGTCAATTAAAGTGTCAAATATGGAAGCGAACAAAGAAAAAATTCGGTATGTTTTACAATTTTGCTTTGATAAAGAGGAAAATGCAAGTCAGGCGGCTGCAAGTGTAAATGAGGTTTATGGTCCCAATACTGTAACAGCCAATCACGCGCAATTTTGCTTTCGTCGATTCCGTTTCGGTAATTTTGATGCAGAAGATGCATTACGCACTGGGAGGCCTATAGTCGAGAATGTCGATAAAATCATGGAAATGATCGAACTAGACCGGCATGAGAGCCGTCGTAGCATTGCTCAGGAGCTGAGGATCAACCACAAAACAGTTTTGAACCATCTGCATAAGGCTGGATTCAAAAATAAGCTTGATGTTTGGGTGCCGCACGAGCTGACGGAAAAAAATTTAATGGACCGTGTTTCCATCTGCGATTCCTTGGCCAAACGGAACGAAATCGAGCCATTTTTGAAGAGACTGGTGACTGGGGATGAGAAATGGGTCACATACGGTAATGTCAGGCGAGAACTTTCATGGTCAAAGAACAGTGAAGCCGCCCAAACGGTGGCCAAACAAGGATTGACGTCCCGGAAAGTTTTGCTGTTTGTTTGGTGGGATTGGAAAGGTATCCTCTACCATGAGCTACTGTCTAATGGTCAGACGCTTAATTCGGATCTCTATTGCCAGCAATTAGACCGATTGAAAGCAGGAATCGATAAAAAGAGACCAGAATTATCCAATAGGAGAGGGGTCGTATTCCACCAGGACAACGCCAGGCCGCACACGTCTATGATGACCCGCCAGAAGCTCCGGGACCTTGATTGGGAGGTTCTTATGCATCCACCTTATAGTCCGGATCTAGCACCAAGCGATTACCATCTGTTTCTGTCAATGTCAAATGCTCTTCGTGGTGTGAAGTTGTCCTCAAGACAGGCGTGTCAAGACTGGCTAACGCAGTTTTTTGCCAATAGGGACAAGACGTTCTGGGAAAGGGGCATAATGAAATTACCTTCTAAATGGCAACGAGTAACTGAAAAAATGGGCGCATATTTGAGCCAAAACGAATAATTGTAACTGTGTTAAATAAATCTATAAAATGAAAGTAAAAATGATGGATTTCTTTTTCCCCAATCTGTATATTATTGTTTCACTTACATATAAATTGGCACTCCTTTGTCATTGAATTTCTCGAAATTCATTTGCGTTTTTGATTTTTTTCTTTATTTTCATTTTATTCTTAAACATTTTTGCCCAAAATGTTTGGAATAGTGTTTTTTAATAGATTATATTAAATCATCGCATCTCAATCTGGGCGTGCGAAACCCGGTGAATCAAGATTAGATCGCACTCTCTGTGCGGTGACCGGTGACGAAAAAACTTTTCATTAACATATTTAACTTAAATTAAGCATGTCGGCTTTCTAGGGGGTTGTGACACTAAAAATATGATGTCGTGTCAATAATAATACTGAGAAACGATGTATTACATAATAGATTTTATATAGATTTTGGTTTTTTCCGAGGTCCGAGCTTATAACATTTCTCTCTCAAACCTGTAAATTAATATTTTCTAGAAAATTTGGTGTTTTCAACACATTTTGAATTTTTCTTAAAATCAATTTTTTTTCTTTCCAAAATTCCAACATTTTATCTAAAGATTTCAATCTTTTTATCGAGGTGTCGAAAAAAATCTTTTCTCTAACACTATCATAGAAACTGCACGTTCTATCACTAAAAATTGTTATAGAACAGATGTCATTCCAGCACCCGTTCAGAATATATTCTACACACCGTTTTAAATGATTCTTATTGGTCGGAAACATTTAGGTCGTTTAGAATATTAATATTCTGCACGGCTTTCGGCGAATCAGAAGCCGTTTAGGTTCATTTTAGGGCGGAATATAAAGTAATTTGTTTTTGTTGCTATGGTTACATGTAATAATCAGGGTATTTATTTAAAGCGTCGTGTTTTAAAATTGTAAGCTATTTTGAAGTTTTTTATGAATATTTAGGGGTTTTTCTATAATCTTGTTTAGAGAAAGTATAGTCTACAACACGTTTGGAATGGCATATTCCACACTCGCGAAACCGTAGCCCTCGCCTGCGGCTCGGGCTACAAACTTTTCGCTCGTGTGGAATATGTGCCATTCCATAACTTGTTGTAGAATATACTATTCTAACGTCATATCCCCAAATGGCATTTATTTTGTCATAACCAATGTTGTCAATTTTGCTGAATTTTTGTAATATTATATTGTTTTCTAATTTCCAAGACGTTACAAAAAATGTTGTACATAACTCGTGGCTAAAATGAGTTTTTTTTCTACTCGTAGGTTTACAAACGATATACTCGTCAAAAATAAAAACATTTTAGCCACACATATAAAATGCTTCCTTTTTTGGTGGAACGGACTGGTCCTTGGTTATCTTCAAAAATTGAAATACAAAACTTGTCCCCTGAAACGAAGAAAGATTAAAAAACACAACAAAGATTGCTCTAACGCGTTTCGACAGCCAAGCTATTATCTTCAAAGAGATACTAACACCTAATCCTAAAATTAGTCTTATATACTAAGAATATACACTTCGTGCATGATTGAACGCATCCGAACGCGCATGCACATGTAATCATACAGGTCTTGGTGTCACAATTCCTTATCTATATATAGATCATCTGAAGATGAAAGCTTGGGTGTCGAAACGCGGTAGAGTAACCTTTTTTGTGTTTTTTAATCTTTCTTGGTTACAGGGCACAAGTTTTGTATTTCAATATATAAAATGTAGGGATGGATTGCTATTTTAAAAGCTGCTATTTCGTAGCAGTTACTTAGCTGGAATAGCTTCAAGCTGATACTGAATTTTAAAAATAGCTGCTTCGCTACTTCGCTGCTTCGTATTTTACATCGTAGTTCTCTTGATAGAAATCGCAAAATCGGAAAGCCGGATAGCAGTCGACAATACCCGAATATCGCTGGTTGCGATTTATTATCAAAAATAGCAGCTTGGCTTCTTCGCAGCTGGTCTGTTGATAGATACTGGCACTCCGAACCTAGTCAATAATACCCAAATATTCGAGGTGTCTCGCTTCGCTGTTCTGACTGCAATTTACTTTAAAAAAGGACTGCTTACTGATTTTAAGAGTCTTTACATACGTTAAGATTTATCCACCAAAAGAAAAGTAAAATTAAAGCTGTTATTTGAAAACTTTGACATTCGTACTGTGATCTACACCTTATCAAAGCAATAACAACACTATCAAACTACACGATAATAGGATCTCGTGACGCAAAGCAGTTTGTAAACCGTAAATTCCTACAAAGAAGCAAATAGCAGGCTGTCATCATCGAACTGCCCACAACCTTGCAAACGGCTATTTTTAAGCCGCTACTTAGTAGCTGATTTTTAAAAGAAGCAGTAACTGATATATCTGTTATTTGAAAGTAGCAGGTTTGCCCATCCCCAATAAAATGCTACTTATTTATATCTTGAATTTTGTTATAATTTCCGTTTTATTAAACCTTTGAATTATTTTTTAGGAGTTTAAACTCGAAAATATTTTTCTGCACATTTCGAAATTATATAGAAATATTCGCAAAGTTTTAATCTTTTTTAATTACCGATTGATTGCAATCGAAGCGTTCAGTCATTTTTTTAGTCCATAAAAATATTAGATTTTACACCTCGATCACCGGGATCAGAGTAACGGTCCCCTACGTTTCGACTTTCGTAGAAGAATCTTACCAATTTTTAACAATAAAATCTGCCAAATGCTCAAAATTTCATTGGTGGATTTCCAGGAGTGACGTCACTTATTGGTTGGCATGTTTTAATAAGCTTAAAATGAAGAACATTAAAATCAGTAACGCAATAACAAATAAGAGTGATTGACCATGTGTAAAAAATGTAAAACGTCGATAAAGTATTTGGAATTTTCTCGATTCTAAGGTTCAGAGGAAAATGATACTCGTCAAACCGTGATATAGGTAAAATACCTTGGCCGTCCTTGAAATTTGAATAGCAAATTTATCTGGTTTTAAAATGCATGCACATTCCTAAATTCCACAATTAAACTTTTATAATTGTGGTAGAATATTAATTTGATACGGCTTTAAAACTTGACTTAATATTTCGTACAAGAAGCCTCTGGCTTAAAATGTAAATGACGAACATTTGAAACCCAAGCAATCGTAATAAATCGCTGAAAGGAAGTAGCATGACCTCTTACATTATAATTATTATTCTACAGGCCAAGTTCGTTTTATTAATTGAAGGTTAATATTGAATATGGTTAAAAAATTATGCGTTGATATAATTAATTGCATTTTATTCTTATTCCTACACATTTTCCATCTAAAGTTCGTATGTAGACGTAGGAGTCCGAAAATATGCACATTGTGTAATAATAGTTTTCTTTCTAAGAAAATCGGAAACATTGTTATTCAAATTCTGTATGACTGGATTGTTTTTACTCGTGGCATTTCAAGATATATTGCGTTCAATGCATGGATATGTAGATCATGTTTTTTTGGATCACATAATTTATTTTTGTCCTTCTTGAATTTTTCAAGGACCCCTTCATCTTAGAATGAGCCAATATGTCATGTAATATACTTTATGAAACTTGATCCGTGAAGGAAATATTGAAACCAGGTTTCGCCTTACTGTACTTGCAGGAATAACGCAAGAATTTTCCATTCTTAATAAGAAAACGCAGAGAGTAGAATATTGGATAAGGTAGAATCAGAATTTTTTATTAAACCACTTATAAACATTTAAAGAAAACGAGCACAGTTTTAAATAAGCTTGAACTCGTTCGATATAAAAATAAAGTACACTGAAATAATTGTTATGTTTATAATTGATTAGCGCAAATGTATCAACTTGAACTTTAACATTTGACATTATTTTGTAATAATGAGAAATTCTAATAAATTGTATTAACGAAATACTCAAAAGTCAGCACGTTTATTTTTTTATAACATCTTTAAAAATAAACATCGTTGTCTGCATGCCTGAAAAAAGATTACAAATGATGAAAAGAAAAAGTGAAGGCTGTGACAAAATTCGGTCAAAATAAACTTATTAATGTAAACCAATTTCGATAGTTGTTAACTTTTCGCATTGACTCTTTATGCCAATTTGCCCCCTTTAAAGTATTCACAATCATTGTACGTTAACAGGGGCACGGGTGGTGTCAAGGAGTTGAATCCTTATATCAGTTGTTGCTTAGTTACATGATTGCTCAATCCTTGTAGGGTGTATGTTACGTCTTTTTTATCAATTCACCTCCCAGACTTCGTTATCGCTATTCTTAGTAGACTGCACAATTGTATCATCGAGTGCTCACACTCTATTCACGAATATGGAAAAATTCAAGAAAATTTTTCGCCTTGCGTGATATATTGTCTCAAAGTTCAGTTTATACTTATTAGTAGAGACCGCATTAAAGTTAACATATACATCCAAATATGCATGAAAGATGCTTAAAATATTCATAAAATGTGTCAAAATATGCAACTTTAAATGATTAAAAAATAGTCAATTTCAGTTTTTTTATTTCAAAATCACCGTATAATTATTAAGTTACTCAATTGTATATATGATACGACTAAATTGTATTAATATTTAACAATTATTTACCACAATGTTACTCTTATACACAATAAAGAATCAGGTTCTATTGTATCTTCGATCACTCAAGATATTTTTAGCAGTAAAAATAGACCGTTTCACTTTCAGTGGCCAAAACCCATTAATAAAATAAGAAGTTTAACACAAAATTACAAAGCATGGGTAATTTTACAAAATGGTTTCAAATTTCACTTTGGGAGGCTCCAAAACGCGAATTAATCCCCCAAAAATATTTGAATATGAGACATATACATAACAAAAAATGCATCTTGTAATGCAAGGACTTTAGCCCAGTTCTGGTGACTTATGTTTAAGGCAACGGATGTGTTAAATTAGATCGGGATTTTTTTTTCTGAAGCGATGAAACGGAGCATGAGGGAGCGTTTAAATTACCAAAGAAATTTTAAGAAAAATGTTTTTCTCAGAATGTGACAAGAAGGAATTACATGTATTTATGTAATGTTTATTGACAATTACACTTTAAATTACGGTAACTCGATTTTAGTTCACTCTTTCACTATTACATAAGTTAGACCAGTATACCAGATATTTACCTTTGGTTTTAACTAAATAGGAGAATAAAATAGCGTAACAGTAATTACTTTAAAGCTAACTAATAGGCTTGTCAGACAGTAACCTTTTAGGTATAATATACTAAAGTAACTTTTATTAAATTAGAAAACTTGAGCATTGTTTTTAAAACTTCAATGAATAAATCATAGGTAATATTGCATTTTAATAATGTGACCTCATCAATCCAATTAGGCAATTCAACAGATAACAGACATTTATCAATACTTAGCCTTACAGCCTTAAATGTGAATTCGTGTCAATGTCCCTATTTGAACAAATGATAAAGATTATAATTTTAAAATCAAAAATTCCATTCGAACGTTATTCGCTCTAGTAATATGATATGAGTATGTAGACTTCATCATAGTTGAGCTTGGCAACATGGTGGCTGGTAGCAGACATGTGATTGAATGATAACCCCCAGCTTCGAAGCTGATTAGATAAGAGTATCTCGTTAAATCCTTAGTAAAGTGCATTTTAAAATAATGTACACATAAACAGATCGCAATGATGCATCGGTTGAAATTTAGAACATAGTAAGAATCATTGAAGGAAAACAAAATTGTTGAATAAAATATTAACAATCATAAAAATTCAGTTGCCTTGGATTTTACAGAAAATATTCTAGAATATGGAAGCAAGGGTTTCTATGCTTGCAGATTATTTAGCAGACTTATAACTTCTTTCACGACCTCAAATTCTTGGAAAGCCTTTCACAAAAGGTACGTATGATGATTAATGTGCATCGTATCGTTCAAGTGTATATTTATTATTATTTTTTTAATATTAAGCAAATTACCAATAACGATGCCCCAAACTAATAAAAGAAATTTTTCAAAATTGAGTACTTATTGATAAAAAATAAACAATAGGAATGTAAGAATATTTGTATACATCACTAAATTTTTTATGATTGGACATAGACATTGTCGCTTCGCGAATAAGCCTTGTGCGCATTTCCGAACGAATTCTACAATTACCCGCCGCTACCCGCGTTAATTTTAAGCTAAGGAAGATTAAGGATGGTAATGACCACGACTGAAATCGTGGGTGCGTTATATTAAGGAGCTTTAAAAAACAATTAGTATTTTAAATTTTCATTGGTGGTGGAATTATAGTGAAAATCTCTCTTAAGCGGACACCTTTAAGACTGGCAAAATATGTCCGCTTAAGAGAGATGTTCGTTCATTGAAATAGTGTGTCAATATTTAGTTTGATTACTGATTATTTCGGCTTTTTCAAAATTATCAGAAATGTTTGTGGTCGGCTTATCATAAAGACCAAAAAACGCGTATCAGGAGGTATTCGTTTGACATTTTTTGTCGAATTGGGTTGACGCCTTATCACAATCTTATAAAAAAAGTTAATAAAAACAAATAAGAAGAGTAGTATCGTATTAATCGAAGAGGCTATTAATTTGTCGTGTAGTGAGAAACACCATTTATTAAAAAATCGACCAAAATGCCGTACTTAACTGAAACCCACAAGATTGCAATTTTAATAATTATTCGCTACGGAGATAGAACAAGAACACTAAATGAAGTTATTCGTTTATTCAGAGAGAAGTAGCTTGATCTACCACCCATATCGCAAAGTACCGTAAGCTGGATTGAAAAACAGTTTCGGGAAAATAGGCATTTAAGAAAAACAAGTCAGAATGCGCTCAATGAAGATCTCAAAATTAATGTACTTCTCTCTGTCCAAGAAAATCCTCATGTCCCCACTAGTCAGATAGGTAGGGAACTCGAAATTACCCAGTCTCCAGTTGCAAGAATTCTGAAAATGCAAAAATTTCATCCTTATAAAATGACAATCCTCCATGAACTCTCAGAAGATCATTTGGATAGAGTACTCCAGTTCTGCGAACAAATGGAAAAGAATTGGAAATTTCAAAAAAATTTTGATTTATTAAAGAAAAATGTTTTACAAAACGCGTTAGGCTTGAAATTTCAGCTATTTCATCGATTTTTTCATCTCTTTCTTTCTTTAATCTCAAGCTTGGAGAATAAACCCTAAATTTTAACACTTTCAAAATGTTGAGTTTATTTTGAAAATGTTGAATTTAAACTTGAACTTGTAATTTTTTTCCTTTGAAAATTCGGTGAAAAACTCAAACTGTTAACATTTTTTAGGATTTTTACCTTGATCCTTAAATTTTTGACCTTGATGTTAAAGTTGGAATTTTTTCTTCGAAAATTCTTGCAAAATTCTGACTTTTATACGCAGTTTTGTGTTTTAAATTTTAGAGTCCAAGATTAAAGAATATTTTTCTTAGGAGTTTTATATTTAAATTTCGAGGTTTATCTAAGAAGTTTTAGTTTAAAGTTAAAAATAATATTTTTCAAAATTCCATTTACAATTTTCCAGGCCTCTGACTTTTTCTTCAAAATTAGGTATTTAAACTTGAAGTTTGAAAAATTGATCTTTTAAAATAAATTGATCTCGAATAGTTTCTGAAATTTTTTACTTTTGTTCCAACTTTTTCACTCTGGAATTAAACATTGAATTTTTTTAAATATTTGACTTTAACATCGAATTTTCTGATAGAACATCCACATTGAAGATATTCCTTGGGGAATGGTCTTTTAATAAGGAGTGTTTTTATTTAAAACATTTTCACACCTTGAAGTTGTGTAAGTGAACTTTGTGCCATGTATTAATATTTTCTGGCATCCGTTTAAGGGAGAATTTTGATAAGTTTGGTTACCTCTCCGCGTCGTCCCAAAGGAGAGTCCGCTCAACAGAGGTTCATTTATATGGAACTCCCCCTTATACAATTCCGGACTATGAAAAACTGCCCGCTTAATAGAGGTGTCCGCTCAATGGAGCTGTCCGTTATGAGTTCCTTAGATTTCCTAATTATTAAGCTTCAAATATCCCTGCGTTATAAATCTGGAACAAATCTGGAGGTTCTGAAGTAAGGGTTAAAAAACCACTTTTTTTAAATAAATATATAAAAAATTATTTAAATAAAAAAAAATGTCCCGTTTTTAAAGCATATTGCAACCCAAAGTTTTATACTCCAATAAAAGTTTTTTAACCAAATATCTTTAGATGTCCCTCTTATGGTAAACCAAAAAATTTCCAATTAAATTTTTGAAGCATTTTCATGCTGATTTTTTCAAAATATAATTTTAAAAAAAGTCTTTTATTTTATATTTTATTAATTTTCTTAATTTGCGGTTCTACTACAACTACTTCACTCATTCTGGGGAATTTCTCTTTGAAATATAAAAATCCATTTTTATTGGGACCCATTCCCTCTAGAAAACTTTTGGTTAGCCTCATTTGATATGAAATGGTGGTAGAAATATACCAGAGAGCTTTACAAGTATAAATGCTTTACAGTTTTCTATTTACAAATTAAAGATCTACTTGTAGGACAAACTTTTCCCTAATTGTGATTTTTTCGATCCCTGGTGTCCAATTCACATAAAAAGTACACAAATTTAATGATAAAAAACACTTCAAATGAAAAATTAATATAATCATGATATTATGTTTTATTTCTGATAAATTTTTTTAAGATGTAGAAAATATATGGACCTAAATAAAAGCGAACAGTATTTGGGAAGACTACACTTCCAAAAATAAATTTTACTTTGTCCCAAGAAAACTGGGGTTCATGGAAAAAAAATAAGTACTGTTTCATGATGGAGGTAGGTAGTCCAAACACAATTACCTTGCAGAGTTCGTGTGACAAAATCAGTGTTGACCACTGTTATTTTAAACCTTTTAGTTAGTTTTAAAAACGTGGTAATTATTGATTTCTTCTTTTATAATTAATTTTGATAATTATTTTCTGCTTTTTAATGTGAAATTTTGTAATCGAACCACCAGAAAAGATGGAATTACATATTACATCGTCTTCCAATTCCGAATCTGTAGCTCATCGGAAAGTTAGTTTAAAAAATCCGAACAAAAAACAAACATCTTGCCAGAATCTGGGTTTGAACCTTGACCTCGCATAACCTAAACCAAGCACGTGCAATTTATTGTTAGTCCACACTATAAACTAGAATTAAAAAAATCATATTAAACCGCGGGCGAACTCAATACCAAGAAAGTCTTAGAATTAAGTGTTAACCAGAAAAAACGGTAAACACTTTAATTCGATTTAATAAATATGACTTAAAGAAAAATAATTTCAAGGACTGGATCCAGGGCGATTTGGGGGATATTACGCCAGGAGGCCACCGTTTAAATATACCTAACCGAAACTATAAGAATAGATCTCGTTTTCCTATCGGCCATCAAGTCTATTCAGTGGCATCATTCGGCAGTCGAATATTAAGACTTAAGTTTTTTTTGGAAGCCATTATTTTGAAAATACTTACCATGGTTGAATTAAAATATTGCATTGTCATCTGAGGGTTCTTTACAGTTTCAAATAGCTAGTTGATCATAAATTTGATTTAAAATCGATTGCAAAATTTGTACTGAACATACCCAAACAAGTAGACAAGAAATCAAGTTAAAAACATAGTAAAATGTCCTTAAAAGCTAATAGCAGATTGTTAGACTCAAGCTGAAAGCGATATCCTTCCGGAAAGATTCGACCCTTCCCTGAATTTTAGACCTTTTGAAATAGCTCAATATACTAACATCTCCTTCAAAGTTTAATTTAAGAATCAATTGGATATATGTTAATTCTCAAGTATACGCCCGCATTTTTGCATCCTTTTACAGGTGCATTTTATGGCGTTTAAAATCGCCACTAGAATGCCAATTACCATTGTTCTCTTTATGTTGAGAAGTACTATGTTTTATTTCATTGTGCATACTCACTGAAACTTAAGTACTTATTGTTATACCACACTGTGTATAATTTCACTGTAATAAATCATCTTACCAATGCACACATTTTTTTCTTTGGAAAATATCACATAACCTGTCTGGGTTACGTTCGGGCTGTAGACCCAAAACAGCTGAAGAATTCATCTCTGCTTTGAAATTTCTAAGATTTCGGTATGCTATGCAAACTTAGAAAGATGAAAAATAATAAAAACGGTTACACCTCCAAAATATTTTAACCCAGGAAAGATTGAAAAAATGTTTGGATAACTAGATATCTTTCATCCACTAAAAACAGGATGTAGATTTTCGATGAATGCAAAGGTGAACTAGGGCTATGATATTTTATTTTGATGATTCATTTCCTATAAAAAAAAGGACTCCATGCAAATCAATTGTCTAAGACACACATTTTGCTCAGGGTCGCCTAGATAAATTTGCTTGTGAAACCAAAATGTTTTTTTTATTTTAAGTTTAATCCACTCGCAAAGGGCATTATGCCTTCAAAGTATTGCGAGTAAGATGCGGAAACAAGGATAGATGGCAATGAACCGCCTTCTTAAACAAGGAGTGGTTGTAATTCTTGGAGAAATTACTTTCGGTAAAGAGTTCCATAGCTTGAAAGTTCTATTGAAAAAAAGAGTCTCCGTAAACAGAAGTCTTCACTGTGTCAAGCTGGACCAAATAGGAATTTGCTGTCTACGACTGTTTTGTATGCCTCAAAAATCTAGCCCTTAGGGTGATCAATCCTAAGGGTTCCTACGAGCATTTCCCATGATAGTACTTGTAGAAAAGAGATTATAAAGTAGAAAATTTGAGAATTAGCAATTAGAAATTTGAACTTGAAACATCTAGAATAAACCAGATATATTCCAAAAATAACATAAAATTTTTAATGTTTTCTCGGAATTTCGGCGTTTTCCCGAACTTTTCATTTTGAACTTAAAATTGTTAATTTTCCAAATTTTAATTTCTTATAAATTTCGAGTTTTAAGTCTTTTTCCAGTTATTAATCAGGAAATTTTTATTTATCTTAAAATTTCTCAAAATTCGCTTTAAATTTGAAACTTCAAATAAAAAAAAATTAGTTTAAAACTAAATTTCTACTGCTTTCCAAAAATTTTCAGTTTGTAGTTGAAATTTCACATTTTTAAAAATATGCTTATTTGAAAAAGGTTGCCTTTTTACAGAATCATTTATTTATCTAAAAATTTAAGGTTTTTTCAAAATTTTTATTTTAAATGCTAGCTTTCGATATATTTTTCAAAATTTTGGACATTTTCTCCAGCAGAAATTTTAAGCGGAGAATTTCAATTAAAATTTAAAATCTCCGCAGCAAAGTCGCCATTTCAGTGCGTAAATTTTAGGTACAAAATTGAAACAAAATAGAAATTCGAAGTACAAAATTTCGGGAAAGGGAGTAAAAATTACAAAAGAATGTTGACATTTGTTATTTGTTTTTCATTAATTTTTTTTTCTTAAATTTTAGTTTAAAGATATCATATATAAATTCCAAAAAAAAAACTCAAAATGTGAAAGCAAAAAGTGTTATAAAAATTTCGACTTATTTCCCAAAAATTCCACTTCTTAATTATCCAGATTAAAATGAAAAATTTTTATAATTAACAAGGATTTATTTGTTGATATTACATGAATAAAACTGTTTAAATAAACCTGAAAAAAAGTGAAGTTGCTTACAAATTCATGTTAAATTCCTCTGTAATTTTTTATTCTAAAATATTTTCCAAACGGATTAGATAGCCACATTCGCAATCATGCACATTGTTGCCAACCTTATGATTTTAACTGCATATTTACAGTTTTTAATAAGTCATCTCAGTTTTTAGTTTCATATCCAAAATCTACAGTTTTTTATTTCTGATATATCCGTGACGATTTTTTCAGCAACTAGGAGATGTTGGGGCATTCCAGGGAACGAAAAAGATATTAAAGGACTTTTGCTTGTCATCAAAAAGCTCTGGACCGATTTCTATTAATAATCATGCAGGTCACAATGTTGTTTTTTTCTTTTTTAGACGACAAATAGTAAGTTTAGCTTAAAAACTTTTTATTTTGTCCTAAAATTTCGCCTTTCTTAAGCAAAAATCTACATTTCGATATTAAAGATGAAATTTCTGAAAAAAAGGGATCACCTTCATATTGGAATTGAAAAGCTTGAGAAAAATATTTCAAATTTTTTTATAAAAAATCCGGAATTTAATACATATTTACTGAATTTCAGAGTTCAGGAATTTTAAGTTTAAATTCTAGATTCTGGGATTTAGAGAAATATCAACCGTTTTGGTTAAATTTTGACTTAAGAAATTCTTTATTGAATTCAAGAGATTAAAGGGAATATTTTCAGAATTAAAGTTCAAAGAAAAAACAAAAGTTAACCAAAAAAAAAACAGTTTAAGTGTCCACTTATACTCACAATATTAATATTTTTTCAAAAATTTCCACTTTTTTCTCGAAATTTCCATTTTTTGTTAAAATGGAGGCTATTTCTTAATAAAAGTTACCCGAAGTTTAGCCTTTTTCGGAGTATAATTGAAATTTCGGCCGTGAAACCACAAAAAAATGGTTCAGAGATAATTCAGACAAAATTTATTTTAGAAATTCCTCTTCAAAATGACTTTTATTTTAAGATTCGAAGTTTCTTTTCCTAAATCTTCCTCTTTAGTTTGGAAATATGCGTTTTTTTTTTGGTTTTAACTTTTTCTAAAATTTTTAAAATTTTCAAGATCACGCTTCAAATTTCGAAATTTAAACTGACACTGGGAAAACAAATCGAAAATTCTTCGAAACCTTAAAAAAATTAAACTGAAAAACTTGAAAAAATTGAAATTTGTACAAAATTTCTCAAATTTTTAAATTTAGATTGTAATTTTAAAATAAACCGTCAATTTCCGAGAAAAACTTAAGATTTTATTTCAGAAGTTAAAATTTTAAAATAACAGGTAACAAAAAATTCTAAAAATGTCAGGTTTACTCTCAAAATTTTAAATTTCACCGGAAAACTTCAAATTTAAATATCTGATTTTATTATTTAGATCTTGAGCTTTAAATTGAAATGAAAATTCTGAAAAATACAGATTTCGAAATTAAAAAAAAAAACTAAACTTGTAAATTTAAACACAAACATTTCAAAATAGTCAACATAAAGCTAAAAATTACACAGGCCCACAAAAAAAAAGTGGTGTGTGCTGGGTGTCGGACCCACATAGTCCGGCGTATTTTTTTCCGCTGAACACGAATCTGTAGTTTAAATTGGGGGTCAAACTGCTAAAAGTGGAGAAAAGCCAAAAAAACCGATAAAAATCACGATCTCGTATTTTTTTCTGTATGATATTATCATCTTGCAGTTTCTACTTGTTTCTCTCTGTAATATCCAACCGTAATGTGCAAATACGTTAATTCACTACTTATTGTGTCTTATTTAAGTATCACATAGATGATATTTTGTTTTTGACAAAAAATAAGGAAATGGTTAACTAAATCGGTACATTTACCGGCAGAAACCTGCTACTCCGGAATGATTGGACTACGATGACAACTGCCCTTTATCGGGATGTGTAGAATGATTCGCTAGTCAACATTTCGGCGTATCGAAGCCAGCGAAGGCGCGCTGTTTTGCAGGGAAGCGCTAGAATATGAGAATGATGCCGTAGTGTGTCCGACGACGAGTTGACATTGTCCTTGTCAAAGTCGGAAAGCCCTCATACTTAGGCCTAGGTATTCTAGCGTGCGGGGTTTATTTATTTTCATGGATTCTTCTACTGAAAATTTTGCTGGAACTTCTAGTACTCGTGGCAATCACAAATGTACTGGAAATCCCAATGCTTTTTGCTACGTTTGTGCAAAGTACATAGTGATAAAAAATACAAAGAAACTAACAGATCGTTTCGTGACTTTGTATGAAAAGTGCTTCAATATGAAAGTTTCCCTCGATCTCAAAAATTGGATACCCAATTTTGTTTGTGGCTAATATGATCAATAGATTTGAAAAGCACCAGGTCAAGGCGAATCTTAAATTTAAAACTCCAGCGATATGGAAAAAGCCACTTGATGCAAGTAATTGTTACTTTTGCACAACAAATGTCAACACTGTGGGCCGAATGCATAAGGATAAAATTTCTTATCCTTCTGTGTCAAGTGTTCAACAACCAGTTGCAAACTTCATAGAAGGTTTAGAAGATGACACGTCACAAGACAGTCTGACTAGTGGATTAGACACAATGGAAGTCGACGTCGATCCTGAAAATTCAGCTTTTATTGATAAAGAGTTTGATACTAGTAGTGAAAACATTTCTAGCGAATCTGAGGAAGAAGAGTTTTCGAGCAATGAAGAATACAGACCTATTGGTGAAGATCGGAAGCCGGAAAAATACGATCAAAAACATCTGAATGATTTATTCAGAGAGGCTAAACTCTCAAAAGAAGCGGCTGAAATATTGGCTTCGAATATGAAAAAGAGAAATCTATTGACAAAAGGTACTAAAGTTTCGTTTTATCGGAATCGAGAAGAAGCCTTCCGTAAATATTTTGAAAAAAATGAAGATTTACTCTATTGCACTGATGTAAAAGGACTTATCGATGAATTTAAGCCAAATTTATATGAGCCAGAAAATTGGCGGTTATTCATTGATTCATCTCAACAGAGTCTTAAGGCAGTCCTTCTCCACAACACCAACAAATTCGCTCCTCTACCTTTAGCCCACTCCACTGTACTTAAAGAAGAGTATTCAAACCTCGAAGTTGTCCTAAAGAAAATAAAGTACGAAGAACATAAGTGGCAAGTATGTGGTGATTTAAAAATTTTGTCCATGATCCTTGGACAGCAATCTGGATTCACAAAATATCCATGCTATTTGTGTATGTTTGACAGTAGGGATCGAAAAAATCACTACGTAAAAAAAGAATGGCCTTTACGATCTTCATTTAAGGTTGGATCACATAATATAATAAAGAAACCGCTTGTTGATCCAGCCAAAATTCTCATTCCTCCTCTTCATATAAAACTTGGCTTAATTAAACAGTATGTCAAAGCTCTTGATAAAGATGGTGAATGTTTTACGTACCTGCGTACTGTGTTTAAAAAAAAATCTGATGCTAAACTAAGGGAAGGCATCTTCGATGGACCGGAAATCCGAAAGTTATTCAAAGATGAAGGGTTTGTTGCAGTCATGGATGACCAAGAAAAGGCATCGTGGTTAAGTTTCAAGGAAGTGTGTACCAAATTTTTAGGCAATACCAAGGATGCTGATTACAAAAGCATTGTGGCAAATATGATAAGAAATTTTCAGCATTCAGGTTGCCTAATGAATTTGAAAATGCACTTCCTTGATTCGCATCTTGACCAATTCCCGGAGAATAACGGAGACTTCAGTGAAGAGCAAGGAGAAAGATTTCACCAAGATCTCAAAGAGTTTGAACGGCGGTTTCAGGGACAGTGGGGAATAAATATGTTTGCAGATTACTGTTGGATGCTACACAGAGAAACTCAAGAAAAAGGAACAAAACGTAGCAGAAATCCACTTCACAGGTCATTTGAAGAAAAAAGGGTCAGGAAAAGACGAAAATTATAAGAATGATAATATCAAACAGAAAAAAATACGAGATCGTGATTTTTATCGGTTTTTTTGGTTTTTCTCTACTTTTAGCAGTTTGACCCCCAATTTAGACTACAGATTCGTGTTCAGCGGGAAAAAATACGCCGGACTATGTGGGTCCGACACCCAGCACACACCACTTTTTTTTTGTGGGCCTGTGTTATTAGTCTAAACCTAAGACTTAAATTAAAGTTAGTACTTCCTGAGAATTGAAATAAATCTTTTTTCTCGAAATTCTGATTTGAAAGCTTGAAATAAAATCAAAATTTCAAACGACCCTAGATTTATGAAAAAACAAAAGCTTTAAGTTTTAAGCATTTTCTAATTTTGAAATAAGTCAACAAACCATAATTAATTTTTAAGTTGAGCGGAATTAAAATGTTTATTTATAAAGCCCTTGAAATCGTGAATGTTCGATTGAAATTTTGATTTTTTTTCTCCATTTAAAATGTCTAAGAAGTCAAAAATTCATGAATAAAAAGGGAATATTAAGGGAAAAATAAAACTGTAAGTTTATATCACAAATTTTAAGCAAAAGACAATATTTTTAAAAAAAGGAGGTTAGTATGCGTCATAAAAACCGTTAAAGTTTTTTTTTCTCAAATTACTCTAAAGATTTTGTTTTCTCCACATTTTTCCGAATTTCAAGAGGTAAGTGTGTTTGTAAAAAAGTCAAATTTTTAAGTTGAACGTTGAAAATGTTCAGGGGAGTAATAAAAAATTATCAAAAAACGTCTTATATCAAGAAAAAAGCTCGAGAAAAATCGACCTTTGACGGAAAAATTTCAGGAATTTTTCACGTTTATAATCATAATGTTATAAAACATCAAAAAAAATGGTGACATTGCAAGTCGAACGAAAAAAAGGGAAATTTATAAAAATAATTAGAGTAAAAAAAACGTCGAAATATCGAAAGAAAATATTCAGACTTATAAAGATCGTTAATGCCGAAATTTACAAAAATAAATAACTTTCTTGCTTAAGTTTGGGTTTCATAAACGACTTGTAAATGACTAACAAAAAACCACAAATGTCGAGATTCTTGTTAATACGAGGGTAAATCAAATATGAAACGGAATTGCTATCATGTCGCCCTGAGGGCGTCGAGACTGTACGCATACTCTTAGACATGTTAGGTGGGGATATCACGTAACTTCCTGCGCTCAAGCGAATTCCGTTCTAGCCGTTCATCAGTTGTAAATAAAATGATTGAGCAAGAGGTTTATGCGCAGCGCATTATTATTAAATATCTTGCGGTTGAAGGTATAAAGCCCGCCGAAATACTTCGTAGACTAGAAGCGCAGTGTGGGTGAGAAAACTCAAGTGTATGAATGGCACAAAAAATTTTTGGAAGGGTGAACTCAAGTTGAAAATGAACCCCAAGTCCGTCGTCCTCAGACCAGTGTGACTGCGGACAAGATTAACGCTGATCAACGCCTTTTGGAAGGTGATCGCCATTTACCTATTGGTGAAATTGCAGCTCAGTTAGGGATAAGCTTTGGGAGTACTCAATCCATCCTTAGAGATGAGCTGGGATTTCGAAAATGTTCTGCCAAGAGGGTACCTTGTCTTTTGACTGAAGAACAGAAACAACAACGTTTGAGGATTTGTTGGCGCCATCTTGGACGCTTTCAATGTGAAAATTATGGATTTTTGCAACGTATCGTTACGTGTGATAAGACTTGGGTCCACTATTACACCCCTGAATCTAAACAAGCAAGCATGGAGCGGTGAAGAAAGGGTGAAGGTGCACCCGTCAAGGGCAAAAACTCGCCTCTCGGGTGCACCTATAGGTGTCGAACTCCACTAATTGAGTGTCCCCTCACCGCCAAAATTGAACCGGTTTCGGCATTTTGCACATAAGGTTTTTGTTTTCTAGATATTTAGGGTGAATCATTTTCAAATAATTACTCTATGTAGCAATAAATATTAAAAATTCGACGACGTTTGCACAACTGTTAGACATTATCGGCCCATTTTTTGCTTTCCATCATCTTCATCACTGTGTTTAAAAAGAAACCGATCTAGTTAACCAAAAACATTTCAAAAAATCGTCATAGGTAAGTAGAAACTAGTTATAACAACGTATCGCTGTTTTCTAAATATCGATGATCCATACCCTACTTTCTACTCGTAGTTGTAAGTCGCTTGTACTGAGGAATATTTTTCAAAATGTATTTCTTTAGTTCAGTTTCTTAATGCACGTAATGGCTTCAAAAACTTGGGGATTATTTTTCTTTACCTCTAGATATTTTTCAAAATGTCAATTCTGTTTCTTTTTCAAAAATTCAGCTGGACTTTTAATGTAACTTTTAAATTGTTACTTTGCAAGTTATTTAATCATTTAATCACACAAAACGCCCAGTTTTTCCCATATAATTTATTTACGTAGTAGAGATAATCATATACCTTTGTAATTCTTCTTTTGTAATTATGAATCATAACGAAAAAAGTAGGATACGTAAGTGACTAACACAAAGTGTAAAATTTATTTAAAAGCTGACCCATTGTAGATCAATACTTTGAAATGTAATAAAAAAATAATCTACTTGAAATACGCATTTATTCTCCATATAAGTATTAGATACCATAATTATTCCAAAAATTCTGAAACTTAACAAATTTTCATTGCACAAAGCAATGATAACTATTCAGATATATTTAAAAAGAAAAATTAAATTTGGTCCTCAAAGCAAAGAGTTACAAAATCTCTAACCAAGAAGTTAATAAACCTAAACATAAAAATATAATTTAATATTTTTATTTTTAAGAATTTGATATTTCTTTAATGGTACATATTCTGTTGGGAACAAACTGCCATGTATTATACAGACCCGCCAAGAGGGGGATAGAAATGGGCCAAATACCGTGCTTTACAGGGGCCCGATAATGGGTGAATTTCAGAAATGACGCGAGCTTTTCAAAAGTAAAATAATAAGACAAGCTCCTTTTTTGTTTGTCAAAAGTAAAATTTTATACTGCCCCTCCACTCAACCGTCCAGGGACCCGGATGTATGTCTAGTGGCGACCCGAATAAAATACTTCATGGGACAGCGCACAATTTCCAAAGAGGTCAACTTTTATTCCTGGATCCAGGTGTCATATCTGCCTCCGGACCCGGAAATTCTCTCGGTGGGTCTTATACTAAAATAGAACCATGATTTCCCGAAATTTTAGATATCTTACCCATTCGATGTTGTGCCGTTACATTCCCTTACCTGTAACAATAAAAAGAACTATGTAATTTAAAAAAAACTAAAACGGTAATCGTTTACGTATGTGGTGTAGCAAGGTCACACACCAGAAATAGTAAACGTAACGCAATGAAAAGTTATATAATACATTCTTTAGTACAAATTATATTCTGTGTTATTAAATTGGGTATTCAGATTAGCTTCAGCCTTCGAGCGAATTATGTGGTAAAGTCCATGGTCTTTCATACTTTACATCTGAAAATTTATAACGCATACCTTACATAAAAATGGATAAGACATAGTAGTTGTACATTACATATTCATTATTAAAAGTTTTATCATTTTTATCTTATCATATTTCAAATGCCATCAATCATAGTGTATTTGAATATAATATTTTTGTATCATCTTTTTTATCGTAAAGCATATAAATCATAACCCAGATATCTGGATTAGTAAGTCGGAAGAGCAGAAAACATAAAAATATTTAGAAATAAAATTACCCTTAATAAATGGTCAACATATGCACAATTCTCGAGACTATTCCTCTTTATAATTAACGTTTGCACTGCCGGAATTATAGAGTGCGACAAATAATGAACATTTTCAACCTCACTGAATAATTTTTATACATCAAATTCTCTAGTTCTAGTTATGTTTTGATCTAAAAAAATATATAATTATGATCAGGTATTAAAATCTGCGGTAAAATTTAAGTGATTTTTAGTATTCCTGTCTGTGAAAATAACGCTATGTTTGGACACATGTCAGTCAAAAATGCTTAGCAGGCCGTCGCTCTTTGGAAAATCCCAGAAGACTTGATTCTAAGGCATGAACCAAGATTTAAACATTTATTAGATTTAGGCTTTGGAAAGCAAACACTGATTTCGATCTTATTAGATCTCGTCAGTTTGAGGTACTCTACTCGTACGCTGACAAATGTTCCGGCAAGTAAACTCTTAAGAATGAACGAACAACATTGATGTAATTCCTAAGTACCGCCATCTACTGGTCCATAAAGGAAACTTTGGACAAACTCCAACAGGGGTACATGCAAATATAATGCAATCTAGACTAGAGTATGCAAGGTTTCGAAACTCTGAATCTGACAAATGTTCAAACCTATTGATCTGTGCATTAGAACCTATCATTAAGGGCTGCTCGACTAGAAGATTCAGACGCCGATGTAACAGTGCAATATTTTTTCATTCTATGAAAATATGACATTAAAACCAGAGCCAGGCAGTAATCATTACAAAATGTAATGCATTACTAATTTAATTACATTTTTCAAAGAAGGAATTCTAATTACTTTAATAAAAAATGTAATGTAATGCGAAATTTCGGTAAAGTAAAGAACATTCTTCTTTGTAAGTAAATAATCCCATATCACGTTGTAAGGAAGGAATTCAATTCTTAAAAGTAATTAAATTCCTTGTTGTAATTCCTTCACAATGAAGGATGTTATTCTTGTCATTCTTGCTTTAGACACCTTAAACAAGAATAAATTTGTAGAATCATTTTGCATCATGATACAAGAAGTCATGATTTTGCACTCGAAGTCTAGTATCAGCATTTCACTATTCGGAGACAAATTGAGACAAATTCGATCGGGCGTACCGAAATTTTTGACAGAACAAAACTCATAAACAAGGGCTTAATGTGAAGATAAATGCCGTCGACTGTGCATATGACTAATTTGTTATGAATGTTTTCCATTAAAAATCAAGTTTTTTTATGTAATTTTAAATTTCTACTAAAAAGTACCCTTTTTTCAAAATTCCATGTTTCAATTTTAAACTCGAAAATTCTTCTAAATTCTGACTTTTTTTCGAAGCTTTTTATCTTAAAAGAAATGCTTCTTTTTAAAATGCCAGCTCTGGATTCGCAAATTAAAACGTCAGATTCTGCTTCAAAGGAAAGTGAATTTTTCACATTCATAAAAATTCGAAAAAATTTAAATTTTTGGAGAGAGTCGAAATTTTCATAAAAGCCAAAATTTCGAAAAAACCAAATACTGAAACAAAATTCGGAATTCTGAAAAGAGTCAAAACTTCGAGGAAAAGTTGATGATAAAAGGTCGAAATTTTCATAAAACGTGAAAACTGAAAAAAAAATTTTAAAAGGAGTCAAATTTACATAAAAGTCGATTTAAAAAAAAAAAAAAGTAAAAATTGAAAAGTCTGGACTTTGAGAAATAGTCAGAATTTTGAACAAAGGTCGACATTTTCAAATGGGGGCCAGTTTTGAAATAAGGTCAAAGTTTAAAAATAATCGAATTACCAAAATAAAAAGAAAATTCTGTAGTCGAAATGTTGAATAAAGTTCGTAATTTTGTGTCAAAATTTAGACAAATTAACGACAAAGTCTAAATATTCAGGAAAAATTGAAATTTTGAAGAAAATCGAAAATTTGGAAAAAGGTAAAATTAAGAGTTCAAATTTTAAAGATGAGTCCAATTTTGGAAAATGTGGACGTTTAAAAAATATTGGAAAATTTGAAAATCGAAATTTTTAAAATATAAGTCAAAAATTTTCGATAATCTCTAGTGTAATTTTCATTCATGTTTGATTGGCTTTTATTTTTGTTGGGTCACAAACAACAATTGACAAACAAATCAATCTAAGCAATCTAAGAAAGATTGCCAATCCTTAACAGAAAGTTACAGAAAATCTAGAATTGTGGAAGAAGTAACTGGCGAAAAAAAAGCCAATAAAACATGAATCAATAATTTTTTTATAAAAATAGAAGTAAGATTTTTCCAAAATGTCATTCAGAAAGTTAAAATCTTGAGAAAAATTCGAAATCCTTCAAAATATTCCCATTTTTAAAAACAATTCATTTAAAAAGGGCAAATTTAGAAATTTTCCTAAAAAAGTCTATAAATTTTCGATAAGAAGGGAAATTTTAAAAAAAGTGAAATTTTTAAAGGTAAGTCAATCATCTTATTGTTAGAAAAGTCGAAATTTTTCAAAATATTCGAAACTTCAAGATAAAGTCAATACCTTTAAAGATTAATCTAAATTTTGAAAAAGAGTCGGAGTTCAGAAATGTTGAAATTTCGAAAAATGCGAAAAAAGGTCCAATTTTTCAAAATTAAATTAAAACTTCGAGAAAAAGTCAATATCTTAGCAGTCAAGATTTTGAAATAAGTTAAAAATTAGGAAAAGTGAAATTGTTCAATAAAAATCGATTTCTTCAAAAACAGTTGGGATTTTCAAAAGTCGATATTTTAAAATATAAGTGGACATTTTTAATAGAAGTCAGAATTAAAAAAATATATACATTTTCAAAAAAGTCGAAATATTCAAATCAAGTCCATATTTTCCAATAACAAAGTAGAAATGTTTAAAAGTGATCCACATTTTCGAAAAAAAGGGAAAAAGTGCAATTTAAAAAAAAAATTTAAAAATTCTCAAAAATGTCGAGATTTTGAATAGTCGGAATTTTCAAAAGAGTCGAAATTACTAAATCTAAATTTTGAAAAAAAAAGTCGAAATTTTAATTAAACAAAATCGCTTACCTGTATTTTTTGTAAAATTTAAAATTAATTGAAAATGAAGTTGATTTGTAATTAATTCCTTTTTCTAAGTAATGCGTAATTGAATTACCTTTTAAGCAACGATAATGTAATTCGAAGTAATTTCATTTCTTTTTCTGATATGGGTAATGTAATGATTCCTTTTTAAAAGTAATTTGACCAGCTCTGATAACAACAATGACATGAAGTATAAAGAATGAGTTTATCCAGAAAAAAAATTGACTATAGTGTAACTGCATCAAAGTTAATGCTGTAATAGCTAATAAAGTTAATGATACAGTTTTCATTCTACTTCCAGTAGAGACAATCTTATGTATTAGCATTTAATACTATAATTATGTGAAAAAGTAAATAAACGCAAAAAAAGTTAATTAGCTGATACAATTATTATAAAAATTTAACCTTTAATGATATATGTATAACTGTTTATAAATCGAAATAAATATAATTACCTTTTGAGTAAAAAAATCTCAGTGAAGTAAAAATTTTGAAAAAATTGCGCTGAAAACCTTAAGGAAAAACGTATTATTTTGTATAAATTTTATGATCAGGAAATTTCTTGTGAGCAACAAAAAAAATCAATATTTCTATACATAATGTCGGAATATTATTCGACTTTCTAATAAAAGAGGGGCAAATCAACCCACAACTCATATAGATTTTTAGGTATTATTTTGCCGTTAAATTATTTATATGTTCCATACACTTGAAACTAACATGAAAATAATTAGGTACATACATTTTGCATTTTTCGTTTCTTTAATCAATTAATGTGACAAAAAAATAAAAAGGGAATTCTAAAAAATAAATAAGGTAAAAAGTGTACGAAAATAATTAACCAGTATGACAGAAAAACAGGAATTATAAAAAAAAATAGTAACGACACAACTACAAAACTAATGCTAAATGCTTGAATATCCGGATTTTCTATATCAAGGGCCCATTTTCGGCACTTAGGTTGTTGTTTAGGGAGAATTTGTGTCAACGATGGAATTTCCTAGCATAGCCCAAACATTTAATAATTTCTCGTGATAGTTAATGTGTCATTACGGGAATACCTAAATGGTTATTTTTCCGAATATATAACTGTATATTTGTCTGCAAAGAAAAAAAGATTGCGTCGGTAAACATCCCGTGGTTTAAGGCATTTCGGTTGGCAACACATTTCCCCCATAGATTCGTAAAACTCATAACCTTTGTAATGGGCGTCGGAAAATACCTGTTGATTTCATATATGTAATACTTCTATATGGCGTGTTGTGTATAATCGCCACTACAAAATGCGTTGTCAAAAAGGTGAGATGAAAGTATATGTCGTACTCTTTGGAGGACAAGCATTCATTCATCTATAGCGGGAACAGATGACAAGATGGGCGGGAACACTAATAAACAACAACAACGATAACTGACGAGAAGCGGGATTGGTTAATAAATTCTGTCCTCCAAAAGGACAAACATATATATCCATCGCGCCTTTTGAACACAATCGAAGGTACAAAACACGCCATATAGAAGTATTACATATATGGTTGATTTATACTAATCTGCCCTTTTCATTCAAAATGGTGGATCGACTTCTTCGGTACTCTCCGAAGGCAAATTATCACTTAATTATTTACACACTTTCATCTTTCAGACATATTGTTAACGTTTTGTTTCTCCCAATCTTGATTGAAAGTTGCGGCACAGCTGTCGCATTATTTAGTGATGTCAAAGCTACTTGGGGTCACTCACAACACAACCTGAAAAAGGGCTTTGATTCGAAAATATTTGAATGGCATATAATTCCTATCATACTCATTTTTCTTTATATTCTCTTAAAATGAATGATCAATGACTGATACATTCTTTATAGACAGCATGGACTCGGAATAATTCTGCTTGAATTCGAACAGGTCAGTTTTTCAAGACCACAAATTAGAGACATCGGCTTAGCTAAAATATGCTTTGGCGATTCCAGATAGTAGCAAAAAAATCCCAAGAATGTAGCAATATAGGTCAATCTATTTTAAGGTAACCTAATTTTTTCACCCAGATAACACAAAGATACATAGAAAAAATCAAAAACAGCAATGAAACAAACTGCGCGTGAATTTCCTCTTCAAGCGGACATTTTTCGACTGACATTATTCCTTCGATCGTACGCAACTTTCTACGGCACCAACAAGATCGCCAATATCCTGGTGCAATCTGCACACCACGAGGCATGCTTGTAACACATATTTGGTGCTTGGAAAAAAAACCGGTTGTTAATTTTTGTCCAGTCAGATCCGTGGAACGGGAATGATATCGCAGTGCGTCGGTCGGCGTATTATTAAAAGTGAAACGTGTCACTCTGCCCTCGATACATGTCCCGCCTAATTTTAAACACAAGCATCGGCCACCATATGCATTCCACAGACCAAATTACATGTGCACAGTGAAGAATTTAATAAACTCGACAAATTAAAAAAGTGAAATGCGCGATGAAAAATTTGAAAATTGTTAAAAATGCTGAAATTCCCGCTTTGGGGTGGCTAAATTGGGAAAGAATTTCCAAGAGTATTTAAAAATCGTGTAACCAATATTTTCAACTGCAACGTCGATAATAAATTGACATTTTAAATTTACGATTACTGATGTATATGCTAATAAAATCCGAGAGACATTTACCTGATTCAAAAAGTAAATGAAAATTGGCTAAACATTAACCATCAAGAAAATTCAGTTAGCAGTAATGAAACCTCAAAAAAATTAACTGGAGCACCAATTTTCTAAAATACCTACCTAAAATTGTTAAAAAAACCTTTAACCTTTAAAGGCCCTTTTATAAGATTCTTAACAACTCAAGACTAGTAAGAGTAAACATCTAAAATCCCAAATTCTTACCCATTTAAAATATTAGACCAGCAATTTCCAAATTGAGAGGCTGCCTCTCCGAGAGCCGCGAAAAATGTCAAACCTTAAAAATTTGATTTACTGTGCATTTATTTAGCAATCATCAGACATCGTCTAGTATGTCCTTTCTTTTAGCCATTATAAAAAAGGGGAGACGCAAGCACATAATATTTCAAAACCCCTACTTTAATCTATAACAGACCTTCATGCAGTGTTGATCAGTTCGTGCTTTCGGTTTGCTTGAAATGTAAAGAATAAAATAATTGTTATAATTGATTCGGGATTATTTAATGGTAATAAATTCGTGTGTTACCAGATTTTTCCCTGGTAAAGAATTGGTGGGTATTGTTACAGAAAAATGTAAATGCCATAACAAAGTAATCAAAAATGTTTCTAATTTTCAATTACGATAACCACTAATCCTCCACTGGAAAAAAATCCGGTACTTCCAGCGACTTTCTCCTGTTTTCAGATTTCAAGAGAATGTTTGCTGGAAAGAAATTTAAGTCCAATGATGCAGTAATCGCTGAAACTGAGGCCTATTTTGACTAGAAAGAGAAATCGTGCTATAAAAGTGGTATCGAAAAGTTGGAAAATCGCTATACGCGTTCTATCGCCCTGGAAATCGAGTTTCGTCAAAATTTTGTTTTTTTTTCTTACCTACGGACTTATTGAATGACCTGGTAACCTTGTGGATACCTGCACAATTTGTCTAAACTGTAAGGCAAACGATTGTTGACATTGACGTCCATAGTTTACTCCATACGAACTCCATAGGGGACAGATCTGGTGATGAAAAGGGAATTTCATTATTTCTAACATTTTCTTGTCTTGTTTTCTTTCATGCAAGCCTTTACACATTTGAAGGTGTTCTTTGGATAATTGTCTTATGAAAAATAAAATTAAAGCCAACATTATTTAATCATAACGGTACTTCTTTTATTTAATTCACGGTTTGCTTTGGTAATTTTCCCGGATTTGCTGTCTCCAGAGCACCCATAAACCATTAGTTCAAGGCACAAATACTCTTCAGTTATATACAAATATCTCAAATTTTGATTCTATCTGTCCAAAGAACCATATCCCACTGATCAGTTGGCCAATAGTTATTTTTAACTCGTTTTAATTTATGTTCCTTATGTTTAGCTGTTAAATTAGGTTTTTTAGCAACTACAGGTCCTGTTAAGTCTTAAACCAATAGAACTAAACACCTCTAAATACTCATAGTCCAGACTTGATTTTCACACGTCTTATTTCAAGTAGCGATAATTTGGGGGAGGTTAAACGCCAATTTTGTTTAAAAAACAATGCAGCAATTTGGTCTTCTTTTGAAGTGGTCCTGGATCGTCCTAACATTTCCAGGTCCTTATTTGTACCGTTCTGGCGCTTGCGAACAAAAGTGTGGTGTGAAGTTTTGCTGAGAATCTCGAAGTTTATTGGCACTTGCTGCTTTATCATATAGAACCGGGGTGGCCAGCACATCGACCGCGGTCGACCATAAAGGTTTTGAAAGCAGTCCGCGAAGCTATTGAAGGCTTAAGTATTTCTGCCTTGCAATTTTTAGGGTTCCGTACCCTAAAACGAAAAAACGGAACCCTTATAATCTCACTTTCGTGTTTTCACAAAGACTTTTGTAACTTTGTAACGTATAAATTTGAAATTTTGCATAGTGTTAATTCTCAATGATTCACACAAATACCGATTAGAAAAAGAGAATATTTTAAAATAAAATTGGGGTTTAATTTTGTCTCCGAAAAATGAAGTTTTAGTTAATATGTCATGTGAGGTATCATTTAAAGGAGCTACCTCTAAAGATCCTAAAATATGTTTTTTATAATTTTCGGTCCAATTGTCTTAAAGATACAGCTCAAAATATGCCAGAAATGACGCCCACGCCCACGTCAGCTATTCTTCCGCAAAGATTGTTTTAATTGATCTTTTCTATTTGTATTTTATTGCATATCAAACTGACCAATGTTATGGCTTTGGGTATTCTAACTAATTTACAAAATGCGAAAATATATTTGTCAGTCTCCTTGGTGGCTTTTCACTGCTCAATTTCTGAACCGATTTTGATACAAATTCCTTAAAAAGTGGGATACAAAGCAGGCTTAGTTTCTTCAAAATATCGTTCCACATAGATCCAAACTATTAATCCAGAAAGCATAGACGACGATCTGGCAGTGTCACTGATGCTTATACTAAAAATAATATTTATTATATTAATTTAATTTCGAGGACGAAGTCGCGGGTAATAGCTGATTTTGTATATTTCCAGGTAAGCCATGCCTTCCTGGAATTTTTCTTCAGCTGGCATTTTGAAATTTACAATTCTCTTATATTTAAATTATGAATTCTAATAAAACGAAATTGACTAATCAACTCCTTTTAATTGGTATAAGTAATATTTTTTATGCTCGTTTGACATCTGATAATCATACAGTAGAGACTCGATAATCGGGATCAATTAAAGCTAGAGCTAATCAGGATTAATAAAAAATCCGAATTATCACGTCTTCCATTTTTATATACATACATTATAAACAACGTTTAAACTAAAGGGTTCGTTACTTTTTGCCATGAATTATGGAGCAAGCAAACTGCATCCATCCTCGTGAAACAATATGTGCCAAAAGGTCGTTTCGGCTAAATGAGCTTATTTTGATCCTTAGGCTGCATTAGAGCCGTGCTATTTGGTGGTAGAAACAGAGTGAAATTTTTTTTATCCTCACTAATTAATCCCTCCGCAGAGCAGTCACTTGGTAGATTTTCCATTAACAATAACGCTTTTTTCAGGAAGTCGTTGATTTTTTAAAAATAACTTCACTTGTTTTCAAAACGAGTTGTGAAACTAGTCATTAAAAATTGCAAAAGTCATCCACGCGTTACCACTAGAGACGTATTCCACAGGTAAGGTTCTGTTCTTGAATGCCCTCGGATTCTTGGCTTTTCCAATGACAAGAAGTTTTTTGGTATCATCGCCGTTTATGCAAGTTAGAAGCGAGATTCGTTCATTGCTCGATTTTTTGCTATACCGCTTGCTTTCAAATAACGCGTAAGTTAGAACCAATCGCAATATATGTATGTAACGATTGCAAATCCCGATTACTGAATCGTCAGATCCGGATTACAAGGTGCATTAAGCTTGGCTTCAATCCGGCTATCAAAGTATCCTGATTATAGCTCTCCGAGTTATCGAGTACCTTACAGCATTTGAGATGATACTTTCCTGTTTTTTACCAATTATGTTTCCTAAATTCTTTCAACTACTTCGCTATTACTCATTTTGTTGTGTACGAACGAGAACAAGTAAAAATATTTCGGATTTGTTTACATAACAATAATGAATCATCGCCAATGTCACTCTGCCGTATGAAAGGTGAATGGGAATTATGATAAAGACAGCAAGCAACTCGGCGTTATACGTTGCGATTTTGCCTGCTTTATTAGAATAATTGCATGAAAAGTTGAGATACACGTGGAAGTCAAGGCTGCAAAGACGCACGGCTAGAAGGAGAAAGAGCGGAAAGACGTAAAGACGTAGTATACGACCATATCCAAGGACACGGGGAACTTCGCAAATACCGCTAAACCTGCGACGGCAGGAACATCATCGTGACAGCAGGAAAATCAAAACAAACCGATCCGCGAAATGACACATTACTTAGAATCCCTTTCTTGCACCAATGCTGACGGCTTGTGTTTACAAAATATGCTAGCTAGTAAGCAAGCGTTCACTAAGCACTTTCACTGCTATTAGGTATGCACCTTCCACTATGTACTGAACCGTGTTTGTTGTGATTTTTAAAGAAAATTCAATTTAAAGCAGATAACGGGTATCGTAACATATATTTACATTTGAATTGACTTGTTTTCAATTATTATACTATATTCTAGATACCTAAATTAGGAACACAACTAATGCTGTTTAAGACGAATTTAAATAGTATGTACCACATTTAAAACGAATGTTCATACATTTTCACTTTTGCATATATTACACTTATACAGGGTGCCTCAGTCATACTGTTAAACATTTTAATAGTTGATATAAAGAATTGATTATATTACAAATACGCTATTAAAAAAATGATGAATGCACATTTACTCTCAAAAAATAATTTTCAAATCATAATAAACCATTTCTTAACCTGTCACTCACCTTTGGCGGCTTAGATTCATTAGGCAATTCGGAAATTAAATCGGTCTGCTTTGCGAATAAAATTGCAAATATATGTTTGACAAATCTATTGTGTGACAAATTTTTGTTTATTTGAGATGTCCGTTTGTTGTGCTTCATATTTTTTACACATTTAACTTCTATCTCAATAAATACCATTAAAAATGCTCCAAATGTAGTGCAAAGTGAAGTTCATTTTTAGAAAAATTGCGAAAAATGAAACAGCTGCTGTTTCTTTTAAAAAAAAGCACCTTAAGAGGAAAAATTTTAAGATGATCCACTGCTACCTTTAGATGGTATTCCAGAAATAAATTGTAAACGTAATAAATCAAATTTCTCGGAATTGCAAAATTAAAAAATTTTTTGGAAGTGCAAAATTAAAGACGCGTATGATATGATAATCCAGGAGGAAGACCATAGGATGTTAATTTGGCGAGAAGAGATCGGTGCCAGACTTTGTCGAAGGCTTTTGAGATATCCAATGCCACAATCCTAGCTTCACCGTGTTTTTTTATAGCTGAGTTACAGATATGATTAATATATGGCAGTAGATCGCCAGTTGAGCATTGTTCTCTGAAACCGTATTGCCTGTCCGAGATGATTTTATTCTCCTCCAGGTATTTGAGAATCTCGATGTTGATAACCTTTTCCATCACTTTAGATATAACGGGTAACAAAGATATAGGGCGATAGTTGTTAGCTAGATTCCTTTTCTCCTTTTTGGGGACAGGCTGCCCCCTAGTAGATTTCCAGATGTTAGGAAATACAGCTTTACTTATTATTTTAATTATTTAATTGTAGAATCGCTGCACACTACAACAGTGAGTACTTTATATTTATATTTATATTAGTTTATATAACAAGAGCAGAGATGATCATCATATCGTATGAAAACATCATTTGAATGCGATATTTACGACCATAATCCACTAAAAAAAAGAATAGGGATTGAAAAATAAAAAAAAATAAATAATAGGAAACAGGATTTCAAAAGAATTTGTCAAAATGTATCATGTCAAAGAGTAGGTCAGTTTGATAGCATTTATTTTCAAATATTTCCAATATTCTGACTTGATGGAACGGACTGGTCCTTGGTTATATTCAAAAATTGAAACATAGAACTTGTCCCCTGAAACCAAGAAAAATTAAAAAACACAACAAAGGTTGCTCTAACGCGTTTCGACAACGCGTTAGAGCAACCTTTGTTCTGTTTTTTAATTGTTCTTGGTTTCAGGGGACAAGTTCTGTGTTTCAATATTCTGACTTGTGAGTAGTGTGATTCGAACTACACTAAACAGACAATTACTTCCCAGTTTTAAGGTCTTACTTCGTTCGGCAGTCCCATGATTGCCTAATTTTTTTGTATAGTTTTAAGTTTTCTTTGTGTTCTTAAAATTGCGTTTCTAAATTTTAAACTCAAATATAAAAATTTTTGTTACAAAGTTCTAGATTTTTTTTTATTTCGACTTTTTGTGCAAGTTTTGAGTTTAAACTGAAAAATTTTAAAAATTGAAAAAACCATTTTATAAACAAAATCTTCACATAAAGAATATAGAAACGAAATAGATAAAACGGACTTGATTAATTTTGAAAATTCAACTCTTGATTGGGTGAAAAGGGGAAATTAAAATTAGTATCGAAAAAAGTTAAAATTAATCCAAATCTTTGTGCAAATGAAAGAAATGATTAAAACATATGGTGGGTAGATTTTGAAAAATGATACAACAAGTTTGGAAATCATCAACATTGTTTGTTTTGTATCAAATATTTCAGTATGCCAATTTTGATAACTATTTTCGCCATTTCAACAGCTGAATTTTTAAAACTAAGACAGGTACAATTTTTTGAATGAAGTTTTTTTAGCAACATTTTAATAAAATTGCATTGTCAGAGAAGATGTGTACATTTATGAACGATAGTCTTATTTTTTTAACAAAGTGCTTTCTTTACTTCATGTCTGTTTACTTCGTAATAAAGTCTGCTTAATTAATTTAAAGCGTCAGACATATTTATTGAGTTATAAGGGACAAAACTACTCTATTTATTAATATAACATCACTAAACGTATTTCTAAATGAAAAATATCCATCTAATTTTTTATTATGTACATTGGAGAGAAGAATCTTCAAAGGCATGGCGAAAACATTTTTAATATATATTTGAGTAGAAATAAGAGTTATGCAAATATTTAACAAACATTTAATTATCTTATAAAAGTACACACAAGTTAAATAGCATTGGAGATTTTTCGTTAATTCTCAGCCATATTTTTCTCCTTCTTTTTAGCTCAAACACAAGCAGCACTTAACGTAGAAATATGTTATCAAAGACAGCTCAATTTGTCTTCGCATAGAAGAAATTCCTGAGAATGTTCCTAATACTACCTGATATTCTGATTTTTATTGAAAGTAGCTTCATTTTTGTTCAAGTTACCTTTTACTAAAACCATATTGCACTTTTAATTGAATCGTGTGAGGAAACATACAACAGTAATTACCGGCCTTGAACACAGCAGTTAAACATATTATAAAATGTATTTAAAGTATCTTGGTGCCAAAAATAAATATCAAATAAGTTGGTCTATATTTAAATTCGGGTAAATAAATAAGGCTTACAGCTCTATTGTTATTAGGTAATTTGGAAAAGGGAGAATTTTAGTCCTTACTCTTATCATTTCAATGTGACAGAGAAGTACCATTTTGTAACGAATGTCTCTTAAAGTATGATTTTTATCTAATAAAATATGATGAACTGACATGTCATAAATATTTATATATAGGGTGTTGCTGTTTGTAACAAAATTCGTAGTAGCATCATTTAATAATTTAGCGAAAAACGCTCCTGTTTCTGCAGAAATTGAAAACGACGGCATGGACTTCCTGAGAATTAGGTCATGATCAATTTTTCTAAACGACAATCTCCATTTTTCAACATGTTTGGATAACTTTTTTGCATTGCCCAAATGTTGATTTAAAAAGCTGATACGTTACCTATTTTATTCAGAAAACGGTGTATTTATTTTAAAACCTTAGATGATGATAACGTTCAGAATAAAATTCATAATAACTTTATTTAATAATTTATAGAAAATTGATTGGACAGGTCGATTTCTATTTTCAAAATGCTATCATTAGCAGGCAAAAATTGATGATAACTTCATCCACTCATCATTACTATTTTTTTTCTTCATTGTCAACCCCAACTTTTCCCAGTTGTCTTTCGTAAGCGTAAAACTTATGAAAACATTTATCGAAATTTCAAAAAAAAATCAATACACCGAGATTAACATCGAAATTTGCGAAAAAGGAGAAAAAGCCTGGAAAATACTAAAATGAATTTAAATTCTAAATTTGGGATAAAATACTCGTTTATTGAAAAAAATGAATTTTGATCTGCAATTTAAAGCAGCGTTTCCGAAATGGTGGATCCCGACCCGGCACCGGCCCACGAAAATACAAGGGTAAATCAAATATGAATCGAAATTTTTATTGGGTCGCCATGAGGACGTCGGGAGTGTACGCATACTCTTAGACATGTTAGATGGGAATATTACATGACTTCCTGCGATCAAGCGAATTTTGTTCTCGCCATTTGTCAGTTGTAAATATAATAAATGAGCAAGAGGTTCATCTGCACGTTGCGCAGCGCATTATTATTAAATTTCTTGCCATTCAAGGTGTAAAGCCCTCCGAAATTCTTTCTAGACTAGAAACACAGTTTGAGGATACTTGTTTGAAGAAATCTCAAGTGTAGGAAGGACATAAACATTTTTGGAAGGACGAACTCAAGTTGAACATGAATCCCATACCCGTCGTCCTCGAACCAGTATGACGGCGGCAGACAAGATTAATGCTGTTGTGCACGTGGATTTTCTGCATGAATGTCGTACGATTAATGCTGCCTACTACTGCCAGCTATTGGATGAAGCAAAACGTGCATTTCGGCGGAAGAGGCGCGAATTTTCGGTCAGAAATAAGATATTCCTTTACGACAATGGCCGCCCCCACTCAGCCAATCTGACACATCAACAATTAGAGGAAATGCATCGGGCAACATTAGAACACCCTCCTTATAGTCCCGACTTATCACCATGCGATTATCATATGTTTGGGCTACTGAAAGAAGCTGTAAGAGGTGAGCGATTCCATGATGATGCTGCTGTTGAGACATTTGTGCGCAATTGGCTGCAGACACACCTCCCTTCTTTTTATGATGATGTCATTAAAAAACTCCCAATCCGTTGGAAAAAATGCATAACAAAATCAGGAGATTATGTAGAAAAATAGTTAATAACTTTCATATACGTATCTTGTACCAATAAATTTTTAAAAACAAATTCCGGTTCATATTTGATTTACCGTCGAAAAATACCAGGTCGCACAATTGTCATCATACTCGTAAATGCTCAATATTGTAACGCAATGTAAATAGTTAGAATAGAATTGTAGAATTTAGTAAATAAAAAAGTTTCTAGAAGGTTCTGGTGAGGGGAAAGTGGCCGCGATGACGAAATAAACGGCAAATAAGCGTTCCAGAAATTTCGGCAAACGATAAGCCTTATCTGCCGAAAATTCTAGAAGCCGCGGGCCAAAACTATAAAAAGGCGGTCAGCTTTCCCTCGAGTCAGTCAGTTAGAGTCAGTGTAATTAGTGAGTTAGTAGAAGTCGATAATAACTGAGCTAATTGTCAATTGTGGTGATCCAAGTTGAGTTCAGTAATAAAATGGGTCTTATTCGATAAGTGTAATCAATTCGAACCGATAAGCCCGTAACAATATTTATACACTAAATTAATAAAAAAAAATCGTTTAGTGGGTTGCAAAAACTGAGTATTAGAAACAATTGGGCCAAGGCAAAAAAAAATGGGAGACGCTGATCAAAATTTCAAGAATGAAACATATTCGAAATTAAAATCGCAATTAAAAGAAAGAACCGCTGAAAGTGTACAGGGTGATTGACTATGGATTAACCCATTGCAACTTTCCATATATTCATAGGGTCGAAATTTCTAGAAAAAGCTTGACATGTCTAGAATTTAAATTCGAACTTCCAGGATTAAAAATCGAAGTTTCAAAAATAAATCGAAATATATTAAGCTGAATTTACTAAGGAAATTTCATGATTTAAGTCAAAATGTTTTTAAAAAATCTATATTACGAATCTTAAGAAAAAGTACAAATTCAAAATTTTAAAATCAAAGTCAAAATTTTGTAGTTAAAATTATAAGATAATTTTGAAATAAAAATCGAAATATCTACGTTAAAATTGAAATTTTGAAAATAAAATAAAAGGTTTGGACACTCAAAATTTCTAGAGAAAAATCAAAATTTGAGGAGAAATTAAGATTGTTTTAAACTGGAGATTCCTACTTATAAATGGTGTCATATTTTGTAAAAAAACTTGACATTGATTTTTTTTATTCTGATTTCATTTTTTATTGAAATTTGAGGCTTCGCCTGAATTTTTTACTTTTTCAAGGGGTCGTTTATTCAAAAACTTTTATAAAACTCTATTCTAGGGAATCACTGATTAAAATAAAATGAAAAAGCACGAAATCTTGCTTCTTACTAATTTCTTGACAAGAAATCTTGCTCTTGCAAAGGAATTTCTTGTCTTTTCGTGCTCTTGCTTTCTAATTTCCTGTCTTGTTTTAACAGCAAGAACAAGACAAGAAAAAACAAGACAAGAATAAGAAATTCGCGAAACAATAGTTAGTTTATGTAATAAAATATTAAAACTTAGATTTCAAACTGAAAATTTGAATTTTTTCGTATTCTTTTTTAAATTAGAGTTTTCATTTGAAGCTTAAATTTATAAAAAAAACTTGACTTGCTGGGTTTAAAGTCTAAGATTTGTGGAAGAAATCGAACACCTCGAGATAAAATTTGAAATGAAAAATAAATGAAACTGTTTTATAAATTTTGCTTTATTTGCTCTCGAAATTTCTCCTTTGAACTTAAAATTTATAAAACAATATAAAAGTTCTGAGACAAAAAAATTCAAGCTTTAACACTCTTTAACAAATTTTGCAAAACCTAATTAAAATTTCCTAAAAAATTTACATTTCCAGTTATAAGTCGAAGTTTTAGAAACAAAAATTAAGAATTTACGATTTTAACCCAGAATTTGGCGAAGAAACTCAACGTTTAGAAATAAACTCCTAACATGAATATAATAAAAGGTTTTTTTTAATTTCGAGTTTACGCCCAAATTCTTTCGAACTTCCACATTTAAATCCGAGATTTCATCAACCCCTATTTAAAGGTTTTAGGACAGCCTATGATTCTAAGTTTAAAGTCAAAGCCTCGAGGAAAAATGTTGAGGCTGAAATCTAAAATTTGGAAAAAAGTTAACTCAATAGAAATTTTTTCAAGCTCTAAGACGGTGTTTGGCGAAAAAAGTTTTACTTTTCGCAAAGGACTAAAAATTTATAGAAATAAAATTCAAATTTTAACATTAATTTAAAAAAAGTTGAGACTTTCAAAAAACTCCAAATTTATAACAGAAAGAATTTAAAAATTAAAATATTGGGCAAATTTAAAATTTTGATAAATTAGGAATGTATACAATTTATTGCTCAGAAACCAGAGAATTACGTCAAAAATTCAACAACACTTCTCTTATAGATCTAAATTTTTTCGAAGTTTATACTTTGATTCGTAAATTGAAATACAGATCTTCTCTCCTGAAACCAAGACAAATTAAACCACACAACAAAGGTTGCTTTAACGCGTTTGATAATCAAGCTATCATCTTCAAAGAGATACTACTCAGGGAACAAGATTTGTATTTCAATTTTAGAAGATACCCAAGGACCAGTTCGTTCCACCAAAACTTTGATTCGAAATTTACTCTGTTATCTTTCAAATTAAAAGTCAGGATTTTTTATGATTAAACTCGAAATTTTGAGAAAACACCTAACAATTTGAAATAAAAGTCAAAATTTAAACAAAACAATTTTCAATATTTCCATTTTCGTAACAAATTATTGACTTGAATATTAAACTTTTTTCTGGATATTCCTTCGAAACATAAATTTTCTTGACATAATGGAAATTTTGAGAAAAATTTTGTTAACTAATTTATTCTTTAAAACTGATTTTTATTTAATTTCTGAACTTGAAATGGTTGCCCCTTTTTCTAGAAATTTAAAAACTGACTCTGAAAATTTCCCCTTTTTTTAAATTTAAAGATTAAATATAATTTTTTTTTCAATCTTTTTAATTTCAAGAAGCCGGTTTAACTTTTTAAAAACAAATGCCATTAATTTTGAAAATTATTTTACACTGTGGATATCTTTTCAATTAGAAAAAAAAATTGTTTGCTTTATTTAAAATGTTTTAATTAAATATCTTGTCTTATTTGGAATATATTAATGGTTTTCCACAAAATATTAATATAACAAAATATTCGTCATCCTTGCTCATCACTGAATGTTTAAAAATTTTGTATTTTTTATTTACGTTTACATTCTAAACTTCAAGTTTCACTTGGTGGAGAATCAGGTGATATTTTTAACTTCAGACTAATGTATATTTTAGATTCATATTGAAATGGTTTTCACCCGAAGAATTAAGCAACTCTAAAGGAGTTTTTTTTATGGTTTTATTGAATGTATCACTGAATATTCCTTGGAGATAGAACTTCATATAATCTTTTAATACACATTTTCGATACAAAAATGATGTAATCTGACCATGCATTGAGGCCATAGATAAAAGGCAACTATTAACCCGTTCAAGTAGAGGTGATAAGATATATCTAATAATGCAGTATAGTACATTTCCATTTATTAGACAACTTTTGAACGTTAATATTACGCATATACACATACGTACGACTCTAATTCATGTAAACTGCTCAATTAACTGCTAGAAAATACATTTGTGTTAGACACTATGCCATTAGTAAATAAACAGGTAATAAGTAGGAGTAAATGTGAACAAGAACTTAGTGAACACAATTCTTAATTAAATAAGTTACATGCTAGACTTTGCATTGAGTTTTTGTAACTTAAAATATTTCGCTGCACTAAACATAGAAAGGCACTGATGTCTAACTTTCTGTCAAGAACTGAGGAGTTGTTGAATATCCAAGTAATTATTCTGTTGACATTAATTACTAAAAAGTAGTGAATCTTAGAGGAGCTTTACACGTTTCGAAAATTGTATGTTAGATGGTACAATAAAATCGAGAATATGTTCTGTAAATGTACACTTTCCTAGAATTTCAGTTGCTTAATAACGTCCTGATGTTGAAAATGAAAAAATCGAAACGGTCTAGTTGCATGTCTTGTCTGTCCATCATGTCAAACCAGGTATGGTAAGGTCCAGTTGCGATTAATTGCTATTAACGATAAGTGGAAAACTAAATTCTCGGGTATAATTACGAAAGATTTCATTCAGATAAAAGTCAAGGCAGTTAGGTATTTATATTATGACGATGGATATTGAAGTGAGAAACAGGTTGCCTCTAGTAATTGTAATTAGCGGGTATTTATAGTCGGTTGCAAGCATGTGTGCTTTTTTACCGTGATAATAACTACATATGCATATTAATGTTCATGTTGGGTCATTTCATTTCGAATGATATTTCTCAATCAAAGCTTGCGGGGGCTTACAGGTAACGAAAAATTTCGCCTAGTTGAGGATGATACTCAAGAACCATTTGTAAACTGATACCCATCTGTGTCTGTTTGTCGAGTAGATTTCCATGATATATGTGAGTGAGTAAGAAAAGTGGGGGTGCACAAGATGTCAGTGGGGATCCAAGTGAGCCTAATAATTATGAATGTAAGTGAACCTAACAATAGGTCATATGTATATTACAAATGGTATCGTCAGAAGCCTCTGGTATGATTGAAATATTTAGTATTTACTATTTGTACCATTCTCACTGAGAAAAAGCTTCGCCTCTGCCATGCATTTGTTCGCATCGCTCTTGGCGAATCGCCGGCAGCATTTAGTCATTTTATCATATCGGACAGCTTTTCCGTTCCCAGGTGGTTTTTGGATTTTTGATAGGATACTGTTTGTCCACTCCCAGGTAGTCCAACAAGTTGGGAACGAATTGGGAGTACTTAGAAGAAGGCTGGAAGTGCATATCGTCAAAGATAGGAGCAGACTTTTTTTCATATCCATCCATGGCATCGATGGCAGTGTTTCTGTTATTTTCAAGTTGCTAAGGTGCTCGCACAGATCACATAATAGAGCTTCTGAGCATCGTACTTCCTCTCTTCATTCATGTGCTGTGTGCGTCGTCTGAGAAGGAAGCCCAATTCAATCCTGATCCTTCCTGCTGGAAATCTCTCTCTCTCTTTTTCTTCTTCTTCTTCTTCTTTTTCTTCTTCTTCTGTTGAAGTCTAAGTTGGAAACGTTATGCAGGTGGTACTTTTATTATCACACCACATGACAGAGATTCACTAAATAATATTTTCGAAACACCTAAACAGTTTACATTCTTCCATTATATTCACTTCCTTTTCTTGACGTAAATCTCACCCATTTACTAAACCGTCGCCTTCCTTATTCTGTTTATCGAAAAGCGGCCCATCCTAATCATTATTTGCAAGCACTGTCCCATCACAATCATTAGCAAAAATGTTCTGCCGTAAATTCGCTGGTATCACAAGCACATATTTTTCAGAAGAGTTGAACAAAATCTGTTACAATATTTGTCACCTAACATTAAATCTGTTATTAAACGACTAATCCTCCTTGAATGTTACTTCCAAAGCCCTTCTTCCCCATGTTCACAGGTTAAGAGATCGAATAGTAACATTATTATTAAGAAAACACAACATTAAACCCCTTTTTCTATTACCACCAAAGACCTTTAGTACCTTCAAAGATCCTCCTCCCATCCCCCAAAGATAAAATGTTACCCATGTGTTCCCATAATGTGTACAGGATTCCTTGTTCTTGTGGTGCAGTGTACGGAGAAATGAATAACACTCTCAAGACGAGAATATCCGAGCATGAAATATGTTTTAGGCCTGATTCATTTTCGCAGTCAGCCAGGAATATGAAAATAAGACCGGACAAAGATTCTTTTTGAAAATGTTTCATTTATACCTAATATTCACCATTATTATAACAGAACATTGCACAAGGCTATTGACATTCAGAAGTTCCCAAATAACATCAACAGAGACGACAGCTTTACTTCATTTGGAAACTAATCATCAGAAATCTTCCTGAGTGATCACTAAAGCTTAAAATATGCAAGCAAAATGCTTAAAATATACAACAAAAGTGTCAAAATATGCAACTTTATATAATAATGCTGTTAATTATTACTTTAGGAAAAAATGAAGGGAACTCAAAAAAAGACTTTTTAATGAAACCTACCAAAAAGTAGAAGTTTGAGATCAAAACAGAATTTTGGAAAAACACCTACTTTAGGAGAAAAGGCCGAAATTTTGAGAAAACAAATTTCCAGAAGAAAGTCTAAATTTGCAGAAATTTTCCAGATATTGAGATTCTCGAGATCGAAATTTAAAAAAAAAATAAACTAAAATAACGGAATTTCGAAAACAAGGTGACATTTTCAGAAAAACGGTCGAAATTTCGACGGACAACGGTAGAAATTTTTCAAAGAAGATCAATTTTAAGAAAAAGTTGAATTTTGGAATAAAATGGAACTTTGTGAACGAATGAAACGAATCGAAAATCCCGAAAAAGAGTATTTCGATCAAGGAAACGTCAAGGAAACAATAGAAACTTCCCACAGAAAATTAAATTTTAAAAAAATAGTTAAATTTTGAGAATAGTTCCCCATGAAAATGGCAAATTTTGAGCAAAACATCTAAATTTTGAAAAAAATTTCGAAAAAAAATTGAGGTTTGTAGAATCATATAAGCAGAAATTTCAAGATGATTTCGAGAAAAATGTTGAAATTTCGAGAAAAACGCGAATTTGAAAGAAAATATTTAACTGTTCAAAAACAAATTTTGTAAAGAAATAGAAATTTCGAAGAAAAACTAAAATTAAAAAAAAAAGACCAAGTTTGAAGAAAAGATCGTAATTTCCAAAAATAATAAATACCGAAATTTAAAATAAATATGGAAATGTAGAGAAAAAGGCAAATTTTATGCAAATAGTCAAAACATCCGAAAGTTCTGATTTTAGCAGGTAGAAAATTTCAAAAAGAACCTAATGTTAAAAATTTCGTGAAAAACTTTGAAATTGAGAAAAAAAAACTTGGGAGAAAGTCAAATTTGAAGAAAAAAGTCAAACTTTGTGAATATAAACGAAATTAAAAAAAGACAAATTCTGAAAGGAAATAAATGAAAATTTTGAGAAAAAGACCTTAAAATTTTCGACAAAAACTTTGAAATTGAGAAAAACATTTTGGCGGAAAGTCAAATTTTAAGAAAAAAGTCAAACTTTGTGAATAAAAGCGAAATTAAAAAAAGACGACTTTTGAAAAAAAACTCAAAATTTTGAGGAAAAGACGAATTCCGAGAATAAATTAAAATTTTGCATAGTCAGATTTTTCAAGAAAGACGTTTCTGAAGAAAAAAAAGAATTTTAAAAAAATCTTAAATGTTGAGAAAAAAATTCATTTCGAGGAATAGAATTAAAATTTCTAAAAACTCAAATGAATGAAAATAAAAAAGTCGAAAAATGTCTCAGTTTTTAATTTTGTTTACTTTTGAAAAAACAATGTGCTAAGTGTGAGAAAAAGTCAAAATTTTTCGGTTGAATATTTATTTTTTGTTGACTGCTTAAGTCAGAGGAAGATAAGCCCATGACATCAGAAAATCAATATTGTGATAAAGGTCAACATTTATGAAACAAGTTGGAGTTTTCAGAAAATTGGATTTAAAAAAATCTCGACAATTATGAAATGTACAAAGAAAATTTTCTAGAATTTTTATCTTTTTAGAAAAATTCAGATTTTTTCTACTTTTTAATCAAAAAATCATCCACATTTTGAGGAAAAGGCAAATTTGATAAACACTTCGAAATGTGCAGAAATTTTAAAAAAGTGGAAATTTCCAAAAAAGATCGAATTTTGAAACATGGAAATTTTGAAGAAAAAAAAAGAAAAATGTTGAGATAAAAATTAAAAATTAAAAAAAAATGGATTTTGATAAAAAAGAGGTCAAATTTTAATAGTAAATGCAAATTCCAAAATAAAAAGACAAATTTTGCGAAAAAGAAGAATTTTGTTAAAAAAAACCAATATTTTGATTGAAGGAAACGTCGAGTTTGAACAAAAAATGTTTTCTTCAAAATTCGCCGCTTCCTCCATTAATGGTAATTTTTGGAAGCGCCTACTCAGTTGACGATAAATTTTAGATCGAGTGTTTTAATCAAAAAGAATAAATGTCCTACCCAGCGACTATGTTAATATGTTAATGTATTATTATTTGTTATGTTATTAACTTTTTATTTTGTAAAAAGGAACATTGGAACATGGGAGCATTCTGCAGTTACGTACCTATCGAACTCGTTCATTTGATTGGTTATTTGGATGCCAAGTACTAAAATGATTTTTGGTCTTTTCTTTGCAGCAAAGATTATAATTCTTCTGAACTATATGCTATAGGCCTATATTTCAGAAATTGTGGTTTAATTCCTTTCTGCAAAAGTCACAAAAGACACACAGAGCCTGGGCAATTTTTCAAAAGGTTTTCAATATTTACTTCAAGTTTCCGCGGGCCTACGTCTAGCAATGCGACGTTTACTTGGCCAATTTTATTCATTAACATAAAAAAAAAGGCTTTAGAAGAAACTATTGAATTTTGTGAAGGACGAAGGGTAGGGTGAACATGTCGTTTAATGGCAGCTTCATGTCCTGCGATTATCATTAAACGCCTCGTCCTTCACAAAATTCAATAGTTTCTTCTAAAGCCTTTCTTCCTTATGTTCATGGAGTAACAGATCAAATCGGAAAATTATTGAGAAAACAGAACCCCCATCTCCCAAAGATAAAATTTCATCCTTTCGTTCTAATTAATGGTGTGTACAGAGTTTTTTGTTCTTGTGGTTCAGTGTACATCGGAGAAACGGGACGATCATTTAAGACACGAATATCCGAGCACCAAAGATATCTGATGTCTGGTTTATTTTCGCGGTCAGCCATTGCGGAACATCAACATGAGACCGGACATAAGATTCCTTTTGATAATATTTTAATTATATCCAATATTCCCAATTACTATAATAGGAAGATACGCAAGGCCATTGAGATCCAAAAGTTCCCCAAAAACATCAACAGAGACGATGGTTACTTGCTTTCCTCCATCTGGAAACCAACCATCGGAAATCTTCGGGAGTAATCGCGCAGACGAATGGTATATAAAATTTCTTTCTTTCCTTCCTCTCAGAAGAATTTCGCCTCTGTTATGGTGGACATAATAGGTTACCGTGCTTTTCTGTCTAAACTTTCTTATCCTTTGTACCAAAATTTCAATTCAGAAGAGTTTTGGCTCTGGCATGGTGGACATACTGAGTTACCATGCGCTGATGTTTTGAAATTGGCCTTTTTTTCATTTTTGTATATTTCCTTGTCTTTTATTTTTTCTTTGTTCCTGAAGAAGCCCGCTACGCCGGTGGGCGAAACTTTGAACACTTTTAGTAGTTCTTTGACACGATATATACCCGGAAGTAGTATATCCTATAGTGGAAATATACATCATCACTAGATTTTAAGTGAAATAGGCAATGACCGGTAAACAGGGATTGAAGATGCATTTGCATGTGCAAATGTATATAATCTCTAGTGATCACGCAGGCGAATCATTTTTGCCTTTCCGATCAGAAGAGTTTCGCCTTTACTATGGTTGACATATACTGAGTTCGGTTCCATTTTTCATTTTGGAAGAGTTTGAAATGGTGTCCGAGTTACCTCTGATATCTTGAACTTCATTTTGTCTGATTTCTTGTATTTTTTGTCATTTTAATTTATTTTTTTGTACTTTGTTTCTTTTGTTCCTGAAGAAGCCCCCTAGAATTGTGGCCGAAACGTCTAACAGTTTTAATAGTTCTTTGACACCGACCAAACCCAGAAGAAATATGTCTTTTAATATTCTATTTAGAAAGCACAGGTAAGACTACTAACGTCATGTGACATTGTTTGAATGTCACTAATATTAAATGCTGTACTAATTTCGAGGGCTAGGTACTAGTTTACTATAAATGTTACAACGTCAAACAGGTTCCGAAAAAGCGCCTCTCATTTGACTGGCGGATAGGTAGACAGGTGTATGCTGAGTAAAGGAATATTTTTTCCAAACTCTTAAGACCCTTCTTAAACATGATACAAGAATCTTCTTAAAGATGAACAAGTTACGACTCGCCTAAATCTAATATCAACTCAAAAATATGACGATAAATGGAGCATCGTTCTAAGAATTTCAAGTACAGTAGATGTCGCTTAATAGAATCACTGGTTTATAGAAACTCAACCGCTTAATAGAATCAAATGCTTTGAAATGGAATCGAATCATAATTTATAATGTAAAGATCGCCGGTTACAAAAATCAAATTTTCGGATAATAGAGACAAAAACTGAAGGGTTAATCGGTTAATGACAATTTAATAACTTCTTCCGATGCCTAAAATACCTTCTAATCTTCGTTAAGTTTCTAATCTTTATCGTACTTATGGTATTTTATCGGAAAATGCAACTAATTGACAATGAGTATAAATTCAGTATCATAGGTAATTGCATAAAGCCTTTGTCCTATGATGAAAATAATGTATAGTGTAGGGTATAGTTCTTAATTGTTAAGAATATATTACGAATTAATGTTCAAAGGAATTAAATTTCAATTTTCGCTTTACAGAACCGTCACTTATTAGAATCAAAATGGTTTGGACCAACGTGATTCTATTAAACGGAACTTACTGTATTGCTACAGTGCTACAGTATCACCTACTAAAGCAAAAGTTCTTAAATAAATCATTCTCCAGAAGTTTCCAAAAATCTAAAAATAGGGATGGCTGGCCTGATGAATTGGTTGGGTTAAATAGAATTTTTTAAGTCGTGAATTCACTGCACATTTTAGACATTTCCGTAAGTGATAATAATCGCATAAAGATTTATGACTAGGAATTGCTTCACGGCTGACTGAAGCGTTTACTTGACTAGGCATAGATTATTAATTCATCCAGTTTTAAGTGGACTTCATATTTGAAATTATCAATTCCAAGAACTGTTGCACATACATATGTACTTCATGAATCATTAGCCAAAGCTCGATAATGAATTAATCATGAATAAGAGAATTGTACGAATATAGTGCAACAACTTTTTAAAAAATCATCGAGACGACAGCTAATATTATGAAACATTTAATGTGCTGTTTTGAATTGTTTTAATACTTTGCAGTTTGCTAATTTTACTTCAATACTAAATATTTTACAGACTATTTATTCATTTCCAAAATAATCAAGTTTAAGTTTTACACAGATTTTATAACCTTAAACTGAAATTGAGAACTTTTGTGCGAGTGCATTTTTTAACTACAAGAAATCACAATAACTTCTTAGATAAGATAATTCAATTTACCTTATCAAATTAATGTGAATTAGGTAATATTATTTATTCATTATTATATTAGGTTGGGTAATAGGTAATGTCCGTTTTATACAAATTAAAAAATTTACAAGAAAATTGGAATCATTGTTAGAATGACACATGTCATTCGAAAGAGGTAATGATGTGTCGAATCAACGAACTTCCAGTGGATCGTTTTCCTGTTAAGTAAGTTAAAAGCTTGGTCTTTTTTCGAGTCAAAACTGGACAATTTCTCTAGAAAAAGCATAAAGGACTTGTTGGACGATAAGAAGTCATAAATAGTAATGAATAATATATCGTTAATTATTCTATTGCCACAAAATCGGCCTGCTCGACCGATTTTTTCAAAAATTGTCAACTGCAGAAATCCACTTGGCTAGAGGAACCTAGTGTACATTTTTTTACAGTCATTTTAACTATTTTTGATATAAAAAGGGTATAAACTGCCTTAGAAATTGGCTTATTTATTTTTTTAAGATATCTAATGTAGAATAAACTATTAAATGGAATCAAGAGGCAAAGCCAATCCTGGAACTGAGAATATGTTTTCTTTCACTTCCGATAAAACCTCTGAGCACATTCAAGGTAATATTCGCAGATTATTTTATTGATTCTGAGAAAGTACGTCAATGGATCACTTTGTATATACAGATAAAAATCTGATTTATTTGAATATTCTCTAGGAAATTATTTAATGTTTATCGTTATTAATTAAAAAAAGTATATATAAAAAAATATATATTTTAAAATTTCCCATAATCTCATTGAATTGATTTCTTTTTATTTGATTCTTATTATATTGATATTTTCATTCCAAATGTGGTCACTTTCATCTAGAATATTTAAATATATCTGCAAATTATAAATTGAAATAAATACGCTTTATCTTATTACGTAGTGCAAAAATTTCCGTTGATTTTATAATTATAATTATGAGATGACGATATTTACTCAAATAACAAGAGACGGGAATATTTTGGTACATTTAAATTATATGCGAATGATTTATTAAAGTTGGTTTTGCTTTGTTATTCCCAACTCGACAGTGGTCAAATTTTCTTTAGTAATGTTATGGCACCTTAACAAATATCACCACATTCCGGATTAAATTTATTTACAGGGCGAGAGGTTACAAATGAATATGCAAGTGTTGCTGCTGATGAATGCTAAATGGTATAAAAAAAGATGATGTCACTTGCATTTATGCATATAGTGCAACGACACGTCTACGGATTCAAGGCCTCCCATGTACAGAAAATACTGATTGCAGACGTGATGATTTTGCAAATCTTATCTTAAATCAAAGTCTCAACATTTTCATTTGATAAAATAAATACGTAATGATGGCATTCCTTCTTTAGGATAGGTCACTTTTTGTGTATATTTTACACAGGGAGAATACTTATTACTTCACAATGCATTTCAGTAAAAGCTACAGAGTTCACTTAGAAGTCTTTTGGCATATTAACAAGCCTAACATGTAAAAAATCAGAAGCTGTCCTCTTTATATTCTGATAATTTTAATATCTCATTTATATGTAACGTAACAGGTGATAATAGATTGAGAGCTACTTAAATGCACACTGGATTGTCAGCTATGCATTGTCTTCATTTGAGTTGTGATATAAGGGCAATTGTAAAAAATAAAAATAAACAACAGACCGCCTACACTATTAAGACAATGCAGGCTCCTATACAAAATACAAATCAATGTCTTGTTATAGAACTTTATCTTTGCCATAAATTATTTAAATATTTAATTTCAAAAGCTCAACAAGGAAGTTTCCTAGTATCCAGCATACATTACATTTTAGTCTAATAGCTGTGGCGTGTAGTGTGTAGTGACTTTTATAAATGGGGAAACAGATGGCAAAAAAGGGCAAATATACTTTTTCCAATTTCAATATCAAACCACTTTGAAAAAGAAATAAGAATTTTGCTTTCGAAGGTTAATGTATTCAAACAGTAATATGTCTTTTTTTTTTCATGTTCTGTTTAATTCAAATTTCGATTTAAATTCATAGTTTCCAAAGTTAAAGTTTTTAGGAAAAAATCGAAATTTATCTTTTAAAGTCAACATGTTGAGAAAAAATTTCAAACTTTAAGGAACAATACTAAAAATTTTGATGTCCAAATTTTCAGTTTTCAAGTTAAACTCTAAATGTTATTTTTTTTTATTTGTAAGGTTTGGTTTTTGCCGAGTTTTGACTGCCTGAAAGTTTAGACTATTGGAAAAATGTTTATGATTTTTACTGTAAATTTGGATCATTTATAAAAACTTTCGAATTAAAAAAATTTTTAACATACCTAAAAATGTCTAGAAAAAGTTAAAATTTTGTTTTGAAACAAAAAAGTACCAATTTTCAGTCAGAATTTCAAGAAAAAGCTGAAATTTTGAAAAAAAGGTCTATTTTCTGGTCCATTTTTTTTTTCAAAAATTGAAATTAAATTTTCCAAAATATTACAACAAAGTATTTTTGAATAATTTATTGAGAAAAAGTTGATTTTTTCAAAAAAAAAGTTAACATTTTCAACAAAAGTCGATTTTCTAAAAATGGTCAAAACTTCAAAGAAATATTTTAAATTTCGCGGAAGACAAAATTGTGAAGAAAAACTTAGATTAAAAAAGTGTCAAAATTTTGAAAAAGTCGAAATTTGGAATGTACAAAAATGTATTTGTGTGATTTTTTAGGAAAAGTTGATTTTTTGAAAGTCAAAATTTTCAGGAAAAGTCCATTATTCAAAAAAGGGCACAACTTTAAAAATCTAGAAATTTCGAGGAAATCGAAATTGTGAAAAAAAGTAAAGTTAAAACAGTGTCATAATTTAGAGAAATTTTGGAAAAAAGTCGAAATTTTCAATAACTCAAAATTCTGATAGGTATAATTCTTAAAAAGTTACAATTTTCAAAACAGGTTGAAATCTCCAAAACAGGCTACATTTTTTTAAACATTTGTAAGTTTAAAGAACTAAAATTTTCAAAAAAAAAATCTAAAATTTTGAAACAAATGCTTTGTTCCAAGGTATAGAAATTTTCAAAAACAGAACGGAATTATCAAAAAAAATAAAAATATTGAAAATGGCCAAAATGTTGAAAAAACTGAAATTCGGAGGAATAAGCAAAAATTTCTAGAAAAAAATTAAAATTATGAACAAAATTAAAATTTTCAAAAAATTTAAATTGCGGAATGTCTAAATTTTGAAGAATTCAAATTTTTCAAAAAAAGTTCAGATTTTTAAAAAAGTCGGCATTTTAAAAAAGGTCGAATTTTTCAAAAAAAAAAACAAAGAAATTCCGAAAGAGTCGAAGTTAATAACAAAAATTAAAATTTAAAGAATCACAAAAAAAAAGATTTTGGAATTTTTCATGAAAAAGTTGATTTTTTCAAAGAAAGTTACAATTTTCAACAAAAGTCGATGTTTTAAAAAAGGTCAACATTCCAATATGCTCCAAATTTCGAAGAAGTTGAAATTGTGAGAAAAGGAGAAATTAAAATTGTGTAAAAATTTAGAGAAATTTCGGAAAAAAAGTCAAATTTTCAATAACTCATAAATTGGAAAGTATAATTTTTAAAAAGTTAAAATTTTCAAAAAAGGTCGAAATTTTTATAGCAGGCTACATTTTTAAAACATTCGAAAGTTTAAATAACTAAAATTTTCGAAAAAAAAAAGTTAAAATTGTAAAATAAACGTCTTGTTCCAAAGTATTGAAACTTTCAAAAATAAAGCCGATTTTTCAAAAAAAGTCATTTGAAAAACAATTGAAATTAGGAGAAAAAAGCAAACATTTCTAGAAAAGTCAAAATTTTGAGAAAAATTATAATTTTTAAAAAATTATAATTTCAAAATGTCCAAATTTTTTGAAAATTCAAAACTTTCAAAAAAGTCGAGATTTTTAAAGAAACTACAAAAAATCTTTTTTTTGTAATTTTTTAATAAAGAGAGAATTTTGAAAAAAGGAAAATATTTAAAAAAAATGAAGGAAATTCCGAAAAAAAAGGCGATATCTTGGAAAAAAGTCTAAATTACTAAAAAAAAATCAAAATTTATATAAATCCAAAATTTTTAACAAAAGTCGAAATTTATAGAAAATACAATTTTAAAACGCATACTTTTTTAAAAAAGTTAATATCTTCAAAAAAGCTAGACATAAGTTTTAAACAAATTACAATTTCGAGAAGTCACAATTATGAAAAAAATGACTATTTTTGAAATGTCAAAATGTTCAAAAACAAAAATCGCGTTATTCAAGTAGAGCCAAAATTTCTATAAAAAAATTTTAAAAATGTAAAATTTTGCAGTCTAATATTTGAGTTGAAATTTTTAAATTTGAAAAAACTACAACAAAATTTAACAAAGCCGAATTCTGTAAAAAAAGTCAAAATGTTGAAACTTTCCAAATTTTTAAAAATAAAAAAGAGAAAAAAGTATGAATTTTCAACAAAGGTCTATTTTCATACTTTCACGCTTCCTTCCTTGCAACTTCAAGTTAAATATTCAGAATGTACATTCAAATAAATATCAAAGAATTATGTGAAAAACAAGTTACTTTAAAGCAGTGTTTCCAAAGTATGGCACACGTGTCCCCAAGGGTACGGAAAGAATTTGGTGGGGGTACTCAATGCACCGGGAGGCTTCAGATGACTTAAAAATTACAATTTTTTTAAATAAAGGTTAAAAAAAATCATCAGCTAGCACAGCTTTAAAGAGTTCGTGCAGATTGCAGAATGATGTTTTGTTCAAATTCGTTCAGCAGATTAACAGAGAGTTAAACGAACTTCCTCATTTATATATTAGTTAGGATACAACGAGGGGTACTGAACGTCGCGAAAAATTATGAAAAGGGTACACAGATGTCGAAAACACTGCACAGTTACTAAATTTCGACCATATGGAATACTAATATAAATATAAATAGAGGTCGCAGCTATTGCGCATCAAAGATTTGAAAATGAATTTGTATATTTTCATTTTGTAGAAGATCACGCCACGGTCAAATAATTACAATCATAATAGAATCTAACAAGAATTTGTAGAAAAAGTTTATATTTGAGTTTGTATCCAAAAAGAAAAAAAAAACAAAACTGAAAATGTAAACCAATAATATTGAGAAAAAAGTATAAATCACCAAGTTCCAAGAAAATATAATTTGCATCAAACATTTTTCTCTAAATTTTAAATTTACATCCGAATTGTTAGAAAAAAATTGAAACAAAAAATCGAAATTGACAAGAATGAAATTTCAGTATTCTTTTTTTCAAAATACCTATTTAGAATTTAAACTCGAAGATTTCTCATAAATTTCGAATTTTTTTTTTCAAACTTTTCAATTTAAACTTGAAAAATAGTGCTTTATAAAATCGTTTACGCAAGACTTGAATTCGTCTTTAACATTCGCAATTTAAAAAGTCACACTTTACAAAAATACATAAAATTTTCAGGAACAAGCAAGTTTTCAAAATCGAAATTACAAAAATTCGAAGTTTGGAGACATTTTCAAGTACATTTTAAAAAATATTTTGAAAAAAAGTCGAAGTTTTCATTCTGAGAAAAAGTCAAAATTTGATAATAAAAGGTGGAATTGTTCCAAAAAAGTAAAAATTCTGAAAAACAATCGTTGATCGAAGGTTGAAACTTCGAGAAAAATGTGAAATTTTTGAACAAAAAATGTAATTTTCAAAAAAAAAAAAACGTCAAAACTTCGAAATTAAGTCGAAAGTTAACAAGTCGGGAATTTTCAATAAAAGTAGATATTTTGAAAAAGGATGTTTTCGAGGTTTTTAAAAAAACCATATTTCAACAGTTTTATAAAAAAAGATCAAAATTTAAGAGGGGAGTTCAAATTTTAAACAAATATCAAGATTTGTGTCAACATTTTCAAAAAATTCTAAAATAAATCAAAATATTAAAGAAAGAAAATAAGTTAAAATTTTCAAAAAGTGGAAATAAAATGGAAAATTGAAAAGTCGAAATTTTCAAAAAAAAATGTCGAAGTGTTCAAAACAAATTGTTAAATAACAATCGAAGTAGGATTTTTCATAAAAGATTTTCATTTTCGGGAAGTTAAAATTTTGAGACAAAAATTTTGAAAAAAAAAGTCGAAATTAATAAAGAAACAATTCAAGTGGATCAATATTTTCAAAAGTTGAGACTTTTAAAAAATTCAAATTGCCATAAAGATTCTTCACGATGTCCAATGCTACAACCTTTTTTTTTATTTTTCTTATATTTTTATATTTTCATAATTTATTAAAAAAAAATTGTTCATGTATAATTTAGGGCTTCTATAATTAAAACTTTTTAAATCTAAAATAAACTAACCCATTTTTTGTCAACTGTCATGAGGTGGCGTTTTAAATACATTTATATATCACGTAGTCATAAATTTAGATGTCACGTAGTATTTCAAAAAATGTTTGAGGATATTGTCATCATTCATTAAAAAAATTAAATATGTCCAGACTCGGTTGCAGAAATGTTAAACAAAATTAATAAACATTGTCATAACGAATGAAAATGTTTAAAAAAAACTCAAATTTAGAAACAGTTAGATTTGAAAAAAAGTTTAAATTTCGAATCAAAATTTTAAAAACGGTACACATTTTCAATAAAAAAATGGGACTTTTCAAAAAAGTTCAGAATTTTCAAAAATAAGATTAAAAATGTGAAAAAAGTTAAAATTTTTCAAAAAATTTAAAACTTCGAGATAAAATCAAGTTTCAAAAAAATTTGTAATATTGAAAGGGAAATTTTCAAAAAAGTTTAGTTTTCCAAAATAAATAATTGCTATTAGGCAGAAATAATCAAAATAAGTTTTCAAAAAATTAAAATGTACCTATGCAAAAAAGCCAGACCTTTAAGCAAAGAAATTGGAATTTTCAAAGAAAGTCATATTCTTCCAAATCAATCGAAATATCCAGAAAACTTGAAATTTTGAAATTCAAACGAGAAAATGTCGACATTTAAAAAATATGGATATTTTTTGAAATTAATTGAAAAGTTTCAATAAAATTCGAATCCTTCTAAAATTTTCTAAAAAGTGATCAAAGAATCCTTTCTCTTCTTTAACGCAGATGAAGGCGCGAGTCTCAGCTAGTTTTAAATAAATATTAAATAAATGCACAAAACGATATTTTGAATTTAAAATTAAAATTTTATAAAAAATATCAAAGGAAGTAACTTATAACAATCATGAATTAAAGCGCAGCTTTCGATATTAATTCCGTAAGGAAAGGACCAATATTTTTTTCGGAAATTGAAGCTTCAAAAAATAATAATCAAAATTTCAAAAAGATGTCGAAATTTTGTATTTTAAAGTAAATTTTAGGATGTATTTAAAAATTCGAAGTCAGAATTGAAAAACAAAATTACACCTCAAAGCAAGCATTAATCAAAGCTTTCGATAGCAAGTTTGTAAAGAGAAGACCAAATAAATTATAATTTTTCCGGGATTTATTTATGTCAATCGAAAGTTCAGAAATTAAAGCCTAAAATTTCAAAAAATTTAGAAATTTCGAATTATAGAACAAAATTTTAGGAAAAAACATTTTTGGATGTTATCTAACCAGGTGTCCCCATTGAGGCATCGTCAAAGTCGGAATTAAAAGAATAAAACCTTAAATAAAATGACCAAAACCAACATTAGTTATAAAGCAGCTTTCGATATCTGTAAAGAAAAAGCGAAAAAATAAGAATTCTTTTAGGATTTATGGAAATTGAAATTTCAAAAAGTAAAAATCAAAATTTCTAAAAATCTGAAATTTTGAATTTAACAGTTAAAATTTTAGGAAAAAAATAAAATCTGCAAGTTGGAAGCCAAAATTTGAAAAAACCAAGTTAAAAATTAAAACTTCAGAGGAAAAACACTCAAAGAATTAACTTCAAAACTATAATTAATTATAAAGAAGTTTTCGATAGTCATTATATGTAAACAACTAGAGGGAAGAAAATAAGAATTATTTTAGAATATATTTATTTATTCGTGGCCAATTTCCTTCTCTTTTACTTGATAAGTTGCAAAGTGAAAACATTCGTGCTGTTTTGGGAGGAATATCCAAACCAGATAAACCTACACTTTCAAAAAAACTATCTTATGTGATTCGCAATAAAATGAAAATATTAATTAATTAACTGTATTTCGCCTTTTTTTGTTCAAATAGGATATTTTGTCTAACTGTCCGGGTTGCAATAAAATGACGTGTTTATTTACATCGTCATTAGTTTTGCCTTTCTAGGTTGTTTGTAAACAGAATCTGAATAGTGGTAATATTAAATATCATAAAAAGAAATAAAATAAAGTGGTTTAACAGCAACTGCAATATGTTAAGAAGCTAAAATAAACCAATGAATTACGTTTTAAAGTTACTCAGCTTGCAAATTTCGTACAATATCCGTTCACTTTCTAGATCAGTGAATAAGGGGTATAATAAAAAATACATATTTTCTTATTACTCTGTTGTTCTCATTTCATACAATGTAAATAACAAAAAACAACAAGAATACATATAATCATTTTTCGGAATTATAAAAATTGATAACATGATTTTCTGGCGTTTACTTTTATTTTAAACCAAAATATCCGTATAATAAAATTATTATTGAGATTATAGCCACCGTCCACTGTTATTTAATGAATATAATAATCAAATGAAAATTAAATCTAGATGAGTTTTTTAACTGGAAATATTTTTGTGCTCCAGCTGAACTCAATAAAATGTAATCAAAAATGTAAAAAACTCTAATGTGGATGAATGTTTTATTAACTTATTAATGCAACTGGTTTCATTAATTCTCAATAAAAACATTGCGATTCAATAATTTAAAAGCAATTGTTTTTTGTCAGACTAGTTTTAATGTCAACGAGAAACATGTTTATGTATGTACTGAGCTGCGTTCGCAGTGTAATCCAAAAATTAAGAAGCTACATTACATTGGAAGGATTGGAAGAATTACTATGCATCCTACTGACTGGCATTATCTAACTCTTATTGTAACTCGATTAGCTAATAACGAGTGCTTTTTTTGTAAGATGAATACTTCTGTTGCTCAGTTGTGAAAGGCAACTATTGATATTTATAACACAGTTAGAAACAAGTGATGACAGCAAAAGCGAACAGAATATCAAAGACACATTTGAATTCATCATAGATAACATGATATGCCGGTCACGATCCTCTCCTCTCCGTCAGAGAGCCGGGGTAAGCACGATACAAAAATATACTGACCTTCCAACCTGCTGAACTGTTGCTGTCTCCCTTGTCTTTGAAGTAAGGAACATTCTGAACCATCCATTCGTAAATCTGCGACAGTGTCAATCGTTTATCCGGCGAAGAAGTGATGGCTTGTGTTATCAAATCGGCGTAGCTCAAATTGCCCCAAGCGTTGCGACGGCTGGAATTTTTTTTGGCGGGAACCGGAGTTGCTGTTGCGGGAGCCGGCACTGGAAGGCCAGCACACTTGTTGCTGGTCCCGTTTTCCTCACTACCCGGCTCAACGTAATTCTCAGGTCGCGGTAAGGGCCATGTGTTCGATCTAGCCCGCGTTTGAGGTTCAAAACCATCTAATTCAGCCAATGGCTCCATTTTAACAATGGGCCAACCTCCGTAATTACCCCCGTTCATTGAAAATTTACTGCTTCTAGTAAAAGTTCGAAAATTTATATAAGACGCAATTGGGCGAATTTTTAAACGTATTAACACTTTAGCGTATAGTCATCGCGACAACTGTTGACTAATAAATATAGACGTTAATAAAAACTGAAAATTGCACAGTTCGTTGGGGCACAATTTCGAAAAAAACACTTGTTGGTTCACAATTCGCGCTTGCTACGTCAGAAATCTAGATCGTAAAACTACGCACTGGTCTCGTTATCACATATTCAAACTAATATTGGCACATTATCCCCAGTCTTCAAGAATACCTTATTTCAACCCTTCCTACCTAAAGCCATCCCATTTTACGTATGAAGAATAACACTGGAATATAAACACGGTATGACGCAGTAATACCATGTGACGCGCGATCTCAAGTTCGTCCTTTATCAACATATAACTCTCGCCGAGTTTCGATGCGAACTGCGAACTAGACGTAATCTATGAAACTTCTCCGGCCGCGTTGGAGGGCAGGCCCACTTAAGCATGCGCCTTGGTACGCCACTGGCGCCACGCACGCATATTTGATTGTGTAATTGTGGCACACGCACTATGCTGAATACACGTGACACTACCTGGGGTAATTATCTGTTTTAGGGCCCGTCTCATTAGTGTAACAGATACCGAGATGGGCCCTCCCCTGTGAAATGATTAATTCTTTTATACGAGCCGCCGAAAAAAGTGCTTCATTGATCTGTTACTGCCACCGCTTGTGATTGATTGTTTATATTTTTTGCAATGCTATAAACAAAGTAACGTGGCGTGACATGCAATATTGATAGAGTTGCTTGTGCGCAATTTGAAAATACCTAACAATGAATTCTGGAAATGTTATTTTAACTTCTCTTCTAATATAATATTACAATTTACTACAAATAAAATTATTCTAGAAAAAAATAAGAATTTAAAGTTATGGTAAATTAATTTTATATTTAACAAAGAAATCATCAAATAATTCTGTGTGTGTATTTTTTGCCTCATAGATTCATCTTAAATCTCACCCTTTCAGATACCTAAATCTTTCAAAACAACACCTTTTTTGGTGGAAAAATGTCGCCAGAAACATTGGCGTAGATAGTGGAAAGAGATCAAGGATACCAATCCCGCGTCATGAGTCTTCTAACTTTTTTGTCAGGGGCCAAATAAAGTGTTTGTATTATGACGCGAACCGGATCGAAAATAGTTGGTAAATCCAAAAATGCGCATTCTACGAGTTTTTCTAGAAATTTCGATTTTTATCATAAAACTTGCTTTTTTTGACATTTTAATTTGTTTTTCGAAATTCGTCTTTTCTTAAAAATTTTAACTATAAACTCAAAAGTCGACCTTTTTTTTGGATGTAACTTTTTTCCAAACCTGACTTTCTCTCAGACTTTTTCTAAATTTCGGCTTTTCTTAGAAATTTTGATTGTTAAAATTTCAACTTTCCTTTCAGAATTCGTCTTTTTTTCAAAATTTTTATTTTTCTAGAGATTCGAGCATTTCTGAAAATCGACCTTAATAAATTTCAATTTCTGAAAATTTCGTTTTATTTCTTGAACTTGGCTATTCTTCCCAATTTTCTCTCCAAATTGGGTCTGAAATAATTGATATTTTTGTCAAAGACTTTTTCCTCCAAATTCGTCTTTTTATGGCAAATTGGACTTTTTTCTTAATTGTTCGTAAGATTTTTCCCTAATCTTGAAACTTCCTTTTTATTATAACTTTCTTTGAAAATTTTCTTTTTTTTAGAGTTCGGTGTTTTTCTTGAAATTTAGAGGATTTTTCTAGAATTGACTTTTTTTAAATTGGTCTTTTTGGGGATTTAAATATATCCTTGAAATCAGTGCTTTTTTCAAAATCTCACGAATTGATTTTCTAACTGAAAATGCGGCCCAGGTATTATTCAAAATTTTCACCTTTTACTAAAAAAAATAGGCTTGTTTGTTTGAATTTGTCTTTTTTCTTCATTTTTCCCAAAGTTTGGCTTTTTCTGAAAATAATAATAATAACTCTCTTTTGCAGAGCTTTTCAACGCCATGGGAGATACCAGGTGCAGGTTGCTACTACTAGGACCGAACGACATACGAGGAAAGCAGTGTGGTCAGCACTATGCTTCAGCCGCCTATTATTTATTACCTCGAGTTACACTTTAATACTCATAGGGCACGTTTGAGGAAGCGCACTTAGATTTCGTAAAGAAAGTGAAACAAGAGATCGAAGATCTTCTGGAGGAAGAACCAAAGGAAGAAGATGCCATCCAATCTACTGACAAGAAGGAAATCCGAAGCTATCTGCAAAAGCTAAACGTAAACGTCAAGAAAACTCCAGGTCCAGACGAAATCCCGAAGCACGAACTGAAGAATCTTCCAGATCAAGTGGTTAAATACTTTGGAATTTAGAGCCGTAGTAAATTCAGTGTTAAAAAACCGGCAAAATAGAAGTCTGCAAACATTATCTTCATTCCTGAGCCAGGTAAGGTGGGGAATTTTCCCGAAAATTACAGGCAAATAAGCCTCTTACCCAAGATGGGTAAGGTGGCGGAGAGGATTTTGAAAAACCGTCTACAGAACATTATCAGCGATTGCAACCTCATTTCTAAGGAATTATTTGGGTTCCAACCAGTGCACCCTCAGACCAGTTGCTACGGGTGGTTGAAAAAATCCTTCATTGCATCAACTGGAATGAGTTAGTAGGAGCTATTTTTTTCGATATCCCCAAGGCAGTTTGGCACCAAGGATTAGTCTACAAGATGCATCAGTTCAAAATAACTACGATGGCTCAAATGGTGAGCTTCTTCCTGGAGCAACGCTCATTTAGTATAGGCAGCAGTACGGGGCGCGTACTGGATTTGCCTCTGGACTACAGAATCGGGCAAGAAACAAGCGTTCCAATTGGTAGGTTTTGACGTCATGATTGAGTGTTTAATTTACGCCCATTTCTTACATATTCTCAACGGTACCTAATTCCTAGTTGAATGTATATATTGCAGTTTTGGTAACTGCGTTGTGTAGTAGTTATCTTATTGGAAGAAATTGTAGCTTCAATATTACTTTATAGAATAGTGGTATTTAATTTTTATACTATTCATATGAAGCGTCTGCATCATAAAACTTCTGGTATGGTTTTTTAAAATTGCTTTTTTCCCCAAGATGTGGCAAAGGGTAAATGAAAAAATGTTATTTATTCGGCAGAAAAATGAATAAAATAATGTAAATTCATGTTATAAAAAATTTAAATCAATACAGCTTTTTAATATTTTGAATTTGTCAAAAATAAAGCTAAAAAAAGAGGGTATCCATTTAAAAAACTAACTCTGTAAATAAACTGTAAACATCAGAACGTGTCGCCTACGAGAATTAGCGAGACGGTAATGCAAACCATTAGTATTTCCCCTATCAAAGGTCGCTCAAAGCACCTAAAGAAGTTTTCACTTCAACTATAAAATAAAAACGTATGAGGATTGTAAAGACCACTTTTAGTAATCCAATTCGTGTTAGTAATTTCGCTATATTCCTGCAGCCACAACTTTGCATCATTTTCCAAATTTATGCCAAGACGAATTTGAAAAGGTTGTTCAGAAACTGCAATTTCTTTCAACTTAGAATTAGTTGTCAACCACATTTTTTTTTATTGTATAATATAAATACACACAATCTACTGTTAGGTTTATTAATTTGTAAATCACACACTTCTTTTAAATTATGCATTAATATGCGTTAGATTTTTGAATCTGGCACATTTAATAAACGAAAAGTTTACAAAGTCCTATTTAAAATGTTTTCCAATAACAGCTATTTAAACTAACAATCCGAAAGTTGAGTCCGACATGCAAATAATTACTGCCTAAACAAATACAAAACATCAATAACAAAACTAAAATATTATTAATAAAATAATACGTATATCAATAGTAATGTGTTGTCTCAACTGTCAATTGTATTTTACTCCAACGCGTTTGCGTGCATGATCACGATGTCAGAACCAACCAATTGGAACGCTTATATCTTGTCTAGTTCTGTAGTCCAGAGGCAAATCCAATCCGCGTACGGGGCACCTCAAGATTTTGCTTTATCACTTCTCATATACTCTCTGTTCACAGCAGACATCCCAAGAACCGGCCAGGCGCTACTAGCAACTTATGCAGATGACACAGCTTTAACGGTTTAATAGAGAATCCAAGTCAACGCAGTTAAGTCCCAAGCAGCCTTCTTCACCAGAAGAAGACTCCAAACATATGGACATGTTTAAATCCTTGGGCAAACCGTCGACTAGAAACTTCAGGCAAAATATCTAGGAATAATTAAGGATACATTGATTATGCAGTGTTCGAGGCCGGAATGCTAAAGGGGCTATTGCTACGGTATAGTTGGTGGAAATAACAAACAGCGTATTGGGCTTAAAGTGTTGCTATACACATCGGTCCATGCGATAACTCACGCATCTGTATCATGGCCACAGGCTTCCTATAATCAGATGAAGAAACTATGAGTGTTCCAGAACGTCTTTCTAAGGCAAGCCATGAATGCTCCATGGTTAGCTAGAAATAAACAACTCCACAGAAAAGTCGATCTAAGTAAGAGATTTCCTAAGGGAGTAAACTCTAATGCCATGTTGAGAGCAGACATGCATCTCAACAAGCTAGTTCGACAGGCAGTGGACTAGGAACTAGATATCCCAACCAAAATCAGAAGACCGAGGATGGTCCTTTAGGCTGCAACAGCGACTGTCTTCCGATAGGAAATTTTTTGTATTTAGTTTGTTGCAGGAAATAATTATAGGTTTGAAGCAAATATCCATAGGTTTCGGTTATTATCGACCACAGAGGTTGATATTAACCGAAAATGTAAAGATCACATAAAGTTGTTGCATCTTTTAATTTAAACTACATGAGATTTCAGCGATTAGTTTTATAAAAAAAAAACCTGTAATTCACTTCTAGTTTATGTTCCTAGATTTCGACATGTACAAATTAGAGTTTTCTTACCGATTCTTCGTAAAAAAATTCAAGCAACTATTTACCAGGGAGACGTGTTTTTTTTTAGGTTTAATCCACTCACAAAGGGCAACCCCATTATGCCTACAAAGCACTGGAAGTAGGATGCGGAAACAAGGATAAATGGCGATGAACCGCCTTCTTGAACAAGGATAGGTTATAATTTTTGGGGAAAATTTCATGAGTTCCACAGCTTGGAAGTTCTATAAAAAAAGAGTCTCTGTATAGAAGTCCTCGCTGTGTCAAGCTGGACCGCACAGGAATTTGCTGTCTCCGACTGTCTTGTAGGCCTCACAAATCTTGCCCTTAGGGGGATCAGTCCTATTAGTTTCTGCGAACATCTACCATAATAGTACTTGTAGAAAAGAGATAAGTCACCAACCATCCGCCTCTGCTCTAATGTTGCGAGGGAATCGATTAAACTCTCGTCATCAATTAGGCGAATCGAACTTATTTGACTGAGTCCAAAAGAGCTAAAATGTGCTTTGGGGCTGAACTCCAAACATGAGAACAGTATTTTAGTGTTGGCCTAACTTGAGCTTTGTATAGTGTGAATAGCTGATGATAAGTGAAGTACTTTTTAGCTCTAAAAAGAAAGCCTTGTTTCTGAGAGGCGGACTTGGCAATGGCGCACACATGATCACTCCAAGAGAAGTTAGTGCTCGCATTTACTCCTAGAATAGACAGATTAGAACCCATCGAGAGGATTTTATCGTCCATTAGTATATTTGTTACATTAACCCTTGATGTTTTCTTAGAGAAAACCGCGGCCTGAGTTTTTGAAGCGTTAAAGTCGACCAGATTTTTCTTACCCCATTCCAGAATGATTAATGAGATCCCGATTAATCATCTGTATCTGGTGTTTACTTAGTCGATCTGAAGCAGCGACGGAGAATGGTTTGTCGAAGAAAAAAGGTGACACCAGGTTACTATCACCTGCGTAGCTGTATATCGGATTAAAAGTTAAAGCTAAGAAATCGTTTATGTGTAACAGAAACAGAGTAGGAGACAGGACAGTCCCCTGAGGCACCCCTGCATTAATCGCAAATGTCTCGCATAAGATGCCACAATGACCCACAGCGATCTCTCAGCGAGAAAATTGAATATCAAATGACAGAGTCCAGGAGGAAGACCATAAGATGTAAATTTGGCGCTAGACTGTGTCTCGAAGGCCTTTGAGCTATCCAATGCCACAATCCTAGCCTCACCATGTTTTTCCATAGCTGAGTTGCAGATATGAGAAACATATGTCAGCAGATCGCCAGTTGAGCGTTGTTGTGTAATGATATCGTCAATTTTAGTAACAAGTTATTATATTTGCCATACCAAGAAATATTTTTGCAACAAAGATTGACTATTGGCGGTTTCCTAAAACCGGGTAGATGAAACCGCCAGCGACAATCACACCCAGCTCTCTTAGATATTAATGCAACGCCTGTATCACTGGGCCAGGGTTCCCCCTTTTTTTCTGGAAATAAGGATTGTTATCTCAGAATTTTTTGTTTCCCGAAATTTCGACGTTTTTTCGTCTAAATTAGATACAAATGTTACCAAGAAAGGGTAAAGGTTTCCCTCGAAATTTCGATTTTTTTTTCTCAAAATTTAACCTTTTGTGTTTTTGTAAATTTAAACTTTTGCATCGAAACTCGTATTTTATCTAAATTTGGACTTTTTTCAATATTTCTTACTTTTTGACTTGAACTCAATTGGCATTTTTAGCCCTTGCTTTGTGGAATTCTTCAATAATCATTAATATTAAACTCTATTAACGATAAATACAACATCAGATATTAAACATTCCACGACTTTTCTATAAGTATTTGCTATGACTGGACCTAATTTCGCTTTTCAGCATACTTTATAACCACCGACGATACTGACAGGCAAAATCAGAAAGTTTAATATATATTTAATATTGAACCCTATTCTCAAAATTTGACTTTTTTCTCAAAATTTTACTTTTAGTAAGATATGTACATGTTTCTGTCTTTTTCTGGAAATTCAAGAGTTTTTATCTAAATGCGACTTTTTTAAATTGATCTTCTCCAAATCTCTATTAATCCTGAAAATTCAATTTTTTTTTCAAAATCAATTCATTTCTCAAAACTTTAGTTTTTTACTTTTTATTTTAGCTTTGGTGGTTAAATGTCTTTTTTGTCATTATTTTTACGGAAGATTTCTTTTTCCGGAAATGTTGATTTCTATCTCAAAAACAGATATTTTCTATTACCATAAATTTCGATTTTTTTCTTCTCGAAATAAGATCCAAATTTTATAAGAAATGTTAAAAATTTTCACCCAAATTTCCACTTTCCTCTCAGACTTTAACCTGTTGTATTTCTTCAAATATCTGCTTTTTCCTTGATCATTTTTTTATAAAATTTCGATTATTGTTCTCATTGTTGATCTCTTTTTAAGTTAGATTTTATTATAAAAATTTGACTTTTAGCTGACACATTAGGTGAAAAAATTTATCTTTTAAAGCTCGGTCCTTTTTTGGAAATTGAAAGATTTTTTTTCTAACTTCGACTATTTTAATGTTTTCTTTTTCTTGAGTTCTCGAAATATCAATTTAGTTTCAAAATTTCGAATTCTTCCAAAATATTTGACTGTTTTACATTCTATTAGGAAAATCGAGATTTCTAAAAAAAGTTAACCTTTTACTTAAGATATAGACTTTTTTGGAATTACTATTTCTTCCTTAATATTTCTCAAATAATATTGACTTTTTTGGGTAATATTGACATTTATATTAAGATTTGGCATCTTGTGCTTCGCGATATTTTGGTTTTTTTTCTCGAAATCAAGTCGAAATTGTATAAAGTAATTAAAGAAATTTCGATTATTTTTTCAAAATTTAACCATTAGAATGTTGGTTGCATTATACCCTGACGTTTTCTTATAGTACGTATCGGTCTGAGTTTTTGAGGCAATAAAGTCAACCAGATTTTTCCTTCCCCATTCCAGAACGATCTCGACATCCCGATTAATCGTCTTATCTCTCTTAGCCTAGCCGAAGCAGCGACAGCTAATGACTTGTCGGAGAGAAAGATTAAACCAGGCTACTATTATCTGCGTAGGTATATATCTGGAATTTGATTTGATCGTTTATGTGCAACAGAAACAAAGTAGGAAACAGAACCGGCCTCTAAGGCACTCTTCGGTTAATCGCAAATGTGTCAGATGAGATGCCATTAACGACGACTTGAAGAGATCTGTCAACACGGAAACTCGATATCAAATGACAGAGACCTGGTTGAAGGCGATAGGATGTTAATTTGACGAAAGGAGCTCGGTGTCAGACCCTGCCAAAGGCTTTTGGGACATCCAATGCGGCAATCCGAGCCTCACTGTGGTTTCCCACAGCTGAGTTCCAGATATGTGTAACATATGCCAGGAGGTGGCCAATTGAACCTTGTTGCTAAAACCGTAGTGCTTGTGCCTCGTAGTTCTCCTCCAGATATATATTTGAGAATCTCGATGGTAATAACATTTTCCATCACTTCAGATATAATGGGCAAGAAATATGTCGGGATATAGTTGTTAGTCGTATTGCTTTTTCTATTTTTAGGGATAAAATGCACTCTAACAAATTTTAAGATGTTAGGGAACACACCTTTGTTGTAGGGAAATGAATAATTTACTTAAGGCAGAAGCTGAATTCAGGAAGACACTTCTTAATCAAAAGAGCGCGGATAGCATCAAAGCCAGAAATCTTCGATGATGGTGTTGAGTACGAGAAGAGTTTTTCTAATTGTGCCGTTGTCTGAAATTAACTTCAGGTCTTAATGTTCCAACCTTAGAAGGAATGGAATGTTCTATGTTCTGCGAATAAAGGTTGAAATTTTGAGCAAATATTGAGGTTAGCAAGTCAAACTTTTCCTTGGAAATCGTTACAGCAGCGTTATTATCAACGAGTAAAATTGGAAAATTTTGACAGATGAAATTTTTTTCGATTGACTTTGCAAATCTCCAAAAGGGCCTGGAGCCTTTCCTACGTTTCAGAAATTCGATGAGCCTTTGGCGCATTTTAGGATCTTAATCACTTTTTGCCTCATCAATAACTTGTTCATAAACATTTCGTGCAACTAGAAAGGTGGTCCGAGTCCCTACTGAAGGATTATTTCACCAACGACGGTATACGCGATATTTGCAGGTGACAGCTAGAGCACATTTTTTGCTCAACCAAGATTTACTGGAGGCAAACTTCTTTTGGGAATGAGCAAATGAGCATTCCATACCAACCAGAATAATTTCAGTGATTGATACGGTAACCGAGAAAGAGTTGCCTAAAATAAAACAGATTTCTTTCCATGGAAAAGATGCAAGGAACTCTCTAAATTCTTCCCAATTGCAGAGTTGAAGTGCCAAACGTTACATTTGTGAAGGAGGTGATATATGAAATGAACGAAAGGCTGTTACAAGCATGTGATCGAAGTTTCCAAATGGTGGCGGTTATTTTATACGAATCTAGATAATACGTAAGGAAAAGGTCGAGTAGATTAGGTTGATCGCCTGTGTTCCTTAAACAATTGCGACAATCCACCCGTATTGGCGAAAGCACCTGCCGTCTTTTCCGCATCGTCAGTTCGGGAAGAAAACCTCAACCAGGAGATGTTATGTACATTGAAGTCATCGAGAAAGACAACATCAGCTACTTTACCTGATGGAAGGTTATGGAAAGATAGAAAAAAAGCTGTCTGCATTAGGGATCATTTGGGAACAGATAAAAGTAAACAAATGAATATCATTTCGCTTTTGGAGCAAATTTTCAGTCAAATCGCAGCATGTTCCATAGATTCTCTCTTCTCGTTGACAAGACCGGTTACAAATACTTTTTTTTTCAATAAGTGATAAATGTTGCTAATTGTCGTACCTGATTTTGTGCATATAAAAAATTATTTTTATTGGGAAAAATATAAAACCTTGTACAGTAGACTCCCGCTAAAGTTGCGCTCACCGTACTGGATCGACCGTTAAAGTTGCTACTCCCCGTTACCCCTACCATTGTCGAAAATATATATACGTTTTATTGCTCCTTGCGCGGTTGAGTGGGTCATTCAAAAGTGGCTCTAAAACTTGGAAGTCCAATTCGTTGATCGAAAATTAGAGTGGGGGAATATCCTCGCAACTTTAACGATCGTATCCTGACAACTTTAACGAGCGGACAACGTTAACGGGCGCAACTTTAGCGGGAGTCGACTGTAAATGAAAAATCTCTTCTCATCGCTAAAAGCCACCTACGCCACCGGAACTCACAAATTTTCAAACAACACTTTAATATTTTAAAGAGTGTATATTATATTCTAGAATACTAGACTTCCAGAAAAGTCTAGAATGAATCCCTGCCTATTAGCTATTTCACTCAGCCGCTGGGTAAATCCGCCAAACAACCTTGGGGTATCTAGAGTATGTTTAGAGAACTGCGTTATTTAAAGGGTTCCATACACGTTACAATTGATAACAATTACGTAATTCAATATTACACCAGTTCCTACGCGAAAGAAATAACAATGTTAAAGCAGTTTGAGGGGATTTATTTTACTAATTGCTTAAATAGAGAGTAGATTTGGCCCTTCGCCCACCCTTTGGTCGTAATAGGCACCTGATAATTTACGACGGAATCGGCGGATTTAATTCATTAGTACAAAAACCTTATCCATAAAATAAATCCACTCCAAAAACATAATTCACAAAGAGCGGGAAGAGTGCGTTACAATTTCCAAGTAGCTGATTTATTGTCTCCGGTATTCAATTTACGGACCAATTTGTGTCTAGCGAATTTAGAGGATTGAGGGGCACTAATAGTTTTCGCACCGCCAACTAAGTGTTAACACATCGTGTGAAGCGCCACTTGACTCCACTTTGTCTCTTTTTCGAACTCGCTCCCAACTTACTTTTAATTTAATTGTACTCTGCTACTCATTCTACCCCTGAAAATTTGTGATCCCTTTATTAGCTTCTTACATCTACAGAATTAAAGCAAGAATCACTGCACATTGCCTTGATGTAATGCAATAGACGTCACTGAATGGTGGTACAATTTACGTTTTCGATTTTTGAAAGTGACATTTTAAAAAGTAAATCATGTGTAATTTGCATAAATAAATTGACATAATTTTACAGGGTATCCCAAGACATTTTTAATGGTAGATCGCTCATTTAATTTGTAAATTAGAAACCACCATCCTCTTTATGATGGTAGCATATTAGCATATACCTTTTTGGTTCTTCTTTTTATGTTTTTAACTGAGTTATCGCCTGTTAAAAACACCTTGGGACACCTTGCATCTACAACTATTATTATTTTTCTTAGCGGAACCACGTCATTTCAATTATCAAGTACTACATATAACTAACTATATTCAGATTACCGAAGACTTATTTTTAACGAAAAAAGTTACGCAATGTGAAACAAAAAGGAGATAGGGTGGATCATGTTGGCAGCAACCAGCACAGTTTTAAGGACACATAAAAATAAATTAATTGATACTCCTTCCGTTTTTTTTGTGCATCTCTCAATCTTATCAATTAACTGAAATATTGTCTGCTAAGAACATCTTGGGAGACCCTTAATATATGTATTGAAAATCGTCATCGACATCTTTTTTGAGTCATTATATTATAAACTAGGGTTAACCGCCACCTCGCCTGTCTAGATTTCAAATGTGGAAGGATTTTTTAAGTATTAAGTAGGTATAATAATTTTGCGACTGATGAAAGAATATAAATAATACAAAAAATCATATTTTGGAAAAAAATAAATATTCCGTGATTATTTAAAAATATAATGGGAATTTAAAAACCAATATTTAAGCATTCAAAACAATTGTGGTATCTGAAATGATGGATTTTCTGAAACTCGGTGATAACAATTTCCTTTGCGCTCCAGTGAGGGATTCTGTACAGTAAAAGGTGTGTTCAGAAGTTCTAGATGTTCGTTCATAAGTGTAAATTATCGCGATTGTAAATATTTCCAGTTACATATTTGCAATAATACTAAAAAACAACATTTTTTGGAAGCCATATATATTTACATTCGCGACAATTTACACTCATTGAACATACATTTGATTAGAAAAGAATTTGGATTAGAGTCTATGATCCATGGAACTTGTTAGTATAGCAGCGGTCAAACAAACTACTGTCATAGTCACCGATGATGCTGAAAAGCGAAACTTGTCGGATCATATTAAATATTTGTCTAAACATCGTGGAACTTTTATATTTATTGTTAGTGCAGTTTATTAGTTATAAATATTGGGAAGAAGAAGAATTCCACAAAATAAGTGTTAAAAATGTCAAATATTTCCATTCGGTTTCAAGCTAAAGTTATCTTCAAGAGTTTTTTGAAAATTTATTTTCTTCAACCCCATTGATTAAAATGATCCAAATTTTAATTATAAATTGAAGATTTAAAAATGTTACTACGAATTTTGATATTTAAGTAGAGGTTTTGATAAACTTTCGAAAATGAATTGTAAATTATATTCACAGAAAAACGTTTTAAGACGAAAATAGATGATGACTTTGAAGCCGAACTTTCGGCTTTATAATGAAGTTTAAATTATAAATTTCCAATTTAAAACTTAAAATTAAAAAAATCAAACATTCAAGTGTAATCTATTAAACAAAGTCACCGCTGGGCTTTTTTTGTTTTAGAATTTCTTATTTAAAATTTTATTTATGCGTTGGTAGTACATAAACTTTGATTTATTATTGAAGTGTACAAGTATACTGACTTTTTTTATTGAAGTGCATTTTCCAATATTCCATTTAACATTGTTACAATTGTTATATCTTAAAATGGTTCAATCTCAGAAGTGGGTACTAAACCTCTCTCAAATATTGTTCAGTACTAAATATTGACATGTTTATGTTTATTGAAAAGCTTTGTTCTCAAACTAAACGAAAAAGTTGTTTAAAGATTGTTGAAATTATTCTCGTTATTTAAAGTGTAATTCCGTAAAATCAGCTTAAAGGAGATAAGATATAAAAGTTGAAACTGTATATGATGAGCACGTGATATACTCGTGTAAATTAGATATTTTTATGACAATTGAAATATTGATGAGACACTAAATCCCATTAATCACAGATTTGATGATCACATACAATCTGAATTCTTTTACACAAAAATTAGTAAATTTCTAATAATAATGTGGTGTCTAGCCGAACATTACATTGATTCTGAGATCAATTCAATGTTTAGATACCGATTTGCCAAAATGTGCAATATTTCTCCTTGCATTAAAAATCATATTATCTAACTTAGTAAACCATTTAAGGCCAGGTGTTGCTTGAAGTGTACGAGAAATTATACGAGGATGTATTGACATCTAGTTAGCCTGGACTGGTTTCATGGATAAACAAAATATTGTGATGCCATAGTAACGACCAATAACTTATTAAATTGGAGGTACGTAAAAACCTTCAGGGTTCAGATGGATCACACGAAAACCAGGTATTTTGTGAAATAGATGAATATAACATAGATATAGCGGTGCTTAAAAAACACTAAAAAGAAAGATGAAGGAAATAAGTGCACGAATGAATAGTTTTATTGTTGGAGCGATGTAGACTAAGCGAAAAAAGCCAAAGCAGAAGTGACAATAGCGGTAAGAAAAAAAAGGAAAAACATACATAACAAATTGGAATCCTGTAGACGAAAGAATATTGACGGTCGACCTTAGGAGAAACGGAAGAGAAATTAGAATATTCGGCATATATGCACCTACGGATGACTCACAAGGAAAGGTCGCGAAGTGTGCGGCGCCGATTTTGCTAATTTTTGGATATGTTTTAAAGGATCAAAATCTAAGAAACACGTATTTTTTTTTATCGGCTGATAAACGGTTTTAAGGGTAGTTTTACCCCCTCAAATTTGGGGCAAAAAATGCAGATTTTGCTGTTTCTCACATACCAAAAATGATATTCGAGTCGTTTCTTTTTTCAAAAGTTTTGTTTCGACGAGAAATATAAGAAAAAAAATGTTTCAAAATTTTCCCACCCCCCTCATGGGGGCAAACTACCCCATTTAGAAGTTTTTTAATCATAAAAATGGTAATTACCACAGCAAAATTTTGAAAAAAATATATGTTATTTTATACACCAAAACTAATTTTACCTGTTTTTGGATTTTGTCGAAAAAAAAATTTTTGGAGGGTAAACACCACTTACACGAATACGTATATGATAGGATGTATTTTTATGATTTTTGTTTTATTTTTTTTCTGAAGCGAAGTATTTCGTCGAGAAACTAATAAAATAATTTTTTAAGATTTTTTCGGTGACCCCTTATCCCCACCCTCCACCCTTCCATTATAAGAGGCTGAGCTATCTACCTAAAAAACCGGAAAATTCGAGATTATTATGATCCATCTACTATCTACATACACCGAAAAAAAGTTTACCAAATTTTTTTACCCCCACCCCTCCTGATAGGGGTAAATTACCCCTTATGAAATTTTTCATTAACAAGGAAATAGTCATTATAACAGGTCAATTTTGAAAAATAAATGTTATTTTATACATCAAAATTAATTTTACCTGTATTTGGGTTTGGGTGAAGGAAAATATTTTGGGGGTGAACACCCTTAACGCAAATATTTATATACAATAGGAGATATATTTGTATAATTTTCGGCTCGTTATTTTTGAAACGAAGTATTTTAAAGAAGGTAGAAAAATATTATTTTTAAATTTTGGTTCTACCGTTCCCACCCTTCGTGTTGGCATACCAGTAGAATGAGCCAGTTAGCTATCTACTTGAAAAACTGGAAATTCGAGATCATTGCTGTCTCTCTAGATACCACAAAACAGAGCTTAGAAAGGTTTTAAATTTTTGCATTTCCCATCCCAGGTGACTTATCCTTCTGATAGAAATAGGACGCGAAGTGTGGCTGGAAAAATTCGGAAAAATTATTTTTATTGTTTCTTGATGAAATATTTCGTTCCAGGAAAAAAGAAACGAATATCTTTACCGCCATAATAATATGCACTTAAATGTTTTGGTAAATTCCCATATTTCTTGTGTAGGTATATCTAATATACAAAACTTCTAAATTTTTATAAAGTTCAGACAACTGACCCCAGTTTTTATATAGATATTTTATACACATATTTGCTCTAAAGGGTGTTTACCCCCAAAAATTTTTCTTCGACAAACCCCAAAAAAATTCAATAAAATAAGTTTTGGTTATAAAATATAGTGTTTTTTTTTCAAAATTTTACTGTTATAATGACAATTTTTTGAATACTTAAAAACCTCAGAAAGGAGTAGTTTATCCCCTTACGAAGGTGCAAAAATTTAGAATTTTTTTCGGTGTATAAAAAGAGATCGTAATGATCTCGAATTTTCCGATTTTTTAAGTAGATGATTCAACCTCTGGTAAGATAAAATGGAGAGAGAGGAAGAGAGGTGACTGGAAAAGTTCAAAAAAATTAATTTTATAATTCCTTGTTGAAATACTTCGCTTCAGATAAAAAACGAATTAAAAATCATAGAAATACATCCTATTATATACGTGTTTGACCTAAAGGGTGTTTACCCCTAAAATATTTTCCTTTATCAAAACCCAAATAAAAGTAAAATTAATTTTGATGTATAAAATAACATTTATTTTTCAAAATTTAGCTGTTATAATGACTATTTTCTTGTTAATTAAAAATTTCTTAAGGGGTAATTTACCCCTATCAGGAGGGGTGGGGTTAAAAAAATTTGGTAAACCTTTCTTTTGGTGTATATAGATAGAGGGATCATAATAATCTCGAATTTTCCAGTTTTTTAAGTAGGTAGCTCACCCTGCTATAAGGGAAAGGTGGAGGGTGGGGATGAGGGGTCACCGAAAGAATCTTAAAAAATTATTTTTTTAGTTTCTCGTCGAAATACTTTGCTTCAGAAATAAAATAAAACAAAAATTATAAAAATACATCCTATCATATACGTATTCGTTTAAGTGGTGTTTACCCCCCAAAAAAATTTTTTCGACAAAATCCAAAAACAGGTAAAATTAGTTTTGGTGTATAAAATAACATATATTTTTTTCAGAATTTTGCTGACGTTATTACCATTTTTATGATTAAAAAACTTCTAAATGGGGTAGTTTGCCCCCATGAGGGGGTGCAAAAATTAAAAAAAAAATTTTTTCTTTTATTTCTCGTCAAATCAAAACTTTTGGAAAAAAAACGACTTGAATATCATTTGTGGTAATCGAGAAACAGCAAAATCTGCATTTTTTGCCTCAACTTTGAGGGGGTAAAACTACCCTTAAAACCGTTTATCAGCCGATAAAAAAAAATACGTGTCTCTTAGATTTTGGTCCTTTAAAACATATCCAAAAATTAGCAAAATCGGCGCCGGACACTTCGCGACCTTTCCTTGTCAGATGTTAATACTAAAGAATTGTTCTTCGACAAACTTTCTGATGAAATTGCTAAAACAAAAAAGTGACAAGAAATAATTCGAGCAGGAGACTTAAACAGTCGAAGAGGTAAAGCCGTAGATAGGCAAATAATATGACGACACGGAGAGGAGGTAGTGAACGATAATGGACAAAGATGAATGGGGTTATGTGAACAACATTCTATGAAAATTTTAAATGAGTTCTTTTAACACAGAGATATTAACAAATACACTTGGACCCAGAGAACGAGGAACCTAAAGTCAATACTAGATTATGTCATCATAAAATAGAATTCCCCAATTTTTGCACATGACGTGAAAGTATGAAGAGGTGCAGAATGCAGATCAGACTACCTGTTAGTTAAAGCTCTGATAGAAATAAAACGTAAAGTTCAGGCAGAGGCGTCAAAAATAGAAGGAAGAGTGAAGAAAGCTTGGTATAATTTGGACGGTTTAAAAAATGAGTCCACGAGCTTTTTGTATAAAGTACGTCTAGCTAAAAACTGCAGGATGAAATAACAGGACGTGGGAAAGCGACATACGAAAAATTAAAAGCGAAAATACAAGAAGCAGAAAGAGAGGCGATAGAGACGACATATACAACTTGAAAAAAGAATTATTGGTGGACGGATGAGCTAACATAAATAGTAGAGGAGAAAAGAAGATTATATCTTAGATGGCTTACCACAAAAGATGTGGAAGATCAAAGGCATTATAACAGGTATAGATATATGGCCAAGAAACTCATGAAAAAGGCAAAAAATCATGCTTGGAATAAAAAATGTACTCAAATAAACTCAATGATAGGGAAAAGCATGGAATGAAATAAACAGTATAGGGAGAAATACGAATGAAAGAAGCAAAATAAATCCCGTCAATCTGGAAATATGGAAAGATTATTATAATGAGCTATTAGCGAAAAAAAAACCGACTAGAATATCTTGACACACACCTTGTAGATGTGATAGGAAATCTAAAAAAATTATCTAGAAGCAGTGAAAGTAGCACTACAGAAAATGAAAAACTACTCTACAAACTCATTTACCTATTTAGTTAATCAAGTATGCTACCACAGGAGTCCTACATATAATCTGCCAAATATTTAACAAATATTTAGCTGGAGATGCTAGCCCAAAATATTGGAAAGTATCCTATTTAAACTCAATATATCAGAGAGGAAACCGGCGCGAATGCGAGAACTACAGAGGAATAAGTATAACATCATCGATTGGCAAGTTATACGAAAGAGTTCTCAAAATCTGAATTGGAGAGGGAGCTGCAGACATTGAAGAACAGAGCGGCTTTAGACCTGGAGGGTCTTGCGTGGATATCATCTTCACATTGAAATAGATAGCAGAAAAGAAACTTTTACGAGAGAGAAAACTCCATGTCACCTTTATAGACCTGCACAAAGTATACGACTCGGTTTCCCTCCAAAAACTGTCGATGGCCATGGAAAAATTAGGCGTGAGCAAAAGATACATCCGAGCTACGAAAGCCCTGTACGCAGAGAACGTAGTAACTGCCACAAATGGCAATGCAGTGGCACATCCATTCTCGCAAAGAAAGGGATTAAAACAAGGCTGCCGTCCCTCTCCTAGCTTATTTAAAATCTATTTGAACATAGCATTAATACAGTGGACACAGAAATGCAGCCCTATGAGAATAACAGTAGAGAATAGTCCAATATATGCAATTCTTTTTACGGACGACCAAGTAATACTGGCCGAAGACGAACAAGATATGACCTATATGTTGGACAAGCTTATGGAGGAATACACATAATGAGGACTAGAAGTCAACACAGAAAAGGCAAAATAAATGGTCATAGGAGGATAGGGGGAGGATATTAAAATATGACAGAGGATAGTAATTAAAAACATCGACTAATACGAATACTTGGGAGTCCTAATAAGTGAGGACGGGAAAGATGACAAGGACATAATGAAAAAGGTTGGTACAGGGAGGAATATGATTAAAGTACTGCATCCAATTCTATGAAACAACAACTTGACATACAAAACTGAAAGAAATATATATATAACATTAATTAAAACGGCAATAACGTATGGGTTAGAGGCCTGGGTGATAAATAGCAAAATATCTAGCACAATCTTATTAGCCGAAATGTCATACTGGAGGAGATGCTGTGTGTAGACACTACAGGACCGGGTCAGGAACGAAGAGATCCGAAGAAGAGTGGCCACTCCAGGCACTATTATAGATACCATTAATGCAAAACAACTGAAATGGTATGGGCACCTACGAGATTTGAATGAAGAACGAATACTTCTCAAAGTATTAAATTGGGTGCCGACTGAGGGAAATAAAAAAGGTCGCCCGAGAAAAAAATTGATCCAAAACGTAAAAGCAGAGATGACAGCTAGAGGACTCCAACAAACCAATTGAGAGGACAAAAACCGATGGCTCGAAATAAATAAATAAATAAAATTGGAGGTTTCAGTTTAAAGTTTCGCCTCTAAAAGTCAAACCATTTTTGCTAAATCAAATTTGAAAATTAAATGATGTTGAACGAAATTGTGAAAATTAGCAAATTGGAGTATCGAGCCATCATCAAGTACCTGTATATGAAGGGGATTAAAAGGTAAGCAGATTTACGAAGATATGGCGATCAATGTTATTTGTATGAAACCGTGAAAAATTGATCTGGAAGTTTCAAAGTTTCGACTGAAAATGAGCAATCGGAAATCCCAGTTTCTGTGTTCTTCCCCGAAAAAGTGTAACAAAAAGTAATTATAAAGTTTAGATGAGAATTTTCTAGAAATTTGATAAGGGGAAGCAGCCGCGATAATAAATCAAAAGGCAAATGAGCGCTCCAGAAATTTCGGCAAACGATACGCCTTATCTGCTGCATTCTTCTAGAACCTGAAGAGGGACCTATATAAGGCGGTCACCTTTTCCCTCAAAATTAGTTAGAAGGCAATGAATAGGACAGTTAATTGAACAATGTTGGTGAATTACAATTGTAGTGTTCCGGTATCAGTTTGGAAATCAAGTGGTTACAATTCACGGCATATTAATCATTCGAACCGATAACGCGCAACAATATCGAAGCAGTTCATGACATGATGACTAAAACGAATATTTGAGGCAGTTGATATTTCACATGAACACATCCACACCGATTTGAATATGAAAGAAATTTCTGAAAATTTCGAGACTTATTTCTTATAAATCTGTGTGTTTTTTTCTACAGCTTGACTATGTTTAGATAATTTCGACTTAAACCTAATTTACACTTTATCCAAAATTTTAAATTAAAAAAATGGAAATATTTTTGCAAGTTTTCAAGATTTACTCGAAATTTCCTGTTAAGTCGAAATTTCTTTCTTATGCATTTCAAGTGCTTCAAGTGCTTGAAATTTCAACTATTTTCAAATTCAAAATATAAGCTGGAAATATTTATATTAAAAATTAGAGGTTTAATTATAATTTCATTCGGGAAACTAAAATTTTATTTCGTCGAAATTTTGAGAAGTTTCTGAATTTTCAGTAAAAATCCGAAATTATCACTTTAGCTCGAGAAAATATTTTATTAAGCCACATAGTTTTTGTCACTTTCATAAAGACATTTTGATTTTAAATTTGAATTTTTTTACGTTGAAAATGATGATATTTAAATCGGGATCTGGTGAAATTATCCTCATATATCTTTATTTCCACCTCTTAATAGCATTGTTCCAAGGGCCTAATAGGGTTAGCTTTTACGAATGGATTGTACTTAAAAAACTCTTAAGGGTGCTTTTTTTCGAATTACCACTTTAAACTTGAAGTATCGAAAAACACTTTTGTATAAATTTGATTGTAAAACTGCATATTTGTAGAACCTTTTTTTAGTTTGAAAATTTGCGCTCAGCTTCCTTTTTAGAATTTCGCCCTTAATACCAAAATAAGTTTAAACTTAAAATTGTAAAAGTCGAAATTTGTAAAACAAATTAGAAATCTTGCAATTTTGACTTTTTTAGTAATTTTGATTTACAATGTTCTCAGAAGTCTTAGCAAAAAATTCAAAGCATCCATTTTAAATTTATTTTTAGCTTTTTGTGAATCTTCGAGTTTCTAAATGTTTATTTAAATTTCACTATTGTAGTTCTATTTCTATTTCAATTTCAACTTTTAATTTTAAAATTAAAAAATAGTTCTAAATTAAAACGTTAATTTCTGAATGTGTTGAGATTTTGAATAAGAACCAAATGTCCATACAAATGCAACTTTGAATTTCTTTAGAAAACTAAAACGCATTTTTCTAATTTTCACTTATTTTTTCGATCATTAGACTTTAATTCAAAGACATTGATAGCAAACTAGTAACTTTTGTCTTTTGGTTTTACATTTTGCCATTTTAAATTTTAATTGAAAAAATAGAATAAAATTTTCAGTGACGATATTTGTAAAAAAATAAAGAAATTAATAACATTTCTTAGCTCTCTTTCCCGATCAGCTTCCCCACTTAAAAAAAGTTCGACATGCCACTTCAGCATCAATTTTGGAAGGTCAGAAAATGGCATTTTAAAAACAAAAAATAACGAACCATCTCGTTAAAGTTGTTAAATGACGCAATCCTGAATTTTAATCCAAACGTTAGTATCATCCACTATATGCACCTATACTATGTACTATGATATGTGCTTCTAGAGGACACATTTTTAACGTTCCGTTTTTTGTATCAATGCCTCGCACTCAGCTTATATTTGTCCCGCAACTGTTTTTCATTTATTTAATTTTTATTTTGGTATGAGTTTACCAATCGTTGCCTGATGCTGATAATGCATGATATCTATTGACTTGACGAACTCTATAGTACCAAACTTACCTACAACAAATTATATTGATAATAAATATCTCTTGGAACCCTTCAGTTAATTTCATGTTATTTATGTGTTGGAGGACAGAGTATTATTTTTATTATTCTTATTGTTAATATTACGTAAATCCTTGATAATGCAGAGATACTTTAGTGTTGCGTCAAGTGCCCTATATATATATATATATATACATATTCTGAAAATACTTCTACAATTTTGATTTTCAAGAAATCTCTAGGAACTTATTTGTTTTTTTTTTATTATGATTTGGTAATCAAGATATGAAGTTGTGATAAGATATTTCTTTTAACAAGCTTAATAAAATGATGGTATAAACCAAGTTTAATAATAATTATCTGTTCTCCTATGCAATAATGAAGTTTGAATATAGTCTGACTTCATATTAATTTCTTCCATGTAACAGTTGGTTATAAATGAGTATTAAACTAATATAAATGTTGATATATTACGACCAAGCAGTCTGAGAACAATACGTAGTCATGGGGAGCTGATAAGATAGGCATTTAATTTATTTAATCTTGAAGAGCCGGAGATAAACAATATATAAGCGAAATAACAAAGGTTTCTTTGCTATTTCAACAATAATAAATATTAATTATTGTTTAATTTAATATTTAAATTTTTACGAAAAATATCTTTTTTAAATGACAAAATGTAGCTTGGTTTTGTTTGGTCTGTTTTGGAGCTGTGAAATGTTGGTTTCTTTTTATGAAAAAGTTTGTTTATTGAGACTGAGTTCTTATACTTTGGCCTTAATATCCGACAGGTAAATCAATTAATCGCCTAGGGCTTAGGGCACTGGAATTCGATAGGTGGTATGTCAGTTATAAGGGAACGGACAAAAATTATATAGTAAACAATTGTCATAAAATATATTTTAAGACATGCTTTTTTTAGTCGACGAACATTATTTTGTATATATATGAAATATATTTTGGTACATTTTTTTTTTAGTCGAGAGAACTGATTTGGAACATTGTGCAGTTCTATCACTTAAGGAGCCAAACCGCTCAGCGGAACCTGTGGCCCTTTACTTACATTAAAACCAAAAATTAAATACAGACATCCACAGCGTTCATTTAGGGTATTTCAGTTATGTGTCATAAATTTTAGCAGGAGACGTAGAAAAAGATTTATGCAAAGAATACGAGATTTAAATGCATGTTTTCGCTGAAAACATACACATATTTCCAAATCATAGCTTATAAATCCTTTTTCAAACTGCCACTATCTCTTGTTTGCTTTGATTCACATATGTACTAACATTACCTTGGTACTGGGTGCAAATTTAAGCTTAGTCTTCGCAAAATTTGACCTAGGTCAGCATTGACCGCAAACTAGAAAGTGATTTGAAGTATGCCGGGGCACTTTACTGAACCGCAAATGCGAGAATCATGTATAACTAGATAACTAGATAACTAGATAAAAGTAAAATCACGCCGAGGACTTTGGATGTTGCGATGCAACACGTGATACAAGCTTTGCCTCATCTACGTGAACTATGCAATTGAAATCTAATTTTCATTAGATTCTAATGAAATTAAATGATTTTAATTGCATCGTAATAAACTTGTATATATTCGTATATACAAGGCTTATTACTTCAGCAGAGAAGAATGCTTCAATTAGCATGTGGCGAAAATATTTGCGTAATAAATAGTTAAAAGCCAGTTACAAGTCACCCAATGGGGGTTACTCTCTTGGATACTTATACGACTGACTAGCGGCTTTAAGTTGGAAGTGTGTACAACCACCACATGAGGCTAAGGAAGGCCGAAACTAGTCTATGGTTGCGGTTCTACATATTTTTAGTTTTAAGCACGTTTAACTGTTTAATCACAGGACATTTAATTGGTCATTTGTCGTATATATACACATCAGGAAAGTCAAACACTGTCCATAGGAAGAATGTTAATGAGAGATTTAACATTGAGAGCTAATAGTGGGATAGATGGGCGACGCCTTGAATTCTCCTACACCGGTGTAAACAATTCAACGCAGAGCGCAGCGATCAGTGCTGGTGGAGATTTCAGTAGTACATCATAGCTTTAACGTGTTTTGTTACGGGATTGCTACTGGCAGGCAACAGCTTTAATAAAATTTGCGTACCACATGCTGTTTGTTCTTTTAGTCCGTTGATTTAATCAACGTCTAAGGCAAAATAAAACTGATATTCTTTGATAAACAAAATAAACGAGATTTCTTAAACAAAATAAATAATAATTCTAATGAAGAATATAACATAATAACTCTTTAAACATTACACTATAAGGAGTTCAAATAGGCCGCCAGACTGTGCTAAACGATATTGCAGTCTGTTGTAAAACTCTCGATGAGTTTTTTCTAACGTCTAAACTGGAAGATACGAGCATGCTGCGTCAAAGTAGGGGAATACGTTCAGCGGCCGTAGAAAATTATGGAAGGGACAATTCTTAGCGTTTTACATGGACAATGAAAATTTTTCCTTATCTGTATAGCTAACTTGAAAGGAAATTGGTCCTTAGGTGAAGTTGCTGCTGATATAAAAATTAGTAATGTTAGTACAGTTGAACCTGTAGTACCGAGAAAACTCTAGGAGTGAGAGGAATTGCTAGGTTTCGTCATAGTTAACCACCGAAAACCTAAGTGAGAAAGTAGAAACCTCTATAAGGGAAAGTCAGGCTTTTATAATTGAGACTGCCTCTTAACCTGTACCTCTATAAGTAAAACTTTTAGGTAAATATAAATAGAAAAGTATTACGGAGTATTCCCAGTAATGTTACAAAAAGGAGTTAAAGCACTAGCGTCACCCTTGTGCAGATTATTTAGGGCCATGCGTGGCTACACAACATGTGCCTCAGAACTAGAGAAGGACGAAAGTGGTTTTTATACCCAAGCCAGAACGAAGTCTTTCAGGCCAATCAGCTTGACATCATTCATGCTCTAGACGATGAAAAAGCTCGTCGATAGGTATATTCGAGACCATATGATGAGGAGGTTCCCCATCAATACTTCAATACGCCTGCCAAGCAGGTAAATCCTGCGATTTGAGCCTGCATGAACTGCAGGATCTAGGAAGCTCTCATAAGCAAGGAAATGGTCCTGGGATTCTTCTTAGACATTGAAGGTGCATTTAACAACAGGTCATACGCATCCATAGAAAACATGGAGTCGATCCGGCGGTAACTCGCTGGATAGACTTTATGCTCCAAAACAGGAGAATAACAACACCATTGGGCAACGTATCGATAGCGGTAACGGCAGCCCGGGGCTGTCCGCTGGGTGGGGTATTGTCACAACTTCTGTGGAGCCTTGTGGTGGATGGTCTGCTAAGGCTACTATCACAAGGATACGCAGATTACATGACCTCATTAATTAGAGGTAAATTTCCAGGGCCTGTATCAGCATTAATGCACTGGGCACTGAATATTACAGGAAGGTGGTATTTAGCAGAGGGACTAACAGTGAACCTCTGCCAAAATCACGGTAGTCGCATTCAATAAAAAATAGAATCTTAATGACTTAAAGAGGCCTAGTTTAGGAGGACAAGAAATTCCGCTGAAGTAGGGAAGTTAAGTATTTGGGACTTACCTTAGATACCACTTAGCTTTGGTGCTCATGTAGAAAAAGTTACTGCCAAAGCTACTAGTGCCCTATGGGGGCCTTGAGGCATGACAGAAAAACAATGGGGACTCGGATCAGCGATGGTCCATTGGATATATTCCAAGGTTGTAGTATCCATAGTTAATATACGGTTCTTTAATCTCGTGGCACAAAGTCAGAAAAAAAGGAAATCTTCTTCGATGCAAACAACGCCCTCTGCAGCCATGGAAGCACTGCTATGTCTGCCGCCACTTCATCCAGTGGTGGAGGCGGATGCCCTGTCAGATCAACATGCCTTACAGAAATGTTCAAACAGATATGTGCAAACCACACTAAGTATGCCATCGGGCGGAACAAAAAGTATCCCCAACTTTCACAAGTCCTACCGGGTAGACATACCGGAAAGGGGAGTGCAGTTGGTAGAACCAAAAAAAAGAGAGCGGATCAGTCTGGTTCACAGATGGATCCAAACGAAGATAAGTATTGGTGCGGGAATAACCGACAAAGAAGCAGGGAATTAATTTTGCATAAACCTGGGATCTTTGGCAAACGTAATTCAGGCAGAAGTTACTGCAATTACAGCCTGTGCTGAAGCAGTGACGAGGAAATCTTATGAAAACAAGAGAATCGTAATTTATAGCGATAGCCAAGCAACATTAAATGCGCTGAAAGCTTTCAAAATAAACTCCAGAACCAGGCACGTAGCGGCATAGCAAGTAATTGATTTTTATTTTTTAATTCGGAAACCGTCCGTCATAGGACAAAAAGTCAAAAGCTCATTTTTGATAGAAACACAACAAAGACTAGGAAAATAATTCTTATTTTGAAAAATAGCATTGGCGTCACTTTTTTTTTCAAAAATGTGTATCGACCTGTTTGTAGGAACGCCACTGGTGGAATCAGAACAAATGTTTTTTTGTCAAAATACTTGCTTTTATACCCAGATATCGTGTACTGAATATCAAAAAAATATCTAAACCAGTCTCAGAAATATTGAAGAAAAACCGATTTTTTCTTCAATTTTTACCGCCCTGTATATCGAAAATGAAGCGTTTCCGGACCTATGTTAATATGAAAATTTTGTCTTAAAATTGCGCAAGGAATATCCCCCTGCCGGTTCAGTATGCAATTATGAAACACCCTGTATGCTTCAATCGTCACGTACGTGCAGCAGAGGCATTGCAGTCAAAGGACATATTCTTATACCTAATCTCGTTTATTATATTAGCTCATATTTCATATTGCCAAATTGCCACAGGAAATACGATACAAATCATGATTATGGTACGAGTTAAGAATTAGTCGACAAGTCGACTCTTGATTGGTGATAAGTTAAATTCGTGAACTTAAAATGGATATTAGGAAATTTTTCTTTGGTAAGTTTCACGTTTTTATTTGTCAAATTTATATAATGTTAAGGTCACTAGATTTTATTCTTCATTTTTACTAATTACCAAAATGAAAAAAATAGAAGAAACGAATACGTAAAAATAATTAATGTATGTTCTTATATTTTGTGAAGAATATTTTCTAGAAATTTTGATAATTTAACAAAACTCCGAATTGAAATAGAAAATTCTAAATTCTTTTCTTCAATTTTACGTCTCTGTAAGCACATAATCGATTTCATTAATTTATTTTTTTTAATTCCAAGGACGTATAAATAATTTTTTGCCGAATTCTAGTGTTCTTTCACAAAAATGTTTTACTTTAGATTCATAAATTTTCTATATATTGCAACGTTTTTCTAAATTTCGATTATTATTAGAAAATTTCGAAATATCAACTTCTTTTGTAAAATTCTTTCAACTTTCTTTTAATTTTTTATTCAAATTCAACATTTTAACTTTTTCAGAGATTTATCTCTTTTGTTAAACATATTTATACGCCCATTGACATTATTTTCAAATATTCCTTTTAGTTTAAAAATATAAAATTTTTTTTAGATCAAGTTTGGACTTTTAATTTTCCTTTTATTTAAACGAAATATTTATTTGAAATTCCAACTTTTGATGTTTTTAAGACTTAATTTTTATTTAACATTTTGAAATAATTTAGAAATATCAACATTTTTATTTTTCCGTTTCGACTTTAAAATCGAAATTTCTAAAAAAATAATTTTATAAATTTCGTTTTTCTTAAAATTTTCAGTTTAACTAGAAATATTTTTTATAATGTTTTGTTTAAAATTTTAATTTTTTCTAAAGATCTTTATTTTAAAATTTCTTTTTTTATTTCTTTTCTAAATTTTTCGTTTTGCACTAAAAATTGTGTGCTTTAATTTTTTCAAATTTTAATTCTAGTCACGAAATTTCTACTTTTTAAAAAAAATTCTAGTTTAAACCCAAAATTTTTTATTCATCAGAAAATTTTCGGTTTTTTCTCAATATTTAAATTTTTTCTAAATATTTCTGTAAACTCAACATTTTTAGTTTTAAAAAAAATTGACTTTTACTTCGAAGCTTCGGGATTTTGTTTGATAAAGTTCTTTTCTTTTTTCATCCTTTTAATTTTTCGTCCAAATTTCTACATTTCTTGAAGATTTTTAGATTCACCCATTTCCTTTCTAAAATAAATTTAAAGTTTCGACAAAAATCGAAATTACAAATTAAAATGGAAGCTTCTATTGAAATTTTTTTATTTTATCTTTAATATCTAATATTCCTAATTTCGTCTTTGATCTAAAATTTGAAGCTGTTCTGAAAAGTTCAAAAATCACGTATTTTGAAAAAAATACTGCGTCATTCTAAATTTTTTTTCAAAATGTCGAGATAGACTAGATTTGAAAGATTTAAATATCGAGACTGAAGTCGAACTTGAGTTTCAAAATATAGTTCAAATGTCGAAGTTAAGATTGGAAATTTTACGCAAAAGTAAAAAATGAGCACTAAGTAAAAGACCAAGACTTTTATTGATTTAACAACTCAACTTTTTCTTTAAATTTTGCAATATTGCTCATTTCGAAGAAGTTTATGTCTCTATGATAAAAAAGGGAGAGTTGGACTCTCCCCGAACGAAAATCCTGGCTACGTGCCTGTCCAGAACGATCAAAGATTGTGTTGGTAAGCCAAGCAACTTGGCACAGCACAATACAGTTATACTTCGATGGGGGAAAGAGCATACTTTCTAGCCAAAAGGGGAGCCGAGTTTCCTCTAGTAGGACCGGAACCTACTTGTCCGCTTACTTACCTAGCGGCAAAAGATGTAATAAAGGAACTACTAAGGAAAGAACACAGCACTCACTGGAGGGATGTCAATGGTCTGAGGCAATCGCAGATGTTCATTGACGGACCATCAGAAAAGAGAGCCAGAGAACTATTACAGTTAAGCAAAAATCAGCTCAGGTGGACAGTTGGACTATTTACGGGACACTGTGCCCTAATGAAACATCTTACAACAATTGCCGTAAACAAAAATTCTACTTGTAGATTATGTGGAGAGGAAAAAGAAACTCCTTTACACATATTATGTGAATGTCCGGCTCTGGCAAGGGATAGATATTCTAGCTTTGGGGATGCTCTGACCAAACCAAAGACAATAGTGGAAACACCCATAAAGGAGGTTCTGGAATTCTTCAAAAGAGAGATAGGAGATATAAGATAATCGTGAGGGGCACAATAAGCAAAAGGTTCAGTGCTACAGGGATAACCGACCCCGCAAGAAATAATAATAATAATAAATAAAAAAGTAAATAAAAAATTCCCCGTGTTTCCTTACACCCCTGTAAGTGGGAGAAACTACTCCTGTACCTCTATAAGTGAGACGCTGGCTAATTGAGAAACCTCTATAAGCGAGAAAAAAATTTAGGCGCATTGAACTCTTTTTATCCATGTTCGACTTTACATTATTGTATTAGGAAATAACAAAAAGTATCAAGTTTGTGAATTACCATTTTTACCTTATGCTGCTGAAAAAAGTTCGATTAACACCAATAAAATTCACTAAGAATTTCCATAACAACTAAAATCCATTCACATTTCAGTTGTGTACCTACATCCTAATTTGGGGAAATATTGGTAGGATACAATGACACTCAAAGCTAAGTAAAAAAGAGGAAAATTTCCAATGGGACTGTTCCAAAATTAATCATTTGGAGGTTGAAAGTTAAAATTTTGAGATTTTTTTCACTGGTGTACGGTGTATCGACAGGTTTTCAAGTATGATCCACTCGCAAAGGGTAATTCTATTAGGCTTTAAAGGAGCCTTTAAAGCGTCAAATGAGGTCTTAAAGGTCCTAAAACTACTAACTGAAAGAATACAGCATTGTGGTCCAGTTTGACACAGTGAGGACTTCTGTCTACGGAGATTTTTTTCCTACAGAACTTCCAAGTTATGGAACTTGTTACCGAAATGAATTTTCCCCAAAAATTACAACCTATCCTTGTTTAAAAAGGCGATTCATCGCCATTTATCCTTGTTTCCGCATCCTACTCGCAGTGATTTGAAAGCTTAATGGGGTTACACTTTGTGAGTGGACTAAACTTAGAAAAAAAACTAGCTACATCCTAGAGTGTTATGTTACATGAAACTCATCTATTTAGTCAATTTAACAAAAGATTTTGCTTAATTTTCAGACTATTTGCATAGTTTGTTTCATAAAATATTTTTCAATTCATGCAAATTTAAAGAGCTCTCATTGAGTCTTGAAAAAGTACCTATAACTTTAACATTTATCTCTGATCAGTTAGAGTGATTAAATTAGCTGCGTGTACACCATAAAATATCTTGTTTTTTGTCTACATTTTGATTTTGATTGTTTTAAATTTTTATCTTTTATTTGTAACCGTCAATACCGAAATAATCCCGGGATCCCGAGAATTGACTAAATATAATACCAAAATCTCGGGATTAAAAATAAAGACAGGGATCGAATTCCCTATCACAGAAAAGAGAGTAAGAGAACTCTTAAAGTAAAGTAAAAGTCCGCTTACAAGGACAGTTTACGAGATACTGTGCCCTAATGTAACACGTTAGACGTTACAACAATTGCCCCAAACAAAAATTCTACTTGTAGAATATATGAGGAGAAAACAGAAATTCCTCTACATATATTATGTGAATGTCCAGCTCTGGCAAGGGAAAGAAATGAGATGGAATGTGCTGTGCTTTATAAGTTTTCAATGGGGCAATTGCCTTTGCTGGTTTAGAATAACTTGGCTCACGTAATATTATATCATTATCCTCTGTGTGGATAGTGGATTTAGAAACCATTTTCTTGATTTTTATATTTATATAAAAGATTTAGGGTCCAATTCATTCTCTCGAAATTTTTAGAATCTACAGGACAAATTCCAGTGGATACTAAACCCCATGATATTGGTAGGTGTAATTCCCGACATCTAAGTGTTCTTTAATAGTTCAGAAAATTTTGACTTTTGAAAAGGGTCCCATTACTTTCGCATTAATTGATGTTCACAATTACCCATTATTTGGTTCCAATTTCTCCTATTCGGTGGATTTCTTGGTACAATTGTAAACGGTTAATTTAATTCAAATTTTCCAGAATTAAGATGGGGTGTTTATATTTACCCCGCTTTTACAATTACTCCACTTACCCTAATGCCTTTAAAGCACTACGAGTAGGACTCGGAAATAAAGCTTATATTGCTAAATAATGATAGGTTGTGATTGTCGGGGAAAACTTTGCTTGGCAACGATTTCCAAAATTTACAAGTTTTATGAAAGTCTCCACAGATATTTGGATATGACTTTGGAGCACTGCTCTTCAGCCTCCAGCCTTGTGAATGGCTAAACTTTTAGGCGCATTTAACATAGAATTCTTATTTACTACTCTACTCCACTCTTAGCAGTTTAATATTGCTATCAATTATATGGTACGATCCAAAAACCTTATGAATGGTCGCGCTGGACCTTTAGGCCACTCATTCCTGTTAAGAATAGTTAAGACCAATAGATAAGGAAATGTAACAGTGTGATGTGTTTGATTACATACATATTCGTGTTCGAATGCGGTCGATTATGCACGAAGAGAATATTCTCAGTGTATAAGGGTTCATTTTAGGATTAGGTGTTAGTGCCTCTCTAAAGATGATATCTTGGCTATTGCAACTCTGGTGGTGTTTTTTTAATTTTTCTTGGTTTCAGGGGACAAGATTTGTATATAATCAAACTTAATATTTGGTTTCGGAGCATAGCTAGGCATTACTTGTCAGTTCCAACGACTGAAGTTCAAATATTTTAGTTTTTTTGAGATATAACAATTGTTCTGGTAAGCGTCAGTGCCTTTGAGAGACACCTTTTATGAGGACCCGAAGCCGATGTGCCAACATATTTATACCACAAAAAGATCTTCAAGCGCTTGGCAGGTCCCTTAACCTTCACACTTGCCACCACAAAATCAAAAGTCTTAGGCCATTGTGTAGAATGAACTACCCCTGTTCAGAATTTAGACAGAATTATTGGCCCGAAATGTGCTATTCCTGGGCACCCTCCCTTCCCCCCCCCCTCTACCAAGCTCATAATAACCAATCTGGTGTAGTTTTCCATTCATAAAAAATGCGTTTACTACGTCATTACCGCAAATAAATTATAAGTACAATGATTCTTTAATTTTATCCAAAAATAAAAATATATCTACACCTATTTATATAAACTGCAGAAAACAACATTTTATAGTTTACACCCCAAACACTGATAAATATTCAAAAAATTGTGTAAAAATATGTCGAAATATATTTCAATTGTTATTCCTTTTTTATTATGAATTTCAAATGTAATATATTGATAAAGCATTGTACTGATTTAGTCCTACTGTATATTTTTTTTTCATCGCAAAAAAAAGAAGTAATTCTTTCCTTTTCAACCAAAAGTTTTATGAAAGCCCTCGTTTTGATTGCTTAAGATTTTCTTAATTTACAAAAGTGTGTTCTTAAAATTTCGAAAATAATCATGCTCCAACTCTGATCTAAAGATTTTAGTTTATTTAAAAACTGGGAGTTAAGTATATCCAAATTTTCAAAAATTATCAGAAATTCTATTTATATAAGCACTCATAAAGCAAATAAACACTTTTCGTTGTTTTTGTTTTTACCTTTTTAAATTTAGTATTTAAAAAGCTTAACAAAGGAACAGGTTTGATAAAACGAAAACATTTTTTCCTAAATAAAACCCGAAAATAACAGATTAAAGAACGGACTGAATACTACAAGCTTTGCTTAATTAAATAAGTAATATTTTTGCTTTATAGACCCGTACAGTAGCCTGAAAGTTAGAAAAGTTTGTTCGAAGATCACTAGTGTTGAAACTTAAGCTATAACTTTATTTCAATCTCGGACATAAATGAAGATGTATTGTGGATGAACCCATTACTGGAATTCGCTAGCAAGCGACTTCAAATTGTTTCAAGTATTTTATCTAAATAGCTACCTCGCTGGGAAATCGTACCGAAAAATCTTTATAAAACCGAATATACGGCGACTAATCAATATAAAAGAATCCAAATATTTTAATACTCATATTCTTTGGTGTCATACAATGACGCATCTATAGCATTTACTGCCCCATTTTTAACGACTAAAAAAACTTGCTGTTCAGTCAAAAATTATTCTCTTTATAAATCATTATATTTTTACTAACAAAAAAATCTTTAGAATGCAAATTTTAATAAACAGCAAGGATGATGCTGAGGGCGCCCCTCCAAAATCAAAAACTCTAGCCCATTGCCCACGACAGCAAAATTAAAAATACCGCCCCAAAATATGTGTTACCCGGAAGCTCACCGCCCTGCTGCTTCCCAATAGATGCGTCACTAGTTTTCGCTAGATCGAAACCGGTATTTGGTTTCCAAATTTCGAATCTAATAAATGTTTAAACCTATTGGTCTATGCATTAGAATCTTTGTCTTTTGGGAACTTTTTCCTAGACAGCAACGGCTTCGCTAGGTAGCAGTGTTTCAATTGTTGGCAGCACAGCTACTGCATGAATTTGTAGTCTAGGTTGCATTCTACTTGCATACGACATTGTTGGTGATGGTCATAGTTTCTCTATGGACCAATAGGTGACGGTGTTACTAAGAAGTCACACGCTTGACGGCCGTAAAGTCTTTAGTACTTACTTATCGGAACATTTGTTAGCATTCGAGTTTAGATATACCAAACGGACGAGATCTAACAAGATCGAAACCGGTTTCCAAACTTCGAATCTAATAAATGTTCCAACCTATTGATCTGTGCATTAGAATCCTTGTCTTCAGGGAACTTTTTCCTAGAGAGCAATCGCTTCGCTAGGTGACAGTGTTTCAACCGTTGGTAGTTCAGCTAAGCTACCTATGATTGATTCACTATACACGCCTGGAGGGCTGCATGAATTTGTAGTCTAGGTTGAATTCTACTTGCATAATCCATTGATTAGTTAGAAAGAATCAAATTATATAAATATAAATATTCAGAATATAATGACAACTTGAATATAATAAATTGGTGGATAAACTAGACAGACGCGACCAAACAAAAGCCAATTTCGGATTCGCAACTGCAGTCATTATCATCAATAAAAAATTGAAACACAGAACTTGTCCCCTGAAACCAAGAAAAATTAAAAAACACAACAAAGGTTGCTCTAACGCGTTTCGACAGCCAAGCTGTCATCTTCAGAGAGAAACTAACATCTAATCTTAAAATTAACCCTTATATACTAAGAATATTCACTTCGTGCGTGATCGGCCACACCCGAACGCGCATCCAATCATACACGTCGTTATGTCACAATTTCTTATCTATCAACCTTAACTATTTTTAACAGAGATGAATGGCCTAAAGGTCCAGCGCAACCATTCATAAGGTTGTTTCCAGCCTTATGGACGGGTAAGCTCTCACATGCATTTAACATATAATTCTTATTAACTACTCTTAACAATTTAATATTATTATCTATCCTATGATCTAATTCAAAAGCATGTCGAGCCACACTTGACTCCTCAGTTCTTCCATACCTCAAATGGGCCAAATGTTCTTTCAGTCGAATTTTAAGAGATCGTCTAGTTTGTCCGACATACTTTTGAGGACAATCCCTACATGAAATTTGGTAAATACCAGACTTATCTGTTTGCTCTACTTTATCTTTTAAACTACCCAAAAGCGAATTTAATTTTCCGTTAGAAGTATAAATAACTCTAAAACCCTGATTTCGTAAAATTCCACCCAAACCTTGCGTGAGCGAGGGTTCAAATGGAAGTGAGACGAATTTAAAGTTTTTGTTTTCATCAGCTCGGAAAGTTGTAGTATTCACCAATTCACATTTAAATTTTTTCTTATTAATAATTTTATAAATAATATTTGGATCGAATCCATTAACTTCAGCTATATGTTTAATTGTCTTCAACTCCTTTCCGAATCTTTCCCTACTAAGAGGAAGACTCAGAAGGCGATGGGCAAGGAAGTTGAAGCTTGCCATTTTGTGCTGTATGCAATGGTTAGAATCGGAAGTTATATAGCGGAAGGTACTGGAATCTTTCCTATATACATCAAATTCTAATTTATTTTTATTCCTAATAACTAAAGTGTCTAAAAATGGTAAAGCGGCTTCTTTCTCTAATTCTACGGTGAATTTAGCTGTTGGAAAACGTGAATTTAAAACATCAATGAAATTATCTAAATTTTGATTTTTTGTGTCAAAAATAGCAAAAATATCATCTACATATCTAATCCATACCCTAGGAAACAAACTAAATTCATTTTTAAGACGACTTTCAAAAACACCCATGAAGAGCTCAGCCATGAAAGGTGACAAAGGATTTCCCATGGCTGCTCCCTCAAGTTGTTCATAAAATTCGTTATTAATTTGGAAATAATTTTGATCCATACATATTTTCGTTAATGAAATATATTCGTCAATAATTTTGCCTGAAAGGTTATTAGATTCCAACAGATCTCGAAGGTATAATAAAGTTTGAGGTATGGGTACACTGGGAAAGAGGGAAGAAACATCAAAAGAAACCAGCATTTCACCCTCCAACAACTCTTCATTCTGAATTTTCTGTACAAACTCTTGGGAATTCTTGACTGACAAACTGAGTTGTTGGAATTCTAATTTGCTGAATTCTTTTACTAGCCATTTTGATAAATTATAGGTCGGTGCTTCAATAGCTGACACAATTGGTCTCACCGCCTTTCCGGGTTTATGTATTTTTGGCAGACAATATAATTTAGGTACGGTGGGGTTAGATACATGAAGGGATCTTTTTAAAATTGGAGTAATAAGGTTGTTACTTTTGTCGAGCACTTTTTTCAGCCCGCTTAACATTTTACTCAAAGGGTTCTTCTGTAATTTTTGATATGGGCCATTATTAATGAGTGTGTCAACTCGTTCGTAATAGTCCTTTTTATCTAGAATCACAACCTTATTACCTTTGTCTGCCTTTACATAAAAACAATCTTTCTCTTGTAGTCTTTTGACAATATGTCTGTTCGTTACGTGTGATGGTTTTACGTTTTTTAAATTTCTAGAGAGCTTTTGTCTGCAAGCCTCCCTCACATAGTTTTTAGTGTCGTCCGCCATGGAACTCAAGGAGCTCTCAATGGACACAACAACATCTTCCAAACCAGTGCGGAAGGATGGCAGGGCGTAATTAAGCCCTTTATTCAAATGGCTTAATTCAGCTTTGTCAAAATCCTGCGAAGAGAGGTTTTCTACAATAGTAATATTATTATTTTTCTGAGAAGAATGTTCTTTAAGGGCACCTAATTTGAATAATTTCTTCTTGAGAATGTTCGACTTTTGTCATCATTATCATCAATAGTTTCAACATGTAAAACCACAAGACCCCATCTCTGCGTAAAGTTGTTTTTGTTCATTAAGACACAATTCTTTTTGATGTTTTGCTGTTGGTCATCCTGTAATACCCTGCTTAAACCTAAAACAACGTTTCTTAAAAATATTTTGGATTATGCTGGCAGCTGGCAGTGTTATCCTCAGAATACTGCACACTGTTAATGAATTAATTTAGCCTCTTTACATAATGATTAATGATCTAATTATTAAACATGTTTGCGTCTATATCTTCCACGTCAAATGTTTTGATAATTCTTGATGAATTTCTCCTGCTCATGCGTAATCAAGAAGAAATCCATTTCGGTTGTTTTTTAAAATGATATTTCCAAGAACGCGCATTAAACATATTTTATTTTTACTCCTAAATAATGTAATATTCCATATAAAAGTCTTTATCGTGAATGATTATAATTATCTGTAAGTAAACATGTACCTTTGTACTTGTATGTTCCGATAATGCAGATAAAAGTTTGCCCACAATAAAGTATGAAAATCTGAGGCTTAACCTACCTCAACAAATACATTATAAAAACATCATTGTCCGCCGTCTCAGAGTCAGTGTAAAACAAACTGCAATGTTTGTAAACAAATTAAAAATAGATTTGCATCAAATTTTAAATAATAGCTGTTTGCAAAATAAAAACGTACTTACATTACTCGGAGAAGGGGAACTTATTTATTTGCACAATTCAAACTGATAATGCCTCTACGTTTAAGCGGTAGAAGGGCAAGAAACGTAGCAACTGTTTACAGTTTTTGATGTCTATTACTTGCAATTAAATATTACCCAAGATCTTGTTTTCTCAAGTAAATCAAATCAAGTAAGAAAAAAAGCTATTTGATTTTCTACTAAGAAATTTATAATTCGCTAAAGCGAATTTAAGTTTCAATCACCATCTTTTTATATGGATGTTACCCAATAATGGGGATACACAATTAAATAGTGGGGCCAAATTGCAAAGCACTTTGAGATTGATATATTAATCTGACAATGAATAATTATTAATAACTACATTGTTTTGTAAATATTCTAGATATCAGACACATCTTCTTTGCGTCTTCAGAGAATTCATTTCAATGAACTTCTACTAGACTTTCAGAATAGAAATCTATATTATACTCAGAAAATATTTTAAAAAATCAGCAAAGAAACCAAAGATATCACAATTGCCAGAGATATTATTGTCCACTATAGGAACTTGTTTTGGATTGGTTTATTTTTTTTTATTTCCTGAATCCTTACGTTTTTTTTCTTTTTATAATGACTATTAAACAACAGGCAAGCGGTTGATAAGACTTTTGATTCTTTAATATTCACAATGTTATAAAAAACAAAGTTTCAAAGAACGTCTGAGAAGATAAACTGTTGGTAGCGAATCTAATTAAAGCGCTTTGGTTGATCAAGCGTTATCATAATAAATATTATTTTAGTCAAAAAAGCGAAAAAAAATTATATTCGATGTTTTAAAAAAATAACTAAATCGATCCGTTGATCCACTCGGCCACGCGCCGCCGCCAAGACGACAGTAGCGTCCGCTGATCTGAACAAATGTTTTACCTCCTACCTTCTATCTTGCATCCTAACTACATAAACAATGTTTTGTTTCTCCCAATCGCCGAGTGACGCAACTGTTGAGTTATCTGACTATGTCAAAGTCGTTGAAGTCAGTAGCAGAAGAGGTTTTAAATTATGATTCAAAAAAAGTTTTTTTTCAACGTACTTATACCAAAAAAGTTTTTAAGTGGTTTAAGGTTGTCTGCACTCGGGTTGACCAATTTACAGCTGATTTTGGATCAATTTGTGGTTTAGTTTCCACTTACAGTTTGTAGGGTACCCGTATGAAATGTCGATTCTCCTTTAATTCCATTTAGTCTCTAAAGCTTATCTTTTCTGCCTCTTAGTGCTATATTAGATCCCTTTTGCTTCTTCTAGTTCCACATATTAGATTTTACCCAGTGGCGTCTTTTTCATGGAAGCTAAGGAAGCACGGCTTCCCTTGCAGAAAATGAAAAGTTGCGCAGTTTTTATTTTAAAAGGAAGGGGGAACAAAAACTAAGGGACCAGGCATTTGTACCCCAATTATTGCATTGGCACCCCTCTTGTCAGAACCCTCTTTTAGCTGTTTTCCCGAGTCCTTTCGTTTTACGAATTAGTGCGATGTTCGTCAGAAGAGAAAATGATTTGATGATTTTAGTTTGTCTCTCGACTATGGGAAGCACAGACCTTATATACGACAACACGAAACCACGAAAGGTAGGCGCACGTGATTATCTTACAGTCTCAGCTGTGAAGATGACGGTCATGTTTTTGTTATTTTTAGGGTCCTAGTGCGTTTCTGGTTGGCTCCTTATATCCGCATTCGTGAGGTTGACGATCACACTTCTGCTATTTTAGGCTTCTACTGCGTTTTTGGTTTGCTTTTTTATCGCTCTGAAAGACTTTTGGGTCAACTGTTTCTAATTCAGTTCTCTAAGTGTACTTCCTTAGATAAATAAAAAGATGAATGTGTGGCATAATAATTTTTAGACGTTTCTAAATATTTTTAACAAAATTACGAATTTTTTCTCGAAAGTTTTGAAATTTCGAGTATTTTCTCAAAATCTAAACTTGAAATTGTTATTTTTTATTACGAATTTTAATTCATGAGAGAAAATTTATTTTTTTTTAAATGAGCATATTTTTAGCCAAAATTAAAACCACAAGAAAATAATTAAAATTTATTTCAAAAATAACAAAACTCTCGGTGTGTTCTCGAAATTTTGATAGTATATTTAGAGGGCTTAAAGTTTTCAGCAAAAAATTGAATAAGTATTTAAAATTTTATCAACAAAATAAAGTTTTTAAATTAAAAAATTCGGGAATTTTTCCAGTTCCAGGCTTTTTTCAAAATTTTGATATTTTTTTAGATATTTTCTTAATTTCCGATTTCCTTTTTATAAACGTTGAGTTTTTATTAAAACATCGACTTGAATTTTTTGCTTTAGAATTAAAATTCGAGAGTAAAACCTAAAAATAAAGCCAAAATGTTTAGCTTTTCTCCAAAAGTTCCAGTTTAAACTTGGTTTAACCTAAAAATTTTCTAGAAATTTTACCTTCAAGTCGCGCAATTTTAACTCCATTGTTAAATCTTTAAAACAACCAGTTATTACTAGTTTAAACGCTTATCTCCGAGTTGAGTTTTTGAAAAGATCAAAATTTGTAAAAAGGGATCTCAGGGTCAAGATTTTATTCTTAACATTTCAAATTTAAATTATTACGAAAATAATAAAAATTTCTAGGCCACACTTGATATTTTCAAAGGAACTTCCCCATTTACAGAAAGTACTCAAAAGAGAATGAAATTTACTTGGTAATTCTATAAATTCTCTGAGAACTAAAATCGTGAAGAATTAAATAAAGAATCCAACATTTCGACTTGGGAAAATGCTATTTTTAGTATTATGTCAAGCAGCAGTTCAGACGAAGAAAATTTAATTATCTTTTGCTTTTTTTTCTTCTTCTTCATATGCCATATCCTTACCAAACGTTGGCTATCATATTGTATATTATGACTTTGTTGACAGCATCTCTAAATAATGTTGCACTTGATTTTTGGAACCATTCCCAAAGGTTTCGAAGCCAGGATGTTCTTCTGCGACCAGATCCTCTCCTATCCTTTACCTTGCATAATTAGGTGAAGGATATTGTAGTTGATTTTAATAGTTTTAATTATCTCAGGCAGCCTATGTATCCGACGTAGAACCTCCTCATTACAGAGCTTACAGTAAATTCGGGAATATGTAGCATCTTGCCAGTCTTAACTTCAGTTCCATGTTAATATTTCGACTACATAACACTTTTCCATCAAAACACCATTCTAGCTTTCCCTATTCGGATTTTAATCTCTTTGGTCATATCCCAGTTACTATTAATGTTGGAGCCAAGGTAGGCAAGATTGTCAACTTGTTCAAGGACGACACCATAAGCTGTTATTGCTGGGGTATTTACAGGGTATTTACTAACAACCATAAATTTCGTTTTTAGAGTGTTGAGCGTTAATCCATATTCAGCGCATACATTTGTAAATTTATCTAATAGCAACTGCAATTCTTCCAGACTGCTGACTAACAGAACAGTATCTGAGGTTGTTAATGCTAACTCCATTAACCTTGATACCACAATCAGTTTCATCAAGTGCTTTTCTGAAGATATGTTCGGAATATAGGTTAAAAAGCAGTGACATAAGGCAGCCTTTTCTTGCACCCCTACACATTGCCACAAATTCCGAAATGTATCGGCCAATTTTGACGTTTGCTTCGTGATTCCAATAAAGGTTTTTAACTCTAATGTGGCCCTTATCGTCAGTGCCTGTTTGTTCTAAAATATTAACCAATTTGTCATGTTTTACCCTGTCGAACGCTTTTTCAGATTCAATAAAGCACAAATAGATAGGATGTTCGACATCTCTACATCTTTGAACGAGAACCTGGATGCAGAATAGTATTTCTCAGGTTCCAAGATTGTTGCGGAACCCAAATTGACTCTCAGTCATTTATTCTTCAATCTTGGTATTCTAGAGTGAATTATTCGAAGAAAGGTTTTCAGAGCGTGGCTCATTAACCTAATAGTTCTGTAGTCGGAACATTTCTTTGCATTTCCTTTCTTAGGAATCATCACAAATGTTGATTTTATCCAGTCAGTTGCTATAGTGCCGGTTTCATATATTTTTCTAATTAGTGATAGGAGCGACTGTTTCCCTTTCAAGGCATTTAACTATTTCAGCTGGTACTTTACCTGGTCTTGTTGCCTTTCTATTTTTAGCAGTTCTTATAGCATTTTCCAGTTCATCTGATGTTATCATAGGACCTGCAGTGAAAGGTTGTATTTCATTACGTACTCTCTCGTCATGAAATAAATCTTCGATGCATTCTTCCCACCTTTTTAGTTTGTCTAAGTCATTTGTGATAAAGGGCCGTCGTTGTCAATCAAGTTTTAAGATTTGTTGTTGCATATACCAGCTAATGCTTTTACTTTCTAAATTGAAAGCGTTATGTCTTCTTTGTAATTCTTCGAATTCTTTATAGTTATTTTCAAGCCACGTTTCCTTTGCAGCTCGTATTTTTTCCCTTATTTCTTTATGAATGACGTTGTATTTCTGTTAGTCCTGGTTTTTAAATTTTCTTCTTTCATCCATGAAGCCTAAAATATCGTCATTTATCTATTTCTGCTTCCTATGTATAGTTATGGAGATATTAGAAGTTGTTTCTTTCACTATACTTTTAATCTTATTACAGTGATCTTCGATATTGGAGTCAGGTGTTTCTTCTTCAAACTTATCTTTCATAACGTTTCTAATTAGGTCTTGATTTTTATGTAGATATCCTATGTTTAGCTTTTGTGAGGGTTGATGTCTTTTGATCTTCTTTAGCCTTAGTCTTAGATGTCCGACTAAGAGGTTAGGATCTGAAGGGGCATCCGCACCAGGGAAGGTTTTGACTGCCTATAGTGGGTCTTTCTTCTTAATTCCTTCCGTAACACTCTGGATATCATCATACAATTTTTCTATCTCTTCTTCATTACTGTTTGAGGTGGGTGCATATTCTTGCACTATATTGATGTCAACAGGCCTTGAGTTCAGTTGTACCATAGTAACCCTGTCAGAAACATAACACACTGATTTGACACAATTTTCAACCTTTTTTGATACAATAAACGCGACACCGTTCCGATGATATTTGCTGTCCTCTACAGAGTAGTAAACAGTGTGTTTGTGCACTTACCGGAATTTGGCCACCGCGTTTCACGCCTAAAATCGAGATGTCGAGTCTCTTCCTCTCTTCATCTCTTGTGCGAGATTATATACTTTTCCATCTTCAGATAAACTACTTAGGTTCCAAGTTCCTATCCTAAGGTTGGATTTAATATCAATTGTCGTCGATCTATTGCCAATACCCTAAACTATGAAGAACAATATTACGGGAATGTTAAGCCGTCCTTAAGTAGAAAAACAATAATAGTAATAATTAAGCACAAACTATTCGCAGCAGTAGAATGGCTGAATCAACCAGCAAGTCAACACTAACTTTTATATTTCTTTATTGTTCATTCATTTTCGCAGCAAAACGCACATTTGACCTGCAACTATGTATTTAAAACCGTGTTGCAACCCTAAAATATGGTCTCCCACAACTGCTTAAAAACTGATTTTAAATTGGTCGCATTTCAATCGAGTCGCGTGTAGCTCTTCATTTCTCTATACAGTTCGGTTTTATAGTTGAAATGTTCTAAATATTGTTGAGAAAAATTGTCGTCAAAATATCTGCACTCTTGGAATACTGAGAAAGAAGTTAAAATTTCAAAAGAATACTCTGAATTTATAAAAAAAATATTAACTTCAAAATTAAAATATAAATTTCGAAAAATGTCTATTTCGAAACTGAAATCTAAAAATAGAAAAAAAATCTAAATTAAAAAAAAACCAACCTTATCCTGATAATTCTAAATGTAGTTTGAAAGTTTTCTTATTGTCTACTAGATTTCGAGTTTTTCCAGAAATTTTAAATTTTCGAATCTGAGTGAAAGTCGCAATTTAAAGAAAAACGGAATGTAAGAGTTTTATTTTTCGAACTTTTCCTTACTCTCAATTTAAACTTTCAACCTGGACTCTTTCCCTAAAATTTCACATTTGCCCTCATACTCTCGAGACCCAAACTTTTTTTAATATTTTTGAAATTTCTAATAAATTGATATATAAATATTGTCCCCTGAAACCAAGAAGTATTAAAAACACAAAGTTGCTCTAAAGCGTTTCCATAGCCAAAGTATGATCTTCAGAAAAATACGAAATTTCTGTCAATTTTAGGTTCAAAAGTTGAAATTTCGAACAAAAACTTGAATATTCGAGTTTGACGTTTAATGCCTCTTTTTCAAAATTTTGACTTCAAAGTTTGAGTTATTTTCATAAAATGTTAGTGATTTCGAAGTTCGAGCGAATTTCAGATGTAAAAATCAAAATGTTCCTATTAGAGTACTCAGTTTTCATATCGGAATTTTGTTAGTGAAGCACAAAATTTCGAAAGAGAACTTGACATTTATGAAGTTTTTGTTTATATATTTTAAAAATTTCAACCTTTTTTTCAGAATTTTGTGCTTAACCCATTTGTTACGTAAAACATACCTAACGTACATAAAACAATTTTTTTTGAGACATTGATTTTATTATTTTTTTTGTAAAGTTTAGGTTGGCTGGTATTATAAAAAGTTTGATTGTGCTTGTGAATTTTTTTAAATAAAGAAATTGTATGATACGCTTTTCAAATACACAAAACGTATCTAGCATCTAACAAATTTCTTGGATAAAAACCTACATTACTAAATATTCTTCAACAGAAACACGTCTTAACTTTTTTAATGTTTGAGTGGTTTTTGAATTAAGGTATTGTACCTTTATTATTACACGCATTATAAAAGATAAAATAAATTCTATGCGGAATTGTGCATAAATTACTTGGAATGTGACGTGGCGAAAACGCAACATTGGGACAAACTGGTTTCTCGAAATGAAATAGAATATTTATCTTGTACCCAACAAACATTTGCACAAAGAAGATAAATTTGTTCATTGATCTATTAGTTGATTAACTAAACAACAACTTTCTGAATTTTAGTGTCTTCGAATATCGTTTATCCATTATTATTGATAAACAGATGCCCCCATACTTTGGCGCCACGCCTTAAAATTATTCATCAAACTAAACCAGTCTTTTTTGATTTCAAATTACTGCTTGTGGCATCTACGAATGGATTTTTATATAGATTTATGCCCTATGGTAGAAAATCAATTTGAAATGTAAAAGAAGAATTTGATTTTGATTATCATTCTGGAAGAGTTAGAAAATAAATTTGAACACAAAAAAAACGAAACATTTGGTAGCATTCGAATTGGATATACCAAACTGACGAGATCTAACAAGATCGAAAACGCTATTTGGTTTCCAAACTTCGAATCTAATAAATGTTCAAACCTATTGGTCTGTGCATTACAAAAAAAAGTTATAAGTTATCGATTTATATAAAGAACAAAGAATAACCTTGTAAAGTTCTTGAGAAACCTAATAAAAATGATTCAGTTTTTTTTCCAACCGGACTGCAACTAAGCTACAGCAGTATTTGCAAAATGACGTTTTTCACTTTTTTCCCAATAAAACCAAAACAGGTTGGTATTCAATTATTTTCTCAAAGACGTTTTGAGCTTGGTATAAAATTTGGCACACTTTGTCTCATTAACCCATTTTTATGTCAGCCAATAAGGAAGATTTTACTGTGGGTCTTATTGTATATCATTTATTTTCCCAATTGTGCGTTAGCGCAACGCCCAAAATAACATGTATTTGTCTTAACATTGATTAAATAAGTGGGTATTCAGGAAGAAAAACAACAAGTTTGTATATTTTTCCAATAGTGGTCCTAAATGAGTTAAACTTTTGAAGTTTATTTTTTCCAAAGTCTTGACCTTAATTTGATAATTTTTTAAAGTTATGCCCTGACCCCAAACTTTTGATCCTTTATTCAATTTTTTATGTAAAGCACGATTTTTCTAATAAATACTGCTATTGTGAAAAAGTCAATGCCGAAAAAACACCTAGATTTAAAAAAAAGATTTTATGGAAATTTTTAAAAAATTACCAATTTATTCTCTAAAAAATTCATGATTTGACTCTTTTTTTTTGATTCGAGTTTTAAACACAAATTTGAAGAGGATAAAAATCGAGATTTAAGAATAAGTCAATCTCAAGTAGTATCCCTCATTGTTTCTCAAATACATCTTTCCTTAATATCGTTAGCGGATTTAGTCGCGAAAATAAAATTAAAATTTTCAGAATTACCCTTTAAATTTCTGAAATATTTTTTTTAACTTTCGACCTTTTTATTTCAATTAGATCCGAAGTATCTAAAGTGCTGTTAGCAATTTAGCTGACACTAGAAAATTTGCATTTTTACTGAAATTTTGAAAAAACGTTGGAATTTCGAGAAAATTTCGAAATTTTTGGTTAAAGGTAAACTTTTAAGAAAAATTTCCAAATTTCGGAAAATATTAATTTCGACAAATTTTCTACATTAAATCTCTAAATTAACATTATCTTCTTTTTGAGTTAAAATGTTGTATTAATGCATTTTTTATTCTATTCGAAATATTTGAAATATACGTAATTTATGAAATTTTTTGGAAATTTGCACCATTTCTTTAAACTACTTTTTCTACTTTTAACTCATCTTGATATTGGTCTCGAAATTTCGACTGTAACTTTGAATATTTTGACCATGATTACGCACAATTTAAGATACTGAGGGTATCGGTACAAACACCTCCGCAGAATAGGCATTAAAAACGATCCGAATTGTAGGGAGTGTTTACAAGAAGATGAGAGTATCGAGCACGTGATGTGTCACTGCTTGCCACTAGCAGCAATCAGAGGATCCACGCTGGGGGACTTCTGGTCTAGTGTGGCCAGTTTGAGAGAAGCCCATCCAAGGGACGTTCTTCAGTTGCTCAACAAGGTTGGGAGGCTGAATGAATAACCAAGGACACCTCAATCACGGAGATAGCACATTGGGCCCGAAAAGGCTGGTCTAAGTGCTGGCCTAAGCTCTAGGCAACCCACCTCGGATCCAGGATCCAGGATCCAGAGGGTATTGGTAACAAGATGGAGAATTAAAAGTTAAGGTTAATTCTAGGAAAAATTTCGAAAAAAATCCATCTCAAGAAATAGTCATTTCATAAAATAACTTGTATGTTACGAGTGGTTTAATTTCGTAGAGATTTCGAATTTTTTCTCATAAATAGTCGACATTTCGTAAAAAGTGAATTTCGAGTTGAATTTGTAAAATTTGATTTTAATAATCTCTGTGTTTTCTTTACGAAGTTTGATTGGTATTTTTCTTCGTCAGTTATTTTCTTCACAAGTTTGAATCTTCACCTTTTTCGCTAAGGATTGGCAAATACTGAAATAGAGAAGTTGTCCCCTGAAACCAAAAAAGATTAAAAAACACGACAAAGGTTGTGTGTTTTTTATTCATTCTTGGTTTCAGGGGACAAGTTTTGTATTTCAATTTTTGAAGATAACCAAGGACCAGTCCGTTCCACCAAAATAAAAAGGTTGGCAATCTTTTATAGATTGTTCCAAACAGCGATTGACAAATTAAAATCTAACGCAATCCCTGAAAAAACACTTCAAATCTATGGCAAAAATTAATGACAACCACAACAATAAAATTTAACATTTCGGGCAATTCACCTCTCTATCCGTCTTCAGAAAATTAAATTATTTATAGCATTCTTTATGATTTTCGATTTTATGTTCAAATTCTAAATGTGACTTTAAAAAGTTCGAAATTTCGAGAAGAAACTACTCAACGAAAAAAGTTGTGAAATAAAATCAAATTTTGTTAAATATTTGCGTTTAACAAGACCACGGGAGACGTTAACTTGATTAGTTGCAGTTGTCAGATACTTGACGCTCTTTCCAATGAATTTGTATGTAGTTTCATTACTTTATTCATTAAAAATACGCTATTACTGTCCACACGTTAATGTTCACAATTAGTCTCTGTTCACACTGCAAACCCCCAAAAAATTTATTTGTTTTTTTATCAGGAAACTCTGGTAAAAAATTTAAATACTACTTATGTACCTAAAAGAAGCGAGGCCCCGAGACTTGCGTTACTTAGAGGCCTTTACATTGTCTAATCCAAGGATGGGTAACCATTTTTTACTGCGGGCCAACTGCAAGGTTAAAAATTTTGCGCGGGCCGCATGTGAGGAAAATATGAACGCTAGATTAGATGATTAACACTAATTATCAAGTTTCTATTAACAAAAATAACAAAAGTACTGTGGTGAGTTGAATTCTACTAAACTGTTCTAATTTCATCGTTTTTATTTAACTGACTTCTATTCAATTTTTCTTGATAATATTAAATCTACAAATACTGTATTATAAAAATTCTTTGCAACATAACGTTTTTCGTGAGAAACATACTTCTTAGCAGTTCACAAATTAGATAAGGGTTATCTGTTAGGCCTGGTTTGTTTTAAGTTTAAATTATCTAAACTCGAAAAAGACACAAATATCGGTTTTAAAAGAACATTTTAAAGTCCGATATCGTAAATTAGGGCAATGCAAGAGCTGGTAGATACCGATAACGGAGACGGTAGCAAATCTCTCGGCAAGACCATGTAGTGGTAGACCTAAGGGATTTTACATTCAAAAAACGCCCTTATAAACACATGCAAATGTAAGTTATTTAAATTTCAATTATCGAAGTAAAACTTGTAAGACAAAGTGATGGCATAATTCAAAAGGGGTTTGCAGTTTGATTTGCACTTAAAGAATCCTTTCCAAAATTTATGTAAGGGATAATTTGGATTAGAAATATTTAAATTAGTAGAAATTCTGCATCATCGTGTCCTCTAGCGAGATTCAGAAAATAGTCTTTCGGTTCCCAGACATTAAGGGTGGGGGCGTGAACAAGAATTACCATAAAGAAATTTTGCGGGATAGTCAGGTACTGAACTTCGATGAAACTAGTATTAAAAATATGGTCAAATCCCGAACATATGAAAACGACTACGAAATACGGGAATTTTGAAAAATTGCTCTTGTTTGTGCTAATTAGCGTGAATGTACACAAAAAAAACAATTTCTGGATATACTTCTTCCGGGATTGGACCGTGTCAAAGAACTACTAAAAGTGTTCGACGTTTCGCCCACCATCGTAGGGGGCTTCTTCAGGAACAAAGAAAAGAAACAATGAATATGAAAAGAGGAATATGAGGGAATATGCAAAAATGAAAGAAGAGTTTCGCCTCTGGTATGGTGGACATACTGAGTTACCGTGCTCTTCTGTCTAAACTTTCTTATCCTTTGTACCAATTTTCAATTCAGAAGAGTTTCGCCTCTGGTATGGTGAACATACTGAGTTATCGTGCTCTGATGTTTTGAAATTGGCCTTTTTATTCTTTCATTTTTGCATATTCCCTCATATTCCTCTTTTCATTTATTGGTTCTTTTCTTTTCTTTTTTATTCCTGAAGAAGCCCCTACAATGGTGGGCGAAACGTCGAACACTTTCAATAGTTCTTTGACACAGTTCAATCCCGGAAGAAGTATATCCTGTACTGACTCTGACCGTGGAAGCCTTCGTTATCAAAAACAATTTCTGTTCAACGTGAAGTTCTTGTGCCATTTCTGTGACGTTTGCTATGGAATAAATAGGTAAGTAAATTTTAAATTGTCTAAAGATTTTTATTTGAAGGTTTTTCGCTTTTATATGATTTCATTAATCTTTACTGAAATTTGAGAATATGCTTGTTCCTAATTTTGATTAATATCGGGTTGGGGGCTTACAAAAAAAAAGAGAAAAGAATTTTAAAAAAAATCCACAACAAACACGAATGAATGAGAAAGTTATTGTTAGGAAATTATTACAGGGCCAAGAACTCTACAGCTGACTGTTGCAACTGCCAGTTTTAAGAAAAAAAAAGAACAAAAAAAACACAAAACAAAAGGAGAATAGAAAAAAAGAGGAAGAAAGAGAAATAAAGCGCTTTCGCTTCATACAAACATTTTCATTTCCTTAAGGTCGATTTTAGTGTTCTGCTGTTGGAAGCCTGAGTTTCTAGGTCCGGTAACTGGCAGCAGACACATATATTTGGGTTTTACTGATGATGTACTGGTAAGTTTTAGAAACGTGGGCATCGTTCACCTTAACATCCTAGGAGCACAAGCCACAATAAGCTCTTACCTAGTTCTTGTTTTGGTGTATTTACCTAGTGCTACCTCATTCGTAAATTCTTCTTCGTAGGTTGCTTGAAACCCAAAAATATAGGACAAGACAACCTTATAGATCTGTTGTCATATGGGGAGTACTAACGTAGGTGGGCGAACAGTATCAGCATCAACTCTCGTTAGGGAAATACTTTGATAAATGAATTGAGAACTTCTTGCCAGTCTTAAATTTGATTTTAAATGTTTTTTTGGGCTAAGTCAAGCTTGGCCACTCTCTATGCTAGAAAACGTCCCTTTTATTAGAACAGTAGCCGTAGAAGTAGATGTAGTGTTGAAAGGGAAAATTCTGCTCAGTAAAGTTTCTACAAAATTTGAACAATCTTTCTAGTCTATTTTATAATACTGGTTTGAGTCCGATTAATTGAGTTTGGTATGGGAACACATAAAAGACAAAGGAACAAGTAAATACAAGCAAAGTGGGAAAGAGTGAAAGAGAGCGAGAAAAGAATAAAACTGTATGAACATTTATAAATTTGATTTTATTACGATAAATCACAACTTAATTTCCAAGCTTGAGCTCCATTTTCTCATAGTATTATTCTTTTAGCTCAACGCTTTTAACAGAAAACTGTATGCTATGTGACTAATGCTTGAATTAAGAAACTACAAACACACACACACACGCAAATTGGGGAATAAAAAACAGCCACCTGAAAATAGTTTGAGAACCTCTGTGTACAAACTAACTAGCAAACACCCACGCATAATCAGGTGCAAAGTTAGCTGCATTTGGTTTAAAAACCTTTGAGTACAAACTAAATGGCGAAGCTGAGAAAAACCTTGCAGTTATTAGGGTTAAGATAAACTTTGGGGAAATTAATAACCGACGCACCATATACGAGCAAAAGAGTTAAACAAAGAATGCCAGATTATTTGTGCTTAATGAATTCTCCAAATTTTCTAAAGAAATATTTCTCTCAGATTTGTGTCCACCAAAATTTAGACAAGTTGAAACAAACAGATTCACTTTTATCTTGTTGTATTATGTTTAAGAACACTTGGAAACACTGACTTGAAATTTTGTCGATTTCTTTATTGGCCTATTGTAATAAAACGTTTTGGATTTGACAACACTTCGCTGTCGACTCTACGAACTGGGGTTACAATTCATTGGAATAAAATAATTTTAAACACAACGTGGACAAATTGGGTCCGACAATCGAAAATGAGCCAAATTTGGATTTTGAATAATTTAAAACCCTCATGGCCGCTCATCACAGTACTATAAAAAATTACGTAATTAAAATACATTATAGAAATAAAAAAAGGAAAATTATTATGAAAAAATAATCTTAAACGAACTCTAAAGAGAATTTTAAAGTTTGCTTCTTTGCCACATTTGCCTCAGCAACTCACACAGAACTTTCCAGTCGTACGTTATTTAGCCTGAACCTGTGGTCCCTTTTAGCCATTTCCATTACGGAAAATAATTGTTTGCAAACATAAGTTCTTCCAAAATCATAGGCATAACTAGAATAGGGCAGTGAGGGCGCTTGCCCCCCTCTGGTCCATGCAGCAAACCGAAAATGTATAGGTATTAAATTGGGAGACTTTCCAATTATTCACAATTCATCGTTTCCTTGAAATGTTTTGTCAAAATTTCTACCATTTTCTTAAACTTCGTATATTTTTTTACAGTATTTGTCTTTTTCTTTCGAAATTTCGCACTTATTCATAAAATTTGACTTATTTTATTAAACATGACTATCAAAATTTCGAATTTAAAAGTTCGTCGTTATTTTTCTGAAAATTCGTCATTTCTTGAAATTTGGCTATTTCTGAAAATTTCGCCTTTTTTAATTCTGAAAATTTCAGCTTGTTTATTAAAATTTGTCTTTTCCCCAAAATTGGGTCGATCTTCTCATAAAAAAGTATATTTTTTGGAATTTTTGTTAAAGGACAAAGTTTACAAAGAAAGTTTCAACTTGTTTTTAAAATTTTGATGTAATCACAATATTTGACATTTTCTGACGCCCGTTGAGGCAAAGTAAGGCACCTGTCTTCCTCTGACTCGAGGAGTCATGAGAAAATAAATATTCAATTTTTTTCTTAAAATTTGCTCTTTTTCTAAATTTTGATAAAATCTGATTCTTTCTGGGAAATTTCACCACGATAAAAGTTTTTTTTGAAAATTTTGACTGGTTTCTGAAAGTTTGCCTTTTCAGGAAATCTTTGATTTTTATTTTAATATCCGATATTTCATATTTCTATAATTTTTTTCTTTTTCCTGGTAAATTTGTCTTTTCTTCTTTAAAATTTTAAATTTTTCTAAATTAGTATTTACCTAAAATTCTCCTGTTTCTCAAAATTTGTCTTTTTGAAATGTCGATCTTATTTTTTGGACTTTTGGAGTCATGAGACAATAAATATTCGATTTTTTTCTTAAAATTTGCTCTTTTTTTAAATTTTAATAAAATCTGATTCTTTCTGGAAAATTTCACTAGGATTAAAGGTTTTTTTTGAAAATTTTGACTGGTTTCCGAAAGTTTGATTTTTATTTTAATATCCGTTATTTCATATTTCTATAATTTTTTTCTTTTTTCTGGTAAATTTGCCTTTTTTTCATTAAAATTTTAATTTTTTCTAAAATAGTCTTTACCTAAAATTCTCCTGTTTCTCAAAATTTGTCTTTTGGAAATTTCGATCTTATTTTTTAGACTTTTTCAAAAATGGTTTATTTATTTCAAAATTTTGTCTGACCGATTCTCTCGAAACAGTAGAGCACAGGCGTATGATTGATGACTTGTCACTTTTCTACAAGTACTACTATGGAAGATGCTCGCAAGGAACTAATAGGATTGATCCTCCAAGGGCAAGATTGTTGAGGCGTACTAGACAGTCGGAGGCAGCAAATTCCTGTGCGGTCCAGCTTGACACAGTGAGGACTTCTGTCTACGGAGACTCCTTTTTCTATAGAACTTCCAAGTTTTGGAACTTGTTACCGAAAGGAATTTTCCCCAAAAATTACAACCTATCCTTGTCTAAGAAGGCGGTTCTTCGTCATCTATCTTCGTTTCCGATTCCCACTCGCAGTGCTTTGAAAGCAGAATGGGGTTACCCTTTGAGAGTGGATTAAACTTAAAAAAAAAATTGTCTTTTTCATCAAATTACCTCAAATGGTTTTATGGATCTAAAAACGTTCACTTCTCTTTCTTAATTAGATCGAAATGTAAATAAAAATGTTGCGAAAAATATTTTTGGGGATTTCGAGAAAAAGATTTCTTGTAAATTCAACAGCTATACTGAATTTTAAATTTTGAGAAAAGTGTTTTTGAAAATTGCGATTTTTGTTTTCAAAAATTCAACTTTTTCTAAAAATTGCGTCTTTTCACAAAATTAGACCTTCACAAATTTTGACTTTTTTCGAATTTTAAACATTTTTCGAGTTTCTGAGAAAGGTTATATTTTTATATTTAATATGATATATTGAAAATTCCAACTTTTTCAATTTCCCTCTTAAAATTGGACTTTCGTTTAAAAGTTGGGAATATTTTCTAGAAAGTTCAATATTTTTCTGAAAATTAAACGTAATTTTCAAATACCGTGATTTTTTTCGAAGTCTTTGTTTAAGCTGATTTTTTTTTAATTTGATTCTCGGTAATTTCAATTGGTCCAAAATTCATCTTATTCTCCAAATTTTTACTTTTATCTCATAATTTGATATCATCTGTTTCTGGATATTTCTATTTAAAATTGAATTTTTTTTGAAAATTTAGACTTTTTCACAAAAGTTGTTTATTTTTTTTTTAAATTGGATCGAAATTTTAATGGAAATTTAAAAATCTGAGAACAATATTTGTAGGAAATTTTGAGAAAAAGATTTCTTGAAAAATTTCAAGGATATGGCAAAATTAAATTAAAATAAAAATTAGCAGAGAATTATTTTTAAAAGTTGCAATTTTTTTTACCTGAATTCTACTTGATCAGGAAATTACCACTTCTTTCACAAAAACTGGTTTTTGAAAATTTCGTCTTTTTTCCGCTTTTTCGAAATTTCGACATATCTTAAAAAGTTCTTCGAAAGGTTTTTTGCTTAATAGTGGGTTTTTTTTCGAAATTTCGACTTTAATCTGAAAATGCGATGTTTCCAGTTCTGTAGTTTTTAATGAAAATACACATTACTTAGCCAGGAGGTTTTTTTTGCCCATGAATTTTCAGAATTATTGTTGCACCCCCCCCCCCCCTGAAGAAAATCCTGCCTATGCTCATGTCCAAAATATTTCATGATTTGCATTGCATGTAGGTTATTTTAATAGAATGTTTTAATGTCCTTTATTATAATGTATATAAATATTATTATTATAATAAAATTTGATCCTCAAATTGGTATTGTTTTGTAAATCTATTAATTCCATTTGTTCTCATTTGGAACTGTTTCTGTGTCCTATAAATGACTAAATAAGGAAACTATGAGGAATTTCTTTGGATCAAAATATTGTAAAGCTCGACTCCAACTGGTTTATTAAGTTTTGAATTTCCTGACCATATTTACTTCTATTTGAAGGAGTTTCTTTTCTCAAACATGGAAAATGTTTCGTGTTTTTTGACTGACAACATATGTTTCTTCAACGTAAGTTTGTTTTTTCGTCAAATTGTTTGACATTTTCTTTTCCAAAATTTTTATGTAAAGCAGTAGAGCTTTGACGGCGAGAAGGCCCGCACAAAAATGTCAGACGGACAGCATGCGGCCCGGGGGCTCATCCCTCATCTAATCCATCCGCGTCTAGATGCTACAGCATCTGTGCTAAAGACTTCAATAAATTCGGCCAGAATTGTGGATTTAAATTTTGAATACTTATTCAACAATATTAATGGCAAATTTAAGATTTATAGAAATGTTTCTTTTCGTTTGATTTTTTTTTTTCGAATTTCAATTTTGACTCAGAATTTTTAGTTTCAATTTAATTATCTTTATGTCAATTTGAATTTTTCTGAAACATCAACTTAACACTGAACGTACCATGACCGGTCAAATGACCGATTGTAAACTTTTTATTAGAAAATTCACATAAAATATTATCGCTATTCCTCATTTGACTTCACGACTTTTTCTTTTAAATATACACAATTAATTTTACATCATTTGTTTATATTTTTATTTGTTAAATCTGATAAACACATGTAATCTAGCCGTTATTCACAGGTCATTTGACCGAGAGCCTTTTGTAAGAGCATTACATTTGTTTTTATGCTTGTATTGTAGTATTACATGACTTTATGGTACACTTCTGCAAAGACTGTTATTGGGTAAGCTTTGTAAAAAATAGTTGTGAATTGTGAATTTCAATAAAGTGCCTACAAAGTTTGCCTTTTAGAGGGTTTTTCCATTTCCGTTACATCAGTGTTAGCATATTTCCAGAAAAATGTCGAAACAATCAAGGCCGCCAAAGTACTTAGAAGAAAGAAATAACATAGGCGAACAGTTTTCAGGAACTGATGAAGATGAACTCTCTGAAAAAGAAGAAATACTATTTGAAAATGATAACGGTCTATTGGACAGCGAGTCTGAATCCGTAGATACTGACGATGAGAAAGAAAATATTATGAATAAACGTGGAGGACGAAAAAGAATGAAATTGCTCTCAAGTTCTGAAGAAGAGAATGAAAAAAATGATCAACATATTTCAATTGATGGAACTGTATGGGAAGAAATGCAAATAGGTACTATACCTGAAAGACCAACACTTCATAACATTTTTAGAGAAGTACCAAGTCCAACGGGATATGCAAAACGTAACGTAGCACCAATTTTCATATTTTCAACTTCAAAAATGAGGAACTTTCATACAAATTTTTATTCCTTATTTAGCATCTTTGCGGTAGGAATTTTCAAAAATCCTTTCTTAGGGCTTACCTACGTTATATGGCGAACCCATGTGCGAAATTCTGTGCTTCTAAACCAATCGGTTTAGGCTATGGGTTGTCTGTCAGTGTTTAGTTTTATTAAGTAGATACGTTGATTGAATAAATCAACGGTAGATATACATAATTTGAGGATCTTTTTTTTTTGGTTGACAAAAATAATTTTAAAAAATTTGCAACCCAAATTATATTATCGGATATCCGAAATAATTTCATATCCGTATCCATAACCGAAACTCATATATTATTCGGAATATATCCATATCCGCATCCGGATCCGATAACTTATATCCCAAACAACCTTATTTTAAACCTATTAGTTTGTGCATAAAAATATAGGCAACACAGTTGACTCTTTTTCATGCCATCTATCGTGTGATAGGCAAACTCTACGTAAGTTGGGGCAGTTGCCTATAAAATATATGTCATTAACTGTCTAATGTCAAACTTCAATTTACTGATGTAATGTTTGACACCTGAGTTTTATAATTTTTCCCAAAATAATAACAAATCGGGTAAAATGTCGACCAATCAACCTGCCGCTTCGGAAGCAAATTTCGACGTTTTCTACACCGAGGTAAATTTATTTCGATAGCACTACCTAACCCATAAATTTCACAGCGCTTATTTTACAGGTAAAGGAAATCGAAAAGCGTGATTCAGTTTTGACCCCAAAACAGCAAATTGATCGCCTTCTGCGCCCAGGATCAACGTATTTTAATTTGAATCCATTTGAAGTACTTCAAGTCGACCCGGATCTACCTGTAGAAGAAATCAAAAAGAAATATCGAAGGTTGTCAATTTTAGTGCATCCAGACAAAAATCAAGATGATCCTGACAGAGCTCAACAGGCATTTGAAGCCGTTAATCGAGCTTGGAAGACTCTTGAAAGTGAGGACACAAGAAAAAAATGCATGGACATTATAGAAGAAGCCAAGGGTCGAACGGATATTATGGTCAGTAATTTTTTTTGTTATATATCTCATATTTGGATATAAGCCTTTATTTACAGCTAGCAGAAAAGAGGAAGAAGGCTAAGAAAGAAGGAAAAGATAAAATCCCCGAAGATGATCCTGACAAATACAAACATGCTATATATGTCTTAACCATGAAACTATTTGCAGATATGGAGAGAAAAAGAAGGGATCTAGCTGAACGGGATCAAGAAGAAAGAAAAAGGAAAAGAGAAGCTGAAATAGAAGAAGAAGAGCAGGCGAAAGCTCAAAAAGAATGGCAGAAGAATTTCGAGGTTCATTGTATATAATTAAATAATTTTTGACTTGTTTTTAATGGGAATCATTTGCAGGAATCAAGGCAAAACCGAGTGGAGAGCTGGCAGTCTTTTCAAGCAAATTCAAAATCGAAATCCAGTAAAAAGATTAAAATGTTCAAACCGCCCAAAAATAAACCTGAATCAAGATAATTGAATATTTTTGTATTGTAAAACTGAGTGAATGTTTTCTGAGTGCAAATACACTTGTACTGTTGTAGTTTTTAGGTCTAAGATTTGATATATGTCTTAAATTATGTACAATTTAATTCATTTGAATTTGATTTGTAATTTGCTGATTAAAATAGATAACTTTAATTAACTTGTAACTTGTGTAGAAATAAAGGCTCCATGTCTTTCGAGTCCTTTGAAGTGTAGCAAAAACTAAAATTCCAAGAAAGAAAATTAGGTACTTCTGTCAAACTAACTAGGTTTGGAGTATACAGAGTAGTTTCTATATTGAAGATAAACGTTCAGCAGTTGATTTAGAGGAATTACTTTTTTTATTAAATAATAGTGGCCACTAACTAGCAGTGGTGTGGATAGGAGAGGGCATCACAAGTCTAAATTAGCACAGGAAGCTCACATTATAACACAAAATTCTCTTTCAAATAAAGTAGGTTGTGACTATGTTAAAGAATCCCACAAACTGGTTCATTGCTTGATAATTATCTCCAAAGGTAAGCAAATCAAGTTGATATTTTAGAATACAATTAAAAATTTCCAGAAAATGTTGATATATTGAGTTTGAAGTGAACTTTTAGGCAGGCACGTAGCCAGGAGGTCTAAGGGGTCCGGACCCCCCAAAATGAATACCGTTGATTGTATATTTAAGCAGGTAAATAATTTCCAAAATTACCAACTACTGAGCTTATGATAAGTAAAATCGCCATGTAGGCATTTTAGGAAAAATTGGCAATGAGCTGAAGGCTTCCCAATACATGCTTCAATCGTCACATACATGTGGTAGCGGCATTGCACTCAAATGACATATTCGAATTTTCGAGTTTCGAATTATAGTTATGATTGGAAATTTTTACGCAAAAGTAAAAATGAGCACCAAATAAAAGACCAAGACGTTTATTGATTTAACAACTCAACTTTTTCTTTAAATTTCGCAATATTGCTCATTTCGAAGAAGTTTATGTGTCTCATACATAAAAATGGGGGGAACGAAAATCCTGGCTACGTGCCTGCTTTTAGAGAGAATTGTAAATCCAAAGTTAGTTTCTAAAAACTTGGACTTTTTAAAAATTCCCACTTTTCTAGAGAATGGCACTTCTTTTTTTAATTAGCACTTTACAATCGAAACTTTTTGAAAATTTCCATTTTAAACTCGTTACATTTCTTTTATAAATTTAAGTTTTTTCCTCATAATTAAGGTTTTAGTGTTAAAAGTGAAAGTGCGATTTTTACCTCGACATTTCAAAACAATATTCTTAAATTGATGATTGATATTAGATTTAATTATTTTCTAAAAATGTCAACTTTAAGGTTACAATTTTCATTTTTTTGGTTGTTAAAATTTCACGTTTAAAATAAACTCAAAATTTCAACTTTATTTAGAGATTTTCATTTTCTCGTTTGACCTTTGATCTCAAAATTTACACTATTTCTTAAATTTTCCACTTGACCCATGATTTTTTTAAAGGAATTTTGGTTTTAATATGAATTTTTTTCTTCATGGTAGACCCTTATTGACCGGAATTGTTATGTTTTTTTCAATTTATTTAACATCTCTTCGGCCCAGTTTGGAAATATTTAAATTTTTATGGTTTGTTGACAATTTTCTAAACAATTTTTGAAAAGTGACGTTTTCAATAAATTTAAATATCATGTAGTCGCATTTCAAAAATTGTTTAGAAAATTGTCGACAAACCATAAAAATTTAAATATTTCCAAACTGGGCCGAAGAAATTTTAAATAAATTGAAAAAAAAATGAATTTTTTTATGAGCTGCAAATTTTTCACGAAATTCTACTTTTTATAAAAATCTTCATCTATTTTAGAAATGTCGGTTTTATATTGATTTGGTTTTGACTGTTTTTTTAAAATTATAGTTTCAATTTAGACTTATTTTATTAATTTTAAATACACGCGAAATTTGAGATTTAAGCTTTTTGTCAAATTTCCGAGTTTAAACTTTTGCAATTTTTACCTTTTACTTCAAAATTTCGACATTAATACTTAACATTCTGTATTTTTCAACAGATTTTTACTTAATTTTTGAGATGTTGACTTTAATTTTCTTAACTTTTGTTCCAAGGATCGGTTTAAGATTAAAGATCTTAATCGACATTACAATTTTGATTTCAAAATTTGTCAATTATATTCATTTCCTCCATATCTGTTTCCGCATCTTACTCCCAGTGCATAATAGAGTTACCTTTTGCGCAGGCACGTAGCCAGGATTTTCGTTCGGGGAGGGTCCAACTCCCCCCTCTTTTTTATGTTAGAGACATAAACTTCTTCGAAATGAGCAATATTGCAAAATTTAAAAAAAAGTTGAGTTGTTAAATCAATAAACGTCTTGGTCTTTTACTTAGTGCTCATTTTTTACTTTTGCGTAAAATTTCAAATCTTAACTTCGAAATTTGAACTATAATTTGAAACTCTCAAGTTCGACTTCAGTCTCGATATTTAAATCTTTCAAATCTAGTCTATCTCGACATTTTGAAAAAAAAATTAGAATTACCCAGTATTTTTTTCAAAATACGTGATTTTTGAACTTTTCAGAACAGCTTCAAATTTCAGATCAAAGACGAAATTGGGAATATTAGATATTAAAGATGAAATAAAAAAATTTCAATAGAAGCTTCCATTTTAATTTGTAATTTCGATTTTTGTCGAAACTTTAAATTTATTTTAGAAAGGAAAAGGGTGAATCTAAAAATCTTCAGGAAAAGCAGAAATGTGGACGAAAAATTAAAAGGATGAAAAAAGAAAAGAACTTTATCAAACAAAATCCAGGAGCTTCGAAGTTAAAGTCAATTTTTTTTAAACTAAAAATGTTGAGTTTACCGAAATATTTAGAAAAAATTTAAATATTGAGAAAAAATCGAAAATTTTCTGATGAAGCAAAAATTTTGGGTTTAAACTAGAATTTTTTTTAAAAAGTAGAAATTTCGTGACTAGAATTAAAATTTGAAAAAATTAAAGCATGCAATTTTTAGTGCAAAGCGAAAAATTTAAAAAAGAAATAAAAAAAACTGAAATTGTAAAATAAAGATCTTTAGAAAAATTTAAAATTTTAAACAAAAAAAACGCAAACGTTATAAAAAATAGTTCTAGCTAAACTGAAAATTTTAAGAAAAACGAAATTTATAAAATCATTTTTTTAGAAATTTCGATTTTAAAGTCGAAATGGAAAAATAAAAATGTTGATATTTCTAAATTATTTCAAAATGTTAAATAAAAATTAAGTCTTAAAAACATCAAAAGTTGGAATTTCAAATGAAAATTTCGTTTAAATAAAAGGAAAATTAAAAGTCCAAACTTGAATTAAAAAAAAGTTTATATTTTTAAACTAAAATGAATATTTTGAAAATAATGTCAAAATGCGTATAAATATGTTTATCAAAAGAGAGAAATCTCTAAAAAAGTTGAAATGTTGAATTTGAATCAAAAATTAAAAGAAAGTTGAAAGAATTTTACAAAAGAAGTTGATATTTCGAAAATTTCTAAAAATAATCGAAATTTAGAAAAACGTTGCAATATATAGAAAATTTATGAATCAAAAGTAAAACATTTTTGAGAAAAAACACCAGAATTCGGCAAAAAATTGTCCTTGGAATTCAAAAAAATAAATTAATGAAATCGATTAAGTGTTTACAAAGACGTAAAATTGAAGAAAATAATTTAGAATTTTCAATTTGAACTCGGAATTTTGTTAAATTATCAAAATTTCTAGAAAATATTCTTCAGACACATTAATTATTTTTATGTATTCGTCTCTTATTTTATTTTTTTTTCATTTTAGTAATTAGTAAAAATAAAGAATAAAATCTAGTGGCCTTAAAATTATATAAATTTGACAAATAAAAACGTGAAACTTACCAAAGAAAAATTTCCTAATATCCATTTTAAGTTCACGTATTTAACTTATCGCCGATCAAGAGTCGACTTGTCGACTAATTCTTAACTTGTACCATAATCATGATTTGTATTGTATTTTCTATGGCAATTTGGCAATATGAAATATGAGCTAATATAATAAAGTAGATTAGGTATAAGAATATGTCCTTTGACTGCAATGCCGCTGCTGCACGTACGTGACGATTGAAGCATATATTGGGAAGCCTTGAGCTCATTGCCAATTTTTCTTAAAACGCCGGCAATTTTGCTTATCATAAACTTAGTAGTAAGCAATTTCGAAAATTATTTACATGCTTAAATATACAATCAACCATTTTTCTATTGATATTTCAATTCGTATCATCGTAAATTTTTTGGCGAATACTAATTTCGGGAGGGTCCGGACCCCTTGGACCCCCCTACGTGCCTGCTTTTGCGAGTAGAATATGGAAAAACCTTTACGTTCCAACCAAGTAGAGCGTTGTACGAAACATCTCTTCATGTAAATTAAAGGATTAGGAGAAAGTTCCTATTTAGGTCATAGATTCTTCTGCATTTCCAATTTTCGGTTTTTTTTAACAAAAAGGCGTCTAATTTTATTTGTATTTTTCTTTTGCGCCCTATAAGAAGTTGTCAATATGTGGGCAAGGTATTCATGGCACTACATCTTGCCTTTGAAGTCCTATCAAAATCTGCCTTATTTTGAATAAGTTGATTCGTAATTTCCATTATAGTGGCTAAACTGGTTTTTAGAAATGCCGTCAAAAGTGTTTTTGCTTTTCTTGAGACTCACTATTTTCAGTATTTTTTGTTTTCTTGAGCTCATTATCAAAATATCTTTAATATCTTCCACATTTCTAAACTTGTTTGTCTCGGTTATTCGACTATTCTTTCATGTCAACAACAGATTTTCTAGTGTCATCGTCCTCGTTTAGATCAGCCCAAATGTTTTCCACGCTTCTTTCAAACATTTTTTCGTTACCTCATTCCAATAAAAATTTATATATGTACATACAGATAAGGAAAAATTTTCATTGTCCATGTAAAACGCTGAGAATTGCCCCTTCAATAGTTTTCTACGGCCGCTGAACGTATTGCCCTACTTTGATGCAGCATGCTCGATCTTACAGTTTAGATGTTAGAAAAAACTCGTCGAGAGTTTTACAACAGACTGGAATATTGCTTAGCACAGTCTGGCGGCCTATTTGAACTCCTTATATTGTAATGTTTAAAGAGTTATTTTGTTATATTCTTCATTAGAATTATTATTTATTTTGTTTAAGAAATCTCGTTTATTTATTTTGGTTATAAAAGAATACCAGTTTTATTTTGTCTCCGACGTTGGTTAAATCAACGGACTAAAAGAACAAACAGCATGTGGTACGCAAATTTTAATAAAACTGTTGCCTGCCAGTAGTAATCCCGTAACAAAACACGTTAGAAGCTATTATGTACTACTGAAATCTCCACCAGCACTGATCGCTGCGCTTTACGTTGAATTTTTTACACCGGTGTAGGAGAATACAAGGTGCCGCCCATCTATCCCACTATTAGCTCTCAATTTGAAATCTCTCATTAACATTCTCCCTATGGACAGTGTTTGACTTTCTTGATGTGTATACTGTGTTAATTTGAAAACGTACCACCTTTAATTTTTGAGCTGTTTTATAAAATATGGAATTAGGTGAAAACACGTCAATTTTATTTTCAAGCGGGACATCTTTTCAGCTGATTTTCAATTAAATTATATCAACCCTTGAGCTGGGTTGGAGTCAATCTCTAAAATCTTAAATATACCACATATTTGACCTTTGTTTCAGTACTTTTCGAAAAATCAGGGAAAACCCCCAAACAAGCCATAGGTGCGAAAAACAGTAATTATATCGATATGATTTAAATTAATTGGTTAAAATGGATGAAATTGAGGTTTCCTTTTGCTTTTTGCTACGAAAGAATATTTCAATGCTAGGTAGAAATAAAAAAGGAAATGATAAGGAGTCGGTGCCAAATGTTCAGAGATAAAAAGAACCCAAGGCATTCTTCAGTTTTTTAAATTGTTTGCAAAAATGGTGTACACACTTCAACAAAGAACAGAGATAAATTTATGGACAATCAAAAAGAAGTGCTGGAAGAACGGCAGCAAGTTTCAATGAGAGAAGTTCTTATATATATAATTTAAATCACAAGTATATGTCTTGAAATTAGTTGCAAAATTGAAACTGAAACTGAAACCGGTTCCGTTTCCAACAAAAAAAAAGAAGAAATAGAAGTGTTAATGAAGCAGCTCAAATAGAAGTTTTAGAAACCTTCACTCTGGACCCTACCACCTCACTTCGTACTGTAGCTCGCAAAGTAGGAAAGTTACACGAAATAGTAAGGAGAGCGCTAAAATTAAACAAATTCCATCCACATAAAATTCAAATCCTTAAACAACTTTTTGATGAAGATTTTGACAGAAGGATATATTCAATTTTGCGAAACATTGACAGATTTCATAAATAACAACCAACATATTTTGAATAAAATTTGCTTCAATGATGAGTGTACGTTTTTCCTCATGTTGAGCATGTTAACAAACAGAATTGCCAATATTGGAATGATGAAAATCCGCGACTTTTTTGGGAAGATAATTCACAGTATCTAGAAAAAATTAATGTATGGGCTGGTATGCTTGGAAATGCGGTAGTTGGACCTACACCGTGACCATAAATGTTTGTCGGCAAAATACAAAATAATCTAGTCACAATGGCGATTGACATATTGAAACAAATACGCGCATACGTGCAGGTCTCAACTTGTTAGTATGTTATAGTACACGCAAAGTGACTTTATATGTGCTCAGTATTAAACAGATCACCATGGATATTAGACTTCAACTAATTTTACAGATGCATAAAATGGACAAAAGAAATTGTGAAATAATTCGTAGCCTAAAGAATATTGGTGTGTACAAAATATTAGTAGAACGTGTGATTGCCAGATATAGGGAGTCTGGATCGGTCGAAAAACGAAAAAGTACAGGAAGAAAAAGATCAGTAAGAACCGCTGCGAATATCAAAAAAATACGTGAACGGATTCGTAGAAATCGACAACGCTCCCTAAGAAAAGTAGCGACAGATCTGAAAATCTCAAAATCGTCCGGGCATAATATAATTCACAAAGACTTGGGACTGAAAGCGTACAAAAAACGAAAAATTCATGGTCTAACTGAAAAGCAGAAACAGGCAACGGTACAAAAATGTCGGAATCTTCTTAAGCGGCATGCTGAAAAAGAATTTCTCTTCAGTGATGAAAAATTATTTATGTTAGAAGATAATTACAATCCACAGAATGATCGCTTGTATGCAGTTAATATTGCTGATATACCACTTTATCAGAGAGCTGTCGAACCATATCAATATGCTTCTTCTCTAATGGTTTGGGGAGCTATTACAAAACGCGGTGTATTGCCACTGCTTTTTGTCGATAAGGGTGTGAAAATCACAAAAGATGTTTAATTAGAAACTGTTTTAAAAAACCATATGCTTCCACATACCTTAAAGCTATTTGGAAAGGATACATTCTGTTTCGTACAAGATTCTGCATCATCCCATGCTGCAAAATCCGTACAAGCCTGGTTAAAATCAGAAATACTCGATTTTATCAGTAAAGAAGAATGGTCTGCATCCTCACCGGACCTTAATCCTCTGGATTACACAATATGGAGCTATATGCAAAGTAAACTTAAAAATGTAAAAACAAGAAATATTGAAGCTTTTAAGCAACGTTTACAAAAGATTTGGGAAGATATTATAAGAAAGTTTTGCGTGCTTCATATGAAGCATTCAGAAAACGTTTAAGGGCCGTAGACAAATTAAAAGGAGAACGAATATAACTTGAAATGTAAATAATAACTTCTGATATGTAGAGGGTTTAATAAATAAATGTTTTCTTTTGATTCAAAGATTTGCACTTTTTATGTCACATAAAATGTTGCCGACAAACATTTGTGGACACGGTGTATATTCATTGAGGGAAACCTAACTGGTAAGCGCTACTTAAATCTTCTTAATGATATAATAAACCCCTTAATAACAGATAATTTAGAAAAACAAATTGATATGGCTGGTAGTGTTGTTTTGCAAGAAGATATTCTTCGCTTCCAACAAGATGGAGCTCCACCACATTACTTTCCTCCGGTTAGGCAATATAGATAACAGATTTCCTGGTAGAAGGATTGATAGAAGAGGAGCAATCGAATGGCTACCGCGATCACCCGATTTAACGTCTATAGATTTTTTTCTGTGGAGATACCTTAAATCGATCATTTATAAAACACAGCCTCGAGATTTGGAAGAATTAGAAGAAAGAATTACAGCTGCGTCAAGAGAAATTGAAATACAAGTTTATCAGAACGATAGGGAGCCATTCGAGTGCAGACTAAATCACTGTTTAGAAAATAATGGACAATATTTTGAGAATTTAATTAAGTAAACTACTTTTTATCAACCTATTTATGTTTCATTACAATTGCATTTATTACCTAGCTTGTTTAGCTTGATTTTTCGAAAACTATTGAATAGAAAGGTCGAAAAGGCAATTAAACGAACTTTCAAATGAGGTAAAGCTCAACCCCCTAGGATTCTGGCATTGGATATCTCAAAGGCCTTCGACAGAGTCTGGCACTGATCTCTTCTCGCCGAATTAATATCTTATGGTCTTCCTCCTGGACTCTCTCATTTGATATCCAGTTTTCTAGCTGACAGATCTCTTCAGGTCGTCATCGATGGCACCTCATCCGAAACATTTGCGATTAATGCAGGGGTGCCTCAATGGTCTGTTCTGTCTCCTACTCTGTTTCTGTTACACATAAACGATCTCTTAGCTTCAACTTCCAATCCGATATACAGTTACGCAGGTGATAGTAGACTGGTGTCATCTTTTTTCTCCGACAAATTATGCTGCTTTAGATCGACTAAGGGAACAGTAGATGCAGATGATTAATAGGGATCTCGAAATCATTCCGGTATGGGGTAAGAAAAATCTGGTCAACTTCAACGCCTCAAAAACTCAGGCCGCGGTTTTCTCTGAGAAAATAACAAGGGATAATACAACAAACATACTCATGGACGATAAAATCCTTCCGTTGGGATTTAATATGTCTATCATAGGAGTGAATGCGAGCAGTAACTTCTCTTGGGACGATCATGTGAGTGCAAAATCCGCCTGCCTCTCAGAAGCTAGGCTTTCTTTTTAGACCTAAAAAGTACTTCACATCTTATCACCAGCTACTTACACTATACAAAGCTCGAGTTAGGCCAACACTAGAATATTGTGCTCATGTTTGAAGTTCAGCCCCAAAGCACACTTTTGCCTAACTGATCACGAGAGTGTGACCGATTCTCTGGAAATACTATAGCACAGCGGATGGTTGGTGATTTATCTCTTTTGTACAAGTACTTTCATGGGAGATGCTCACGGGAACTAATAGGATTGACCACTCCAAGGGCAAGATTTTTGAGGCATAAAAGACAGTCGGAGACAGCTAATTCCTGTGCGGTCCAACTTGACACAGCGAGAACTTCTGTCTACGTAGACTTTTTTTATAGAGCTTCCAAACTATGGAACTCGTTACCGAACGGAATTTTCCCCAAAAATTACAATCTTTCCTTGTTTAAGAGGGCGGTTCATCGCCATCTATACTTGTTTCCGCATCCTACTCGCGGTGCTTGGAAGGCATAATAGGATTACCCTTTGCGAGTGGATTGATCATAAAAAAAATTCATGTGAATCTTCATATTTATACTCATTTTTCCGTTTTGTTGATGAAAAAATAATATTATATGCGTTTAATTTGTTCATTGTTTTATAGCCATGTGAAGCCACCACTAATTCACAATGTTACCGACCAAACATTAGTTTTCTATTCTTCTAGCCATGTTACAACACTTCCATATGAAATATACTGTGCCAATAAATAACAGAGGCTTCACAAGGCCCCAACGCACCAAGCGACCCGAGATGCACATGAGTCTTCACACGGCCATTAAGAACAAATTAATTGTGAAGCCTGGAAATTAACATGTTAAGCTCGTGTAAATCAATTTTGGAAATCCCAAACTTTCTGTGTTTTTTCTATATTTCCTCGAGCTAACTTTTCATGAAAAAAACAAATATAAAATTTATAAAACATGTATTTATTTAATTAATAAGAAAATATATTGGTTTATTAGAATTGTTTCTTCTCATTTCCACTATTACAAAGTATACATTAAATAACTAGTAAAAAATTACTTACATGTTAAAATATTACATTTTAAACTCATAGAATTTAAATCACACAAAATAAAATAATAAAGATACATAACGTGGGCAAAAATTATTGCGTATTTATTGATTTACAATCAAACTGATTTAAAAAGCAACGAAATAACATTTTTTCTTAAATATATAGGAAGCTCATAGATAATACTAAGTCATAATTCTTTAACAATTCCATCAAATAATGGAAAAAGATACATATTCTATGTATTCATGTAACAAACGACAAATATGACAGTGATAACAATTCTTTTGTAAATGCATATAACTAGAAATTCTCACTGATGCCCATTATTACTTTATCAATGAACAATGATTCAAGTTTGGTGATATTTCAGGATATCTATTACAAGGGTAAAGTTTCACAATGTTACTTTATTAAGACGTTCTAGAATCGAGACTCGGCCGTAAGGGTAAACAACTTTCTACCCAAAAATTCGGTCGTTCCAACATGCTCTTCCACAGGCTAACTTCTTTACCACTTGCATCCATCCAGTCGACTGGCTTGCCATAATGTTTGTCTGAAAAAGGATGATAATTTTATCTCAAGATTTTAAAATTTAAATAGCATGTCTATCGTTTTGTAACAACCGGAACAACTAAGGTTTTATTCAGATACTGCAGAATTTCTATATTTCCTTGTTATATTTATTATTAAATACTTTGAGTTATGAATATTTAAAAATCAGTAAGAAGGTAAATTATTTTCTGAAATACAAATCGGGGGATTGGACGGGGAACCAAAATAAGGTACTTTTTGACTTACTCGACCTCACCCATTAGGTGGTATCCACCCCAACTTATTTTTTTTCAATTATGAACCTCTCTTGTGCGGCACATCGTTAGAAAGCTCGTTGATTTCTCTTTACAGTCTTGTCGTAAAATATTAAATCGTACGTTTATTTTTTGAGATATCGGTGTTTAAATTAAGCAACATTTTTTGAAAACTAGTAATTTTAATTATCTCTTATATACACAAAAATATCTGTCATAAAAATTTCAAATACACATCAGCGAAACCAAAGAATGTGTTTTTTGACTCACCCCCTACCCTTTAGGAGCTCACCGCCCCTATAAATTTTTCTAAAAAAGATCCCCTCCCGTTGGAAAGGTTTTCATTCCTCTTTACAGGCGATGAGAAGGAGATAAACCTTTCCAAGCAGGTGCCACACGGAGTGGTTCTGATTTTAGAAGAATTAATAGGGGAGGCTAGCTAAGACGAGAGGGGAGGGTGAGTCAATAACACATTCTTTGGATTCAAAGCAACGAGCTTTCCAACGATATGCCAAACAAGGTGGGTTCGTATTTAAACAAAATAAGTTGGGGTGGCTACCCCCTAAGGGATGAGGCAAGGTGAGTCTACAAGTACTTCATTTTGATTCCCCTCCAATCCCGCGATGTGTATTTCAGATCTTCTTGATAGTAATTTTTGTCCAAGTGATATTCCTGATTGCTACTATTCAACTTCTCATCCTGTATATCCATTTTGGAGATATTTTTTTTAGAAATTGCGACGTTAACCTTGAAGTTTCGAAAACAAATTTCGTAACTTGTATAAAAATTTGGGTAAAATCGAAATAAATTACATCGAAATTTCGACATTAACATTAACTTCTCGTCTTTAATCATTTTTTGACTTAATAAATTAGAAAGTTCGAGCTTAAATTCGTCAACTTGAGAATATCAGCTTTTAATTTGGAATTTTTATTATTGTTTTTTAAATTTTCCAGTTTACGGTTGAAACTTTGAAAATATAGTTAGAATTTTTAGAAAATAATGCAATCTCGAGTTTGAAACCACAAGCTTTTTATTTAAATCGTTTCCTTACATATTTTAGAAATTTTGATTTCTTTTTTACTCGGAAGTGCAAATTTAAACTCACTATCCTTCTTTATAATTTTAAGAAACAATTTTATAGATTTGAGATTACATTTGAGTATTAATCTTAAATGTCTAATTTTGAGTCAAAATATAGAAATTTCTAGTTTTTTTTTACATAAAAGTTGAAAGTTCCAGCAGAAAAATTTCAGTTTCAAATTAGTTTTAAAAATTTTTCTGGCATTTTTCATCCTTCAGTTTTTTTCCTGCATTGAATTTAAGGAAATAAAGTCTATTTTTTTTCATTTTGAATTTTAGACGAAATATCTGATAAAAGCAGTAAATTCAAGAAACAAATTAATTTTGAGATAAAATTCCATGTAACTTGAAATTTTGAAGAGATTTCAACTTTACAGTCAGTTTTGAGGTTATAAAATCAACAGTGCGGGAAAAAGTTTAAAACTTAAAATTTTTAATATATACACATATATTTCTTAAAATTATAATTTTAAAATAAATATAGTAATTTAAAAAATAAATTATAATTCAAAAATTAAAAAAAAAGTGACTTCAAAGAAAAAGTCGAAACATCAATAGATGATTTCTTCTTAAAAGGAATTTTTGAGTGTTTGATTTTTTTTTGACATTCAGACCCTTTAAAAACGTCAGGTTTGATCTAGTAAGTGAATTTTTCTTGATTCAAATTTAAAACTTAAAAACTTCATGTTTAAAAATCAGAATTTTTATAACAGTGGCTGTTTTAAAATTCTAAAAAGGTTTTTATAAGGTCAGCATTTTAAAGTTAAACTCGAACTTAGAGTTGTCATTTCTCAGAATTTGACACGGGTGTCCTGATGTATCTCTGAGCCTCGAGTTTAAATCCTTATTTCTGCAGATTAATTGGCTTAAAGAAAAGCTTTTTTCTTTCTTTTTTTTAGTCATCAATTTGCATTGCAGCGATAAAACAAAAAAATTATATGAATGACATATAAGGAGAATGAAACGAAAGGCCAACCCTGAATATACCGAAAAACTAAACATCGAGTTGCTAGAAGACGAGAGCACAAAAAAATTTGTACGAAATGAGACTAAAAGAAAAAATCAACAAAACACCCGTAAAAGAAAATGATAGTCCAGACAAAGCATGGAAAAAAAATTAAAAACAACGTTTTAGAAGCTGCAAAAGAAGCTGTTGGGACACGAAAAACTAAACTATACCCATCACTAAACAATAAATCGCCATGGTTTACTAAAGAGGAAAAAGAAATAACAGATAAAAAGAAAAACAATATAAAATGACGAAAACAGAAGACTCTATGTAGAAGAACGAAACATAGACAACCAAAAAATAAGACAGATAAAGGAAAAGTATTGGGGGAAATATACGAAAGACATGGAGCGAGATATGTATGGATCCCAAAAGAAAATATGGCAAATGCTACGAAATAGAAAGGGAGAAGTAAACGAAGTTGTAAAGATAAACCCAATCAATAACAAAGAATGGGATAAATACTTTGAAAATCTGCACAAAGAAGAAGAAGAAGAAGAAGAAGAAGAAGAAGAAGAAAAAAGAAGACCCACCGCAACTTACAACAACAAATTGGAATGAAGAGAAGGTAGAGATCACAACAGATGACATTGAACGCACAATAAAAACATTAAAGAACAGAAAAGCCCCCGGAAACGATAATACAGTAGATTCTCGCTAAAGTTGCGCTCACCGTACTGGATCGACCGTTAAAGTTGCTAATCCTCGTTGTCCCTACCACTGTCGAAAAATTTTAATTTTAAAAGTTTTATTACTTCTTGCGCGGAAGATTGGGTTATCTAAAAGTGGCGCTAAAATTCGGAAATTCAATTCGTTAATCGAAAATTAGAGTGGGGGAATATCCGAGCAACTTTAACGATCGGACAACTTTAACGGGCGTAATGTTAGCGGGAGTCGACTGTACAAGAACAGAATTGCTGAAATATGTTGGGAAGTATCTTATAGAAGAGCTAACAAAATATTTTAACAAAATACTTCAAAAGGGAAAAGTACTTGTAAACTGGCAAACTAGCATTACCGTGTCTATATTTAAAAAAGGTGATAAAAGCAACCCTGAAATTTACAGAGGGATCACGTTGCTGAAAACGACGCAAAAATTACTAACCAAAGTAATACTAGAAAAAAGTCAACTACAGTTGATCATTAACGAAGAACAACAAGGATTTCGCGAGAATAGATCCACCAATGATATCATATTTATTATCCGTCAAGTAGTCGAAAAAGCGATCGAATTTAATGTGCCAGCCTTTATGTGCTTTGTTGACTTACAAAAGGCATTCAATCGAATAAAACTACACGACGTGACTGAAATATTGCAAGAAAAGGAAGTACCAACTCAGCTGATAACTTTAATAGGAGACCTAAACACAGAAACTAAAACCAATCTAAAGAAATCAAAATAGCAATGGCCTAACACTTTTCAATCTAACTGTAGACAAAATCATAGACAGCGAAAAACCATGAATGGGTATAAAATGGGAAAGTACAACCTGACTATTTTGTGTTATGTCACCTGGAAAAATAAATACCTCATTGCAGAGAGCAAAGTAAGAATATATAAGAGCATGATAAGACCAATAATGACGTGTGCGGCAGAAATCAGCATAAGCAAAATTAAACAACTAACGCGAACAACTGAAATGAACACTCTGAGAACCATAGTGGGGAAAACAAGAAGAGATAGAGTAAGGAACCAAGTCGTGAAAGAAGAATGCGGAATAAGAAAAGTAGTAAGATTCGCTAGAGCAAGAAGAAGAGAATGGAATGAACATGTTCAAAGAGCGGAAGACGGCAGATTGATAAGAATAGCGAGAGATCAAAGACCAGCAGGGAAAAGAGACCCTGGAAGACCCACAAAAAGACAGAAAGAAAGTTGGATCTCTTTCTCCATTGAGACGCCAATAAAAGAAGAAGAAGAAGAAGAAGAAGAAGAAGAAGAAGAAGAAGAAGAAGAAGAAGAAGAAGAAGAAGTAAGAAGAAGTAGAAGAAGAAGTAGAAGAAGAAGAATAAGAATTCATTTTTTTGGCTAACAAATTTTTGTAAGCCACGAATATCTGTGTTTTTATGTGCCAATTTGCTAATGTCCGGGTGACCCAGCCGCGACAGGTGGCAACCCTAGCTCGAACCTTAATTCTTGTATTCTTGATGTGCATCATAGCAAATTTTGTGACTGATTTGGAAGGTTGAATGTGTTTACAATGATTGTACCATAATAAGGCCAAGGAAGGCAGAAACTGATCTATGGTTGTCGTTGTAAATATTTTAGACTTTTAGCATTATTTGCGAGAATGCTTGTATTAATGGAATTTGCGATGATGCAGATCCAGAATGCAAGAATGAAAGTTACCTCACACAGCGACCTTTCTAACCCTTTAGGGTAACCTTCAGGGTTGCATCTCATAGTTTTAATTCTCGGCAATAATTCCTTTAATTAGATGTAGCGAAAAAGTTCTCCGCAAGACATAGGAAGTCGGTTACACCATATTCAATGGAGTATTTATGTGACCGACTTATAGCTAAAGGTTGGAAGTGTTGACAACGACCATACCTTATTGACGAATGTGGTTGTAAACATTTTCGACTTTTAGCATGTTCGCACTGTTTCAGGACAGAATATTTATTAATTGAAATTCTAAATTTGTCAAAATATCTTAATTTACAAGCATTCAAGAAAAAAAATTCTCGAATTGAGGTTTAACAATTTGTTTCAGTTCAAATTTTTGAAATTTCGATAGTCTCGAACATACAACTTCTACATAAACATTTCAAAATATCGAAAAAAAATTCGAAATTTCGATACATTTTCAACAAAATATTTTTTTTTTCGAAGGTTTAACCTTATTTGAAATCTAAAATTTCTTCTAAAGAAATTAATTTTCATTAAGAACAACATTCTTATGAATAGCTGGCAATACTCAAAACTGTAGATATAACTGATGTTTAATGAACTGTGCTTGAGAGGAATCTGATTTAAGATTTGTAAAAATTATAAGGATTTTTAGCTAATAAACCACATTATTCTTAATTAAAACTTTAACTATTTTAGAACTTCTATTCAAAATCAATAGACACCTATTCTAAGAAATTCCAAATCAACAGACATGAGAATCTCAAAATTTTTAGAATTGTTGTTCGTCCATCGTGTCGCTCTATTATCGAGAAATTTCTCAATAACTCTCTTTCTAACTATATGTCTCAGGTAATTTTGCACCAAATTGGTGGTAATATAACTTTTTGGATGCAGCTTGTTTCTGAGGGAAATATCGAAATTTAAAATATTTCGCCATTTGTCGAGAATCTAAAAGATTTCAGTTTCGACATTTCTCGAGAAGCTCAACATTAAACTTACATCTAAAATTTTTAACTTAAAATCTCGTAATAAGTTTCTGGTTTATTTAAAGGTTAAAATTTTTCAATTCCGAAAATTGAAATTTTTTCAATATTTTTTTTTGTTGAAGTTTTTTCCCAAAATTTCGATTTTACCTGGCGATTGTAATATTATTTGGAAACTGAAATTTTTGTATGTAGCCATAATCTCTGGAAATTTGGAAGATTTAACTTAAAATTTAAAGAAAAAATTAGGATGACAGAAACATTGAGTTGGTATATTTTGAGAATAAACTTAAAACGTCATTTTTGGTATTCTTTGTATTATAATCCTAGCAGCTTTGGAAAAAAGTTCTCACAAAAAGATAACCTTATATTCAACAAGTTGGAAAATAATTATTATCAATGCAGAGCTATTGTAGAATTTATAATAAAAAGGTCAAAGCAAACATGTTTAGTATAGTATATTAAGTTAAAAATTTTTTTTTCCTAAGAATATCTTAAATAAACATTTCAATAACTAACCTTTCTTTTTTCGAGATATATGTGTTCATAAAACAATATTTCAGAAAATGGCCTTAAGTAAGATTCACTTTATATTGAAATAAAGGATTTTGCCATATACGTTGCTATTTTTCAGTTAGATATTCTCCTTCTACGAATGTCTAGTTTTGTTAGAGCTGTGTATCGAGTTCTTAAAAGTGCAGTGTCTCTGCTTTGTCTCCGGCAAAATAATATCCATGTCCTTTAATGTGCGGATTGAGTTGTTTCAGACTTTTAAAAGTCCATTTCAAGCGGAATCAAACACAGAAATTCTCTACGTCGGTAACAAACCCACTCAAAGATATTAACTGAGGGATTCCGCTTTGGGAAATGTCCTGGAGTGGCGATTCATTGGCTTCTCCGCGACAGGAATTTTTCCACTTAATAGAAACGTTAATCCGGAGTATTATTTGCGATGTTCGGCCGAATTCAGGTCGATGATGAAGTAGGAAGTCTTCAAGAACAAGAACTTGCGATACATTGGCAAAGTCAATATTATGAAATCGCCTCAGTAATTGATTCTGTAGCAAACTCGCTTGCCGAAAATTGCTAGTGGCGAAAATAATATCGTTCGGCAGAGGGATCGTGCTTTTAATGACAACAAGCAGTACACAGCAAATGCGCGAGGAAGTCGTGAGAAAAATAAAATTAGCTGAGAAAAAATTTGATCTACAAGAGAAAATTTGACCAATAGCGAGTTGAGTTTTAATGACGGAGGCAACGAAGAAATATGGCTCTGAGGAAACAATCGGGAACATGAACGAGCCGAACTCCAAAGCCAGTAGACGCCGTAAAGAGCAAAAAGTAATTTCAAATATGCATTGTAATAAAGACAAACAGGAATGTACATCTTATATTTGGTTGGGTAATAAGTAATGCCCGTTTCATTCAAATTAAAAAAATTCACCTGAAAATTAGAATCATTAACAAAATGACACGTATCATTTGAGAGAGGACTTATTGCTCTATCAATTTGTGATATTAGAGGCATCCTAAATTTAATTTTTGTGAATTTTTAGTCGTTTGAATTGAATTGATGAACTTAATCATTTTTGTGACTTGTTCTTTTTGTCCTTAATTGGAAACAAGGAAAACGCCAAAACCTGTTCGGGAAATTTATGTCACCATAGTACCACGAGTCATTGAATATATTTATCTCTTATTCGAAGATATAATGCTGATGATTTCTTATGTAACTTATAACTTCATTAGTCAATGAAGTTATCAAAAATTCTTATAAGAACTCAAAAAATCTTTCCATATATGACACCTAAACAGACGAAGACGCCAATAAAAATATATTAAACACTTACTTGTTCCCAACGAAAATCGCACTCCTCCTAAAAATTCGTTGCTGGCAAGTCTATCGTGGTCCCACACAGTCAATTCTAAACACCTTTCTGCCAACTCCTGAAGAGTTACATCATCATAAACGAATGTGTAATTCCACACTGGATTAACTGTTCTCTTGGCAACGGGAGTTTTTTGTTTTGAGCTTCTTCCCTTATCTGGCAGTAGGTAACTTAAAACATGCAGAAAATTTAGTACATTTGTTTGTAAGATCTTTTAGAAAAATTTACCTTTTACAAAACGGATCCGAAGTTCCGTTGGCTTTAACGGCAGTCAAATTTTTCGCTTCTTTAACTAAAACTTGAAGAGTTCCTCTTGAGCGTTTACCTTTTTTGTGCACTGTCATGTCTGGTGGTAAAAACTTAAGACAGACTATGATATCGCCTTTGAATGATAACATATCGTCAAATGGTTCAGTCTGAGAAATTAACAAGGTTTACGGTTTGTCTAATTGGAAGTTGCACCTGACTTACCCTTTCTTGCAAATTGTACCATTTAGGTGTAGGATCATCGAAGACTTTATTTTCTAAAGCCATCATGACTTCACCTAAAAAGTCGTTCCTGCCAAACATGTCCGAATGCCAAACGGTTAACCACAAAGTTCTCGTCTCCAGTCCATTTAAAGAAATATGAAACTTGAGAGTTTCATCAAAAACAGGATTGAGGGTGTGTTTTTTAACTTTTGTTTTTCGCTTGCCACTTTTCGATTTGTCCGGTAATAAATAAACCTTAACGTAAGGATCAGATCTGTTTCTCTTCATATCTACAGGTGCTAGGTCTTTGCATTGTTTAATCAGGATTTCGAGGGCTCCAGCTTTATAATTGTATTGCAGTCCAAATTCCACTTGGCCCCTTACTGCGACAGAACCATATCTTCCTTCTCCAGCCCCAGAATAGACGCTGGCCATAGAATCCGACCTCATTTGCTTAAAATTAAAAAAAATATGAATACCACACCTAAACAAAAATAAGCGGTAGAAAATATCAAAAATTCTGAGAAATTATGTAAGAGGTATAATTTTCAGTAAAAAGTCGCAGTCATAATGAACTTAATGTTAAGAAAATACATGTAGAGAAAAACGAATGTGATACAAATATGCGATTAAGAAAATTTTTTAAATCTATATTTACATTGTCGCTGACTCGCGTTTTAGCAAATTTTCGTAACTTGTTTACCAGAACTTTACTTGCTTCACTTGCTTTGGTAACTAGAATTTTAAATGATAAACCAATCAATATTTGGTCTCCAGAGACTATTTTCAGCATCATATCTTTTTATTTTCAGATTTTTTTTTAAATAAATTTTGACTATTTTTTTAGAAATCGAAACCTTTTTCCAAGATTTTTTTTAAATTCGACTTTGTGGAAATTTCGACTGGTATTAAAAAATTTGTCCTTTTCAACAAATTTCGACTATTTTTTTAACATTAGTCCATTTTTTAAGTGTCGACATCAAATTCATTCCTATTAAGTGGCTTCTTTCACATTTGTTTTTTTTTTTCAGTGAGTGTTGAGTGGCCAACAGCGATTAACAAATGAAGATCTAATGTAATCGCTGTTTGGGACAATGTTAAAGAGATTCCTTAACAAATAAATGTAACTGATAGACTTTTCAAGGAAGAAACTGGCCATTTAATATGAATGGAATCAACTCAACTTCGTAAAAGAGATGATGCAGAGATCAACTTTAGTCTCAAAATTTGATTTTCTCTGGGAAATTAAGAACTTTTTTCAAACATTCAACTTCTTTCTCGAAATTTTGACCTTTTTCATTAAATTTTGGCTTTCACTATACCTTCTATGTTCAACTCGTGGTCCCCAAAATTTGGCAAAATTTTTCAAAAATTCTGCTTTTGAAAATTTTGAATTTTTATTTTTAATTAGACTTTTTAGGAATTTTGACAGACATAGATTATTCCAAAAGTTAGACCGTTGTTTTTTCAAAATTTCGTCAAATGATATGAATTATTGGCTTTTTATTAAATATTTTGTCTTTCCTTCAAAATTCGTTGTTGTTTTCGAAATGTTATACTTTATTTTCAAATTTCAACCTTTATTCCTGAGAAATTTCGATCTATTTTTCAAAATTTTGAAAAGCTTTTTGTTAAAATATTTTTTTAAATTAGGAAACGTATCTCAAAGTTTGTTTTTTATTTTTAAACTTCGATCTATTCGCAAAATATTCCAATCTTTTTCTTGTATCTTTGACTACTCTTTCAACCGTAGTGGTTTTTTTTTCAAAATTTTGCAAGATTTTCCATAAATTGTGCTGTAAAAATATCTATTTTAGATTCGACACATATTCGGACTTTTTCCGTAAAATCCTTCTTTATTTTTGAAATTTTTACTTTGCTTTGAAAATTTTACTTTTTTCTCATAATTAAAACTGTTCTGTGGAAACTTCGACATTTTTTCAAAATTTTAATTCAGTTATTCGTCTTCAAAATTCCCACTGTTTCCCAAATTTCATTTTTTCCCGAAATTTCGGCTTTATTTTCCTCGAGTTTTTTCAAAATTTAACTTTCCCTGAGAAAAGTAGACTTATTTACCGAGATTATGATTTTTTTTCGAAATTATTTCTTCATTTAAAAATTTTCTACTCTGCTTTTTAAATACTTCAATGTTTTTTAATACGAATTTTCTTTAAGTACAATCCACTGGCAAAAAATAAACCTATTATGTCCTTGAAACACAGGGAGTAGAAGGAGGAAATGAAGACGGATGCGAATAAATTGCCGTTCTAAATTAGGTCAAGTTGTGATTATCGGGAAAACTCTGTTTGGCTACTAATTCCAGAATTTGGTAGTTCTATAAAAAAGTGGTCTCCATAAATAGAAGTGCTCAGTGCCAAGTTTAGCCGCCCAAGAATTTGTTGGCTCCGACTGTCTTGTATGCCTAAAGGATGTTACTTGTGGAAAGATTAAAGCCATAAGCTCTTACGAACATCTCCCATAAAAGTACTTGTGGAAAAGAAAAAGAGGCAAGTCACTAATCTCCATCTGTACTCCAGTGTCTAGAGGGACTGGCGAATTACTCTTCTTTAAATTGAGTTCAAAAGAGCCAATGTATATTTTGGGGGTAAATTCCAAACAAGGGAACAGGACCCTAGTGTTGGTCCAACTTAGGCTTTGTAGAGAGTAATTAGTTGCTGTGATGTGAAGGAAACCCAGCTTTTGGGAGGCGGATTTGGCAATGGCGACTTCTTTTTCAAAATTTGTTCCTTTTGCGGAATCTCGACTTAAAACAATAGTTTATTTTCTCAATATTAATTCGAAATTTAAAATTAAAAAGAAAAGTAACCATTTCGATAAACATTTTTTTTTGGAAATTTTGAGAAAAATATCTCAGAAATTTCAACTTTTTTTTTAATTTCGGATTACATTAAGATTAAATGAAAACTTAAATACACATTGATTTTTTGAATTTGTCTTAAGTTCCAGGTTTTTCTCAATTTATTTTAGGAAATTTTACTTTTCTCACAACTAAATGTTTTTTTTAATTTATCGAATGCCAAATTTATGGTAAGAAGGTTGAAATTATCAAAAAAAAACTAGCTTTATACAAAATTCCAAATTTTCGAAAAAATATTTTTTGACAAAAATGTCGAAATATCGGCTGTTTTCTGGAAACATCATCATTTTTGTCAAAATTTCGCTTCTTATTGAAACTGAAAGTTAGTTTTTCTAAAAAAGTCGATTTGTTCCTTAAAATTCGGGTTTATCGAAGTTTTTGATAGATCGAGAACCATCTATCAAAGAAGTACAAGTTCATAAAGGGGTACTGCATATTTTGCTAGTTTCAGTTCAGGTACTTGTTTTTGATTCATACGAATTTGCAATCGGAGATATTAGCTCGAATGCGTAATTTACCACTAGCCAACATTAGTCTTAGATTTCCCACTATGGGAAACTTCTCGCAGAGTGCGGGTAGCCAACAAGGGAAGTTTTTGTTTTGACAACAAAATTGTGCGAATAGATGAATAACCCAGGGTACTTGATGCGTAGCATACTACAGCTTCTGGCCTAATCTTATTATTTAACTCAAATCTGGAAAACTCCTCAAATTATCCAACAATTCGTCAAAGTTTGGTTTTATCTGTAGAACATGAGATCTTGTGGCGGTATTTCCGACATAATATTTCTCTAAAACGCATATATATTAAAAGGGCCGGAAAGTAATGTCGTTTTTACGCATGTCAAAAATTATTGTTCTTTGGTGGAAATTTTCATTTTTGTACCATCTGACTGAGAAATGGAAAGTCGAACACCCAAAGAGGAACATATACGCATCCCATGGTTTTTGAATTTCGGAAGGGTAGAAGTGCAATGGTCCCAAAAACATTTGGGATGTTTATTCACGTGCATTAGACGTTCACTAAAGCAAAAGGTGGTTTCGTGAGTTTAGATCCGGTATTTTTGATCGGTCCGACTAGTTTCGATCCGGAAGACTAACAACTGTAGATGTGTCAAAAGCGGAATTGGAAACAAATTCCTGTCAGATAATGGAAAATCTGTCAAAAACACTTAACCAACCTTGGTTGAATGTTCAAGAATATTTGCAGCAAAATGGTTAAGTTAGCAGAGTAGGTGTTTTTGTTTCGCATGAGTTGTCCACAGAAAACAGAGCCAATGTGGAATAGCATGTGCAACTCATTGCTACAGCAACACAATATGGAAGCGTTTTTTGATCGTTTGGTCACGGAAGATGAGAAATAGGTTATCTAAGATAACCCTAAGAGCAAAAGACAATGGCTCTCTCCCGGTAAAGCGTCGACATCGACTTCCAAAACCGAATTTTCATCCAAAAAAGCGCTGTATTTGATGGAGTATTAAAGGAATTACGCATTTTAAAGTGCTGGAACCTGGGCAAATTGTAAATGCCGACTTTTATTGCCGACAATTGGATCGAGTATACCATTTTCTAATCGAAAATTGTCCAGCACTGGTCAATAAAGAATGCGTTCTTCTGTAACAGTATAATGCTAGGTCGCACAGCACAAGACACCCTAGATAAAATTATTGAATTGGGATGGAAATTAATGCTTCATCTGATATATTCCCCCAACTGTCTAATTATCATTTACTTAGATGGCTGTATCAATTTTTAAAGACAAAAAAAAACCATTTGAATGATACCAGAAACGACACCTATACTTATTTTAATCAAGAACCAACGCAATAAGGTAGCAAGAAGTTCTAGAAAATAAATAATTGCTTACAAATAAAAATTTGCCTAAAAATATATTTGTTTCAATATAGCGCACAAAAACGACGTTACCTTCCGGCCTTCCTGTTATATTTTAACACCGTAAATGAAAAATGAAGAGCTATGTTTGTAATAAACCCAGATTATCCTAAGTACTCAAATAAAAATCCATAAAACGTAACAATTCGACCGAGTAGTTCTGAGAAAGATAAAGTAAAAATCATCAGAAAAATAGTAAAATAAATCCTTGTTTCGTTACGTTGACAATTCAAATGAGTTACCAATTCGTTGTGCTTACCCCCAAACTGGAAAGACTACTCCTTGTGTGATGGATTCCTACAAGTCTGTCTATATCTTCTTCGGTTCTGGACCATTCGGGATTAGACACAGAACCTGCTCCTCGTCTTGAACCTGGAGCAATGGGACTTGGTGTTGCACTCTTACTGCCGCTTCTAGAGGCGAGCATAGGTGATGAATGAGCTTCTGAAATGCTGGCTTCATCTGCAAAGATAACCACAGTTATTGTGCTATCACCTATTAAGAGCTTCTCAAACGATTTAATTTTTTGGTTATTTGTTGCGAAATTTCAAGCAATATCGAGGTACTTTTAGGGACTAAAATGGTAATCATGAAATGTGTTTAATGACAGTTACAAAAATAATATTACATATCATGTAGGATTCTTCAGTTCTTCAGTTGTTGCGTAATCACATGACATCCATAACTTGAAGATACAGTGAAAATATTCAATTTTTGTGTTAAGTTCCCTATGTGCCGCATCAATAGATTCGAGTAATTTGGAAGTTTGATAGTAGTAGACTTTTGGTTTATCTTGAACTGTTATATAGAAGAAACAGCTGAATGACAATTTTCAGAAATGAGTACTGATTGTGACATTTTCTTCATTATTTAACAAAAAACAAGTCCATTTGAACATGAAAGGTAAGAACAGAAGCTAAACGTTTTCTAATATTAGGAACATTTTATGTGCTTTAAAAATCTTGATGCAAGCTTCAAATAAAAGAGCATAAGCCCGTTTCATTAACGAGCTTAATTAATAATAGTTATTTAAAAATATTAATTAAAAATAAAACATTTTTCCAGAATTTACTAACGAATTCACTTTTCGAGTTTTTCGTAAGATGGAGGTTTTCTTGATTTCTTTCGACATTTTAACTTTACATTTAGAATTTGGATTTTTCTATAATGCTGATTATTTCTATCGAAAGTTGGTGAAAACTTTTTTAAATATGTAAGTTATAATTATTTTTTCCAAATGTCGCCTTATTTCTCAAAATCCAAAAATTTTTTCCTAAAACTTTAACTGTTGGTCGCAGTTTGCTGCCTTATAGGGAAATGCCAAAAACGGGTAATTTTGTATAGGTTTCTGGAGAGAGCATAGCTTTCTCTAGACAAGAATATTATTTGCTACATCTTTAAATTGCAATTAACTATAAAATTCGTCACTGAAAAACGTCTGTCAGTCTGTGTGAATGTCTATCAAATTTCATAAAATTATGTTAATTAATAAATAAGAATTATTACATAAAATAAAAAAATAGCAATTTTCAGTTGTACAAAATTTGTCTGGAGCCAATACAAATACAATGTTACAAAGATATTACGATACAAAATTTTTGAATTTTAATCGATCTTCATCTATAACAATATAGGGCATCCCAATTGGGAGATGAGAAATAGTTCTAGTCCTGTAAATTGTTTGGCTCGGAATCCTCCTGAGGGAGTCATATTCGCACTTTGACTTTTCCTCATTAAAAATACATGAAGGTTTTCCAAACAAGTAAAGTCTACAACTTAAAAAAAACTACTATTTTATGTCCAGAATAAAACATGTGACATTCTCAAACTGAATTCATAAACAGCACTGGCGAGGTTCAGTCTAATCAAAAGAAAAGTCCTTCTTTCGCCCTTTGCAATAAAAGATCAAAGGCGCAATAGAACATTGATGTTAGACAAATGTGCTTCAGTAATATTAAAAATGATAAAATGTTTCATTTCTCTCGTTCGGGTATATTTCATATAATATGTATCTAGGTATTAAAATTCTCAGGAAATATAATGTGTATTTTATTTTTTATAAATCCAACAATAATCAATCCCACGTCTCTAATACTAATTTAACAAAATCGTCAAAAGTTTTAATCAGTTCACGGTTTAATCATTTAAAATAACTTGTTACCGTTGTTCACCGAGATAAAACAACAAACTAATCAATACACACTAAGTGTTATCTAACTAAGCAAATGAATTGCTATTGGTTAACACGAATGCAGATTGTGGGCGACTTTGAAATTGTAACAAAAGCATCATAGTTCGAGATATTCTCATGCACAATTCGCTCTTGTCAGACAAAACAAAAGGATTTTAAACTTTCTCTCGGGCAATACGAGCCCGAGACTGCCAGATGCCAGAGGTCATTATTTGTTTTGTTTTCTTCACATTTACTGCAACTCCGATTGTGAAGTTGGAACTTTGATTTTTTTAATCAATTAGGAGCGATTTAATGCAAATTAGCATACATTTTGGACAGATCGACGTATGGAACCGGAAGTACTAAAAATGTTAATGAATTGTATTAAAAAGAAGCCGACAGATGTTAACATTTTAAACTGAACATGCGTTTCTTGAAAACTAGTAAAATTAGGATTCCAGTAGAATCAAAAACGAAAACATCATTTAAGATCAAATGAAATATTTTCGATTTCCAGACAGCCCTGCCGAGAGATCTTAAACTCCAAATTTCGACAGTGCCATTCAGATTATAGTGAAATTTCAAAGCAAGTTGATATCTTTGAAAACAGTAAACATTTCTAGGTTAAACTCAAAATCTCGAATTAAGGATAGCACTTTAGAAAAAATAATCGAATTCTACGTAACACTCTACACTGAAAATGAAAATCTGGAAAAAAAATAAAAAAGTCGAAATTTCGAGATTTAGATAAGAATTGTAAAAGAAATATCAAAACATCTAGAAAATGAGGATATTTTGCTTAATCTGCAAATTGAGAAATCTGACATTTCGACATTTCAGTAAGATAATTCTGAGTTTATAAAAAAATCTTAATGATTTAAATTTAAATTCAAGAAATTAATGATCCAATTCTCGAAAAACAAAAATTATAAATTTCAAACTTTTAGCAAAAAAAAAGTTAAAATTTATTGGTTCACACTCTGCGATTTGGTTTTAAGACCTAACACTTGAACTTTGTACTTACTTTCAGCATTTTGCCTTTCAACTTAATATTACTTTAAACCCCAAAATTCGAGAAAATAAGCCGAAGGTTCGACTTCGAACTCAACATATCTATTAGGATAAATCAAATATGATCCGGAATTTCTATCCCGTCGCCACGAGGGCGTCGGAAATGAGCGCATACCCTTAGATATGCTAGGTGGGGATATCACGTGAATTCCTGCGCTCAAGCAAATTCCGTTCTCGCCATTCGTCAGTTGTAAATACAATGAGTGAGCAAGAGGTTCATTCGCACGTTGCGCAGCGAATTATTATTAAATTTCCTGCCGTTGAGGGTGTAAAGTCCGCCGAAATTCTTCGCCGACTAGAAGCACAGTTTGGGGATACTTGTTTCAAGAAAACTCAAGTGAATGGCACAAAAAATTTTGGAAGAACGAACTCAAGCTGAAAATGAACCCCATGCTCGTCATCCTCGGACCAGTGTGGCAGCGGACAAGATTACCACTGTTCAACGCCTTTCCGAAGGTGATCGCCGTTTAACTGTTGGTGAAATTGCAGCTCAGATAGGGCTAAGCTTTGGGAGCGCTCAATCCATCTTTACAGATGAGCTGGGGTTTCAAAAAAATTCTGCCAGGTGGGTACCTCGTCTTTTGACTGAAGAAGACGTCTGGAGATTTGTCAGCGCCATCTTGGACGTTTTGAACGTAAAGGTGATGGTTTTTTGCAACGTATCGTTACGTGTGATGAGACTTGGGTCCATCATTACACCCCTGAATCTAAACAAGCAAGCATGAAGTGCAGAAAAAAGGGAGAAGGTGCACCCGTCAATGTGCGACAGTGTTTTGGGATTTTAAAGCAGTTGCGTACGTCGATTTCTTGCATGAACGTCGTACGGTTAATGCTGCCTCCTACTGCCAGCTATTGGATGAAGCAAAACGTGCATATCGGCGAAAAAGGCGCGAATTTTCGATCAGAAATGTGATTTTGTTTCACGACAATGCCCGCCCCCACTCAGCCAATCTGACACATCAAAAATAAAAGGAAATGCATTGGGCAACATTAGTACACCCTCCTTATAGTCCCGACTTATCACTTACATCAAAATCAAAATTAGAAGAAAGTAGAAATTTTAATTTGAAGGTTCAAATATGTAATAACTTAACGTTAAACTGGATATTATTAGAAGAAAATTAAAATTTCGAGAAGAAATTCAAAATCTATAAATAAAAATTTTAAAAATCCGTGCTCCCACTCAAAATATTTGAATAATTTTGAAACAAGGTGAAACTTCAAAAAAGGGAAAAAGCTGAAAGTATATGAATTAAAAATTTGTCGAAATTTTGTGACAACAGTTGAAGTTTTGAAATTAGGACATTTTTCGAAGAAATATGGGCCTCAAATTTCATACCCATATGGTCAGTTATAGTGGTTGGTAGTATGTATCTAGTTTAACAAAGGTTTGAAGATAAAATTGTCAGCTAAAAATGGAGCGAAATTTGCGCATGTCAATTAGTGCAACATCAGAGGTTAAAGTGAAAAGTTTCCAGATTGATGAAGGAGGAACTATTGTTTTTTAAATTGTTTGCTACTTTATTTCCCAAGATAATCTCTGTCATGTCTCACACGTTTCTCAAAATAGCATTCTAATGCATTAATGGCATTTTTATTAGACGATTTCTCGAGCTTTTCAAAAAAATGCACTTCCAGCATTGATCACTTCTTAGCTGCTCATAAATCTTTTATCTTCTACCTACTAGGTTCCTTTGGGCTAAATCTGGTGAACGCCCAGAATGAGGGACTAATCTAACTTCAGTGTTCAGCAGGTGCATGGTCATGGTGAAACAAGATCTTTTTCTTCTTCAAATGAGAATGTTCTTTTACTTCGACACTAACGATTTAACAACTCTGCGTAGTATTCACCATTCATGTTTCTGTCCATCATAAATAATAAAATACATTACCAATAAATATAACAATTAAATATTAAAAATTCTACGATGTTTGGAAAAATATTTGATATGATCGGACCAGGTTTTGCTTTTCAGCATCCTCGGTTCAATCCGTTTCAAGGTAATTAAGGTAATCTATAATGATAACACCTTTAAAGTTCCAAAAATAGTCGGCAATAACTTTACAGGCATGATAAAATTATTTGGCCTTCTTTGGGATTAGTTTACCAGCTTCAGTTCATTGTTTTGACTCTTGTTTACTTTCTGGTGGATCCAGGTTTCATCAACAATTATTAACAGATGCAAAGATGCGCTGGAATTTGTCTCTACAGTGTTAAATTCCTGGTCGAATCATTCTTCCGTCTTCAATTTTGGATCGTTAATGCAGTAACCATCTAGCATAGTAAATCTTTTCCATGCACGAATGTTATAAAATATTTTGCGTAAATGTTTCAGTTGATATCTCAGTAGTTTCGGCAATCTAACCCTCTTTTCTTTCAATCTGCGATCTTCTACTACGGTTACATCAATCTTCTGGATCATTTCATCAGTTTTAACCTAAACTAGGAAGTCCTGTAAGTGGTTCATCATCTAGACATATGTGACCTTTCTTCGATGCTAAAAGGCAGTGTTTGACTAGTGAATATCATGCAGGATAGTCCTTTGGTGTTGAAACTGATTTTTTTCTTGATTCAATAATTTGTCACACACATACTAACAATAAGAGATCAATCAATCTAAAATTTATTACACAAGCTAGTCAGAGATGGTAGAATACTAGTCAAAAATTAGACCTGATGGCGCCGTTTCTGATTCAAACCCCTCTCGCATTTAATTATAGGTATTTTATATGTATGGTTTTATTATAGTTTTGTTCATCTTAGGCATCTCACATTATTAAACATCAGCAGTGTTGTGTCTTTGGGCATTGAAAATTTATAGCAAAATGTCACAAGACGTCTTACAGATTAGCCATCATTAATATTTACAGATTACTTGGGTAGGAAGTGCGAACTTTTTGTTATGAAGTAAAAACGTAAACTCTTCGTTGAATGGTTTTTTCTTAAAAACGAAAGATAATTGGGTCTTTACTCTTTACACGGTTGTTCAGAAGAACTTGACCTGTATCATGATAAAATTGGGCAGATGTAAATTGGGGCGGATAAATTTAGGTAGTCAAAAAATGAAATACAGAACGTGTCCCCTGAAAACAAGAAAGATTAAAAAACACAACAAAGGTTGCTCTAACGCGTTTCGACAGCCAAGCTGTCATCTTCAGAGAGAAACTAACATCTAATATTAAAATTAACCCTTATATACTAAGAATATTCACTTCAGTGCATGATCGGTAGTTATTCAAAACCATGTAAATTGCGGCGGGTTTAGGCCCTGACAGGGGGCTAATTACAATGAGATTTACTAATTACCTGTCTTAGAAACTGCATTTTGTTAGAAATAAATCCTTAAATAAGTTTTAATAGTTTACCTGCTTTCAAAAAGTTATTTATTTCTTCTGGACCATTAAAAATATTTTTTTAAGAAAGTTCTAAAATCTACGAGTGAAGAAAAGTGGGTGTGTACTTTAAAAAGTTACCACTAATCAAAATATAGTAATATCCAAAAAGGGCGAGACCTATAACTACGTCGTAGATTAAGTAAAAATCAAAAATATTTATTACATTCGCCGAAAACGATTTCCGGTCGAGATAACAGTTGGGTAATTAATCAAAACGAATATTTTGTACTAATTAACGATTCAAAGCAACATTTAATAGTTGTTTCTTGTCCAACTAATTTAATTTTTTACTATTTTCATGTACTATGTTCATGGATGGAACCTTTTCATATGGCACAATTATTTTTAAACAATTTTTTTCCGTTCATGCCCTTAAAAATGGACATTAAATCCTATTGTTGTCTGTCTATTAAAAGAGAAAACATTTCAATCATGCAAGAGTTGTATTCAATAAATTGTAGAGAAGTGCAAAGAACAAAATTTAAATTTTAAAGCGTCGAAAGTTATACACAGCTGTACTGTAAGTGAAAATGGACCATTTTCTTAGCATTCGTTTCATTATTGTAGGGAACATTTTTAATCCCGCCGCAATTTACATAACCTTCCTAATATACTTGAAATGAACCCGCCGCAATTTACAATCGTCGATAAAAAGTTCTAGGGACCTCAGATGGTTATTCCTATATTAAGTATGTTATTTTTTAATTAACGAAAATTAAACTACTTGTACAATAATTTCTAAAAAGCTAGATTCAAAAGCTTTAGAAAAAAAATTTCTAGTTTCGATTTCGCTCCTAAAATTTATAAAAAATATTCTGGGACTTTAAAATGTCAAGGTTAAGCCCCGCAAATAAAAAAAACAACAAAATATGTATTATAAGAACATTTTACAAATCTTCGACCTTAAAAATTCAAAGTCGGCAGTTTTATACGAATTTTAAAACTTTATTCTCAGAAATACAAAACTTCTAGAAAAGTAAAAATTTCGCCTTTAATTTTTTTTGAAATAAATTTTATTTTATCAAAATTTTCATTTTGGCTAAAAATTTTGATTGTAGTCCTAAAAGTTGCACCTTTTTTTTTAGGAATTGTTCTCTTAAAGTTACCGGTTTAAACTTCAAATTTTTAAAGTTGAAAATCCAAATCTTTTTTACGCTAAATTTTAAATCTTTTTATTCAAAATTAAAATTTTTGCTAAACCTTTCCATTCAACCTCGAATATTTACTTCTTTTAAATTTTAAGTTTAGAAATAGTTTTGTGGTATTTTGGCTTTAATTCCGAAATTTTAAATTTTTTCTCCAAATTTCGAGATCGTAGACTGAACTTTAAATAGAAATTGAAAAAAAAAACAAATATTGAAATATTAAATTCAGAACTGAAATTTTGATGCTAATTACACAATTTCGAATTAAATCGGGAAATTTCGTGAATTCCAATTTTTTTTTAAATTAAATTTTCAATTTTTTATTCAAATTTCAATCTTGTCTTTTCATTGTACTCTTCAAATGTTTACTTTTTTCTACATTTTAAATTAAGATAATTGTTTTGACATTTGGCATTAGTTTGGAAATTTTCAATTTTTTTATTCAATTTCTCGTTCAAAGTCCAATCTTCATAATTGGGAGATTTCGACTTTAATTGCCAAATTACGAATTTAAGTTCAAAATGCTTTTAATCCCGAATTTTGATTTTACTCTTAAATTTCCGACTTTTTTCTCTTAAAATGTAAATTGATTTACTCCTGAAAAAATAGAGGCTTGATTTTATATTTTTTAAAAACACTTTAACGTTTTAAAAAGTTTTAATATATTTATATTATATTTATATATGTTTTATGTATGTATGTAATGTGCAATTTTTATTGTTTTCTCCTTTAAAATTTGGCTTCACATTAAAAAACACTTTTTATACGTATAATTTTTATCTCAATATTTTTACTTTAACATCCAAATCTTAACTTTTTTTAATAGTATTGAAATTTTGAGAAATCGTTTGCTTCTTTCAAAATTTCGAAGATAATCATCATTATTTTTTCTAAAGTTTCTTTTCTAAACTTGAACTAGACTTTTCTAGAAATATTGTCTCCTTTTAAAGTTTCTAGCAAATGTATCTGTTTCGTTTAAATTGACACTGAATGAAAATAAGGTATTTTATTCTTTCCTATGCATTGTAGAACAGAGCTGGCAGTAATCAGTACAAAATGTGATGCATTACTAATTTAATTACTTTTTTCAAAAAAAGGAATTGTAATTGCATTCATTTGATATATATAAAACGTAATGTAATGTAACGTGTAATTTCGGTAATTTGTTGAAAAGTAAGAGAACATTCCTCATTTAAAGGAATTAATTACTTTTTTTAAATTACGTTGTAATGAAGGAATTAGGTTCCTTAAAGTAATTAAATTCCTTTTTGTAACTCCATTACAATGATGGATGTTACGTCTCCCATTCTTGGTTTAGACATCTTAAACAAGGATAAATTTGTAGAATCAGCTATACCATTTTGCATCATGGTGCAAGAATAGTCATGATTTTGCGCTAATCGAAGTCTAGTATCAGCACCTCACTATTCTGATTCAAAATCAGTCAGGCGTACCAAAATATTTGACAGTTTAAAACTCATAAACAAAAGCTTAATGTGCAAATAAATGCCATCGACTGTGCATAAGACTTATTTGTTATGATTGTCTTCCATTAAAAATCAGGTGTTTTTATATGCAATTTCAAATTTTTACTCAAAGTGTTCTTTTTTTAAAATTCTATGTTTTAATTTCAAACGCGAAAATGCTTCTAAATATATTTGAAGCTTTTTATCTCAAAAGAAATGCTCCTTTTTAAAATGGCAGATTAAAATTCGCAAATTAAACATCAGATTCTGTTTCAAAAAATGCGAATTTTTCAAATATTCGAATTCATAAACATTCGAAAACTCGAAAAAATTTAAATTTTTGGAAAGAGTCGAAATTTTCATAAAAGTCGAAATTCTGAAAAGTTCAAATGTTGAACAAAATTCCGAATTTTGAAAGGAGTCAAAACTTCCCGAAAAAATCGATATTTTGATGATAAAAGGTCGACATTTTCAGAAAACCTGAAAATTCTGGAAACATTTTTAAAAAAGGAGTTAAATTTGCATAAAAGTCTAAATTTTCGAAAAAAGTAAAACTGGAAAGTCAAAACTTTGAGAAATAGTCAGAATTTTGGACAAAGGTTGATATTTTCAAAAAAAGTGGATATTTTGGAATAAGGTTAAGGTTTAAAAAAAAATGAAATAATCGAATTACCAAAATAAAAAGAAAATTTTAAAGCGTCGAAATTTTGAGCAAAGTTCAAATTTTAGAAATTTTGGAAAACAAGCGAAATTACGAACGAGTTGAAATTTTAAAAATAAGTTCAATTTTGAAAAATGTGAATGTTTAAAAAAAATGGAAAATTTGAAATTTTTTTGACTTTTATTATTATTGAGCCACAAACAGCGATTGAAAAAGATTCAACGCAATTCCTGCTTGAGGCAATCTATAAAAGATTGTCAATCCTTAACAGAAGGTTATAGAAAATCTAGAATTATGGAAAGAGTAACTGGCGAAGAAAAAGCCAACAAAACATGAATAAAAAATTTTCAATAAAAATCGAAATAAGATTTTTCAAAAATATCATTCAGAAAGTACCTCTTAAGAAAAACTCGAAATCCTTCAAAATATTCAAATTTTTAGACACAATTCTTTTAAAAAGGCAAATTCATAAAAATTAGAAAAAAGCTAAAATTTTTGATAAGAAGGGAAATTAAAAAAAAATGTGAAGTTTTCAAAAGTAAGTCAAACATCTTAAAAAGGTCGAAATATTTCAAACAATTAAAAACTTCGAGATAAAGTAAATATATTAAAAAATTAATCTAAATTTTAAAATAAATTAAAAATTAAAATAATTTAAAATTTCAAGAAAAAAAGTCAAAATTTTGGCAGTCGAGATTTTCAAACATAATTGACATTCTGAGAAAAGTCGAAATTCGGAAAAAAGTGGATATTCTCAAATGTCAAAATTTTCAAAAAAGTCGAAATTTTGAAGTAAGTTAAAATTTAAAACAAGTGGAATTGTTCAATAAAAATCGACTTCTTTAAAAACAGTTGGGATTTTCAAAAGTCAATATTTTAAAATATAAGTCGACATTTTTAATAGAAGTGAGTATTTAAAAAATATATACATAAATTTCCAAAAAAAAAATATTCAAAAGAAGTCGATATTTTCCAATAAAAAAAGTCAAAATGTTTAAAAGTGATCCAAATTTTCAAAAGAAAAAAAAGAGAAAATGGGACATTAAAAAATAGGTAAGAATTCGCAAAATTGTCGAGATTTTGAATTTCCAAAAAAGTCGAATCAGATCTAAGTTTTGAAAAAAAAAGTCGAAATTTTCATTAAACAAAATCGATTTTTTTGTATTTTTTGTAAAATTGAAAATGTAGTTGATTTGTAATTATATCCCTTTTTTAAGTAATGAGTAATTGAATTAGTTTTTAAGCAACGGTATGTAATTCGAAGTAATTTCATTCCTTTTTTTGAAAAAGTAATGGGTAATGTAATGATTCTTTTTTAAAAGTAATTTACACAGCTCTGTTGTAGAATACATGTCACAAATTGCTTAAATGGCAACAAAAATATCTACTGAACAAAACAAAACCAGTGATTATACAGGCATCAACTTTACTTCTGCAGAAGTGTAGCGCTGAAAGCTATTAGCTCTTAGATCAAGTTAGCCATCTGGGCGGGTCTTGATATGGCACTAGCAGACTAATAGTGACTTGTATCATTTGTTTCTTAATTTAAAGAAGTAGTGGAAGAAGTTCGTGGTCGATGTCGCGTCGGCGATAACAATGTCGAAATAGTCGTGCTTTGTTAGGAAATCGGTTGGCAGATTTATACAAATGTATGAGAACGAAATGGTCATATACAAATGACTTAATGAAGATGCAAAAGGATGTCGTAAACTAAAGTCTGGACGTTCAGGGAAAAAGAAAATTATTACAATAATGGCCTTGAGTTTATCTAAGCAGTATTTACTCTAAAAACATTGGTCGCACTTTGAAATAAACATCTTTGTATGTGGTTGTACAAAAACACCATTTAATTTCGAAAATTGAAGTACAAATCTTGTCTCCTGAAACAATGAACGATTAAAAAACATAAAGGTTGCTCCAACGCGTTCGATAGCCAAGCTATCATATTCAGAGAGAATCAGGTGAGTATATCTCTGAGGATGATAGGTTGGCTTAAAGAAACGCGTTGGAGCAACCTTCGTAGTGTTTTTTAATCTTTCTTGGTTGCAGGGACCAGTCCGTTCCACCAAAACCATTTAATTTTGGTAAAAGATGAATGCCAACTTCCGAACGGCCCAATGTATGTACAAATTTATTCTACGTCTATGTATAAAATATTTACCTATTTCGAAAATAGCACTATCCACTTCTTCGATTTTAATCTCGGGAAGACTGCTCATTTTCGATTTACATTTATTATCATCCGGGTTGCATAATAATTCACCTACACCGACTTCTTTCTGTCTCGTTGGAGGCTCGGTTATTATTTGGGATTCCGTCCGCTGTTTGTTCATTGCGTTCAGGAAATTGCAATCTGAATTCCTAATGAAAGTTTCAGCTTGTTTTTTGATCAGAACTAATTAATATTGAGAGTGTTAATAATATTAAAAAAGATCTTTTCTTTCGTTATATCATGAAAAAATAGTCGATTAAGAAGTTCCGCTGTCTAACAAAATTTAAATAAGTCACTAATCGAAATACAGTAAGATCCCTTTATAACAAATCAGTTTTAAGGAGCAATCGTATATGTATTGTACAGAACAAGTGATTTCCTTAATCCCCTTGTTCATATTTAAATTCTGTTGATTAAATGTTTGTAAGGAAAATCCCTCATAACGAACAATTTTGCTTATCCCTAGCGTTCTGATTACAACGGGAATCTACTATACAAAAGAGCTGCTAGTTTCTTAACTTTATTTCTGACAACGATGACTTCATAACCGACTATTATGATTCAATAATGTAAATGATTTAATAAAATAAATCCTATTCCATTTCTAATGAATACTTTGACAGATACATATTTTATCAACCTGTGTTGTAATCAAATTAATCTCATTGAACCGCAATTATTTTACTTGTTTTCAAATTAGAAAAGGTATTTTAATTCCTTTGATTTATACTTCATACCCCAGCATATTTACTAATAGCGATTTCAACATCAGGATCATCCTCTTCGGGTTCACAACATTCTGAACAGAAAAACATTCTGAAAAAACTCGGCTTCCTTTCCTCTACGATTCGGTCGATTTTTTCAATTCTGATGATACTACCGGTTGGTTTGGTGGCTTCAAAGGTAGAATACGATGCTGATTCATCTTTAACCTTGTAACTTAGTAGTCGCGCCATGGTACTAAATAGCAAATGTGCACGTAGAGAAATTCTCAGGTAAGTGTTGTACCGAGAGAGCGGTACTGTTTACTGAGATGTAAAAACAATATCTGGAACGCTTTGGCTGCAAATTCCGGTGGCCATTTCCTTCGATAAAATTATCTCGAAAGCCGTGCGTTAATTAAGTTCCAGCAGCTATTTATGTTACATCCTTCGAAATTAAATAGCAGCTATGATTGTAATTAGTACAAAACATTCCTTCTTTACAGTATTAACATTTCATTTACAGGGTGTCTTGGAATCAGCAGTTGGTTGAATTAGAGAAAAGTCGCACACGGAAGTCTCTAATGTATACAAACACTTTTTATAGAAAATTTAAAATGCGTTATTTGATTTTTGCAGAATATATCTCCACTACCAAAATAATTATATATAATTATGGATGTCATGTTGAATTTTAGTTAATGTAAAAGATCAACTTTTCTTATTACACCCATGTGGAATATGCTATGGCATTTTTTTATTAATTTTGCCATAAATGTACTAAAGTACATTATGTGCTATCATAAAATAATAATTTCCTTATTTTTCTACTTATGTAATATTGTGTAAGTTAAATTCAAAGATATTAAGAGACGCGTAGACAGAAAATTTCCAAGCTTATAACCAGGGGGCGGATTGTCACCTCATCATAAAAGAAATCGCTACTGTAATTGAAACCGAGTATCGTGACGAAATACACTTCACCGCTTAATTAAATTAAAAGCGATGCTTTTTGTCCCCATTAATTCTACAAATCTCTCGTTTCCGTAAAATTTAGGAAGCGAAAGTACGTGGCATTTAGCTAATTAACCGTAATATGTGGACAAATAAAAAGTAACTACAATTATTAGGTATCGCTCCGTACACTGTTGTAGAAAATGTTTCAAATATACCTGGTGAATAAGCGCTGGAAGCACTAAGGTTAAAGCAGATCGACCATGTGTGGTTTTAATTGATATCCAAGTCTTTAGCTTTATCTGAATTACCTTAAAGACCCCCGTCAAATTAAGAAAGCAATTAGAAAATTGTATACTTGTTGTAGGCGGAGAGTAAATAACTTATTTTATCTCCAGATGGTAACATAACAACTTCATCATGTAATGGCACCAATTAACAGGAGTATTACATGAAGTCTAATAGTTCATGAAAGTTTGTCTAGAACTAACTCCGTTTGGGAGTTCCAAGTTCACTCACATTTGTTTATGCTTGTAGTAGGTGTCTAACTTCATTCAAAATCAATATACTCCTAGTTTATCTAATTATAGTGGTACGTAAAACCAAACCTGTTTGAATCTTGAGAAACCTTAGTTTCATAAGCAATTTAAAAATTACCTTATTGCGAAGTTCACTATCTTGCAAGTATCTTTACTTGCCTGTGGTAAGGACTGCCAACTGTGGAAAGAAATTAAGACTATTTTCTTAACCACATGCTATAAACAAACAACCAAAATGAAGACAATGCCAGAATATTATAATTAAGTTAAAGCAAGAAGATTTTTAAAACAATCATACATTATTTAAAACAAACCGCTTAATCACATTATGTAATATCACCTACAAGAAATAGTTTTAATAGTGCTAAATGTTGCAATTTCCTCCAAGTATACAACAAGAATATTTAATTAAAAAATATTTTCTTCAAAGGAATAATGATTGCTTTTTAAGAAAACAACCGAAAAAAAGAGATTATTTTGTGAATCTTATAATTTTTTTCTGGAAATTTCTGGTTTAAATTCATCTTTTAGAGACGATTTTATTATAAAGATAGCGATTCTCTAGACATTGCAATTTTGTGCAAACTGTTTAGTTGAAATAGGTAATTGTTTATACTTTTTTCTTATATACTATCAAATTTAAAATAGAAATTTAGACTTTTTCTTAAAAATTTGGGATTATGAGCTGGAAATGAGTTTTTCTCATAGAATATTTTACCATGTCTAAATTGTTCAAATGAACTTCGCGAAGGTTTCCTGCAGCCTTTAGTCTTAAAAACATTTTTGTCAATCTTTATCCAATATTTTGCAATCTTCAGGAATACCTCAGCATAGTATGTTTCCAAAAGTGTAGTACCTACGCGTACCAGAACCAGGAGCATGAGATGGAAAGAGTATGGTGGATTTTTCTTCGTTTTTGTTGTTGTTTTTACTGGCGAAAATCATATTTGCAACTTGCAGTTTTAGTCCTTTTTTTAAAATCGTTTATTACTTATTCTTTTGTGTATGTATTAAAAAGGTATGTATCATAATTTTAAGGATAATCAGCGCTACGTTACGAAAATTATGAAAAAGATACCCAAATGTTAAATCTTTGGGAAACATTGCCCTAGATCTAAATAGACAATATTTCTTCTCATTTTAACTGAAAGCTTGGTCTTTAGGTTTTAAAAATTAAACTTTATTTCACTTTATACAGGTTTTAAAAATCAAACTTTATTTCACTTTATACATTAAAAAATGTAGTAAATTTACATTGAGGAGGTATTTAGAGAAACCTTTGAAAAGCCAAATACCTTTCGTAAACGACTGTATCTGGTGTGATGATCTTTGCAATATGATATGGAAACGAATCGTTAAAGTGTGATGTGGTGACATCTGTAAACACAGAAGTTTGTTTTGCTGTTTTGCAAAAGCAAATTAAAAAATAGTGTCCACTTTTTTGAACCGGTTTCAAATCACACAAAATACAGCAAATCTGGGAATATTTTACCGTATTGAACTACATGAATCACATCTGTCGTTTATATCCTGTATGTTGAGTGTAAAGCAGTTTTTGATTGTTGCACTACGGACCACCTTCTTGTCATAGTCAAATAACTGAAAGTATAACCCAAAATATTTTTTTTTATTTCACGCCTTCTATCCAAATATTTGGATCCATGAGACCATTTCCTATTCCCTAAGATGCATTTGGTGAGAAAAGTAAACTGTTTATCATCAATTCAAGATGTTCAGTGTCAACAGTGATACCATTTCAATTAGCTACTTTTGATTTTGATGCACTTTTAGGTGATTCAAATCGTTATATGTGTGGAACAGCCAAATAGAATAAATTCCGTATCTCAGTTATTCTACAAATTTATGAAAAATCTCGGGACAAGTCAATTTAAGATTATAAAATGACATCTCACATCTAAAAATTTCATCCCTAGATGCAACCCTCTTCGAGTGACAGTTGCAACTACTAAATTTTTAAACCGAAAGTAGGATCTTGTTATACCTCATTTGAAAGGTATTTTCATTCCCTATTCAAAAATCTCACGGATTACCATATTTCTTCCAAAAATTAAGAGTACAAAAAATAATTTTAATTTTCAACAACAACAAAAATAAGAAACAAACCATAGTTAATGTAGAAGGTGTTCGAAATGGACACCTTCAACATCTTGGCAGCATCCTAATCGTAAATAAAAATGTCTCCTGATATTATTCAACTTCTCTGGTGTCACCGACGAAATCGCAAGCGTTATTCTTGCTCCTAAGTCAGCTACGTCACGGGGTTTGGTCTTATACACTGTACTTTTCAAATAACCCCATAACAAAGTCCAGAGGCATCAAGTCTGGTGGTCTGGTGGCCATTCTACCGTACCTCGTTTCCCTATCCCCCGATTTGGAAATGTAAAATCGAGATATTGCCGGACATTGACTTGGTAGTGTGGTGGTGCTCCAACTTGCTGGAACCATATTACATTAGCTGGAACGTGTGGATTTTCTTAAGCTGGATATAAGTTTACCACAGCTGGTAAATTACCATCCACGAAAAAAGGACCAATGAAATGATCTCCAATAATCCCTGTCCAAACATTAACTTTTTTAGGATTCTGTGTATGCAATTCTCTCATCCAGTGGGGATCTTCATTAGCCCAATTGCGACAGTTTTGACGATTTACATGACCGTAAAAAGTAAAAGTGGACTCATCAGAAAACAATATGTTTCCTATTTGGATGACATTATTATCTAATCATTGCATTATTTGGACACAAAAATGAGTTCTTCTTTCAAAATCGTCTTCACTGAGCTCTTGACATGGTGTCAATTTATAAGAATGCATTTTATTTTCTTTCAATACACAAATAATCGAGCAGTGACTAAGGTTTAGAGCTGCAGCTGCTTGTCGACTCAAATAATGTGGATTTTCTTGAAATTCATTCATAATTTCCAATTTGGTATCATTAGTTAATGCATTGGAGGGTTCTTTTTTCAGCTTTCATATGTACATATCCATGTTGGTGGAAATGCTTCTCGATTTTACTAATTTTATCTTGGGATAAAGGCGGTAAATCAGGAAAGTTTTGTTGAAATAGACGAGCGACTTCGGCCTATGATCTTGCTCTATCTCCATAACTGATCATTTGTGAAATTATTATTTCATGCATTTCTGTTAAATGACCCATATTAAATTTTCAAAATGCGCAAAAGATAACTGAAGCACGATACTGCCCACTTTTTAATTCTCTCACAATTTTAGAAAGTTACTGAGATATTTTCGACAAAAAGTACAATTGATTATGATAAGGTTGATAAGTTTTTACGTTTCCTTTTCTACAAAATCAAAAAAGTTTTTCGAAATTGTTTTTGTTTCCTTTATGATTATCGAGGACGAATCAAACGAGCCGCTCTTGATTATTATTGTACAAAATTTCATCTAGTTAATAAATTATTTTTTTATTGTTTATTTTTTAAATAAAATGTAGCAACCATGACATTTTTGAACAGAGAATGGAAATACCTTTCAAATGAGGTATACCAAGTCCCTACTTCCAATTAAAAAATGTATGAGTTAAAACTGTAACTCGAAGAGGGTTGCTTCTAGGGATAAAATTTTTGCAATGCAGGATGTCATTTTATAATCTTAAAGTGACCTGTCTCGGGATTTTTCATAAATATGTACAATAACTGAGATATTGAATTTATTCCATTTAGCTGTTCCACACTGTATATATTCTTTGGATTTTCAAAATAATTTCAGTTACTTTAGAACATAAAACGTATATGAATATACGGTAGGGATTATCCATCTAATAACAGAAATAAACATATTTGGAGGAAGGTATCTTATCAGATTTCAAAGAATATAGTTTCTCTTTTTATTTTGTCAGTTTCCGTACTTTCTGACAATAAAAAAATTAGTATAATATTTGCTTTGACTGTTGGGTGATCAATTCATTAATTTATCAATATTTTCTAGTGGAACGCTTTAATAATAATAATCTAGTAATGATTTAAATTAAACCATTAGCTTGGAATATCCTTATTAATTAGAGTCTATGGCTTCCAAAATAAATCTGTACATAAAGGAAGGTACAGTTAAATTGAAAAAATCGGTTGTATTGCCTAGAAGAGTATTTTGCACCTGTATATAAATAAATTGGAAACGCTATTCGTAAATTACTCTGAAAAAGGGAATGCTTGCAATTAAATGGCAGCGAGCAATTAGTGCATATTGTATGGTGTCGTAACGGTACCTAATTATCTTGTTAATTGAAAGCAGAACTAGACAGCCACTGACTGTTAACTAATCCAGCAGTATTTTGGTTTTCAATGTATTAGTATACTAAAATGCAAGCGGATTTAAAAAATATTTTAAAGAGTTAAATCATCCTAAAGCAACAAATTAAAGCCTGAAAAATTATTTATTTCGGAAATATTAGTTATGAAACTCCATGCGTATATCTTTCAGAAATTTTAAAATTAATTACATTTATTAAAGTTATAAATTGATTTCGTGGTCTTTTTCTTTGAATTTCATTAGATGGAAATGTATGACATAATTGATTTCAAATGCTTAAAATTCCCTAAGACTTTTTGTAACAAAATATAGTGGAATGCAACAGGATTTCTTCGCCTAGTGTTCGTCAAAGACAAGTGACCTCTAATTAAATCCATTTCTCACGAAATTTTTGTGAACTAACGGTAACCTTCAATGTTAAACGTTGTCCACGATTTGTTATGTCACGAGTTATTAGTCAGTTACATGAAAATGAAGTAATTTAGTAGCTGTAGCAGTAGGAGAATAAAAAAATATATATATATACACATCAGGAAAGTCAAACACTGTCCATAGGGAAAATGTTAATGAGAGAGTTGACATTGAGAGCTAATAGTGGGATAGATGGGCAGCGCCTTGTATTCTCCTATACAGGTGTCAACAATTCAACGCAGAGCGCAGCTACCAGTGCTGGTGGAGATTTCAGTAGTACATCATAGCTTCTAACGTGTTTTGTTAGGGGATTACTATTGGCAGGCAACAATTTTATTAAAACTTGCGTACCACATGCTGTTTGTTCTTTTAGTCCGTTGATTTAGTCAACGTCTGAGGCAAAATAAAACTGATATTTTTTGATAACCAAGATAAATAAACGAGATTTCTTAAACAAAATAAATAATAATTCTAATGAAGAATGTAACATAATAACTCTTTAAACATTACAATATTAGAAGTTCAAATAGGCCGCCAGACTGTACTAAACAATATTCTAGTCTGTTGTAAAACTCTCGACAAGTTTTTTCTAACATCTAAACTGAAAGATACGAGCATGCTGCGTCAAAGAAGGGGAATACGTTCAGAGGCCGTAGAAAATTATGGAAGGGATAATTCTTAGCGTTTTACATGGACAATGAAAATTTTTCCTTATCTGTATATTTTAGGGTAGGTGTGTTAGAAAGACTTTTATTAATCAAGCACTATAATGAAAGTCTAGACTGGGAATTTATTATTTAATTTGTTTTAGTATAAATACACGTTTTCAGGCATATCCGTTTTGAAAAAATAAACTTCTATGTCATACCTCTAAGATCGAAATGTTTGGTAACAATCGCACTCGAAATTGTACTCTCTTTTAAGAAATATGTAATATCGAAATATTACACTTTTTCCCAAATAGTACGATTCCGTCGATAAAACCCCTGATAAGTGTACATGCCGCGAGTTAATTTTAAAGCTTAAACTTGAGATTTATGTTTTTGTTGACATTTTAATAACTTTCGGAAAAAAAGCCAAAAGTTCGACTTGAAAGTAAACATTTTTACTTTTCTCTCAAAATTTCGAGTTTTTAGACAAAATTTTAAATTCAGTCTCGAAATTTATTGACTTCAGTACCAACATTTCGTCTAAAACTTTCAAATCTGATCAATTTCCACTTGTTTATTTTCATTTTCAAAATATTGACTTTTCACTCGAAATTTTGGATTTCAGCCTCAAAAAATTAATTCTAAGAATTTCGATTTTAATTTGAAAGTTACGATCTTTATTTGGACATTGGAATAGTAACTTACAACTTACAAGGAAAAGTTTACTTTTCTTTCTTAAAAAAAATAAATAAATAAAATAACGTGTTTGCATGCTCACTATAAATGAGGCGTATTTTATCAGTATATGTGATGTAGCAAAATTGTTTACAAAATATTTTAATTCTATCATGAATTATATAAACAGTCACACTTTGAGTTATTAACCGCTCCCAAACGTGACATTGCCTAAATTTTTTAACATGTATTGATTTTTTCATAGTTCTATTTCGATGAACAACATAAATTTGCAATTGTTTTTAATTGGTTCGTGAACTTCGACTAAACATGCCACTTCTAAATAACAATAAGTTTAAATTGATATGAAATTACGAGAGGTTTTTTTACGAAACCTAGGTCACAAACTATAGTAATGTGTGCATAAATCTTACAGCTTTACTTTTTGGGAAAAAACCCAACCAGCAATCTATATTAGGCTAAATTAGAAAAAATTGTAGCAATATTAAGGGTATATGTGAAATATTAAATGTTTTTGTAGTAAATGATTATTTAAATATATTTACATTTCAGTATTCACATATACCTGCACCATACTGTATACAGGGTTTCTCAGTCATTACGTCATTAATTTTAACCACTTATTAGTGACATCAAAATTAATGTTAAAAATTAACCATAACGCGATTAAAGATACATTTTTGAGGATAGGTACTAAATACGAAACCTAAAACTGAAAACGGTATGATTTATAAACCGAGAAATAGAATAGAATAGAAATTTTGAATAAATATTTAGAAATGTCTGCCTATTTTGTATTACTAAAGAGGTAAAACTGAAGTAACTTATACACCGAATGAATGAACCTTCAGATTAAAGTTTTCATTGGTAATTAGTAGTAATCAAGCTATATATATTTTATTACACGAAATATCATTATCAAGTGTAGCAACTGAATTGATTAATTAAGAGAGGACATGCGAGAATCCATATGCCACGGCTTTAAATCTTAATATATTGTGGGTGTGTTGTTAATAAAATATTTTGGACTTTGAGTGTTTTTATAAAGATTATCAATATTTGTACTCGAATTATACTAAAGGTCTAGAGGGTGTTCAGCGAGGAATAGGACCTTGCAATATATCAAGAACGCAAGGTGAGTTAACAAATTTAAAAACATGATGTTAAATTCTACCCCCGGTGACACTTGAAGGACAAATATTTTAATTTAATTTTTATTCTTCATCGCTATGTGGCATTATAATAATATATTTATTTTTTTAATGGGACGTCATATTTTTTATTTTACATTTGGATTCTTTGCAACCCTTCTGACAACTTTTATTAAAATATACATATACTAACTTAAAATCCACAGTTTTCACGAAATAATACATTGTTCAAATTAAACACCAAATTGAGGAATACTGAAATAAAGGTTATAATTTAATATTGTCATTAGGAAAAAAAATGAAAGATCAAAGGTGTTTTTCATATTTCTTGCCTAAAAGAAAACCAGTTTACCATTCTTGGAGTTTATAAGGAAATATCCACACATACAAGTAAAATAATATTGTTTTCCAACTCTTTAACATTTCTTGGTTACGTCTCATACTATAATTTTTAAGTATCTCTAAAGAAGGTAGTTTAGAGGCCTTATATAGGGGAAACTAGCTGGCTATCTAATAAGACCATTTGTAGCTATTCAACATTGAGGAAACTCCATAGAAATTGCTCAAATATAACTATTATGGACAGCAGGACCGCTTTGCTGAAACTATAAATTATTATGGTCCAACCTGCATAAATGAAAAATTGATACACAAATCGTGTCCCTTGAAAGCAAGGAGGATTAAAAAACACAATAGTTGCTCTAACGCGTTTCGATAGTTAAGTTATCACTTCAGAGAGATACTGGATAAGTGAGGTTAATGTCCAGGTCCCGTCATTTTAACTCTCAAAAATCTCCATAAGTGAGAAAGCACCTTTATAAAGAGTTTTTTTAGACGCTCTCTTTTATTCGTCATTAACACAAACTATTAACGTAGAAGGTATTGTAAGCTTATAACTTATAACTAACTTCGAGGGACCCAAGAAATCAGTTCGTTATGAGCGAAATTCGCATTAAACAACAAATAATGATAGTGCTTCAACTGTCCTTACCTTAACATAGCGCTCCAAACGAACCAATCTGAAAAATTGGTTAGTTTTAAGGCAAAAGTTCGTAAAGCTGGTTTGTTATAAGCAAACATCATTGCGTTTGTAATTCGCTGAGGAAGGTATAATCTCAGAGCATCAAATGATATTGTCGCTGATCCTAGCAATAAAAAATGGGTGAAACTTGTGTCCCATGAAATAAATATGTCAAGGTGAGCCAGACTTTTCAAGACTTTGTAGAGGATGAGGATGACGTATTTTTGGTAGAGAATGCCGAGGGTGAGGATACGGTTATACTCGTACAAGGCGTTTCAACTGAAACGAGCCACCCTGAATATTTGCCATATTGCGCATATAAACAAATTTTCCCGAAATTCGGTCAATATTAGTAATTGAAGGGGGACATCTTTTCATGTCAAATTGAAATTCTTAATCTCAACCCCCTACCCCCACTAAGACAATCCCTTACAATATAAATGGGGAAAGTTGGTGTTGTGACCATTCATTTAAAATGTCTTGCAGTTCTCTTTATGACAGTAATCATAAGTATTGTTTTTAATTACCCAATACGTTAAATAACAGTGTTTCCATGATTTTAGCCGAACATTATGAGTACATTCAGACTGACTGTACCTTTCTTCGGTGCTCAAAATAACATCCGTCTACCCCCGTACAATGATACCATTCGTAATTCAAATGCATCTCTGACATTGCGTAACATTTGTGGTGCGATAAGGCGGCACCCTAAAACGATCCTCTGGCGCATATCGTCTAAAGATATCGGTTGTGTTGCATACACCTTGATTTTTGAATGTCCCCAAAGAAAAAAATCTAAAGATGTTAGATCTGGAGATCTTGCTGGCCATTCCATAGAACTTCTTCTGCCTATCCAGTGATCGAGGAAGTGGTGATTCAAAAATTGCCGCACTTGGGCATCATAGTGAGGCAGTGCTCCATCTTGCTGGAATACAAGCACGTTCGCCAATAATTCCGGATCGTCCACACAACCTGAATGATGAAGGGTATTATTTCACTTTCAAGCATATTTAGGTCCATGACTCCACTTAAGTTTCTTTCTATGAAGAGTGATATGATTACCTAGGATGTCAGTCCATATATTAATTTTCTCAGGCTGTTGACTATGCGTTTCTCTAATTAAATGAGGATTTGTGTCGCTTCACTACCTGCAATTGTAGCGGTTAACTTCGTCATGCAATGTAAATCTTGATTTATCCGAAAAACAGATATTGTAGAGAAAATTGTGGTTGCGATTGATACGTTCAGTCATCAGCTCATAAAACTCCACTCTTCGGTCAAAATCATCCTCATCCAGTTCCTGTGTTAACTTAATTATATATGGATGAAATTTAAATTTGCGAAAAATTCTCCAAACTGATGACCGGCTAGCTCCAGTTGCCCTAGAGACTTGGGCAATTGACGCCGTATTTCCCATTGCTGTTACCTGTCCTAAAACTTTGATGGCAACGTCTTCATTATTAAACTATCTGAATCGCATTTGTTTTTTTGTCAAGTACGGATCCCGTTTCCGTAAATTTCTGTATAATAATTCCAAGACATACTTGTGTCGCACATTTTTTCCAGGGTAACTTGTGTTAAACAATAGAGCCGTTGCTCTTGCATTGTCTCCATTTTGGTAATACAAACGCACTAGCTCAACACATTCCTGATTAGAGTAAACTATTTTCGATTTAACAAAACTACGCTCACGGTAAATCTTATACAGTGATGGATTTAGAAAGACTAAATTTGAGGAAAAAAGAATAACAAAAATTTACTGTGATAAAATAAACCCGCAAAAACAAGTGCTGGTGCTGATGCGAGTCGGTTGGAAATCATGATCTTAAATCTGTTAAAAATGATGATTGCTGTAGAGTGAAGTATCGTAATCTTTTGAATTACGAATGTATCAGTGTACGGTAAACAGTAATGGAAGAAGGTTAGGTAGCACCTAGTAAAGTAACGTAGTCAGATTGAACGGACTCATAAAATCCAGAAAACATCATTATTCTGATGTTTTGCGTAACCAAAAAACAATGCTTATGATTAATGTCGTAAAAAGAATTGAGATACCTTTCCCTATCCATATTGTAAGGGATTCTGTTCGTGAGGGTAGGGGGTCGAAGTAAAGAATTTCAATTTGACATGAAAAGATGTCTCCCTCAATACTAAAATTGACCTGTTTCATGAAATTTTGTTCATACGCTCAAATTGACAAATATTCGGGATGATTCGTTTCAACCGAAACATCTTGTATATTTAAACAGTTTAAATACAGGAACACAGTGAATATGAAGATGATCAGGGATGGAGATATGTAGCCAATAAAAAAAAGCATAAAGTTTTGGATACTCTAGAATCGTAGATTTTTTTTTTGTCCTCCAGAAATGACAGTACTAATACGATGCTGAACATTAGCTACAATAAATAAAAATAGTGTAAAATTTATAAGTGTATTTCATTACCAATAAATATTAAATTCGTTTCCACACGACTTCAAGCATCCAAACCATAAATATAAAACAGGTAGGTCAGTTTATTTTCAAATATTTCCAATATTCTGACTTATTTACTAGTGGAGGTCCGAATTGCACATGATAAGCGACAAAAAATCATATATTATTAACAGAATTGGCTATCTTTAAGTTTACAGTATTAAATATTCGCTAAATTGATAATAATATACCACATATTATTGTCAAGAATGGCAAACTCTCGCAGTAATTTGGTAGTTTTAAGGTTTCACTTATGTCGTCATGATAATTTTTTTTTAAATATGAAATATTGAAGCCTTACGTCGATTCAGGAATATATGTAAGTGATATATTGTAGTGAGGAAGGCCACTTCTCTACCTCTGCTAATGAGAAACTTGCTAAATGAAAAAAAAAAACTCTATAAGAGAGACAAAATCCAACTCTGTTGAACTATCTCTTATTTAGGTACGACTGTATCTTGGAAAAGAAGAAACTCTTTACACCCAACACCAGAAATTTAAACATCAGTTACCAGTTAAGAACCAGTATGAAAATATGGACCAATAGGTCCTTTTTGACTTTAATTAGATTACTTGCTTACGCTTAATTTAAAAAAATACATATTTTTTCCGCATGGATTTAGCTTAGCATATTTATTACTAAAAGTTGTGAAAATATTTAATAAAAATACCAGATCCCATTAAAAGTATCATTACCTTGGTACCACCTAGAGATGAGGACCGAAAATGCAAATTTTTGTACCCGCAAATGTGTCCCCACGGTATCATTTAACATCATGTTTTCAATTTTTTAGATGCCCTATATGACATATCGCACTGTTCATTTCTCGCTAAATATCCTGTACATCTAATGAAACTGGAACATATAACCGGTACAAGTATAAAATGGGTTATATTTAAATTACAATCATGTATTTAATTAGATTTTATTCATCTAGTACATCGTTTGAAGTATGAGTTCGTTTTCTGAATTAAAATTATTCATTTCGTTCCTGAGTGTCTTACCTGGTTTAGAAATCTATTTCAACTTTTTCTCATTAAATTCGTACTAAAATGTAAAGATATGTGTTGTGCAATGTAGTTAAAGCGTCCTTGGCTTCCATTGCAATTCAGAATAATTCAGGTATAAATAAAGAGGAAAATGACATCTTTGCATCCATCGGCACTGCACTGAACAGCATTTTCCTTTCTGTATATATTTTGTGTACATGATAAGAAACAAAACAGAAACTAGAACAAATCGTTTATAACAGCTGATTCTATCATCTGCCCTTAACAAAAATTAGCCAGTGTAGGTTTTTTATCAATAGACTCTTAAGTGTCCTTTAAACTAATCTAGATGCTCAAAAGAATTAGCCAGCATAAAAGATTTACCATTTTTAATGGTTTACTAATAAACCTGGTAAACTGCATTTTGAAAAAATGTTTACAAAACTAGTAAGAGATTCCCCTAAACTTAATCAAGATAAAGATAACATCCTTACTACAATAGTGACATTATTATATTATCCAGAAAATATAAACAAAATCAACGGAGTTGAAAGGTAATCTAGGTAAAGTTAGAGATAAACTGGATAAGCTTAAATATTCAAAAACTCTTAAAATCAATTGTAATTTACCATATGTAAGACAAACCAAGAGATCTGTTAAATCAAGGTTTAAGGAACACATTTCGCACTTTAGATATAAGAGAAGATGAATTAAATGTCGTCCAATATAATAAACACATGACACACAATTAATAATGAAAAAATAAAAATGTTGTTAGAAATAACAGAAAATGAAATGAAAACACTGGTTATATCATCCGTTTTGAACATTATTTTCACCTTTAAATTCAAGTTGTAAATTTTGGCGGTAGAGTTCAGGGAATGCCAACTTTATTTTAGAAAATATCTTGCTTTTTAAGGATCTTTTTATAAATTTGCGACATCTGCATTTACTTTTGAGATATGGGCGAAAAATAAAGTCCCCCTTTTTTACCTAATCGTTTTTAACTTCCGAGGCCATTTTGGGTACTGCAGTAGTAACAGGCAATAATGCCTAAACCCTGAAGTGAAGAAGAGGAAGAAGAAGTTTTTAACTTGTGCTATTTTCTTGAACACAAGTTGAAATGTTTCAAAACGTTTCTAAATGTCATTCAGAATCAAATTACACATCAAACGTAATTTTCGGAGAGGGCGAACTGTAATTTTTAACAAGTGGCCTTGTTGGCTAGACTACTACATCAGTGCTTGGTTTTCATTGGTGAAAAGCAGGGTCGGATTTAAACTTGATAAGGGTCTAAGCTGTTTGAGATATGGGGACCTCTATAAATCAAGATATCTTATATCAGCGCCAAATATGAATTTTTTGGAGGCCCCAAAGACAGTGGGCCCCTACGCTATAGCTTCTGTAGCTTATATGTAAATTCAGCACTGACGAAAAGGTTAAAGAATTCGATAGTAATATAGTATTACTCTACACTAGTCTGAGATAAGATAATATTGGCCATATGTAGAACTTATATTGGAAATGAGGTTACTGTCAAGGCGTTTAGCATACCTCCAAGGTTACTACAGGTTTAAATGCAATAATAACGTTATCTATGTTAGCATTAGAACAATGGAATATGTTGTATACCATTGCAGAAACGTTTCATTATGTCATTTTTGAGTAATACTATAACTGTTTTTTGTAAAATCGCAATAATTAATTTATTAATAGCAAATATAATGTGTTATAAGAATATGCACATAAAACGGTTCTTTCCGTTAGATCTACTAGCTTTCAAAGGCTGCAAATATCATTTTAATTTAAATAATAAACCGATACGTATGCGATAAGTTGATAATACGTGTTTACATATAAAAATGTTATCTACGAAAATAAGTATTTATTTTAATTGGTTGTGAAATATCATATTTCAAAAGTAAATTTTTTATCATGAGGCACACGATAAATAATAACAGTGTAAGACATTCTCCCAATTTCATTATAACAAAAAAGAGATTTACATTTTTAAACATATGAACGGATTACCTTGCCATAAATTCAAAATTTAAGGATATTTCAACACTTCATTATGGCAAGAAACAAACAATAGCACTCAAGATTACTTTGAGACATTTAGTGTAAATTATACTTTTACATGTATGAGTTAAAAATTTTAGTAGTACCAATGGTTGGTAAAAATTACATCTAAATCTGGCCGTTTGGAAGAATGAATAGTTTTGACGATATAATTAAATAAACAAAATAGTTTGTTAAAAGGCTGAAAATGTGCATTCGCTGATTAGTGAAATATTTGATGTTTAGGCGTGGTTCAATTTTCATAAACCGGAACTAAACTGCCGACAGATATTTAACTAGGTATCGAAATCAAATAATTCAGCCTTGTTGTAAAAACAAATATTTGCCATAAGTTTAACGATGTTCAGCAGTGTAGATGAAAAGCTTGGTCATAACATGTTATTTTCTTCTGTGAAGTTAGGAAATCTTGAAACAATGTCCATTATACCAATGTTTTTCTTTCCTTATGGACAATGTAATCTTTCCAATGCTGTACAATCAAATTGGAAAATATTTGCACAGAGAAAAATAGTATTATATTAGTAAGGCAAGTTATGTTCCTACATCAGAAAATTTACATCTTGCATTCAAAAATGTTACCATAGCCTTTATTTTCTATCATATGAAGTAATAAAACTGGAAATAAACTTTTTCTTAGCAAGATTCTTTAGTTAACTACCAAATAATTTTGTATCTTAAGTCCCCAGTACTTTATCCATTAGTGTTCTACAAACATTAGTGGCTGATTGTCTTGCATATTTCGCAGCAGTATGTTCCAATATTAGTACCTCAATTTACGTACATAATCGAAGATCCCAGAATAAAATCAATTATTTGATCTAACAGTCTTTAAATCAAATATGTATTTGTCTCTAAAAACATAAAACACCGCAACTGATTTCTAGGCGCAGTTTTAAAGGAATTAAAGGATCCGGTGTTTTTTTTTAAATAATTAAATCAAATAAAACATAATAAAAATAATACTCCGAAACAAAATAAAAAGTAAAAAAAAATGAATTAAAAACTCACCACTAGGAACATTTTGTTGCTGAGATCTTCGACCTCGTCGTTGATGAGTAGGTTGTAAACCTGGCGCAGAAACAGCACGTTTAGGAACTGTAGTAGTAAGTCTACTAAAACCGGGCGGTCTATAGCGAGCACTTTTGGCATTTTGGGGTAAAAAGTGATGCATACTTTGCGCTTTATGCATACTACTGGGAGGAGTATTCGTTGGAAGACGCGGAAGAGAATTAGTTGTATTAGGACCACTTTGTAAACTACGCGGAAGAGTTGAACGGCTTTCGATCTCCTCATCATCGTCGTCCTCACCGTCAGCTGAACCTCCGGAACCGCATGAAGCATCAGGAACACTAGATCGTCTTCGATTGGGTCTTGATGTCGATGAAACCCAAAGTTTGTCTTCACTGCTCGCACCACCGATACTGCCACAACTACGGACGCGATCTAATTGCTCGCGACTGGGACTTTTGTGACTGAACAGTAGATCGCCAGCTGACCGCCGTTTAGCTGCAATTGCCAAGGCAGAAGCTGAAGTAGAAGCTTCACCACCAAGGAGTGATAATTTGTTACGCGAGTCCGAAGCTAGAAGAGCAGATTCGAAGCTGCCACGCCAGCTAAAACGTTCACAGTCGCTTACTTCACGTTCTTCAACATTATCGGATGTAGCACCACCTTGGTTAGATACTTTGTGTTCGGCAACGAGGAGATCATGAGATTTGCTTCTAGGTAACATGCTAAAGGATGAAAAGTCTTCTAAAGCTGCTAGTGTATCGTGTATATTACTATCTGATGTACTGTCATCATCTTCTGTGGTGGTTGTTGAGGCTGATGATAATTTTTGTTGTAGGCGCTTGTGGTAGTGACGAATTCTTGGACTGTTACTAGCATGACTTTCTCCACTAGATACTTCATGCATTAAAGCTACTAATCTGCTCCCAATATGGTGCATTACTTTAGCTATTAGAGGAGGTGAATTATTTGGTGAACTAGTCGGAGCTTTAGCGTCTGAATCACCAGTTGCCATTTTTTCAAACGAAGCTACTAACTTTTGATATACAAAAGCAGTTTCTTTGTTTAAACCTTGCGATTCATCAACTATTCCTCCATCTCCTTCATCGCCTTCCTCATCGTCGGCTACATTATCAAATTTAGTTAATAATCTGTTTACAACTATCTGAAATTTGTTGCTGCAACTCAGTCTTGTTAGGCGGCTCCTTCTAAATCAGAGCTAGTGTAGTCAGACGAATCATAAGAATCACTCCAAGTATCTTCACTGCTAAGATATTCTACTATTTCCCGCACTTGATCGTCTCGGATTCCCGGAACCGTTTTCATTAGTCTTGTTAACTCATTTTCGAAATAAACCAACTGTGGTGGTTTACATCCTACTTTTGGCAGCTCGCGGACTTGGAACCGGCTTTGGAGATGAACGAGATTCTAAATTTGGCGTGGATGGTTTAGATTGACTATTAGCTACCATTGTTTTAAAAAACTGTCTCATTTTACACATCATAAGATTCGTTTCTTCATCAGAACTCCAGTTATTAAAACTATCCTTTCTAGTCAACGTTGTTACAGGGGGAATTGGTGGTGTCTTTTCTTCGATCCTTTTCTCCTCTACAATATTTTCTAATTCAGTCTTTGTTTCATTTTTATTGCTTAGTAGTTCAGGTGTATTAACCTCTCGTTGTTCTTTAAGTAAATCATCACAGCTTCCAATAAAACCACTATCTCTACTCTGCTGATTTTTAGCAGTTGTTAAATTTGAACTTTCCGGTTGTGGAGTTTTCTTTCCATCTTCATCATGTTCTGAAGAATTGGATTCGTTTATTTCCTGAGTAGTTTCTAATTTTCCTTCATCCTCTTTTATTTTCTTCTTGTTTTTCTTCCGTTTCACTGTATCAAACTGTCCATCGCATTTCTCAAAGTTATTACTTTCATCATAAGTATCTGAATCAGAGCTTGATGAATTTTCTGAATTTATTTGACCTTCAGCAACTTGGTCATTTAAATCTGGATTTGCTAGAAGGTTATCTAACGATGAAGAGTGCGAACGTCCTGTACCTCTAGCTCTCACTAATTTTTTACGTCGTTGTTCAGGACTAGGCCGACCTTCACTGTCACTGCCAACGCTACCGTCCGAGTCTCTCCTTTCAGCCGTAAAGCCCATAAAACCACTTAAGAAGTATTTCTCTAATCTGGAAGACGCCAATTCAGGAAGTTCTGAACCTTCATTTTGCTGCATGTCTTCATTACCCCCAAGAGAGTCAACCCCCTCGCTATAGATGCTAGATGTCTCCGAGAATGCATCCTCTCGATTAGTACCAATGGAAGGTATAGTTCCATCTCCCAAACCAAAAAAGAAATATTTCTCCAAGTCAGTTGCGGATTGAGGTCGCTGTTTTTTGCTAGGTAATGACTGCTCCACCTCGCTTTCCTCGCAGCTTTCTTCTACAATTGTATGCAATGTGAAGTCAATGGCACTCCTATGATATCCTCGTAGTTCATCCTCCTGGTCCTCTGCCACTGAACAGGTTAAAGTGACCTCTTCCCCCGATGAATCGGAATTATTGGCAAAATCATCATCATCATCATCGTCGTGACTTAAGTTTTCTACCCATGAATCGTCATCTGCAAGACCTTCTTCGAATGCAGATAATGTTTCGCTACCTGTTATCACAGTTACTGTTTGACCTTCTGTAGTTGCTTGATTATCTAGAAAAAAAGAAAAATATCTAGTGCTTAAAGGCTGTACCATTTTACTAAAGTTTAAATAATTAAATAATGCAGATAATAAGAAATTAAATCAGTTTATTTTGGTGTATTGTTTAATAAGCAAGCATATAAGAACACATGTTTTTTTATTTACTACATTTCATAACATATTATTTAATTGCTTAAGCTCGTGTAAATAAAAATTAACATAAAACTGGTAGTCAAGATTATTCAACTAAAATATTGAAACCAGTTTAAACTTATCATCAGTTTAGGCAAAGGTGTACGATTTACACTAAATGAGAAATAATTCCACCCACAATATATTTATTTCTTCCTACTCTCTTAATCTTTATTCTAGTCAACATTCAAATGTAAAACTTTTTTTATGTTTTATTTCCCAGATATTCATGACAGTCATATTTTTTACATTTTGTCAAATTAGGATATAGATAATAACAATGATAATGTAAAATTGATTGAAATGTTTTATATTTAATCCTGTTAATACTCTCAGCTAATATGTAATTGTCAGCCAACAGCTGTAGAACAGTTATGACTTATGACTAAAGGGATTTTAAATAACAAAAAAAAAATAATTTTTTTTAATTACTTTTCTTCTTTTAAAGAAATAAAGTTACTTCTGAAATGTGTATAAACTGATTTTTTGGTAACCTTCTCGGTTCTATTATACAGGTTATAACAAATTCCCTCCTCACTACAGGGATCTCGAAAATGGTAAGAGATAGAACATAGGTTAAATTAGGGCAAAAGTTGCACAATTTAGCTACCAGTAATGCTGTCGAAAAATCGAAAAATCTCTTACTGCTCTTGAGATTTCTAAAAAAAGAAAAATTTTTAATTTTTATGTTTATTTTCTCTTGACGTTATTTGAAGAGTAATCGAAAAAACTAAAAATACTTTTTCATTGGCGTTTTTATTTTTCACAAGACAGGCCTAAAGAGTTTTTTTTATTAGACGTTTCTTATTATCGCTAGCATCATCAAGTACGTTATTTTAAATATGGACCTGTAATTTTTATTGCATCTTTGTGTAGCCTTTTGAATCTCCGACTTCACGGATGCATTACATTTTTATGTGACTAAACGTTTCGTAACTGTGAACTATCATGAAGAAAAAACCTTTTTTATAGATTTACGCATTTTGTATGAATAATAAATAGCCAAAGTGTAATAAAATACGACAAGCGAAATTTGGCAGTTATTTTTTTATTTTATTTTTATTATTCCAAATATTCATAATCGCTTTGTCCGTAGTTATTAGTAATTAATTTTGGTTTTCAATTAATTATGATCATGCCTGTTGCTCTTTGTTAAAATTTATTTGTTGTGCCATTACCTTGTATTCTTACCAATAAATAATCAAATTTCATTCTTAATAATAATTACTTATTAATTACAGAAAATAATAAAATAATGTTAATCTGAAAAGAGATGTTATTTTTTGATGGACGGTTTAAAGGTAGGAAACGTTTAGCCACCTACCTCAAGTAAGTCGGAGCTTTCAAAAGCTATACAAAGATGCAATAAAAATTACAGGTCCGAAAATTCAAAATATTCTTTTTTTTTCAAAAATTCTCAACAAATGCACGGGTTATTTTCGATTGATCATCGGCATATCCCTGATCAACAAATTGTGTAACTTTGCCCCAATTTAACCGATGCTGTATTTCTTATCATTTTTAAGATGCCTGCAGTGAGAAGGAAATTTGTTACAATCTGGCAGATCATTAAACTCAACATGCAATGCAATGAAAATAATTTTGTATTTTTAGACTACAGAACAGAGAATTCTGAGTCAAAGCATGCCAAGTACTTTACATCTAAACCCAACTTCTTTATGAGAGAACTTTTTTTTGAAGAGAAATTACTAGTTTTCGAAAATGTTGCTTACTTTAAACATCGATATCTCAAAAACTAATCGTTACAGTTAAATATTTTGCCATAAGACTGTAGAGATAAACTAACGAGCTTTCCAATGATGTACCTTACAAGGTAGATTCCAATTAAAAAAATAAGTTGAGGATACTTCCCCTAAAGGAGTAAGGTTGGGTGAATCAAAAAGTACCTCATTTTGGTTCCCCCTTCAATCCCAGGATATATATTTCAGATCATCTTAATAGAATTTTTGTAAGAGATATTTCCGACCCTTTTATAAGAAGGAACATCTACGACTTTATCTAACACTTCAAAATTTATTTTTCGATAAGTCAATGTGAGGAAAACTGACGCGATTCGATTCCATGATTTTGGAGTTTTAGGTTCATCTAAATCCAAGATATAAATTTCCACACGTCTTGAAGTTAATTGTTTTTTTTTTTTGAGTGGAATGTGTAATATGATAAACAGCTTTTTGCAGATGTAAAGAAATCCTCTGTATTTCGATCAGAAATTTGATAACAAAAAGAGATCTGAATAAGATTTTTTTTAAATCATTTGTTTTAGCTGAAAGTTTTATGTTGTGCAAAAAATATAAGTCTAGTATATTTATTATTGTTTGAAATAGAATGAGAATATATGGGATGAACTAAATATTTATTTACATTTAAATAGAATTTACCGCGTAAACCAAAGAGGGAAAGGGCAAGCAGGAGGTACTACCCGCTAGATAACTTTTTGGAAATTTAGGCCTTTTCGCCCGCAGTACAATTTATACGATATCAATTAATATCTAACTGTAGATGCCAGCACTGGATTTACGATTTTTCCAAGTCGGAGCAAAAAATCAACTCTGGCACGCCTTGTGCCATACTTTTAACCACTAACATGAGAATTTAGAGTCCCTTTTAACTAGTGCTCGAGGCACATATCCCCCCCCCCTAGATCCAGGACTCGCAGATGCAGGTTTGATCCAGTGGTGGCTTCCGAGATTCATAAGATGGAATCGATTTAAAACAAACTGGAGGTTCATAAAGTGTTGGTATTAAGGAAAGCCAACTTCCAGCTTTGGTTCAACAATATTCAGATTTATTGAAGCATAAACGTTTGGTTGAATTAAAAATATCGCGCAATAGCTTTCGTCATATTTTGAAGTTGGATTTAATATTATATTCCTATATAAATGTAATTGATACACGATGCATGGTTAAAGCATAATGAGTGAAATGTACGACGTACGCAATTAAAGAAAGGGAATATTTCGTGATCCACTCAGAAGTTTCTAGAGATTTTTTTTGGTGGGGATATTTGAAGAAGCATGTACAAAATCCAGTCAAATTCCAGGCGAATAAGGCAGATGATGCTGTTTAGACATTTAATAAGTATCCTGGAAAATAGTGTAGATAGACGAAATCTATGCTAGTTTAGAATGAAAGGAAAACTCTGGGTCTTGAAATCTTAAGGAATTCATAAACTTAATGGACATAATCAAGAAATGCAAACTGAAATGTTCGGAGAAAGTTGGAAAAAACACTAAGGGGTATATTACTACATAACAAATTATAATTTGATAGACATTGGATGAGCAACAAAAATTATTCCAAAACAGATTCGTGGTGAGTTAGTTCTCATGGAAAAAGACTGGCATAAAATCACAGAATACAGACGTAAGGATCAGATAGTGAATGTTCTAAAAAAAGAATACTATATCGCATTTCGCAGTTGAAATTTTTTTCAGTGTGTGCCTCAAAAAAAGTCTACTTAAAATTAGTATTTATTCGCTTAATTACTTCCAATAGACCAAAATAAGGAAAGTTGTTGAGACTAAGATGAAAAGAGCTTCAGAAGATAAGTTGAACTCTAATTTATAAAAAAAGGCGCATTGGTTTTTGTTGCAGCCCCAAAACTTTGACCTAGATCCATTAGCTGATCGCATCATCCCAGGATATGTAGTGGAAGCTGGAAATAGTTTGTACCAAGTTGGAACGAAAGCTGGCATTCTTCATAGTGTACACGAAATGAACCTGAGCAAGTTCTTCGTCAAAAGTTAGTATGGTTAAGAATTTTCAAAATGTTTTTAAAAGTACTTATAATAATGGGTTATTAGTTTACAAACCCATTCCATAAATAGTTTTGTTCTTTATTTTAAAGAAGTAATATTTTTTAAGAAATTTTATTGGTATAAAAAGATATTTATAGACATTAACATGAAATAAATCTTTAATAGGATAGAAAGAAAATAAATCTGAATATTACATAACTGCTATACATTTTGTGGGTGGATTTGAAACCTAATGCTGAAAAGTTTGAGTCCGCTCCTGCCTTAACAAACAGAGTTACCAGATGTTTTTAATAAATATTAATAGGTAAAAGTCAATCGAAGCGATTACATTTTGCCGTTGTTTGTGTGCACTCTGCTTAAAGATAATAAATTAAACTAAAACATCGGTATTTAAAAGCAACGTTTCACTTCACGGTATTCAGTTTAAGAAAGTTACAATAAATCGGATAGAAACGAAAGTTCAGCGAAGTGGACCATGAGTTTGTTGAGGTTATGTTGGAACAAACTAAACGACTCAAGCGAATATATAAACAAAAGACTCACCAGCTGTTTTTCCACCGGCAGACCCGCTTTGATCTTGCCAGTTGGTGTGCTGAACGATGACGTCATTGTCGGCCACCAGGGTGGTTGTGTCGGATGTAACAACGCTCACCTGTTGATACTGGGGGGTGGGATCTTGAGTTATCATGACAAGACTCTTATATCGAGCAGCATGACGTGACGCGTTGTCCGGTTCAGAGGAAACTAGGTGCACACCTGCCTCATTCCGCACACCGCAATTTGTGTTGTCCCCCACCTCATCGGGTTCGCTAGACCGGATCTGTAAAGCGTTCCATTCACTGGATGAGGCAGCGTGCGTTACTTCTTGCACTTCCGATTCTTCTGCAGATGGGGCCGCTATTTCTACGTCGCTGGAGTGCAAAGACTCGGCACTAACGTCCGACAAACATGGACTAGATGAAATGTAATCATGTTCTTTCGTCGTTTTAGGTTCCGAAACTTTTCCTTCATCATCCAACTGCTTCATCCGGGTTAGCACAATTCCACAATCTAGTTCAGTATCCGTGTCATTATCACTGCTAGTTTCACTGTTACTGGTCGACGTATGCTCGCTTTTGTTAACAACAAAAATCCGTGAAAACCTCCTCGGCTTTTGATCGGCTACGGTACCCGTATCGTTACTATCAGTATCTTCCGAACCTGATGATGACATATCTTCGCGCACGGAACTTTGCGACACTCTCCCCTGTTCTTCATCGCAACTGCTCACGTTGCTACTGGGAAGAGCATCATCACTTTCGCGATTTTCGAGTCCACTCACATTGTAAACGCGATTGACTTGATTGCCCGAATTTTCTTCATCACTGCTTTGCGATTCCGATTCGGATATGTAGCAATTTTCCGATTCTAAATAGCCGGTTAAATTTTCGTTTGTTGGTACACTATCGGTCGCGATTTCACTTTGTTGTTGTTTCATAGCAGAATCGGTATTGTCATGCTTGGTGGACGACGACGTCGACGTACTATTTTCCCCACCAATAACGTTCTGAAGTGCGGCGAGGTCTGTTAAAAATGAAATCATATCGTTTTGCTTTTCAAATAATATTTTTTTAATTGCAATCATAATAAGAGGCAATCGTCATATTAAGATAAATTAAAAACTTTTGTAAAATTAAATAATATACTCAAATATTAATCTTACAAAGACTTACACAGGTTGTTTAACTTATTACGATGTAATCCAAATAGATGATTTAAATAAATAAAATCATAATCAACTTCAGGCAGAAACCAATCTCCAAAGTTATAAAGCTCTTGATTAGAAAAGCCAACCAAAACTGTTAACCGGTCCAAATTGTTGATTATAAATGTCAGGACCAGCCAGAGCAGCTTAAGCACCCTAGGTGAAGAATGGCCTGTTTTTTAAGAAATAAATTTTGCAAAAAAACACTTGCACCAAAAATAAGACGTGTCCCAAATTTATACTTTATAACAACTGTAAGATCTTTTCTGTATCTATACCAGAAACCAACAAAATAATTTAGACCAACCAAATAAAAGTGTTTAAAAAATATTTTATAACAATCTGAAAATTTATCTGTAAGCCAGAAGAAAAAATTCTCCCTGAATAGAAGAAAAGTGACAACTACAAAATAATTTCTGTAAGCTACAAAAAAAAAGAATAGAACCCTTAATATAATAGGTTGCTTTTTTAGTTTCAATTTCCGAACCAAAATCCCGATATTGCACACTGGTTTGCTCTATTATAAGGAAATCTTAAAAACTTAAGTTATCAGCATAAAACTGATTTTATATAGGAAACTTTTGCAGAAAATCAGTTGTAGTATAACTTTACGGCATTATTTGAAATTAGCGAAATTTAAAATTATTTTTGAAAGCACTGCTTAATAAGTTTGAATCGTAATTTTCAGCAGCCTAGCAATTTAACTAATAACTGTGCAAAAAAAGCTTCAAAGTCTGAGAAAAATAAAGATTTCAGTTTCAGACCCCAAAATACGTTATTTCAGTATTTTAGTCTGTTGCTGAACCATCCGAAAATAGTCTGAGAAAAATGTTTTTCGTCCTAGACAGAAAAAGTAGCTAACTTTTATAATGACAATGACAATGAAAAATATCATAAATTTATAAAAATTCCTTAATTTAAATAATATTGATTGCGATTTCAGAAAAAATAGTATGTATACCTCGATGTTTGTTGCTTTTACTGCTAGATACACAATATACTATTTTTTTAAACGACAAAATTCTTTTATTTTCTAATAAATATGCCAATATTTTGAAAAACATTATTTTTAGGTAAATCGAAAGCTGATGAACTCTTCACTAAAATGATGAGTAGAATTCGAAAACAATGTCAAATATTCAAGGTGTAATTTTAAAAAATCAAGACACAATCTGCCCAGAAAACACAGAACGCTGTCTAATAGAAACAACTTTTAGATTGTAGAGATGGGGAACTTTGACAATGCTGCAAAAACATGCTTTTTTCTTAACGGAGATATTGAATATCCGCCTATTAGTGGGACACACTGTGTATAGAAAGTTTAACTTCAAACTTCAAAATTTTTAATTTTCTTTATAATTTAGAGATTTTAGCCACTTTTAAAATTCGATCAAATATCCCATAATCTCGATATTAATTAAAAAATTGACTAAACTTTCCAAATCTTGACCTAAAATTTGGAAAAGTTTCACTTTAAACTCAAAATGGTAACCTGTTTTCTTGACATACCGAATTTTTAGTCGCAATTTTGGGTGCAAGGCAAAAGTTCCAGTTTAATTTTAAACTTCATATTCTTGGAAGTTAATCACCAGATTAGAAAAAGTACAATTTTTGAGAAAAAAATTTCAAATAAAAGTGCCACATTTCGAAACTAAAAATGGAAAATTGTAAAGGCAAGTCAAAAATTTAAGATTACAGTCCAAATTTTGCGATTAACATCAGTAGAAAATGTTCAAATTTAAAGCCTAATATTAAAGCTGTAGAAACAATTTAAAATTAAAATTTGGCCAAAGGTGTCGCTTTCGTTTTAGATTGAATCGAACAGAATGTGAACATTTCAAATTTAGCCTTGGAAAGAAAGTAATAAATTTCAGGTTTATACTGGAAGTGTTGAAAATGAAACCAAGAATTTGGGAAAGAAAATCGTGAAATAAATCTCTATTTTTTGAACTTGAAATCAAAACGTTTGAGATAATTGTATAAATTTTAATGTTAGTTGAGACTTTTTTAAGCGAAGTCAAAATTTTGAGAGAAAAATCTGACACCTTTGTCTAAAGTTTAAACTCTAATATTGTAAAAATTGAAGAAATTTTAGAATCAAAATATAGGCAATTATTTTACAAAAATAGGCTTCTTATCTTATGGTCAATTATTTGATGGCCACCAATTATATACTACCATTTTTCTTATAAATCTGAATGTTATCGATTTGAATTTTAGATTTCTGCAGAAATATGAACTATTTTCTCAAAATACGACTTTCTTCTTCTTTTTAGAGATTTTGCGATCTGTTAATTCTGGTTATGCCTCTGTTGTAGTTCTTGGGATGTTGACTGCCAACTATCATTCCATATTTTAGGTGGTCTTCCGGGGAGAGGGGGGTGCCTGTTGGTTTTCGTTTCAATGCGATGCGTGGTAACCGATCTTCTCTCATCCTGTTTACGTGAGCGTACCATTGTCTCACTTCTTTGCCTAGCCCATCGCACGATATCCTGTATACCGTACTGCTCTCTAATCTGTGTGTTTCTTACTTTGTCTCTTCTGGTCTTTCCAGCTATAGTTCTCATTTTCTATTTTCATTTCCGCTACTTTCAGCATACTCTTGGTATTGTTGGTTTCTCCTCGTGCCTATACAGTCATTATTGGTCTTATACATGTTTTGTATATTTTGATCTTGCTGTCTGGGCGCATATATTGATTGTTCCAAATGGTCTCTCGTATGCAGCCTGATATTGCGACTGCTTTGTTGATTTTGCTTCTTAAGTTGTTTACAGGGTCATGTCTACTCGAGAGATTAACACCGAGGTGCTTAAATTGGGTAACTTGTTCTATGGGATGATTTTCAATGACGAGTTTACATCTGATGGGGTCTTTTGCGATGATCATACTTTTAGATTTATCAGTGAATATTTCCATATTAAGTTGTTTGCTTATTTGATAGAATTTAAAAAGCTGTTTCTGCGACAACTGCTACGTCGTCTGCATAACATATCATGATTCTATTTTTATCCATCCTGTATACCAGTTTTAATGAGGTTACTTCTTCAATTATTTTGTCCATTATGATATTGAACAAAAATTGACTGAGGCTATCTTCTTGTCTAATTCCTCCTAGAATCGGAATGGTTTCTGATGTTTGTTTCCCCGCTCTTATCTTCGTTGTGTTGTGAATATTGAGGTTGCGAATGACTCCGACAAAACTTGAAATGTTTAAACTTCAAACTGTTAAGAATAGCAAATAAGAATTCTATGTTAAATGCATGTAAAAGCTAAGCCATCAGTAAGGCTGAAGACAACCTTATGAATGGTTGCGCTGGGCCTTTAGGTCACTCATCAACATACATAAGTTTCAATATACAGGTGTGCGCAAAGTTCAACGACAAGGCTTGACAGTAGATTCAAGACAATAAATAAAAACTACTTACGAAAACAAAAGTTTAATACAGTCGACTCCCGCTAAAGTTGCGCCTGTTAAAGTTGTCCGCTCGTTAAAGTTGTCAGGATACAATGTTTGAAGTTGCGCAGATATTCCCCCACACTAATTTTCGAACAACGAATTGGACTTCCGAGTTTTAGCGCCACTTTTGAATAACCCACTCAACCGCGGAAGGAGTAATAAAACGTACACATTTTTCGACATTGGGAGGGATAACGGGGAGTAGCAACTTTAACGGTCGATCCAGTACGGCGAGCGCAACTTTAGCGGGAGTCTACTGTAAAAAGATTTTAGTTGTCGAGTTAGAGGTTGTCAAAGTTCTCTAGAAAAAATTAATTATAACTCCATAACCGCTGTATCGATTGTATCAAAATTTAAAACATAAATTTAAGCTGTTAAGTCGTACCATTTTCCAGAATTTTAGTGAAAGCGATGTACCTACTGGATGGTAGTTTCCTCCGCACACCGATTTCTTTAACCCATCAAAACTTTTTCCATGTTCCTATTTTTGTTAAATGGCAAAGCCAAATAAATTGCCAATTTATTTTAAATAAATCTTGTCTCTTGAAAATAGTTACTAAGAGGTAGCCATGTTTCAGAAAAATGACTGCTTGATGCCCGTTTGTTAGGATTTCTGATGTGAGTACATGGATTTAAACCTTTGTGTTTAATGGACGAAGGAAACAAACAATTGTTTAGGGGTTTGATGACATTAAATGATGTTAATATGATTGAAGAAATATTATTTCATTTTAACGTTAAGTAATTTTGCAAGTTTTTAAATTTGTCTTTATTAGAGAACATAATTTCTTTAAACAATATGTCATAAATACTAGTGTTTGGTGGTTATGAATGATATAATAGAAATGTTTCGATTATAATAGAAATGTTTCGATTATATCTGTACAATCGACCATTCGATGACTGCAAGTGAGAGATCATTCGTTTCACAACGATTCTCAATGATGTTTCATATTCAGAAATATACCATTAATAGCGCGACGTAATTGCACACTCCCTACCTAGCTAGCAAGAGAGCATTCGTTTCAAAACGATTATTTCGATTTTGAGCGATGTACCACATTTCGAAGTATCTGAGAGAAGAGAGATCATTCGCGCTATTGGGCACTTGTACCGAAAGCGATTACGAAATGGGTGAATTGAGAGATGAGACATCATTCATCATTTTAAGTTTAATCCACTCGCAAAGAGTAACCCCATTATGTTTTCAAAGCACTGCGAGTAGGATGCGGAAACAAGGATAGATGGCGAAGAACCGCCTTCTTAAACAAGAATAGGTTGTAATTTTTGGGGAAGATTCCTTTCGGTAACAAGTTCCATAACTTGGAAATTCTATAGAAAAAAAAGTCTCCTTAGACAGAAGTCCTCACTGTGTCAAGTGGAATTTGCTGTCTCCGACTGTCTAGTATGCCTTAAGAACCTTGCCCTTGGGGGGATCAATGCTATTAGTTCCTGCGAGCATCTTTCATGATAGTACTTGTAGAAAAGAGACAAGTCACCAACCATTGGTGACTTGGAAACGATTATAAGATATGAATATTCACTCTTCATGATGAGACCTCATTCCAATCGAATGATGTCTCATCTCTCAGTATTCCCCTCGAGAAAAAAACATCATTCATTTGAAGCTATTGTTTGTTTATAATCCTAAATCTAGAGTTACTGCTACCGAACACAAACAATGGCGATATTATTTAGACGAAAGGCAGGCAATTCTATGTCGTATTCTATAATTACTCGATTGACATATTTGAAGATGCTATACTCTGTTCACCTAACAAATATAGTTAGGCCACTCCCACTTAAAAAAAGATAGGTTCATACGATATTAAGGAATAATGATAAAATGTGATGGTAAAAAATCATAGAAAATAAATTTAAATAGAGTTGTACAAAAAATTAATAAATCATTATATTAATATATCCTCAACTAAACTCTCCTCTGATTCTTTGTGTACACTTATAAGACGACTTCTCTTGCACGATGGACCCATCAAACCACTAGTTTTGTAACTAATTAGTACGAAAAACGAAACTTATTTGGTTATAATTGTCACTCTAAAAGTCATTGTTACTATACTCTGTTCACCCAACAGATATAGTTATGCCACTCCCCCTCAAAAAAATACAGGTTCACACGTTATCCAGAAATAAACCAACATGACCATGATTATATCTGTAATACGTCTATATGGCGTGTTTTGTCCCTTTGTGTCAAAAAGATGCGATGGATATATATGTTTGTCTTTTCAAAGGACAATATATTAAACAATCTTAAAGTTTATTTCAAATATCCCTCTTCTCGCCAGTTGTCATTGTTGTCATTCATTTACGAGTGCCCATCTTGTCATATGTTCTCGCAATAAAAAAAGTTAGTTAAATGTTGCCCCAATTTTTGTATTTAATGTGTAATAAATATTTTTATATCTAACACTTGTCAAAAAGTAATAGGTAAATATATTATTCATAGGAAAACAGGGAAACTACTTGGATAGACTTTATTCTATTTACGATTTGTTTGGTTTGGTGTACGCTGTTAACGATATTTTGTATTGTTTTTTTTTCTAATTTGCTCTGTATTAAATTTAGTAGTTAACGATTTGTATTCCTATTTTAATTATGCCACAACGTTGCTATTTGTGTTCCTTGGACAAAACATCTGAAAAATCATGATTTGTGACGCAACGCATGCGCAGAATGCTTGTCCTTGAAAGAGTCCGACATATACTTTCATCTCAGCTTTTTGACATAGCATATTGCATGGCGATCATATACAACACGCCATATAGAAGTATTACATATATGCTAATGATGCGACCCATCAAACTGGTTTTAGTGTGCGTGATACGAGATTTTTCAATACAAACCAATAGAAATGATTTATTCAAACAACGCGCTTTGTTTCTGGGAGTGGCCTAATTATATGTCTTGGGTGAACAGAGTATTATGACATGACCGATCAAACTTATTTTGGTGTGTGTGATGTGGGATTTTCAAATACAGAAAATTAAAATAATTTATTGAAATATGGCGCTTTATTTATGGAAAATGGCAAACAAATTTCACAGTAAGAAATTGATCATCTTTTTAAATAAAATTGATATAAATCATAAATAATGTATTGATTTAAATTTTCTGTAAAATGAATTTACATTGGTCTTAATTTTTCTACGTATTAAATAACATTTCTTTGTTTTGCCCCTAAAAGGACCAAGCAAGAAAGAACAATACTGTAAAACCATAGAATTTTAGAAATATTTACTATTTTGGGGTCCCGAAATGAAATATCCTGACTCTTTGACAAGAATATAATGAAATATTTTTTTCATAATCGATCATTCAAATGATCAATCAATTATTCCAAGCGATTATTTCGATTCATTCGATTATGAAAATATGTGGATTATGGATAATAAATACAGACCGCCATCTCCAGTTTTCACCTAAAGTAAAGAAATTAATTCTTAAGGTTGTTAAAATAACCCAAAAAACGTTTGCAGTAAAGCGAAACAATTAAATATATGTAAAACCAGGTAAAACTAGTATTTGCAAAGCGAATAGATAATCTGTTTAAATTACAATAAGTCGAATACATTTTTCATTAAAAAATCACAAATTATCGAAGACCAAAGTTTAATTTTAAACTGACGATGAAAATGAAATTATTATACAGTTCGTTTTCATGACCTACTGAATGAAACCTTTTAATTTAGGTACATTCACGACGCAAACAAATCACTTTACTCAAAAATGGTTATCTGTAGGCGATTTTATTAACAAAAAAAATTGTTTGGAACGAAATGTCCTTTTTTTTAACCTTGCCCACTTTACAAAAATATCACCATCGAAAAAGTTCTGAACAGTAAAATAGGGAGGTGGTCGGAGAAAAGTAACACCCATTATATTGCTTTCACTAACAATAACTTTGTGGAAAGGGATAAGCCTTAACATTCTAAGAATATTTTCAAATTTTGAGTAGTAAATATCATAGTACTTTTTACAACAGGAGAGAATATGACGTTTACATCTCACGAGAAGCAAGTGCAACGTACTATTTTCGTGTACTATTTTCTATTTTATAATCAAAAATTTGTTAGTATTAAAAAATAAAATCTAAAACATGGTACCCTAGTGCTTCAAAAAAACATTAGTACGCATTGTTTATCCGAGTAGACCCAGTGCCTTAAGCAAAAACCTAAACAGGATAGCGCCCCTAATTGATGACCAAAAAAGGATCTACTTCAAAATTTTTATTAACTAAAGAAAAAGACCTCACGATTCCGTCCTTACACTCTTTTATTTTTCCTCAAATCTTAATGCCCTAGGCGCCTATTGGCTGACCCTGTTGGTTAGTCTCAGCTTCATAGCAGAATTGTAACTGACTCCTAATTGGTAGGGTAATGACAGAAAGTGATGAAAGTAATCACGTCCTAGAAGCTTGCAACGTTTTTGGAGATATTTTATTGGTTAGGATAGGGACAATTTTACAGTTGAAGCCGCATATTTTATTGTAGATTTTGTTGTTGAATTTAGAGATTTCCCTGCAACTCTTTCAAATGTTGCATAGGAATTTTTTTAATCGTAAAGCGGTGGCTCTTTAAAAGGACTCTCGGAAATTTGTTCTTCATTTTTTACTAATTGGTACACTTGGACATGAAGTGCGGTATTATGCAATAAACTTTGCATAAAAAGTAGAAATAAAATATGGTATACAGGAAAACTTTTCTTTTAAAGAAAATAAAGTGATGAATTTCCCATTATAAAATAATAACAAGTGAAATGCAATTGCCTCTTATTATTTTCAAATTTATGAAATAAAAAAAAAACACTTACCTGTTGTCAATAAAGGCCATATGAGAGCAGCTTGCGTAATGTAGGGCCATAAATTTCTTGGAAATACTCTCATCCTAGGGGCAACGCTCTGTTCCATATATTGCACCTCTAAATTTTTTGCTGAATCTTGGGGCCATGTAGAAGGTACAGGCACTGGTATTGGCACAGGCACCGGAATAGGAATAAATTGAGTCGGAGCACCGCAGCTGTGGCAAGGAGATTTACTCGCCACTTCTACAAGTGATTCTTCCATTGCTTTATCAACTAAACTTTCATCCACTTCGCGTCTACTCGCACAAAAAACACTTTCAGATGGAGCCGGCGAGCTACCATCTTCATCAGTACCTGTATCACTTTCTCTTAATTTTCGATGAACTAATGGTGACCCGAGAGGAGAATCTACCAAACTGCGTCTATACACACTGGGTGAACCAAAAGGCGAATTCCAGTTAATACCACGTTTAACACCAGGTTCGAAGTAGTCCCAATCACATTCATCGATGGGGAAACTTGATGCTGTACTGGAACTGTCGTTGTCATCTATGTCTTCCTCCTTTGATGAACTGTCAGAGCTTATAAACACTAATTTGTAGTCATCACCTTCTGGCCACAAAATGTCCAAAATATCTGAGTCCGGTGTTCTTCGCCAGCCTGTATGGGTTAATATCAGTGAAATGTTTATGAATAAAGAGTTGTTCGGTTGTGTTGTCTGCAAAAGCGTTCCACCCACGCATTACCCGGTGCTTGTTATGGTCATAAGCAGATAATGGTGTACACCTCCGTGTTACATTTTTGCATTGTCAGCCGTAATAAATTAGTCCGTAACCAGAAACCCGCCACCCGTCGAAAAAGTGCAGTTAGTAATATTCAGGTTCTAAACCGCACGTTGCAGAAAGAGAGATTACGAGCAACTGCCAATATTTGCTCGTACGTCATGTGAAATGGTAAATTATGTTTGTGTTTCATAAACAAGGGTTTCGATTGGATTACAACGAACAACAATATTCTAATCGGATGCATTACCGATTTACATATTACATAAAACTAAATATTTTACCATTTATACAAATATGCTAAATATACGCTTTTAATAGAAATAGAATAGAATTTTGTGATACATATTTATATGATTAATTTGTTACTAAAAAACAGTGAATTCACAATGCCTAAATGTTAAGCCACCTGTGTGTCTATTACAAGTTGGCCCCCTAAATTATTTTTTGTTTCTGGTGAAATGTGGAAATTGGAGTATTATTATCGATACAAGTATTGGTAACAACAATGTGACAGTAGTAGATAATTTCAATAACGTGGCCCTTCATTTCCCAAAAAGATGTCTCTTCTAGAATATCAAATAAATCCGACGGCTTTCTGCTGTGCGTATGTTTTCTAACCTCTAACAGAATTGACTGGTGTACAAGTTTATGTAAATCGCTTGATATTTATTCGCTAGAACTTAGCATAGCTAATAAAAAATGAAGTATTCTATTCAATTACTTTTTCTATTTAATGTAGTATGTTGGAAACACGATTCCACTTTAATATATTGGTTATTAGGCGATATGGCATTTGTGCATACGTTTTTACCAGTTTTCGAAACATTTTTTAAAGTCCTCATATTATATGTTGCTCAATGTCTGCAGTCATTTTTCCTTGATTCCTTTACATTATAATAATTTTTCTTTCACGGTAGTTTTAAATTAAGAAATATTCCAGGGCAGGGGCAGGGCAAACGGGGATGATGGGAAAATTTTGCCAAATCGTTTTTCATCAGAAACTATTTAATTTTCAATGGTGTGTTGCCGTGGCGGCTAGTGCTAAGGTTTGCAGGTTTGCGCAACCTCCAAAAAAACGCTGGGATAAAAAAGAAAGTAAATTGTTCTTTATGTTGTTTATTTTATTTATTGATAACAGATTTATCGTTACCAAACATACTGCTGACTATTGCGGATTCCGCCAATTCGTAAGGGTTTGACGACATTATTGGGTCCATGGTTTGCAAAGTTTGCAGGCTAGACTGCAAACTTTGCTTTACACATATGCACCTGCGCGTTAACTCTTATTTTGTTCGCTTAAAATACTTGCCCTTAAGCAAGCATTAGGTTGCACTTGTAGGTGCAAACCAAATATTGATTCGCTATTATAATCTGTCATCGGTCAATGTTGGGGGCCTTGAAATACAAATAAAAATGAATTCAGTGCAAAGTTTAATTGCACAGCCATTCTGTAACCGATCTGTGTCGGAAAAACTGGAAATTAAGCGGCGTGGATCACCTACCTATTCCAGACTTAAATATTGTGCAGATGGTGTCTTGTAAAAAGCGAAGTTTTAACAGAAGTAGTTCGCGAAGCTAAAGAAGTACCTATGTGACATTGTTATCTGCTAAGCTAAAGAACGATTCAGCTTCACTGGCCATTTAATTGCAGCAACTTTATTTTTTCTGAAAAGTTTAACCAACATAGAATCACTTTTCCCGAAAAGAATTTTAAAGGAACCGCTAAGGTTTATCCATTTTTTAATTTACAAAAACTAAGAACTGAATTATCTGTAATTTACGAAACAGAAAAGTTTTAATGAGCTTTTGGTTTACTTGTACTCTATAACATTATTTCAGAAAACAGTGAGCTTAGTGAAACCCTAAATCTTTTAAAAATCCTGATAACTATCCCAATGGCTTCTGCTGAAGCAGAGTGGTGCTTCTCCAGTCTGAAAAGAAAAGAAACTTAAAAAAAAATACATTATGCCAGGAAAGATTGTCCGCATTAACGATATCTTCAAAGAAAAGGACTTAATTCAAGGAATACTCGACTTTAATAAAAAGTTATTGATAAATTTGCAGCTGCCAAAGATCGTCCGTCGTATGGACTTCCTCTTTTTTTCTTTTGTTTTTTTGCGAATATAAAAAAAGGAGATATATGTATAACATATGTCAATTGAGAATCATAAATATCCCTTCCTCCAGCTTAATTTAAAATTTCCAGTTTCGGCACTTTTTTGCAAATGTTTTTTTGCAACCCCCAAATTTTATTAGCACCAGCCGCCACTGGTGTGTTGTCTTGCTGAAGCAGTCGGTCGTTTTATCTTTAAAAAGAGAGTTGTTTTTTCCTCGCGTTTACATTTTAATACCCGAAGGTACAAAAACGTAAAGGACCTCTCTGATGTCAAAATAGCAAACTATCAGTCCAGAGTTAATATATTACTTCCCATTTTTTGGTTCTGTGCGGTGAAGACACGTATTTTTTTATCGGCCGATAAACGGTTTTAAGAGTAGTTGCACCCCCTCTTGTCCTCTTGCCCATAATTGTAGCAACTAAATTTAAAAAAAAAACGTTAGGGTCAGCCATCGTTCAGAGTCCTATACATAGGCCGCTGTAAATTGTGTCCGGATTGCATTTATATTTGAAAACTAATCTGAGAGAAAATTGACTGCACTAGAAGTAGAGTTAACCAAAATCTTCATGCGTGAACTCATTTGTCGGTGGGAAGTGTCTTTCCGTTATTTGAAGGAATATGGAAAAGAGAAGGTGCATCCCTAGTTGGCTGCAGTAACGAAGATTCTGGGGTGCTGCTAACAAGACTATCCCCGGAGAACAAATTAAATGGTGAGATCTTCCAGATGGCTGTACCAGCCGATGACCTAGTAAGGGATCATCATGGACATCATTATAGACAGTCGTCTAGGTGGAAGACCCCAGAATTACCATGGAAAGAACCTTAGTATTCCTAGATCAACAGAATAAAGAACTACAGGTCCCGAGCTAGATCGTGCTCCGAGGCATTAAAAGTCGGAACGTCAAAATCGCCCACTTTTCTGCCCTGATATATTCAATGACAAGCTTAAAAGACTGCAACTTAAGACTTTTCTGCGGAGAGCGGTTATATGGCTGATCAAGAAAACCCGCAAGGAGAAGGAAAACACTGCACCTCCTCAGAAAGGGTCACCTTGATTTTTGTTTTAGCTAATTGTCTGCGGATCGCATAGATTAACCAGCATCACGGTAAGGCGCTTCGTCAGTTTTGATAAGGTAGCTCTTAGTGACGCAAACATATTAATTGATAATTCAAAAGCCTTAGCCATTGAATAACGAAGTAAAAAGTTTGATAAACCAAAGTATTTTATACCATGTCAACACAAACAAAAAAGTGAGGTGTTGCCCCAAAAGAGTGAAAACAGTTTTCATGCCAAATTCAGTAGTGAATATGTATGTGTCATTTGTGTCGTACAACCGGTGAGTGTCAAAGCTTTTGAAAATATTAGAGGTCTCAGTATATATGCTCTATGAAATCCAAGAACAAGCGTCAGCCGACGTAAATAGGCTGATTAAATGCTCACATGATAGAAAGTTTAATCTTTTCCTGCGATGCGAACTCGCACCACATAACTTCGGACATCCGTCAGAGAAGAAAAGTCTTCACGAATTCCTCCTAGGTACAGAAGTCATTATATTCAAGCGAATAATGAGTCTCCATTTTTGAAGTGTAAAAGACAGGAAGTGGTAGATATAATCCTTGCGATAAGGGAGATTGCAGATGCGGTCTAGAGCTGTAAGCTTCAGGATTGAAACACAGCAGATTGAAATCATACTTTGACACGAAACGATTGCAGAACAAAGTAAATAATTTACAAATTGAAATGTGTATAAGACTGCCCTACAGTATTGCTTGTAGTACGTCACTCCCAGCATAATCATAAAAAAGTAACTAAAGACGCTGGTAGAGTAATACAGCAAAGTCTCAAGAAGGCCTTTAAAGAAAACTGCTCTGTCAGAACAAAAACCATAATGCAGAGGTTAGCTGGTGGATCAAGGGAGTAGCGGAACTCAGGAATAATGTAAGAAAAGCCTTTAACAGGGCAAAAAATAGAGGAGAGGGGTGGAAGAAAATGAGTCACTTTCAAAAACCTGCGGAAATAATACAGCAACCTATAAGCGCCACTAAAAATAAAAGCTGAAAAGAGTACTCGGAAGTAGAATACCATTCAGAGGCTTCTAGACTGGCTAAGCTCCTATCCAATAAAACAGCCCAACCAAAGTGCATACGGAACAATATACTAAAACGGCGGGGAATACATTGAAGCTTTTACTTAAAACATACTTCCCTGGCTTTAATCAGTCACTTTAATCAAATTGCATTGAGGTGGCCAACTCTAGGGAAAAATATCGACCTAGGGACTCGAAACTAGCCTGGGACATTATCACTCCCATAGGGGTGGAACAGGCAATAAACACTTTTGATCCTATAGAGCCTCGGCATCCGAACCAGGTTGAATTATTCCAGACCCTTACAAAAGGAACTAGGTATACACAAGTTCTTAGAGCTAGCATTGCTCAAGGACACACATCAAATGCCTGAAATATGACTGAAGTGGTCTTAAAAGCACTGGAAAGACTGATTGGCAGATACATAAAAACTGTATAAAGGTAGTTACGTCTGCTGGCGACCTCCTATTAACGCCAACCAGGTGAAAAAGTCCACGGAAACGGCCTTACACCACTTAGTGAGTAATGTGGAACAGCAGTGATAAGTAAAAAATTAAGCAATAGGGCTCTTTTTGGACATCAGAGGGGGACATTAAGAGAGATCTGACTATTCGAGGTTACCACCAACCCTGATAAGACGGACACAAATCATTCTTACATCTAAAGCAATCTTGGATAGACATAGGAATGCAACCATTAAAGGTGACCTTGCTAAGGGATCGGGTGCCGCAATATGAGCGTGTAAGAAAGCCATGGAGAAAATCTGGGTCTTAAAACCAGGCGTAACGCTATGGCTTTATAAAGCGGTACTGTTAACCTATACCGCAGTGATATGGTGGCTTAGAACAGAAATCGTTTGTCAAACCAAAAGTTCATAACATGGGAATTGGTTTTATAGTTTATGGTTAAATTCTCGCAGAAAAGCAGATAGTTGGTCTTTAAGCTCAACACATACAAATATACTTCTGGCTCCAAAATTATTTTTATCATAAACATGCCTTATATCGCATGGATTTCACAAAAATATTTCTTATCATATTGCAATTCCCATATGAACAGTTAGTGGTTGTAAATAAAAATGTTTTATTGAGAAGGGCACCTTGTTTAGTAAAATTGTAAGGATTTGAAGACAACATTGTCAGCCAAAAGTCAGTAAGTGCAGATTCTATTTCCATGACAATTATTCAATAGTACTTTTTATTTCAGTATCTTATATTCATGGTTGTGTAGTTTCAAGATAATTTTCATCTCACATTGAGTATCAGTAGTGATTATTATTTCTTGGGCGATGACAATTCTAAAATAAATAAATTTGACGTGTTAGCTTTGATACGTTTGTTATAATTTTGTCGTTATTTAAAGAAAGAACCCAAAACAATTTCTATGAAATGGGATAAGAAACTCTTCGTTAAGTTAATTTTTATTGAAGATGAAAGCAAATTAAGTCTTACTCTTTTACATTGTTCCTAAGAGGAATTCAACCTGCATTCTAAAACTTATAATAACCTGAGATTCCTAATTTTGATTTCCTCTAATAAACTATGAGGGTAGCACTTAATATGTCTTCTCTAGATAAATTCTTAAAACACAGGTCAAATTGACGTCCTACAGATTTAAGTATTTAGAGAACTGGAGGCAGGAAACAACACTTTGAGACTTGAATACCAGACCTTTTACCTTAACACAAGACAGCACTTCCATAAAATTCTAGGTGGGAAAATTTCCTATACTGGACAGAAAAGATTGGAAAAAATCAGAAGCCATGGTAGGCCAAGGAAATGACTTCTGGTTACAGGCGGATTTCTGCCACTGCGAAAAATGCGGAGTTGAAATTTATAGACCAAGCAATAACTGTAGGAAACGCATCCCAATGGGATGTACATAATTCAGTCTTTATAGTAAAAGTATTGGCCATTCGTGAATGCGCAAATTTCCAAACCAACATGGCGTTTCATTGCTCAATCTATATCTGCCCGGATAGCTGTGCAACGTTAAGTATCCTATAGTGACATACCACCAGTTTGAGCACAGTGTGGGGTTGTGTGCAAATCCTTAATAGATTCGGAGAAACCAACAAGGCCACACTTGTTTGGGTGCCGGGGCATAGCAATATACACGGCATAGAAGTAGCCCACGAACTGGTAAGAGAAGGCTCTGCGGAAGTTTTACCGAACAGGTTTTAGGAGGGTAGGTAAAAACATTGTGTTAACAAATTCGAATGCTGAGACGCTGGAAGAACTTTTCCAACTGCCGACAAGCAAAACTACTGATGGATAAACACCTGCAATTAAGGGCTGAAATATTTGTTTATGAATAAAAGCAGGCTTAGCGAAGCACTTGGTCTGCTCCCTGGACGTGCAAACTTTAAAGGACACTTGGTTAAACTCAACCTAGCAGAAAATGAGTGATGTCGACTGTGTGGGACTCAAAAGTAAAAAAGTTCACACATTGTAGGTGCTTCCTCAAGCCTTTAAATACAGACATAATCTGATAGGCAAAGAAACACTAAAACCAGAAAACCTGGAAGAAATGAGTTTAGATTAGATGTTGAGCCAGGCCGGGATTATAATGTTGATTGAGACTCGAACAAACTTGTGGAAGTTACACAGAATTTTGAATCTAGCCGAGGTAGTCACAAAACCCCCACAAAAAAATACTCCTTAGAGCAAATACACGTAATGTGGTAGGATGTATTTTTATGACATTTGTTCATTTATCTTTTCTGAAATGAATAATTTCAACGATAACCTAAAAAAGTAAGTCTTAAACTTACTTACTTAAATTATTACCATAGTGTCACCTGGCGATGAAGAACAAAAATTAAAATTTTTTACCTGCAAATGTGTGCACCGTGGTATAATTTAATCTCATGTTTCCAAATTTTTTAAATCACCTTTTGTTACTGCGATATTGCGATTTCCTATTCCTCGCTGATTACTTTGTGTACACCAAAAACAGTTTTCAAATTTTTGTACTCACCCTTATGTTCCTTTTGAAATTTTTAGGTAATAAAAATAATTATGGTGTTTTATACACCTAAACTCATTTTATGTATTTTTTGGTTTTATATTTGTCTATATTTATTAGAAATTAAACACTGTTTTCAACAAAACTTTATTTGAACCTCACAAAATAAAATTACAATGCCAGCGAAATTTTGAAAAAAAAATAGCATTTTGTACACCTAAACATTTCATGTATTTTTTGGTTTTATATTTGCCTATATTTATTAGAAATTGAACATCATTTTGAAGAAATTTTAATTTAGCCTGACAATATTTAATTTCGAAATATTCACTTAAATCTTAAAAATTTCCATTCTACAAGCCTTTTATACGTAAGGGCTCACTTCACAAGACTTGTTTGCACAACTTGTTTGCAGTTAATTGTGATATAATTTTAAAACACTAGAAACTGAGAAAACATTGTTTGAAATTTCGAAAGAAGCTTGAAAATTCAATTTTGAAAATAGAAAAAGAAGAAAGTTAACGTTTTGAATTCGAAATTGTGAGAAAATATTTGAAATTGTAAGAAAAATGAACAAAAAATGTATCTCTGTGAAGATACTAGCTTGGCTACCGAAACGCGTTAAAGCAACTGTTAATAAATGTTCAAACCTATTGGTCTGGCCATTAGAATTCTTAACTTCTGGGACCTTCCTAGAGAGCAACCACTTCGGTAGGTGTTTATGTTTCAATTGTTAGTAATTCAGTTACCTATGATACACTATACACGCCTAGAGGGCTGCATGAGTGTAGTCCAGGTTGCATTCTATTTGGATACACCTATATAGTTGATATATGCATACACCAAACAAACGTATTAAAACGATTGCCAGGTTTTTCCACGATAGTCCTAAATCGGTTCCAAATATATAAAAAAAAAATTCATGCCAAGTTATAGCTCTTAATTTTAATATCAACCCGGCCCCCCCGATAGCCAAAGTTTTAAATGGAAATAACATAGGAAAAGTTCTGTTAATACTTTGGAATTTTTTATCCCATAAACCAATAAACATATCGTGTCGACAAATGATTATTTTTATAGAAAATTTACCGCTCTACAAAAAAGGTCTCTTGTGATTTTTGGCTAACTTGACTGGTTTAAAAGTTATTCGAGGTTAAAATAAAAGTTCTAGTCAATCTAATGGTTTTTTTCGTTTTTATCGTCATTTTATGATTCAAAAATGAAAAAAGAGTTATAATTTATATTTCAAACGAATTTTCTTACCTTGACGTATGCTCTGAAAGAAAAGTATTAATGAATTGAAAAAATTTATTATTAAAATTTCAATGACTTGAAAGAAAATACCAATATTATCATTTTTTTTTTTTTTAATCACATACTTTTATGAAGTTGTTACATTAGTTTTCTTTAGCGCATCAGGAAACATTTGACGATGATCTTTAACTAATTGTAATACAAATTGCATTTGTTTTTCATCTTTGGTATAATGTTTACAAAAATCTTGCACTAGTTTAACTCCTCTCTCAGCACAGTCATTTACAACCGATAGTTTTTCGACAAACCGTAATGCAGTTTTGTAGCTTTCATTTTCAGCCCATTCAGAAGGATGAATTTGTAAAAATTCTGTTTGTAACTCAAATCTTTCAAAAAATTTGATCGATTCTGCAGTTACAAAAAAATCGATATCGTTGTACAATAAATCGTTTATATTCTTGCTTTGAAAGCGTTTTACGCTACATTTTTCACTAATATAATCCAGCTCCTCTTCCGGAATAATATCAATTGAAATCTTGTCTTCTTCTGTATGCAGCTTAGCCACAATTTTTAATTTGGTTTCTAATGGAACATCTTCATCGAAAATTGCGATGATCGCTAACTGGCGATAAGTACCATAGATGATTCATAAATCTATTAATTGCTACAGTAGCAAGATTACTGTTGATCGCCTTAAAGTTGTGTAGCTCTTTTATAAATTGTAGATCATGGTACGGAGCTTTTACACTATTAGATGATAAATACCAAGCTTTAACATAAACAGTTGTCACAAAAACACATATTTGTCGAAGTTTATTGTCTTCACCTTTTTTCAACGATAACTGTTCACGAAACAGGTACATTTTCAGCACGTAAATAGCTTTTGCCATCCACCGTGCATGATGGCAAGCTCCTGGCTTACGAAAACTAAATTTTTCTGGGATAACACCAATGAAGACTAGAGTAAGCTCCAAAAACTCTTTGTAATCATCACGAGGCAGCTTTGTTGTCAGAACTTCAGTGGCAAAAGTTTTTATAGACCTAATTTTTTCTACTGTTAACTCGTTTTTATTTCTTGGATCATCTAATCCTGTTTTGTAATTCAGTTTATTCAAAGTTTCCCATTGCTTTTGAAATCTGATAAAAAGTGGAACATTTGGCCCAACAGTATTTGGAAAAACAGCTTCGAACACATATCTTAGGACAATTTCGAAAATGTGATGCCTACACGGAAGATATAATAAATCTCTCTCTAATAATTTCTCCAGTAATGCAGCAGCACCATTTCGAATGCCTAAATTTGAAGCAGTAGTATCACAGGATATCGCTTTGACAGAAGTGTCGAATCCCCAATCCAGCAATGTTTCGTGAATAATAGTAGCTTGTGCCTTTCCAGTCCCATCTTCACTCGTTGGTACACCTAACATAATTTCTTTGCCCTCTCACGTAATTATCACTGGTAATCGATGAACGGTTTCGGTATTTAACAAATTAGGTAATAATTTTCCGTCCCAGTGTACAACAATAGATGATAAATTGAAGTCTTGGAAGTGTTTTTTTTATTTCTATTGATTTTGACTCTCGCAGAGTTTGTCGTTGTCTTCGAATAGATGATCGATTGATAATCAAAGAGTTAATATCCACATCTAGTAGGTTTATATCAATAAGTGATTGACAGATAGCAGTTATTATAAATACAGCATCTCTGTCACTTACTTTACATCGATCGAAAGTAGCTACAACTCTATCACTGAGAATATTATAACTTCCTCTTGTTTTTTTTGATTCTGATGATCCGGCAGTAGTAGGAAAGTATATTTCTCCACTAGATGCAGATAGAGCACTTCCCTGGCTAGATAAAAGTTCAACATTTTTGTCTAAAACAAATAAGGACAATAATATGACGAATAAAATATGAACGTGAATAAATAATAAAAAATCAATTGATTATTTGATTCTCATAATTTACCCAATAATGCTTTTTCTTCATCACTCTTTTTTTTTCGTTTTTCAAAATGAGTAGTCTTTTGTTTAATTTATTAGAATTATTATCATCGTCATCATATTTTGTTCTAATATTTGCAATAAAAACCAATTCGTTCATCTGATCTCTGATTAATTAAGAATTCTTTAGAATTTTCATCAATAACTTCAAATACATTTGATGGTGCAATGTCAAATAATTTTTTTAATGAACAAACAAATTCATTTTGTTTTTTTACAGCCACGTCACTCCGATTTTTGTGTTTGACAAGTATGCGCCACTCATCGTACAATTTTTTCAATTTATCTCGGCATCTTTGCATATCTTGAACGGGAATTTGAGCTTTTTTCCAAAACACAGTAATTTCATCAATTACTGCAGCGATACTTTCTGGTACAGAAGTATTTAAAATACGTGTATGAAAAAAGAACACTTTTAGAGCTTGCAATTTCGGTGGTAATTTATTACCCACTATTTGGACGTCAACATCACCAATTAAAAAGATGTTTTGACGTAAACGTGATAGTTCCATATTTGTCTGATGACTTTAAAATCGAATTGATGAAATTTAAGGATTTAATTAAACAACGAGAAAGCATAACTATTAGTAAATATTCGTGAACGATTTTAATAGAGTTGAGATAATAAATATAGGTTATGAGTACTTTAGAATAAATTGTGATGTGAAAAGTTGAAGTAAAATCTAATAAATGGCGGCATAATCAGTTTCTGAAATGTTTTTATCTTGAAATTTAAATTTGAAACCAGATTGTATCAATATTTTTATCAATCAAAATTAAAATCGTTCAATAATTTGCCAAAAATATTTTGTGTATTTTGAAATTGGAAATATAGTTGAAACTTATGACAGTTAAAAATAAAAAAAAAATTAGTGTAACTATTATTTTAGGGTCACGGTCACCTTGGAATTTTTCTGGAAAAAAATTATCAAGATTAAAAATTATAACCCTTTTTTCATTTTTGAATCATAAAATGATGGTAAAAACGAAAAAAACCATTAGATTGACTAGAACTTTGATTTTGACCTCGAATAACTTTTAAACCAGTCAAGTTAGCCAAAAATCATAAGAGACCTTTTTTGTAGAGCGGTAAATTTTCTATAAAAATAATCATTTGTCGACATGATATGTTTATTGGTTTATGGGATAAAAAATTCCAAAGTATTAACAGAACTTTTCCTATGTTATTTCCATTTAACACGCCTAGAGGGCTGCATGAGTGTAGTCCAGGTTGCATTCTATTTGGATACACCTATATAGTTGATATATGCATACACCAAACAAACGTATTAAAACGATTGCCAGGTTTTTCCTAATTATTTCACCAAAAGCAGTGGCATAGCATGGATTTTTGCGGCCCGGGGCCAACCCGAAATTAGCCGCTCCACTAGTTTTACAATTTCGGTTATTTTTTTCGAAATTAAATTTTTAAAATTCCAGAAATAACTGAATATTTTGGATTTGATTTAATTTAAATTTGTAGTTTTAGATTTTTTTTTTACTTTCGATTTAAAATTAAAAATCCAAAATTGGGACTTTTTTTTAAATTAGTTTTCACTTACTTTTTAGACTAAAAATTAAAAATTTTTTTCTCTATTTTCGAATACTTAAAATTTCCTATTTTTCTAGATTTTCAGTTTTAATCAAAAATTTCGACTTTTTTGTCGAAACTCTGCATGAAATTTAAACTTGAAATTTAAAAAAAAATCATTATTTTAAAAATAATTTAGTTTTGATTTTAAAGTCGAACTGTACAGAAAATAAATAAATTTTAAGTTTAAGTTTGGAAGTTCGGGAAAAAGTCAGAAAATTAAAAAAATTAAATTTATACCAAAAATGTTTAATTAATAAATATTTAAATATTAAAATCCAAATTTTGACTATTTTAGCTTTGCTTTTCTTTTACATTTCGACCTTAATCTATGTATATTCCGATTTATTGCTTAAAATTTTGAAATGAAACTTATTTTATGAGGCTCGAGAAAAATATTCGACATGTTATATCTAAACTTGGAATAACCACAAAAAAAGTGAAATTAAAATTTTAAAATCAAATTTTAAAGCCAAATGTATAAAATGTCCAATTTAATGTAAGAAATTTGAAAAGAATCCAATTCTTTATGAAATAAACAAGTTTTTTTAATTTATAAGAAAGTTAACATTTTAAAAATAAATCAAAATTTAAAAGGTACAATAAAAAATTTAAGTCTACATTGAATATTTTGAGAAAAATCGAAATTCGAGAAAGACTTCTAATTTTATAAATTAAAATTTTTTGATATTTCGAGCTGTCCTTCAAAATTCTATTTTGAAGCTTGAATTCGCAAAAAAATCTTAATTTTAAAGTGAAAGTCGAGATAGTTAAATTCCAGTAACAAGCAAAAATTAAAATTTCAGCTAAAATATTTAGAAAAAATTTACAAAATTCCCAATTTCTTTGAAATTTTGAATGTAAATTCTAAATTTCCACTTTTTTTTGAAATTTTAAGCTCACATTGCAGATTAGAACTTTTGAGAGAAAAGACACACTTACCAAAAAAAAAATATATCTAAAGTTTGAGCGCAAAATCACATTTTTAGAAGAAAAGAGTACAAACTGCGAGTTAAATTCAGAATATTGCGAAAAACCGTAAATTTAGAAAAAAATACTTAATTTGATACCTATTTTTTGGTATTATTTGGAGTTTAAAATTCTAATTTTGTAATTTCGAAGTTTTTCTCCTTTTGTTTTTATAGAAATCTTGACCTTTTTATAAATTTCGATTAAAGCGTCAACATTTTGATAAAAAGCTGGAATTTTCAGATATTTTTTTAAAACATTTAAAATGTACCTCGAACTCGAAAAGAGATGACAAATTTTATAAAATAATGTATGGTAAGGATGATATAACAAAAATTATAGAAAAAAAAACTTGAACTAAATAAAAAATCTGGAGATTAAAGATGAAGTTATTAAATTAAATATAAAAAAATGCCGTCCCCAGATATCTGCCGCCCGGGGCCATGGCCTCCTTTACCCCCTCAAGCTTCGCCACTGAACAAAAGTCCCATTTTGAGACTAATTTGATTGACCTAATAGGCGGATTATTCCAGTAATTTGTTTCAGTGTTTTTTATTATCTATAGTTTGCCCTTTATTCAATAAAAGATGTATCCAGCACGTGGAATTTAGCATAACTACTTATATTGAGGATATTCAGACTCCTTTTCAATTATTTCATTTAATAGATATGTATGAGATATGTTGTGAATATAGTTTGAAAGCAAAAATTAATATAAATATTCACATACACAGTAAGAATTTCTAAGCTTAAATATAAGTCGCTTATGTTCAAATGAAAAGACCCAAAAACGCAAGAAAGAGGATTATGGACAAAAATAAAGATACACATATTTAAATATGCATCATAAATATTAAAATGAACTCGTAAGTTTTAAGCATTGTCGATATATTTGCCTCATCTCATACTAATGAACACCATAGAAAATTGTGAATAACCGTATAGTTTTCTATTCTATTAGACTACTAAACGAGAGATAAGATTAATTTATGATTAAAACTTATGCATTCACATAACTTTATATGCTTGGCTTTGTATTTACAGTTGTGTGTCTTTAAAAAGATATGTCATATAGTCATTTATGAAATTTACTCAGAAAGCATCTATAAGTTTAATATTATTAATTAATACCATTTCATTAATATATTACGACGACAAACATAAGATTTTATTACAAGTCACTTACAAAAAAAATGAATAAATAATATATTTAATATTAATATAATTGCTCAGAATGTCATGTGCAATTTTAGATAAAAAAAATAATAAAAAAAAATCAGATATTCCTATTTATCGCCAAAAGAAACTTTCATTTATAAAATTTAAACATTTGGCAATTTTAGCAAATTCAGTGAGGCCAATACAATCTAAATATTCGCAAAGTTGTAGTCCTTCCGGTTATACCGAAAGTTAACTTAACTTCGTTATTTTCAGTAAGACACCCTATATATTTTTGCATTTTTGCATTCTATTTGATATTTTAAGGCCACTTTGGGTAGCAAATATGTTCTTAAAAATAATAGTTTTTGAGATAATTGGATTTTTATAAAAAAATTTACAGATTCAAGGTCTCACGAAATTACTTTCATATTTGGTATGTGAGCAAAAACTACCTTGCACACTTTTCATAAATTCAAAAATATTTTACCGAGTGTTGGATTCACCACTGTACATTTTGGTAAATTCAAACAACGATAACTTGTATGGCTCAACTTTCGGTATAACTGGAGGTATTACAACTTTGAAAATATTTTAGTTATGTTGGCTTTGTCGAATTGGCTAAGTTGCCAAATTTTCAAATTATTTAGATGAGTACTTTGCCAGATATTGATCGCCGCGGTTCCCGGTAGGACACACTGTATGTTTTTACATGTTTAAGTAGCTCTGTTTTTAATGATTTCAATGATATTGTAACAAAATTATTTATAAAATTTAGTTGGGAATTTTCTAGAACATTTGATAAGGGGAAGCGGCCGCGATAATGAATCGAACGGCAGATAAGTGCTTCAGAAATTTCGCCAAACGATAAGTCTTATCTGCTCATTCCTTTTAGAACCCGTAACGGGATCTACTCTCTCAGTTACTCAGTTATTTAGTTAGTCAGTCAATGAATAAGTTAGTTCATTAAACAGTGTTAATTAGTTGGTCAGTTAAATGAATTTCAATTGTAGTGTTTCGAGTTCAGTTTGGAAATAAAGTGGTTAAAATTCACTGCGTATTAATCTTCGAACCGATAACGCGCAACAATATATCGGGTGTAATAGGATCATGGTACACCCCCTATTTTTTCTTTATTTACAAAGATAAAATTTTCAAAGTTGCTACACTTGATGTATTTCTAAAATGTCAAATTTTGACATAAAATTGACATTCCTACTGATGTCACTTTCGCTAAAAACTGATACCAGCTTTTGATTTTTAAATGGACCACCCTGTATATTAAAACATTTCTAGAATCTGCGTAATGTTCTGAATACAATACACATAAAATGAGTAATTTTTGAAGGATCGAACATTTTTTGACCCCATTTTATTTTTTAGTTTTCTTGGTCATGGCCCATCCTAATTAACGCTAACTGACGACAGTAGCGCTGCAAAAAAATTAAATTAGGAAAGCTAAGGAAGTGTATTTTTTCTAAATTTGCTTTCCACAGTTGCCTTGTGTTCTTATTGAATAAATCTTTAAATAAATTGGAACCGAATATTTTGAATTCCTCTGGCTGTAACTTTAGTTTTATTGATTTCACAGCAAAAATGAAAACATGGTTAGATTCGCCATTAATTATACTTTTTGGTGATACCACAGTACCAATATGGCGCTATTTAAAAAAAAATGAAGTTATGACATAAAAACCATTTTTGTTAACTTTATCACATGATAAAAGTATGAAATACTCCTTTTTTCACGTGATTTGATTTTTTTAGCGTTAATGTTGTCCGTAAAAATTAATTAGAATGATTCATAGCCTTCTAGGACGAAAAATAAAATGGAACCAAAAAAATTTTCGATTCTTTACAATTCACTTTTCTTATGGGCATTGTATTTAGAAAATTGTGCAGATTCCACAAATGTAATAATATACAGGGTGTTCCATTTAAAAATCAAAAGTTAGTATCAGTCTTAGCGAAAGTGACAGCAGTAGGAATGTCATTTTATGTCAAAATTTGACATTTCATAAGTACATCACGTGTAGTAAGTTTGAAATTTTTATTTCCACAAATAAAGAAAAAAGTGGGGTGTACCATGATCCTGTTACACCCGATATAACAAGTTAAATATTTATTTCAATTATTTTGGCAACAATGAGGTATTTTTAACAATATTCCATTAAGTATGTAAAAAACAATAAAGTAAATCTTTCCAAAATTTTAAATAATGGAACATTACATGAAAGTATGCTTAAACTGAAATGGAGGTCATTTTGAGCAATTTTTTAACTTCAAAAAATTATTGTCTCATTACAGATATCTCGTTTTTGTCAAAACGGTTTTAATAAATAATTTATAACTTGCACACTGCACTGAAATCAGAAAAAATAATGCTATTAAAATGTGTAAAAATGTACCAAGTATTGTATTAAAAAAAAGTGATATTTGTTAAATCTATCAACTCCACACAACTTGATCTCTTACATTTTATTCGTATCTTTAAAAATAACAGAGATAGTCAAAGTTTCGATATTTGTACCTTTCCCTAAATCTTATGATTTTAATTTGACATTTCAATTTTTTCATAATATTGTCACTATATTTTGGACGATAATCACAAAATAGAAATTTTTTTCTCAAAATTCTGAGTTTAAATTAGGAAGTTAGGATTTTTTTATTAAATTTCGAGTATTTTCTCAAAATTTAAAAATTTGCAGAATTCACTTTAAAGGTTAAATTGTTTCCAAAATTTTAGTTATAAAGTCAAAATTTTAACTTAAACGCGAGAGATTTCGTTTCAAAATACCAACTTTGTTTTTTGAAATTTCCACATTTTTTCATAATTGATTTTGTTTTTTTCTTAAAATTCACACTGTCACTTTTTATTATCTTTTTTTTTTTCAAAAATTTTCTCTTAAACTAAAATATCGAATTTAATCTTGAAATGTCCCTTTTTTCTACCAGCAAAATTGGAAAAATTATTATATACCCATATAAATACACTACAAGGTTTTTCTCAAAAATCATGCTTTTAATTTCGTTTATTTCTTTTAAAATCTTTACTTTGAAATTACTTCTTGTAAAACTTGACCCTTAATCAAGTGTAAATTTGAAAACACAAAGTTTTTAAACTTTCGTCTTGAAAATCAAAAGTCGGTTTCTTTTCTTATGTTTGATTTTATTTTTCCCAATTTTGGACTATTACCTAAAAATGTCAATTCCTTTCTCTAAAATTAAAAAAATAATAATAATATTACATCATTTTTGAAAGTCATTCTACCTAAAAATTCAATTCAATTTTTGTTGCTTCTCTGCTGTTTATTACTTTGTTTGGAAAATTAAAAGTCTAATTTTTTTTTCATGCATTCTGAGTTATTTTTATGAATTTCTTCTCATAATTTTCAGTTTACCGTTTGAATTATTACTATTTTGTAACATTGTAATTGTGTATAAGAAGTTTGAGAAAATTTGTTTTGAAACAAATAACTGGGTTAAAAAAATGATTATTTTTAGACTTTATATTTCAAAATTCAAATTTTATTTTTCCCCTCCCTTCTTTGTCAAATTTCGAGTTTAATCTAAAAATGTCGATTTCTTGTCGAAATTTATAAACAGTAAGTAGGTATTGTTCTTTAGGATCTGAATTTTTCTATGGAAAATTCCTTGCTGTGCTCCTGACACCTCTGATACCAACCCGTGCTAATAATATACAGGATGAGTCAGAAAGAATGGGCTAACACTAAACTGGAGATACTACACACCAAAATATTACGATTGAGCTCAACATGCCTTATACTAATGTTGCCGGTTTAAGAGATACTTTCTCAATAATTAAGAAAGTTTTCATGGCAATTTTATATTTTTTGGTGTAAGAATTACGAATTTTAGGTTTATTTTGACTCTACTCCCAGAGGGCTCTAGTTTCACATTATTATTTTGGTAAATTAAAACATATTTTCTTATCTATTGAGTTATGCTTAAAGCAGGTCAATATTATAAAAGAACGGTCAATTCTACAAAGAAAAAGTATTCTTGTTTGGATTGCCTAAAGCTATCGGTTTTTGAGTTATTTGCATTTAAAAGGTTCAATGCAATTTATTATATTTTTATTTTTAAAATATACAAAGATAAGGAGAAGAAATCAATGCCGCAGTAATTAACAATTTATATTATTGGTATTAGAGACAATAACAAAGTTCAAATCGAATGTTGGAAGTGCCTACCACCTACTTCAATAAATTTTAAATTTCACTTTCTTAAATGTCAAAATCAAAATTACTCTATTATTTTTAAACATATTTGCGGCTTCTTGGATTATTTACTGCAACTCCTGAAGATAATTTAATTCTTTCTGAACAACTAAATTTTTCAAATCTGAAAAAAAATTATAATATCTACACCTCAAAAAATCGTAAAAAAGTACATCAAAACTTTTAAATGCAAATATCTTAAAAACCGATAGTTTTAGACGACTCAAACAGGAGTACCTTTTCTTTGTAGAAGTGATTCGTTTTTTTATATTCTTTATTTGTTTTAAGCGTAACTCAACAGACAAAAAAATATGTATTAATTTATCTAAATAATATGGCGAATCTAGCACCCTCTAGAAGAAAGGTCAAAATAAGCTTAAAATTCATAATCCTTACACCAAAGAACATAAAACTTTTAATTTTAAGATTTGTAGCATCAAAACTTTTAGTTATTGAGAAATTTCAGAAAAAAATTTAAATTTTGAACGCCCTCTATCTCGTAAACCAGCAACATTAGTATAAGGCATGTTGAGCCCAATCGTAATATTTTTGTGTCTAATATCTCCAGATTAGCGTTGACTCATTCTTTCTGATTCTCCCTGTACATATTAGAGTGTGCCATTTTGAGGCGATCTTTTTTTGACTTGGAAACAGTCCGAAAACTTGCAGAAAGGTGTAAAAATATGTTTCTCCAAAGATGAGCTCTTAATATTAATATTAAGAGGTGGCTCATCATTAATTTTTATCTCCCATTTAAAGATCACGGTAAAAAAAAATATTTTTGGATTTTTTTATCTTGGCACTGATATGTCATATAGACAAATCCATGTATGTTATGTTAATATGTACGCATACTAAACTTAGACATAAACTTGTCGGTTTCTGCTTTTTATTTTAACTGAAAGGAAAATTCAGATTCGGGATAAGTCATAAGGAAGCAGTGATGAATGAGTGAAGTTATAAGAAAACTAATTTTAGTAGTTTCCTGTCAATCTCGTCATTGGTAATTTAATTGAATTTTGTATGAAGTGAAAAAACTTAAAATTTTAACAATTGTTATATTTCCGAATATTTGGTTCGTTTTGTACATAGTATAGATCCAATATATTGTAATAATTCCATTGAAATTATTTTAATTTACTTCCAGAATTCTTTAAGAACATCATATTGAATATTGAGTAAATTTTATTTAAAATGGTCATTAAAAACAGTTGTCAGATATACTGCGAAATAGAAACATAGAATATTATAACATAAACAAAAAGTCAAAAGGAAAACTTTACTTAATGGTTATTTTATTTTCAGTTTCCGTTTTTATATATTTTTTAAATACAAACCACTAGCAAAGGGAAGCCCTTGAAGTACTGCGAGCAGAAGGCAGAAATTAAGATAATTAGCGATGATCTGCCTTTTTAAACGAGAATAAGTTGTAATTTTCTGGGAAAATTCTACTTGAACCATAGATAACTAAATTTATATTAAAAATAATTTCTGATAGCTGACAGCTCGATAATATCAAGCGGAACATCATTATATCAATACGTTAAACTTCTTCGTTTATAAAACAAGAAAAAATCATTCGTGAAAATATTTAAACAAATGATCTTAAGGTAATGATTGCATATTGACCTAGAAAACATAAAATATTTAAACAGAGAATACACTGTACCAACTAAATAAGCATACTCAGTTAACTCCATCGGCATACACGTTTATTAGTATGTTTGATGTTAAAACGCGAAACTTAGTATAAAGCAAACATCAAGCTAAAAGGCAAGCTCTATTTAACAGTGTAATAAATAGCTCCCAGCCGTCAAACAAAGGGAGAGAAAATCTGATTAAAACCTCCACCTTCGAACACCCTCAACCATTAAACAGATAAACAACAATAAACTCACCTGTATCGGCAGTTGCTAGCTTCTTCATGTCTTGCCTACGTCTCCTAACTGTCACTTTGCGAAAGACTGTACCGCTGAAGGGTTCTATATCACATAATTCAACGGGGTTTGAGTCTTCTGCACAATGGATATCAGCGGATGCGGAAGTTTGCTCGGTATTGTGAGAATCGGACGACATCCATGAATTGTCATGCGAAGGCTTTGGAGGTTTGTTTGAGTCAGTCGATGGAGTTTTCAGTGTTCGAGGGGATTTTTCTTCAGTATCATTGTCTGAAAAACAAAAAATTATAATTAATATACATATAAAAATTATTAAATTAGTTTGTTTGGTGTTTCAGTCATAATGGTATTAATTTTAAGAGAAGATAGAGAAAAATGAGTAGGTTATGAATACGTAACTAAAAAAAATTCAGGTGTAAGTAAATACACTGAAAATAGATATTTTAAAATCATAATTTAAATTCGTTTTTTGGGCTGCGGCTGACTCCAAAGCTCCTAAAGCCACGCAATCGGAATTCGGGCGAAACAAATAAACAAAACATTGGAAGATTATGTCTAAAATTCTATATGATGACTAGAGGCCGAATTTTAGGTAAAATCCTATGATCCTACCTTTTCACCTTTTTTGGCGCTTTTCATGCGTTATTGCCTAAATTTCAATTTCGCTTCTTTTATTGATTATTTGGACATATTTTCAAAAAATGTTGTCAATGGGTTAACTTGGGTCTATTTTAAAAGGTCGAATAAATTTTTGTTTTTTGACTTCCTGTTTTTTCTGCCTTCCGAACAAGTAACTAAAATTAATGGCATTATGTATGAAACATTTGTTGTCCGTTTTCTTTAACCATCAATTCAGGTCGCAAATTTATAAAACAAAAATGAATATTTTGAGGACATTAAGAAGAAAAACTGGTCAAAAATCAAACGATAGGTAGACTCTTGAACCAACAGGTAAATTTTTCATTTTAGTGTGTTTTTAACTGGTCCAGATAATAGGTATATTTTCATCCAACTCAATATCCATTAAATCATAAATACGGTCTTGCTTAAGAATATGTCTTATATTAAGGTCAAAAGTGAATAGATAACTAACTACGTAATGTTAATTTATTTTGTTTTATGCTTGCATGTGGCGGATTGTTAAAAAAATTTAATTTCAGTATTATCTGAAAATGTATTAATTGTTACAATACCCTCAACAGTTTAAGAAAACCAGGCCCGTTTAGTACTATGATGCAAAGAGGCAACTGCATCCGGGGCACTTTAAGAGAGCGGCATAAGCAGCTAAATCAAAATATAATTTGAGCCATTCAATAATTAAAAATTTTTACACACCGCTTTTCTATATCGAGAGGAGAATTAAAAAAAATTAAAACTTGACTGCTAACTAAAAATGTTTAGCAAAAGGCGATATTTTGAGATAAAATTGATATTCATGAAAAGGGAAAAAACTAAAAAAAAAGCTTGATCGTTTTTCCATAATTGTAAAGTTTTTTCTCGAAATTTCCATTGTTTCTCAAAATTCTGAGTTAACGTTTAAAAATTCTTATTATTTTCGAGACTTAAAATAGAAATTTTTGAAAAAGAATCAAAATTTGAAAAATGTTTTTAAAAATTTTGATATAAATGAACAAATCGGGAACAGATAAATTTCGAGAAAACAGTCAAAAGGTTCAAAAAGTGAAAAATCCAAGCTTAAAGTCAAAATTTCAGGAGAAACGCGGAAAGTAAAACTGTAAATTAGAATCTGGAGAAAAAAATCCAAAATTTAGAAAAAACAATAACTTACGTAATATAAATGCATAAAAAATGTCAACATTTCCAGAATAATATCAAATTGAAAAGTAAATTGCATTCATTACAAAAGGCACGAGTTTTTTATTTTGAGGAAAAAATGATTATTTCTAGAAAGTCAAAATTTCAAATCGAAATTTTTGGAAACATGTGAAAATTGGAACTGAAATCCATAGAAATACGTCAAAATTTAGAAAAAAAAGCTAATTACCTGGACTAATATTATAAAGAAGGAACTTCTGATCGACTGAAAAACTTTTAAATGTTGTTTTATAAGCTAAAAACAAGGTTTTCGAAAGCAATTTCAACTCCATAAGACAAAATTTTGAAAAAAAGTAAGTTTAAAAAAGTGTTTTTTTTTTAAGTTAAAAACTATGAACCCAAGATGGAAATTTATAAGAGTTTGAACTTAAAAAAAACCGAAATATTAAATTTTTTGTAGAAATTTCTCGCAAAAGTCGACATTTCTAAAATAAGACATAACTTTCAAAAAAAGTCTTAAGTTTGAGAAACTTCGAAAAATTAAAAAATGATTGGAATTTTTGATAAAAGTGAAAATTATGAAAAAGAACAAAATTGTCAAAGTCAACATTTTGAAAAAAAATAAATAAAAATATTGACGAAAAGACAAAATTCTTAAAAAAATTAAAGATACATAATTTTTTTAAATCCACAAATAGTAAATATTTTAATAAGGTTAAAAGTTTAAAAAAAAATAAGAATTTATCAAAAGTCAAAATCTTTAAGTAAACAAATCATATTTTTGAAAATCAGTCGAAATTTCCAAAAAAAAAGTGGAGTTTACCAAAAAAAGATAGCGAAATTTTGATAAGTCTGGTTTTTACGATAAAATCAAAAATTTTAGAACAGACGAAATTCCTCCAAAAAATAAACTATGAAAATAAAAATTTTCAAGAAAATATGCAATATTCAAATAACTCAAATTGCTGAAAAAGGTCAAAATCTGAAATATACGAACTTTTAATAAAATCGGAATTGAAACAAAAATAAATATTTTTGTTAATTTTTTTAAAAAGTAGTATGTATTGAAAAAAAAAATTTTGAAAAAAACTGAAAGGAATTTTGAGTAGAAGTTTTGATAAACAAAGTATGCAAAAAGGCGGAAGTAAAAAATTTTCAATTACTTCGAAATTTTGAAAGGAAAAGTTTTTCAAAAGTTAAAATTTTTAAAAGTTGAAATCGAAGCTGAAAATTTTTATAATAATCTAAAATTTAAGTCATATTTAAAAAAAGTGGAAATGTTGAAAAAACTGGGAACTCTAAAATTTGAAATTTTTAATAAAAGTGCCAACATTTTAAAAAAATTGGAAATTTTCAAGTTGGATTTAAAAATAAAATGGAATTTAAAAGATGTCGAATCGAAAAAAGAAAATCAAAATATTCAAAAAGACAAAATTTGGAAAAATATTAAGATCTCGGAAAAAAACGAGATTTTGAAAAAATCGAAAATTTCAAATAGGTAGAAACATTCAAAAAAGGTGCCATTTTTTTAAATTTTGAAAAAAGGGTGAATCTTTTTAAAAAAGTGAAAATACGTTTAAAAAATTCGCGGTTTTCCAAAACGTCATAACTTTGAAAGAAAAGTTAATATTTTCGAAACTTTACATTTTTAAATAAAGTAGAATTTTGCAAAAAAAAGTCAAATTTTTCAAATAAGGAAGAAATTACAAAAAAACGATCGAATTTTATTTTAAAAAATGGTAATTTTTAAAGGTCAAAATTTTGACAAAGTTGAAATGTTCAAAAGGGCAAGTTTTTTAAAATAAGAGTAGAATTTAAAAAAGTTAAAACCTTTAAAAGGCCGAAAATTCGAGAATCGAAATTTTCATGGTCGACATTTATAAAAAAACTGAGATTTTTAAAAAAGTAGAATTCTTTAAAAACCGAAATTTATAACAAAATAAAGAAAACAGCAACAAAATCGGGAAAAAGCCGAAATATTGAAAAAATCAAAATTTTCGAAGATAACCTAGTGTTTTTTCTTAAGTTGAAATTTTAAAAAGGTCGCAAGTTCATAATTTTTAACAATAAAAAATTTATAATATTAAAAAAAAGTCAAAATTTTGGGGAAAGTTTGAAATTCTGAGAAAAAATTGAGATTTTCAAAAAAAAAAGTAAAAATTTTTAAACAGACCAAAATTGTCAATGAAAAATCATACATTTTCAAAAAGAGTAAAATTTTTCGTGTAACATTCCTTTCCTCAAATCGTCAAGGTTTTGAAAATTATTCATTTTTGTGTATTGTATCGAGAAAATTGCGCAGATTCTAAAAATGTACTAATATATAGGGTGTTCCGATTTAAAAATCATAAGCCGGTATCAGTTTTAGCGAAAGTGACAGCAATAGGAATGTGAATTTTATGTCAAAATTTGACATTTTAGAAATATATCAAGTGTAGTAACTTTGAAAATTTTATCTTTATAATTAAAGAAAAAAATAGGGGGTGCGCCATGATTCTGTTACACCCGATATAAAAGGAGTAGTAATAAACCGTACAGTTCCATTCACAAAGGTTTCAATGAGTATATTAAACAATCTTTGCAAAAACCTTTAAAAATGTATGTAGGCTTATTAGGCGAAAATTAAACTTGGAAATCAAGAATACTTATAACCTATAAATGTTGTAGATTAGGCTTCAATCAACAACAGTTTGATGCAACTTACTTCCGTTTTTAATAAAAAGTTATTTACAAATGGTTTGCTGCCAAAAATTGACACGTATGAAAGTTTATTATATTTATTATAACATAAGTTTTGTTAGCATTTTTCTCCTTTTTGTCCTATATTACGCATTTTTTTTGCATTTTACAAAAAATCGTTTTAAATTTTTTACTTCTCCAGTTTAAAGATAATCACTAATGACCCCACGCTATGTTAGCTAAAAAACCAATTACTATCATCATCATTTTCTATAAAAACCACTATTCTAGAGAAATACTAAATAACATTTTTACAATTACCCCAACTCTTTTATTTCAAGCTGAAAATTACGAAGAAACTTTATTTTACAACAGAGTTTATTCCCGAAATTTTAAATATCTTTTCAAAATTTTGAGTGAAGTTCGAAATTTTTATCTTAACTGTAACTGTTTCCTATTAATTCGACAAATAAATATTCGAAATCAAGCAGATTTGTAATTAAAGTAAAAAATCCGAGGAGAAAGTTTTTTTGAGATCAGACTCAAAAAGAAAAGGTTTAAAATTCGAAAGTTTACTTTTGATTTTTATCGATTAATTTAATAAATTTTAAAAAAGAAATATAACTTTTTAAGGTTTTAAAAAGCTTGATATTGACAAAAATTCTCTCTCCCTTTAGCAGTTCTTTAACTAAATGTTACAACTAAATGGCGTTGCCATTTTGATTTTATCGAACAATAAGCTCTTCTTTGAAACGAAGCTAAAAAAGGTAGATAAAATAGATCGACAGTTAGAAATAAAGCTATAAGGTTTTCAACCGCACTAAAATCAGTTTTAAAACAAAACTATTTAAAAAAAATTCAAAATTTCAGTTTAAACTTAAAACATTAACTTTTTTTCTCGAAATTGAAGTCTTAAAAATCAAAATTTCTACTTTTTTAATTATAAACCTCAAAAACAAAGTGAAGAGTTAGGATTCACAATTAGATTTAAAATTTCTAGTTTTCGCTCAGAATATTATATTCAGTCTCTAAATTTCTTGAAATATCAACTTTAGTAACAACATTTCGACTAAAATCTCTAAATATTAGTTTCACAAAATTTCTGCTACCATTTCAAAATATTGAATTTTCAGCTGGACACTTAAAGTTCAATCTTGAAAGATTTTTTTCTTAGAATTTCAACTTTAATTTTAACAATATTGTGGCAAAACAGTCCAAAGTTGAAATTTAAACCTGTTTGTATTTTATTCTTATAATTGTTGAAAGATTAATCTCAAAAAAGTTTCTATTTTTACCATGAAATTTCGAATTTTATATCGAAATGTCGACTTTAAATGAGAACATTAACCTTTATGCTTACTTTATTCTCGAAAATTCATTCTACAAACTCTTCTTTTTCCTCAAAATTTTGCTCTTTATTACAAGGTAATTATTTTTTCGGTGAAATTCGGTGAATAGTTAAAATTTTGCAAAATAACGATTTTAAGAGTAAAATTATAAGAAGTTAAAAAAATGCCATCTTTAAGGCCCCAAATTTTAAAAATAAACTTAAAATTTATAATATAAATGTGTTTCAATATTTTATACTGTTTTGGATTTTATAAAAAAATACAAAGTTAAAATTTGTAACTGAAAATAAAAAAAAGGGCCTAAGTTTATAAAAATATTAATTTTTGATCCAAAATTTCGAGAAAAATTCAACTTTAAGGCCCCAAATTTTAAAAATAAACTTAAAATTTATAATATAAATGTGTTTCAATATTTTATACTGTTTTGGATTTTATAAAAAAATACAAAGTTAAAATTTGTAACTGAAAATAAAAAAAAGGGCCTAAGTTTATAAAAATATTAATTTTTGATCCAAAATTTCGAGAAAAATTCAACATTTTAAATTTCTGCATAAAATTAAAAAGAGTGGTCTAAATTTTAAATATACAGTGAATATTTAGGTATTTAACATGAATATTTTAATTCTATCATTTTTTGAAAAAAAGTTCCTGTGCTAAAATTTTGCAAAAAACTTTCAAATTAAAATTTGTTAAAATTACGAGAAAAAAGGGGAACGTCCGATGGGTGAATATAAAATTTGGGAAGGATGTAATAACATTTTGAAAAAATTCTAGCGGAAATAAAAACTTTGTAAAACATTCTTTTTTAATTTTTATAGTTGAAATCAAGCTCGCCTTTATTTTTGAGATTTTCTCTAGGTCTGGCCGTCTGTCACAGCCGCTAAATAACAAACTGCCAATTTCATTAACATAAAAGACACAATTATAAAATTTATTATGTTTTATCTAAAACAATTTTAAAAACATTTATGTTGATGTGCCAACATTTTGATATTATTACCAATTAATCTGAGAATAAAATTCAGGAAAAATTAAAACAAGACTCAATAGTGCATATTACTTTAAGAGACTGTTATGGAGACTGAAATAGTTTACCTGCGATATTATTTTCAAAGCTCACGCGTTTTTCATTAGTTTTTCCTGTACTTCCAACATCTTTGCTCTTCACTGGAGTTTTGTTGGAAACAGCTGATTCAGCTTTGTTCTTCAGTGGAGTTTTATTAGAAGTGGATGATTCGGATTTGCGCTTTGGAGAAGTTTTTCGTTTCTCTTGTTTATTTTCAGCCAGGCGCATCAGTGGATTTATTCTTACTGGTCGAGGGGAGTTTTGTGAAGTAGTAACGTTTGCAGCTACTGCGTTTTTCGTTTCATCGTTTTTGGTCGATCGTTCGTTAGTACGTTCGGTGTAGATATCTTCGGAATTTGAACGCCTTGCAGGAGAATGTTTCCTCGGGGATGCGAGAATGGAATTCTGAGTTTGACTTTGATTTTTTAGGTTTGTTTGATGGAGGACCAATGATGGGTAGTTGCTTATATCTTGACCTCTCGGTAAGCTGTTGTACGGCCTTAGTTCGGGAGATCCTCGAAGAACGTTCCATCTTGGAGTTGGATCTTTAAATTTTTGAATTAAATTTTTATCAAACGCTTAAATAAATATTTTGCTATTAAACATAAATGGATTCATTACGTAAGTAAAGGAATGATCTAGAACGATGATTTAAATTACATAAAGCGTCTATGGGTAAAATAAAATTCACTTACTTGATATTGTCCAGGATCTTCTTATTGTTTTCTTGATAATATCAGCTGCGGGCACGTAAACTCTATTATCTCGTCTTCTACTTGGCCTCCTCACAAACTCATTCATCCATTCACCAGATGCAGCTTGAATTTCCCTGAAAACAGTTAAAGCCTAATCAATAACTTGAAACAATTTCATTTTATTTGATAGGATTTTTATATTTTTCTGCTGATGTATCCAATTATCCAATATTTGCAATTATTATATAATCTAAATAAAGCTTAATTTTTGGTCGTTTTTAAAATCATGTATTACTGCGGATGTGTGGGCATTCTGTTCCACCTTTTATAAGCCTGTTATTTGTGTTTGACATATTAAACCGCTAAAAGTTCTCGAAACGTAATTCGTATTTAATTAAGTCAGAGAGGAATTTTATTTGTTTTATAACTGAAAGATTAAATTGAAAAGTTAAAAATTTAAATTAACCTTATATAAATGAGGTACAATTCTGATACAAACTGACCCAAACCAGAGGATTTCAGTTTCAATTGATTATTTAAATAGTATTATATGGTGTGTACCGAAAATGGAATTTTTTTGAAATTTTTTGTATAGGAAGTTTAATTATTTGAGAAATTTAAAAAAAGGCCAAAAGAAACTTCTTATTTTTGTATCAAAAATTGTTACCAAGAAATGCAGTTTTGTAATGATAAAAAATGCTGAAAAACGAAAATTTGGTTAATTTTCTAAAAACTAAGCAAAAGAGGTTACAAATCAAGATAGACACAAGAAAATGGAAAGGTATTTGGCAAGTGATTAAACTAAAACATCATCGTTTAAAGGTATTACACAGAGCGATAAGTTTGAACATTTATCAAATTCAAGATTTGAAAAACAAATACCAGTGTCGATCTTGTTAGATCTTGTCAGTTTGACATACCCAACTTCAGCCTAACAAATGTTCCGTTTGAAAGTATATATTAAAAAATTTTAAATGTTTCCAAATGTAATTTGTGGCGACATTGGATTTTCTTTGCTGTGTGGAGAGAAAAACAATGGCTGACTATCATAGAAATTGAAATAAATCATCTTGATGATGATACCTATCCAAATTTCCAGACGACAAGGTTAATGGGGCTGGATATCCAGGTGGAGATCCCAAGCTCCAATAACCTGGCGAAGCAATGCCACAGGTGTCAGCGTTTCCACCACGGACAGACGAACTGTCACGCCGAGGCAGTTTGCGTGAAGTGTGGTGGGAAACACTTCACGAAAGACTGCAAGCGGCCGAGGGACAAACCGGCCAAGTGCGCCAACTGCAAAGGAGACCATGTAGCGAGCTACAGAGGATGCCCTGCCTTTCCAGCGCCAAGGAAGCAAAAGGCCACTCAGGAGAAGATTCCAACTTCGAAAGCCAAACCGACAGTAAAGGCAACAACAACAGTCAATCCTCCAAAGGCTGTGCCGAAACCGGTCGGAACCTCCAACCCAAAGGTAAGTGGAAGCACTTATGCCTCAGTTGCAAGTGGCGCAAAGAAGATCCCCAAAAAGACTTCGGAAACGACAAATCAAGTCGTATTGGACTTGATTAGGGCCGTCTCTGAAGCCGGGAACAGCCAAGAGGCCATCGTAAGCATCATGATGATGCTTCCCAAGATAATCTCTCTAAAACAGTAATGGAGAGATGCCAGGAAAGGAGAGTTAACGAAGGAAACCCTGCTCGTCACCAGCATCTCAAGGCAGTTTTCTGGAACTGCAACGGACTCCAAGGCAACAGGAACGAACTCGAAGTTTTCGCAAAGTAAAACGACCTGGACGTACTGATGCTGAGCGAAACCAGGATGACGTTCAGATCTAAGGATTCCAAAATCCGAGGATATGTTCTTCACCGCAGAGACAGACCAACTGGCCCAGGAGGAGGTACGGCTATCTATGTAAGTAGAAAGCTAACACATTTTGCTGCAGGCACCCCGGAGTTGGAAAAGCTGGAAGGAATTGGAGTAACAATTCAAATGGCGCAGGGACCTCTGACGCTGGAGTCTTGTTACTCCATAACCAACGCCCTCACAGAGACAGATTTGGCACGCATCTTCGAAATAAACTATAACAATGTTATTGTGGCCGAAGACCTTAATGCCAAAAACGTCGAGTGGGGCAGCAGAGTCAACAACAAAAACGGAAGGACACTTCAAAGGTTCACAGCACAGAACGAAATCGATGTAATGGCTCCAGAAGAACCAACCCATCATCATCACGCCACAGGAATTCCAGATGTCCTGGACTGATGAAGGATGTTCGATACACTGTTGAGTTAATATCAGTTAGTGAGCTCAGCTCAGACCACAACCCAGTGATAATGACCATCGGAGATGATCGTGGACCCAAGCCTCCAGACACCTGCAAGAAAACAAACTGGACACAGTTCAGGGAATATCTAGCAGAAAACCTGGAAGAGCCTGCAGAGATCAATACAAACGATGACATCAACGCAGCGGACTGGAAATCACCATAACAGATTCAATTCTGGCAGCGACCAAAACTTTCCGGCGTATAGAAGGAAGGGAACCACTGCCAAATCACTTGGTGGAGCTGATTAGAAGGAAAAAACGTGCCAGGAAGAGAGCAAGATGGACCAATCTGCAAGCAGATAAGGCGGAAGTCAACAGGCTCATCCACGAGCTCAGGTATAAACTCAGAGAGCACAAAACTTCTAAATTTCAGGAACACCTAAGAAGTTGCAACCTCGAAACTTCATCAGACCTCCGGCGCACAGCCAAAGCTCTAAGAGGAGTTAGGAAACCTTTCCCTCCGATACACGGACCTCAAGGAATGGCTTACTCAGATCAGGAAAAGGCCGCAGCTTTTGCTGAGACCTTTGAACGACACTGTCAGGCCACACTTGAAGAAGTGGACTTAGACTTTGTAGATGAGGTGGAAGAAGAGGTTCAAATTCTTCAGGAGGAAGTGCCAGAAGAAGACGACGTCATCCAGCCGACTAACGAGGAGGAAATCCAAAGCTTTCTACGCAAGCTAAATGTCAAAAAGTCTCCAGGTCCAGATGGCATTCCAAACCAAGCTCTGAAGTCTCTTCCGGACCAAGCTGTCAAATACTTTGGAGCAATAGTCAATTCCGTGTTTAAATTCCGGTATTTTCCAACAAGATGGAAAACTGCAAACGTTATCTTCATTCCTAAGCCAGGTAAGGATGGGAAATTTTCCCAAAATTACAGGCCAATTTGGGTAAGGTGGCGGAAAGGATTTTAAGAAAACGTCTGCAGAATATCATCAGCGATCGCGACATAATTCCTAAGGAACAATTTGGGTTCCAACCTATGCACTCTACCTCAGACCAACTGCTGAGAGTGGTTGAAACAATCACTCAACGCATGAACTAGAACCAGGTAGTGGGAGCTATTTTCTTCGATATCTCCAAGGCATTTGACACAGTTTGGCACCAAGGATTGGTCTACAAGATGCACCAGTTTGGAATACCTCTAACAATGGTTCAAATGGTAAGCTCGTTCCTGGACCAGCGCTCATTCAGAGCAAAGGTGGGACAGAAACTATCAAACCAGTTTAGGCTACAGTATGGGGTGCCTCAAGGCTCTGCCTTGTCACCTCTGCTGTATTCTCTGTTCACAGCAGACATTCCGAGAACCAATCCAACAATCGACCACACCTTATTGGCAACTTACGCAGACGACACAGCTTTAGTGGCGTACTCTTTCAGTCCAGAGGTGGTCACCAGACGACTTCAGGAGGCAACAGACAGTCTACTAGATTACTTCGGCCAATGGAGAATCCAAGTCAACGCAGACAAGACCCAAGCAGTCTTTTTCATTCGAAAAAGACTCCAACCATATGGACATGTAAATGTTCATGGGCAAAACGTCAAATGGAGACTTCAGGCAAAGTATCTAGGTGTCATTCTAGACAAAAGACTAACATTCCAGGCACACATCGATTATGCAGTGTCCAAAGCTAAAATGCTGAAGGGACTGCTGCAAGCGATGATTGGTAGAAATAGTAATCTGTCCATTGGACTTAAAGTGTTACTATACAAATCAATCATAAGACCAGCGATGACCTACGCATCTGAAGCTTGGTCACAGGCGACGGATAATCAGATGAAGAAACTCCAGGTGTTCCAGAACGTCTTTCTAAGACAAGCCATGGACGCTCAATGGTTTGTGAGAAACAATCAGCTCCACAGAGAAGCTGAACTACCTTTGGTAAGAGAATTTCTTAGCCAAATTAATTCCAGGGCGATGGTGAGAGCGGAAACGCATCCAAACGAACTAGTTCGACAGGCAGTGGATTACGATCCAAACATCCCAACCAGGATTAGAAGACCAAGGATGGTCCTCTAGGCTAAGAATTCCATTTCGAAAATATTCTGTTTTGTTTGTGCTCCAGCACTATTGTACTGTTCCGACGGAGGGATTGGGGGCCAAGGGCCCGGCCCGAAGAAGCAGGGGTTTTTAGTCGGTACCCGTAGTTTGAGCGGAAGTTTGACACTATCTGGGTTATCTTCCCAGATGTGCGTAAAGCATTTTCCCCTACTTTAACAAAAAAAAAACCTATCCAAATAAATATATTATTGTTGATTTGTCAATATAAGGAATTAACTTTCCTTCTCAAGTTTGATTAAAAATAAATTTTATTTTAATATTTTAAATCATTCTTTATGGTATTTTCTCAAGTAATCACAAATTTTTAAGTATAGATCCACCTAGCGATTTGTAGAAGAAACTATGGAATAACCTCAACAACTGTCATGCAAGCAGAATAGACCAAAAGTGCAATAATGCTCACATTTAGAGGACTGCGTTATTGGAGTCCAGGTCTATTCTGTCTGCAAAAATTTCTGAAAATAAATTGAAATTTGAAATTAAGGCGTGTTTTGTACTTCTAAACCATATTTGGGTATTATCAAAAATAACGTCTGTTTACTCCAGGTAATTTCTTAAAATTTTCAAATAATTGAACTTTCTGTATAAAAAATAAACAAAATAATGTCATTTTTAGTAATCTAAGATGAAGCAGGAGTTTTTATAACGAATGACTTTTTCTCGTAAATCCACAAATAAAAAAGAAACCCCTCTTCAGTACTCTATCTTGGGACACACTGTAGGTATGCAGCATAACAAGCTTTCTATATTATAGCCATAAATCTGAGAGATCTATGATTATATCCAATGAACTTGCCTCAATATTTGATTACGATCTTATTTAATTTCGTGTAGGATTCAGTAACATACGTTTTATATATAATCCATCAATAGTACACAGATATCTTTTTGGATTTTTAGGATGCGATTATAAAAACAAGAACCAGTGAATGTTTTATTAAAGAATTATGTGTTGAATCGGTAAATGTGGAGGCTTAAACTAATGACGACAATTTGTCAAATGTCTACTAAATGATGGGCCATCTTTCACATAAGTACGTTTCTGTGTTCCAAGTTCCCAAAACCGTAAACTGCACCGCTTTTTATAAACAAAGTAGAAAAAAAGAAGCGTAGGACTCTGTCAAAGACGTATTGTACCATTTTTTGGATACTACTAAAGCATTGAAATACAGCTTGGCTATCAAAACGCGTTAGAGCAACCTTTGATGTGTTTTTTAATCTTTCTTGGTTTCAGTAGAAAAGATTTGTATTTCAATTTTTGAAGATACCCAAGGACCAGTCCTTTCGACCCAAAAAAATCTGCTAAGGGATGCAAGCTAAGCTTAACAGTTAATTTAACCTCAGACTCTTTTTTGGACTATTTTTTTTTTTCAAAAATTAGGAGCATTAAGTGAAGAACACAGAGAAGTATTCTTTAGTCCATTTCAGAAACATGGTAATTTCTTCATTGAATACAAATATTTGGCACTTTACAAAAAAAAATATACGTGATGGAGAACAGTGGAAATTTTTGCATTCAGTACACTGGAAAACATAATATTTACTAAAAAAAATCCCATGCAGCCGAGAACAAATATTTTTGCAAATCTGTAAATTAGAGGTTACTAGTAATGAGCAGAGACATGCAGGAAGGATGATTATAGTGCTCAATCGTATCAAGGCTAGGCAATTTATTTTTGAAAAAAGAAATAATTGCAAGCCAAGTTGGATGAATAAGGTGAGTATGGAACCACGGCCACCTTCTTTACCAAAATCTAATGTTGTTCTAACATTGTCATATTATTCCTGCGTATAGTCGTTCAGGAACTACTTCTTTGGACATTTTCTTCTGCCGCTATAGATTATCATGATATAGTTCTGTATTAACCATCTGATTTGTAAAAATCAGTAGTAACTGATAGTGCTTTGATCCAACGGAATTGGAAAAAACTAGAAGTCAGTAGGAAACTATCATTTTTGAGCTTTGTTTCTATTCGTTGCTAATTAATTGTGGCACAAACTTAGGCACTGAACCTCTCGTCTTCAGTTATTTCGATGCAGTGATGGTTGATTATCTAGTTTAATTGATAATTGTATTTTGTAGGTACTGGTCAAAATCGTGGTGGTTAAAAATCTTCCGGAATGATTATCGTCACTAACTGATGTTTAACTATTGTTCAAAGTTGTAACCAGTGGCAGCGGTACGGTTACATTAATGTTTGATCTGAGTCTAAAGTGTTACTTCAGAATGCTTTTTGTTTTTCTACGACAATCTTGTCTTTTTACTTGAAGTAAGCAACTGAAAAACACAAACCCGCCCGGGGCAGTGAAGAAAGTGGAGGAGGCCCTTTCAGTAAATAAATATCTATCAATATTTCTATTTTTACACATAAGAAACAAATTGTCACTCTTAATATACTTAGATACACATACTATTACACTTACATACTATTTTTATAATTTTTAAAAATTGTTATTACTTTTTAACGAGTGATGAGACTGATGAGCAATGAGGAACAATTGATGGATTTACTATACTTTAATTGAAAGGCATTTTAGGTGCTTTTTTAGAGAAAAAATCATTATTATTAGTCTTTGGTGTGGATATATTTCATTAATCATTACTTTCTTAAAAATTAAAAAAAAATATTGTTATAACATTTTTGAATCCAAGGTTTGTGGAGGCTCTCAATGTGTGGAGGCCCCGGGGCTCTCTCCCCGGATGCCCCGCTATGAACCGGCCCTGTAGGTCGCCATTAAAAGTTGTATCCTCAAACGTATACATCTAATCCATTAGCAAAAGAAGCATCAAGATCATCTACTTTAAAGACTCGTTGTTATGGGAGCGAAATACGTATAATACAATTATCACTGATCGCCGATATGGAAAAAAAGCAAAACTTTTCTTTGAACTCTAGTAAGCCATGGTGATATTTTGGTCTATTTAATGTAAAACTCTTCACCAACAATGACAGCATCCAGTTAAAAGGGAACTACTTGGTATGCTGCTTCCCTTGAAGAACGTGACTCAAATTTCGGAAGTTTTCGATATCGCTATTTTAGAGCTATTAATATGCAAAGGCAGTTCAACCTTCTAGATACGACATATAGTTACAATTAATTAATATTACATAAAAACATTAAGGCAGTCGTATTTGGCCTGATTTATCCAGTTACAGATCTGTTACTGTACAGATATAAGTGAAAATGTCCCAAATGGAATTTTCTATAATTGGATTCTTTATATCCTTAACTTGAACTGCATTGATCGAGATCCAAATAAATACCTGCGATTAGCATACAGTTCAAAAGCTCTTATCATTTATTAGAATTTGAATCGATGCAGTATGAAGTATCAGCTTACAATTTGAATTCAGCTATTTAATGAAAAGCCGGTATTTAGCGAGAAATACATTTAATACAACACTAAACGAAGCTATGACCAATGTTTAGCTCTTGAACATAATACGGTTACTACATTATGAAACAGAGTGGTAAAATGTTTCTCAAAAAAATTAAAATAAAAAAAAAACTAAAACTCGACTACTGAACAAATGAATTGAGAAGTATGAAACAAGAAAGTATTCTTAACTGAAATTATGCCTAAAAAGTACGCTTACATTAAATTTATTGTAATGTAATATATCCTAAGACAAAATTTGAAGTAACAAGATATTTTAACAAAAATATTTGTTATCGAAAAACAAAAATATAAAATTTTTATAGAGATAAGAACAAAACTATTTATTGGAAGAGAAGATACTCTTGTAGTACCTAGCCTATTATTATTATTTTAAAATTAGCAGCAATTATTGTTACACTGAACCTTGAATGGTCGACAAGTACATTTTTTATAATCTCGTCCTTTAAATAGTGAGTTTAAGAAAACCGCTTTTCTAACTGATATCAGTTTATCCAGATCAACTTCTGATACCTTCAAAAATTCGTATGATGCCTTTTGCAATCTCTTCTATTAAACCAGGCTTTTATAAGACTGCCAATGCTTTGTGACAGAAATCATTTCTTCTGCTTGCTTTTTTTGACCAACAGAAAATTTCCTTTTTCTTCTATTTTGTTAAATGAATTGTGTGTTACACACATGATTATTGAACAGAAGTTATGCGCGTTGCACGAAAGTTGCAATCGTTGGTCCCTTTCTGACAAACTGCGCAAAAATAGGATTACAGGTATTATTTTCCAAAACTTATTTCAAAAAATTCCTGGGTTAGAAAATTTACTCTTCTCATTTCGAAAACACAAATGAAAACAATAAAACTTCAAAATAATGATTTTATATTACATTATATTATAATTTGCCTGATTAATTAATTCGGCAGATAATGAAGAGCTATTTACAACACTATATGGCTAAACAAACTCGGAATTTTATGAAAAGTCTCAGCTGTTGGTGTATTAATAAAAATGTTTATTAAATGCCGACATTTTATGATACACCAAGGCTTTTCATCAAAAATCAACCTACAACATATCGATGTTAATTACATTACACGGTTTGATGTAAAACCGAAGATCTGCACCAAATGATGGAATTCACTAAAAGTCTACTACATGTACATACGAGTAGTATAATAAAAACTCATGTTTTTATTAATGATATTTTTTTTAAATTAATGTTTAAAAATTCATTTTCAAGTGTGTTTTCTCAAAAAAAAAACTTCAGCTTGCTACTATCACCATTCTGTTATCTTTTTTAATTACAAACACTCTAAAGTTTTACAGTTTGAAATGAATACTTAGTTATATTTATTTTTCCATAGTCAGGCGAACTTTCTTACTATTTAACAAATTGCTTCGGGGAAGCAATCTATAAATAACCATTTTACGACTCAAAACAGTCGTAAATGGGTTTCTAAGATCTGATCTGATGTTAATTTTTTAATTTCAATTTTATTAATTGGCTTTTTGATAGTAACTTAACTAAAAAATGCATCTTCAACGTCAACTGCAGTGCTAATCCGGTTGCTATATAATCATGTTTAGATTTACAGGACATTATCATATGAAAAGCTGGTTTTGTTGTATTTTAAAGCAGATTAATTGTAATTGAAGTCTTGTCGTTCAAATAAAATTACTGACCAAAAAATAAACGGTCCTTTTAATTAATATAAAATTGGTTTGGTTTCAGTTGGTGTGCTCTTACTCACTCGGTTTTTAATTAGAGCCCATTTAGCCTGAATATAGAGTGGCTCCTTGATTAATGGCAGCTATAGAAACTGCAAACTTAGTGGATGTTTACTTTGACCACTTTGGTGGCCACCAGCTTTAGTGTCTAAAACGTCGTAAAGAAAATTAAGCAGGATAAATAATATTTACTACGACAACTATTTAAAATCTCAGTTTGAAAGTAAATAAAAATGTTGACAAAAAGCTGGAAGAGCAAGATCGAAAAATGACCCATGACAAATAAAAAGTACTAACGTGAATCAAAGAAATGTGAAAATTTAAGATGGGAAAAAAATCAATCAACATTGCTATAACAAAGTTAGAGTAAGTAAATTTCTATAAAACGAAATGCAATAAAATTAAGGAGGTTATAAAAGACGAACATTTTTTAAATTGGCACAAAAAATAACCTATAGTTCATTTCAGATTTATCTGTACACCTTTTTACAACATTGTTACCAGTTGTTTACCCTATTGAAGTTCAGAAAACGTTAAAAATGCCTCACAGATAGGTTGGAATAATTTTGAGGTCAGAGTTGAGATCCAAGGGTTGGTTTCGTCATCTGGTCTCACCCACTTGGTGTATTCAACTTAAATCCGATAAATTTTAATGCAAACTAAGTGACGTTGCATTTAAAGTTGGTATCACAGAACTATTTATGAATCAGTGTCACATGTTGTTAGACAAAAAAACGGTTTGGTAATATTTCGAATAATAAGGAACTTGGTCAGTCACTAATTATAGAAGATTTTGTGGCAAATTATGCCTTATTTTTTTACATAAACTTTGCTGCAATTTAACAAATTAGTACTTTGTCGGAAATAATTTTGGGCTAAAGTTTTTTCTATATTTAAATCAAATTTTCCGCCCAATCCAAAGGGTTTTTTTTGGAAATTTAGTCACAATTATTTTCTCAATACTCTTTGCCCCTTTTGCCCCACAGACGCGATGTCCAACAGCAGATGCACGTTTGATCAAGTAATTAGTACAGAAATTCATAAGATGAAATCGATTTAAAACAAACTGGACGAAGTGCTCCTATTGAAGAAAGCAAACAACAAGTTTTAGCTTTGGTTTAAAGAGATCCAGATTTATTGAAACATAAACATTTGAATCAATTAAAAAAATTGTGCAACGACGTACGCTGCAGTTGGATTTAAGATATTCATACGGAAAGCCAATTTATGTATGAATTAAAACATTATGAATGAAGTCTACGCACGAAAAAAGAAATAGGGGATATTTCGTAGTTACTCAGAAATCTGTATTATTTCCTATAAATTTCTTTTGTGGGCGTATTTGAAGGATTATTTGTTCACCTCCTAACTGGCTCACTGCTTCAGTTTAAAGCAAATATTCGAGAGTTACATGTTTGCAATTGCAGGATCATAGTGTTGAATGGTTATCGAAAATTTGGATGTTTGGAATGCTAAAATTGACAGGATTATCATTTAAATATTATTTCTAAAAAATTCATCCAAGAGCATGTCGGGCTCGCACAATTGGAATTCCGTACCAATTACTGCAGTGAATAATCAATAGACCAAATTAAATCATTTTTACTTATGTATGAACTTGAAATTTTATCAAAACTTTCTTGTTTTATAATTGAAAAATAAAAATATGTCCATTTTTAGATATCCATACTTTTTTCTACAATTAATCGCAGTATTAATGTCTGAGGTAAAAAGCTTTCCTTCTGAATTCCCAATAAGTCGACAACTAACCTTAAATAATGAGATCATCTAGGATAGCGCTAAAATGTTCGATTCCAGCCGAATTGCTGCGTTGCGTGGAATCTAATATACCTGTGCTAGCTTCGAAAATATTCATCTAAATAAAATAATGTAAAAGACAAATTTGATCTGCATTCTATCCTTCAGCTATATCAAGTTTTTTATTCAAAAAAAATTATTACTATATGGGTTAAAGAACCTTGAAATGTAAGCATCTTTTTTTCCATAAATTATTTTTGAAGTGGAAACTTCTTGAAGCGCGCTAAGATGGTATTGCCATATATGTAAATCACATATATCGGTAATGCGTTACCAAAAAAGGCTCTTTGATTTACAGTCGATTGCTCTACTACTGCTTCACTGAATTTAAATTGAATATGCCAAAATGTATATACTACAATTGTTTAAATTGTGTTTTAATTTGATTATTATTATTTATAATCTCTTCGTAAGCGAAAATTGTCTATATTAAAAAAGAAAACACGCATGCAAAATTCTGGTAGGGTGACAGCCGTCAATTCGAAATGCGCCGTGCGAGACAATGGCAATAAAGACAAGAAAGGCGAACCTACAACATAACGGCTCTACTCATCTCCCTGCTAGTGACTTATCATTTTTTACCTACTACCAACTCATTAATGTTTTTGTTTACATTTTTGATCTGTCAAGTTTGAAGGCTATTTTTTCTGTTATAAAATTGCTTTATCTTTGAGATTGAAATCTCGTACAGGTAGCAATTCCAAACAAACGATGTAGATAGACTTTAGTGAGCGAGAACTCGATTATAGAAAAGGCAATTGAAATCTAATGAATTAGGAACTTTAAGAATGCAATTGTGGGACCGTTGTGAACGTTTTAAAGAATGGACGAAACATGTTTTGAACATTTTTTTTGAAACCTGAAGGAGATATCCTAAAATTACATGAATTTTCAAGAAGAATTAATAACACCTTAAAGATTTTTCATACTTTTTTTATGATCGATGTTTAATGTATTCTTTTCAGGTTGCTGAGTGAAAATTTCTTTATTCATACAAGTTGCGTGGAAAGCTGTCTGTGAAGCATTTGTGGATAGATACATAAAAATAAAATTGTTTTGATATATTTGAATTTTTAAAGTTAAGTAATTCTACATATTTTTCATATCGACTCATCCAACGAAGACTATAGTAACTCATTATTGGCAGTATTGAGATACTTCAAATTAAAGTGTTTACATAATCACGAAAAATCGGTACATTGGAAACATATTTTTTTGAAATGTCTTGAAATTTATTATGCAAATATAATATTTGGAAAGTAACAAGTTTTTTTATTATCCAGTAACTTAAAATAGACAAGATCAAAGACTAGATCGTATACAAATATAAAAGATATAAAAACTAGAAATAACAATCTCAATTTATAAAATATGGAATTTTTATTTTTGATATTAAAATTTGAAAATTAAAAAAAAAACACTGCTATATCATAGTTTTAAGTTTTTACTTCCATCGGCAGTCCTCGTTTTTTTTTTCTCAACAAATATTACGATGTCGAAAAACCCTGCAGTTTCCCATAATCTATGGCCCAGTATCTACTAACCCTATTAAAATCTAAATTTTATCTTTAGAAACTTAGAAGAACAGTCATTTCTGACACATTCTGAGCTGTATCTTCAAGGCAATTAGACCGAAAATTGTAATAAAAACATTTTAAAATTCATACAGGTAGCTCTTTCAAATAATACCTCGTACGATGTATTAATTAAAACTTGATTTTTCGGAGACCAAATTAACCCCCACTTTATTATAAAATATTTTCTTTTTCTAATCGTAGGCTGGCGGTTTTTGCCTGGGTCATCGAGAACTAGCGCAATGCACAATTTCAAATTTCTACGATACGTAGTTTTCGAGGAAAAACTCTTTGTGACAGACACGAGAGTATTTTCATTGTCATTATACAAAAGAAATAACTAATAGCTGAAAAGTTCTTGACATTCATTTTGGAATATCTAAAAGTAAACAAATTTATGGCCACGTAAAATAATTAATTTTGTAGAGGGGTGCGATAGCAGAGAATAAAATCTAACGAACAACATTAAAATTAAAATAAAATAATGCTTTTATTCCTCTTTGCTAAAAATTCCACGAAAACATCATACCTAATTAGTTTTACTTACAAGGAAAGTACCTGAGGTGTACTCCACCGATTTTTTTCATTTTGTCATATGTTATGGTACATAAAAAAAACATGGACACGTATTTTTTTTAGATGCTAACTCGGCGAGTTAAGTGGTGAAACCACCTCTTGGAAGTAACCACAAAAAACAGTTTTTCTTTAATAACTCAAGAATAAATTAGAACTTTTTCACGAAACAAACGTTATATTATTTCTCACAGGAATGCATTCCTAAAAACATATTACTTCGGCCAAAGAGTTGCAACCACTAATTTTTATGGGGGTGAGTTTGATTTTTTTCTTATATATCAACTTTTAAACAATTGAATTTCATGAAATTTGGCAATTTTATTAATAAAACTAAAAAATAAAATAGACCTTTCTCGAGGTTTTGCAAAAAAAAATCATTGAAAGGGGTGATTTACCACTTGGATTATTTTTTTTTCTGTATGTGATATGGAAAATAAATCACAACATATATTTTAAATTTTATTCCTATAATGATTATTCTGACATATATTTTGCATTAACAGTGAAACACTCTTATTTTTATAACCGCTGGATTTGACCCCATGGATTTGATCATTATTAGATTGCGAGTCAAAATATTTGTTTCTTCACCTTTAACTTATTATATTTCATTAAAATAATGTATGAACAAAGTTTTTAGATGCTAAATTTGTGATGTAGGTGGTGAACTCCCCTTAGTACTTAATTTTATGAAATACTTAATGTTCATTATGGTTTAATATTCTTGACTGCCGCCAAAGTAAGTTTTAATTGGACACAAGAACATTGAAATATTTTAGAAATATTTAGACACTCTTTGCTGCAACTATTTCCAGATATTATCTGAATATATAATGTCCTCAAAATGGTAAAAGCTTAAATGCGTTCCGTTAAAAATTAATAAACGTAGGAGGTATCTACCACGGTATCAAAGGCCTAATTGATAACATTCGCAAAAAGGAATGTGCACACAGAAATTTGAAAATGCATGAATGTAATCATTACTGCCAACACTTCCAGGCATCATAAAAAATGATAGTCCAATTTATAACAAACTTCAAGCAATCGTCGATGCATTTGTTCATTAATTTCAAAGTGTCTACAACCAATCCGATGAAGCATTACTAGAGGACACATTTAACTTCAAATATATCTTTTCAATTAATATATCAGAAATAACTAAAGAATCCTTCTTGCGTGCTACTAATAAGCTTAAAGCTAGATCAACATCAGACATTGATGGCATTCCTAGTTTCATTGTGAAGGCGCTCAAGCTTTCAGTAATCTATTATTGTGTATTTAATCTGTGCCTTTCGCCAGCAACTTTTCTCGATGTTTTGAAATTAGCACGAGTATGTCCTATACATAAAAAGGGTGACAAGTCAATTATTTCTAATTATAGAGCGGTTATGTAGCTTGGCAAAGCTTTTTGAAATTATATTAAGTAACTACATTTATACCTCGTTAATAACATCATAGCAGTTGACCAGCATGGTTTCCTAAACAAACGCTCCTGTATGTCCCAATATACATCCAAAGTTTTGGATCGCCAGAAGCAAGTTAATGTTATCTACATGAATTTTCAAAAGGCTTTTGACCAAATTGATCATTGTCAAACGCTTCACTGCGTTGATTTACTGATAATCGTAAGGCATTCTTTTAAGTAATAGAAAACCATTTGTTAAGCCTTTAGGTTATTCTTCGTTTACTTATAAGGTTACGTCAGGTGCACCCCAAGGTTTAAACTTAGGTCCGTTGCTATTCTTATTATTTATTAATGATTTAAATTAGTTGCCATAAATTATACATAAGAACACTTCAGTTAATGGTTTGGAGAACTGTCACATGTTACAAGACCAAATAAATGTTATTAGAGATTGATGTGTGATGTAATGACATTTTGCAGGAAAAACGAAACTCTGTAATATAATTATAGAATTCATATACATTCGTCCGGACATAAAGAAATGAAAAATTTAGGTTTTTTCTTTAATTCTCTTAATTTACATTTACTCCTCACATAGATGCTATGGTCAGGAAAAGTCTCCAGAACGAAAGGATACATACTCAGTTCCATTTCCATCCAAAAATTATTATTCTACTCATAAGTAAGAAGTATCTTAAAATATGGCTCTCTGATATAGTATCCTCTATAATATAGAGAACATATCGAATCCGTACAGAGGAGATTCCTAAAATATCTAGTATTTAAGGAAAGTCAGTCATATATATACACTTCTAGAGGAATCGGTTATTAAAGTTTGTATGATTTGTCTGGACAGAAAGAGATTTATTTGCTCAATTTCATTCTTAGTCTAAATTGTACATTTTGCTCTAGATTGTCCTTATTTGTTAAATGAAATGAACTTCTTAATTTCCCCTAGTGAAACTAGGCATAACTAATATTTTACTGTGATCAACCAAGAACAAATATTCTAAATAAAGCTCCTCTAAATAATGCTTGTCTTAACTTTAATGGCGTTTCCCTTCTGTGTGAATAAACAGCTCTAATAATCACTCCCCTAAAAAATATATATATATCGTGTCTTAAAAATTACACGTCTTGGTCCATATTAACATACAACAACGTAGAGATGTTTCTAGAAGATTTCCCAGACAAAATTCTTCTAATTGAAGGCCTATTAAGTTTACCTGACCAAAGTTTTGAAATTATTTTTCTTGACAGTTATAGAATATTCTATGATTTTGAAAACAAATGCTCTAACCTTCACTTAGTGGAGTTGTTTCATTGAATAACCCATAAACAGTAACACCGGTGCAAAAACTAAGAATTTATTAAGCTATTGTGGAATTTTTATGTGTCGCAGGCTTATAGTGAAATACGGCTTTTCATGAAAAGCCTAGGCACATCATGAAATGCATGTCGCTTTTACGATTGCCGACATATCATGAAATGACTTATACGTAAAAGAGGGGATGATATGGAAATATTGGCGATTATAATCCGATGTAGTATGTCAGTATACATGTTAACAAAAATATTTATTAGGCCAAAAAAAATATAACAAACTTATTATAAAGATTAAGACAACAATATCTATTGGAACAGGAGATGGCATTGTGGCATCTAGAGTTCCACATTCTGTTTTGTTTAAAATAGCTCTTTCTTTAAGTAACGAATTGTACGAAACCTCTGATCTAAATTTAATATGTAAATATTTAAAATTGTTTATTTTATTTTATTAAAATATTCATAATATTGCTAATAATGAGCTTGGAATAGTTGTTTCAACTTTATAAGAGTCTCCTTATATTTCTACAATTGCTAAGTAAAACAAATACCAAAACACAAAACACAAATGTGAACAACCTACCTAACCTCCAAATATTTATTTCATAAACAGCCGGCTAATCAATTTGGCAGGTAGAGTAAAACTATTTATAACACTATATGACTAAATAAATTAGGCATTTTATGAAGAGTCTCGGTGGACGGGATGGTGTAATACTAAGATTTTATGTTAAATGCCAGAATTTCATGATATGCCTAGGTTTTTCATGAAAAGCCGTATTTAATTATAAGCCTACGACATATGATATGTTGTATTTCTTGTTAAATACACATTGTGATATTTATTGGATTATATCGTTATGGAATTAACTTTTAACTCTTAATTTCTTTATGACCTGTCGCCATCTATTATTTCGCTGGACACATATTGATCTTTTGGATGTTGAGAAGCCAATAAGATGCAAAATATTTGAATCACTCATCTATTGAAATGGTATCAAATTATTTTATTTTGTTTATTTTGTGAAACATTTTCTTAAATTAAAACTAATATCTGGTCATCATTTTACCTCTAATAAGTAAAATTAAATGGATTTGTAACCACTTATAAGATTAGGAGAGGTTTCAGAGAGATTAATTTTGAACTATTTAACGTTATAAAGTATAAAAAATTTATATCACTAAACTATCATAATCTTAACAGTAAATTTAAATAAAAAAAAGTTGTAAGCAATCCTTTTCGCAAATAAGTATTTTTTAGTTTTGCCCTTGTCTACCTAGCAATGAGTTTCACGTGAAACTAAAATGTACTAACAAGATAATTTAATCTTGTTTATTTGAACTTATATTGAATGATTTGGAGGTGCAAAAATCAAAATTATTAATTAAATAAATAAGTGCACTAATGCACAGTGATTGATTAGAGATTTATCTTCTCATAAAAATCGGTTCACTAGAATATTAGAATTAGATTTAAAAATGTTTTTGACAAGACTTGCAGTCGTCTTTGCTTCGTGTTTTTTAATTCGAGGTACTGTAATAGAAATTGAAAATAATGCAGATTCAGTCATATGGGTTGCTAACACAGGTTCTTTTTCAAACAAACCCTTGCAAAATGGTGGTTTCATTTTAAATCCAGCGGAAAAAGTAAGTTATGAATATTAATGATTCTGTAATAAAAGTGATTTATAGGTATCCTTGGAAGCTCCTGATGATTGGATTGGAACTTTTTGGGCCAGGACCTATTGTGACAATACGACAAATCGTTGCTTAACAGGCGATTGCGGTAATGGAATAGAATGCAAAGGAAAATCAGGAACCCCTCCTCAAACACTCATCGAAGTTAGTTTCAGGTTGGACGGAAGCATTGACTACTACGATATATCATTAATTGATGGATTTAATATCAACGCCTCGGTAACAACCATTTCACACTTAATTAAAATATGTTATTTGTAATTTCCTTTGCAGATCACTGCAACTCAGATTAGCAGAAACGGTAATAAATACAAAGAACTATGTGATCCCATTATATGTAGTAGTGATATAAATGGAAATTGTCCTGAAGATTTACAAGTGAAGAATAAAGATGGTACTGTGATTGGATGTAACAATTGCGATACCCAGGAATGCAAAGCTGCGGAATTATTTCACACATTTTGCCCTAATGTGTATACGTCACCATTTGATGATTTTACACTATACGATTACATGTGCAAAGATGCAAAATACAGCATTGTATTTGGTTAATAAAGTTGAAAAAAATGGAACGGGAAAATAGAAAAATCTTCATCTTAGCTTAAACGGTTTTTAACGTGTAATCCATTTAAAATAAAGAAAATTGTTCATTTTTAAATGGAGTTTTAATAAATTTAATTATTGCTACATCTAAATCATAAAAATGTTAATTATTAAAATTTCAATTAAAAATATTAATTTTTCATCCGGCAAAAACATGAACTGAAGAATAATTTTATATTCATTCTGTTTAATTAATTTTTATGATTTACCAAGAAATTCTAACCCCCATTATGAGGTTAAAATATTTGCCAGATTAGAAGATTGATGCCCAGAGATGGGTTTCGATTTTATTCGATGTTGTTAGCTTGAAGTTGAATGCGCCCTGACTCTCATAAATAATAAACTACTTTGAAAGTTCTCTTGTCTTTGTTTGAGAGCTAAAATTATCCCAATGTAGAGATTCTTGATTTTAGCAGCTCTAGGTATCTTCTTTCGATATTAACAAATTATTAGAGGTTATGGTCTATTACGAAAAATTACCAAACATCTATTAGCTTTTCAGTATTTATAACTGACCACAAGATTTTCAGAATTACGTAAACTTGTAGTAATAGTATCTTAGGACGAATTATTAATTCAATTTTTGCAATATATTTCATATAATCTATTTATTGATTGCTTATTTACTTCAAATCCTTTTCACAGATAATAAGTATAAAATAATAATTTCTTTACTTGCAACTGATTGATAAACAACCTGACAGATATAGCTATAAATAAATTGGGCTGTCAGGTACATCGTTAAGTATTATATTATCGAGATTTTAAATCTGACTGATCAAACTTTAAAAGCTTATAAACCTATTTTAAGTTACAGGTTTATGAAGGCAAGCATCAGAGATAATTTTTAATCTTAGGTCATGAATTTTATCACCTGATACAGAAGTGTTGTAACCTAGGTCTTTAACCATCAAGCATCAAGCTCTCAAAATCTCCTCTGTCTTACATTATGCTTTAGGTTTAGTTTTCGTCTTATAAAAATTAATAATAAACATGATTTTGGTGGAACGGACTGGTTCTTGGTTATCTTTCAAAAATTGAAACCTTGTCCCCTGAAACCAAAAAAGATTAAAAAACGCAACAAAGGTTGTTCTAACGCGTTTCGATAGCCAAGCTATCTTCTTAAGAGAGATACTGTATCTCTCCAGCTATAATTATCCTCATTTTCTTGCATATTTCTGTCAGGATTTATGATGCACCTTAATAAACTTTTATGCAAAATAGAGGTCTCAGATGATAATTTGTGTTTGTGTATGTATAGGTATTAGGTTTGTTGTTTTAATACTTCTGACCACAGGATTTTGAACACTGTTATCTAAAACTAATATCGATGTAATTGTGCTTCTTCTCTAAATCGATTTTTTCGTCGCTTTATTTTTGGAACTGTTCTAACATCTCCACGTCCAAAGAGGAGTTCGCATTCTCATGAGTGAAATAAGGATATCACTTTTAAAAAATGTGTAGCTATTAAGATACCCTCTTTTAGGTGGAAAACCCTGTCTTGTAATATTTTTAATCTATTGGACTTTTGGTCTTTTTTTTTTGAAAACTTTATATTTAAGTGCCCCTCTAGGGACTTTAAATGTTTTATTAGTCCTTGAGTTTGTCATCTATTGTTTGTAGGCTTCAGTTGCAATCAAAACTGTTTCCTCTGTATTTTAAAACAAAAATTGTCGCTAATAGTTCTACTAATAGTCATCTATCCACATTGTGACAATTATTGGATTATTTAAGTTTTTTTGTATCCAGTAATTGTCACAACCAAATTTTTCATAAGTGAAATCTAATTACAAACTTAAAAACATTTTATTTCAAAGTATATCAAACATACTTCATTTCCATGTCAAAAAATTCATTCGTTACAATAAAAACTGCTGAAATTTAAGCTAAACTATTTTAACCTACTTTAACAAATCCGCTAAGAATTACAATAAAATATTTCCAACAAGAAACTGATGTTCTGTTTTGTTTAGAAGCGTAGTTGTATGGGCTACTACCATTAAAAGCTCCATTTAAAATTGTTGCTAATACATATGGGAACTGATTGAGATCGTAAGAGAATTAAAGTAACGAAGCATTATCTTAATGTTTTTCCAAAAGCATGTTTGGTGACAACTACTGGGGTGATGACAATTACTGATGCCATTACCCTACTGAGCTACTGTAATTGATCATTTTATTGATTGCAATCACACTTATTCATTCTAAGTGCTCTGCTTTTTTTTTCTAATAAAGTTAATTAATTAATTAATAGTAGAGTAATAGTAATTATTCTGGATGTATTATTTGATTATCAATTGTGTGAAGGGTAGGCATTATTCTTCATGGTAGACCCTTATTGACCGGAAATATTATGTTTTTTTCAATTTATTTAACATTTCTTCGGCCCAGTTTGGAAATATTTAAATTTTTATGGTTTGTTGACAATTTTCTAAACAGTTTTTGAAATGCGACTACGTGATATTTAAATTTATTGAAAACGTCACTTCATGACAGTTAACAAATTAAGAGGTTATTTTATTTTACATAGAATAGGAATAATGAAAAATAGGAGACCAAAAATTAGATATGGAAAAAATAAAAATTTTGTTTTTTTGATAAATTGGGAAAATATAAAAAAATACCTAAAACGTTGTAGCACTGGACATCGATGTTTCGCTCTCATTTGAGCTCGTCAGCAGTGCATAACATGGAAAGGAAAAAATGAGGAAGAAATACTTAAAAATAAAAAAAATTTTTAAAATATAAAAAAGTAAAATAAAGAAATCTTAACATGAATAGACGTTTCATCATCAATTTAGTGTGTTAAAAATTTACTGTGTTAAAAATTTAAATATTTGAAGCCCGATCCACAAGAAACAACTACTCCGAGGGCTAATAGCCCTTCCATGAAGAATAAACCTATTCCTCTAACGGAACGAACGGACTCCGCAAATGGTGAGTGCTTCTAACTACCAAGCTGAATAGATTTCAGCGGTTAGGAATAGTAGTCACCAAGAGCATATAAGTTCGATCCACGGGTGTAGTTCAATGCCGGAAGGGGTATTAGCCCTCGGAGTAGTTGTTTCTTGTGGATCGGGCTTCAAATATTTAAATTTTTAACACAGTAAATTGATGATGAAACGTCTATTCATGTTAAGATTTCTTTATTTTTCTTTTTTATATTTTAAAAAAATTTTTTATTTTCAAGTATTTCTTCCTCATTTTTCCCTTTCCATGTTATGCACTGCTGACGAGCTCAAATGAGAGCGAAACATCGATGTCCAGTGCTACAACTTTTTAGGTATTTTTTTATATTTTCCTAATTTATCAAAAAAACAAAATTTTTATTTTTTCCATATCTAATTTTTGGTCTCCTATTTTTCATTATTCCTATTCTATGTAAAATAAAATAACCTCTTAATTTGTGAACTGTCATGAAGTGACGTTTTCAATAAATTTAAATATCACGTAGTCGCATTTCAAAAACTGTTTAGAAAATAAAAATTTAAATATTTCCAAACTGGGCCGAAGAAATGTTAAATAAATTGAAAAAAACATAGGGTAGGCATTGTTAATATTGATTTTCGACACTAGCTAGTCAAATACTAATCTTGTACACTTATTGAGACGTGTATACATATACATTATTTTTACAGAAATGATAATTTTAACTTAAACATAGAAATAAGAAATAAAAAGAGCAGTAGCAATACCTAAAAAATTTATAAAATAAATATATTAGATACAACAAAACTTTGAGTTAAAAGAAAAATTTAGGCATAAGAATAAATACAAGAAACAAAATTTATAATTTTGTTTCTAGATTGCTGGAAAAGTTTTAAATTTCTAATTTCAGACCTATATTCTTCAAGAAAACCTTTCGAAATTTTGAACATAGTTAAAATAAAAGGTCAGACATTTAGAATAAACACATTATGTTAGAAATTGAAGATTTATTCACAAAATTTCGAATATTTTCTAGATTAAATTCAAACTTTCTCAAAACAGTTTAGAAACTGAAACTGACCCTTGGCAATTCCCGATTTCTATTTTCGTTAAATTTATCCTGAAAATATTAATTTTAAATTCAAAATTATGAAATTTTCCATTAATAAAAAGTTTAGAAAAAAATCATTTTAGAAACTAAGAATTTTCTACGAAATTTATTGAAATAAATTTGAAATTTTAGCAAAAGTGTCAAGTTCTAAAACGTCGTATTTTTAAGAACTTCCCAAAATTTCCTTTTTTAACTCAAAGTTTTAATTTAAATATTTCACTTTCTCTTTAGAATTTCTAATTTAAAACAAACAATTGTATTAGTTTAAGTCCAAAATATAAGAAAAAGATTTTGGAAAAAAAGGTACACCATGTAAAAGCGAACCCCAACATTCCAAGAACAAGCTTCTTTGCTGATATTCAATAATGTGAGATGACTGAAGAGTTAGAAAATATGGAACATACCTTAAACATAAAAAACGAAAAGTAAATGCATTGCAGTAATTGAAATAGCAGCTGCACGAATTGCGTACAGACTCGTAGCTAATAATTTTGTTTTTAAATCTTTGCAGTAAATTTTAACAAGATACTTATACTTATTACTTGATGCAATATGATACGAAAGATCTTTTGTTTAACGAATGTTTTATAATAAGATATATTTAATAATAGTTTCGAGATAAAAATAAATATGTTGAGTTTGAAGATGGACTTCTGGATATTTTCTAGAGATTTGGAGTTCAAAATAAGAACTTATTACTTAAGATATCGAAAAAAAATGTAAAATATAATTCTAAGCTATAAAACAAAATTACAGGATGTGCACCTTTGGGTTTACCACGACATTGGATTTTGTAAAATGTATTAATATTTAAAAACAAGAAATATACGAGGTGTTTTAATGCACAAGTACATTTATTTTCCTTGATAATTCGGGTGTTTGCAATTCATCCTTATTAGGTTCTCAATGCATAAATACATATATTTTCCTTGAATATTCAGCAATCAAATTAAAAATTCTTGTGGTTGCTTTAATGACAAATATGCGTCAGTAATAGATAATGCACTTTGATATAAAATTTCCGTACCTTTAATTCTGCTAAATTCAAATATCTATTCACTTGGAGCTTATTTTAATTAAGCTGGGAAATTGCTTCATTTGAAATTGTACTGCTGCTGTATTTTCCCATGTAACATAAACATATTACAATTAAAATTAAACAATAAACACAAGATGTAGAACTTATCTTCAAGATTTTGTCTTTCGTAGTTGCTAAAAAATACCTAGTAAAATGTAAAAAATATTAAATACGCTCATTCGATGGACATAAACAATTTAAGTCACGAAATTCTGATTTAAAATTTCGTGGTTTCCCACTATAAATAGCGTGATTGATGGAAGATGCAATTCTATGTTAATTTTAGGAATTATTCATCTTGCGGAAAAATAAAATAAAAATATTTGAAGAAAGATATGATCTAATCCAATATAAACAAACTACTCAATTTGGCAAATTAAACAATTTGAAAAAATGCCACATACTCTACAAATCATGTGCGATTAATACATTCAACTAAAGTACGCAACACATCCTTATATTTGTCGCAATATACAAATGCAGCTTGTATATTTTAACTTACATTTGCTAGAAAAATTAAGAACAAGTAATGCAACAATGTTGCATCAAAAGCTACGTGAGTGATTTTATAAGAACTTCTGAGCAAAGCTACAGCCCTTATGTTCAGATGAATATGTTTAAATTCAAAATATTCATATATTTAAAATAAACAACCTTAACATGAAACAGACCTAAAGAAAAACCACCCGTTTCGGAAATTTTTTCAAAACAAGTTTGGTTCAGTTTTAATGAATTCAATCTCGTTAAAGTTTCCGCACTGTATTTATAGTTTAAAATTAATCAATACATATCAGTTTTTATTCTCAATGGCATAGTAATTTTAGATTCAAAAAATATAGCAGAAGCAGACAGCCTTTTGGCAACCTTCTATTAAAATGTCAATTAACAAATTTCGGTTTAAACTGTTTCAACAACTTTGTTTCAATTATATTCTAAGGTAAAACGGTCTTCAAATTTACAATTCTGCTTTAACGACCCCATTAGTATTTTTATTTAAGTATTAGCTACTTGCAAATGATAAATACATATATTATGCCAGAATTTCCAGACTCTGGAATTTCCATAATTGTGAGCTTCCATGATACGAACTTTGTTTGTTTTGAGAAAGTTGCTCTTAGAGGAATCAGAGCCATTGAAAAGCTTTTAGGAAAATATTCCTGTAAAAGAAAAACAATTCGCCAATTATCATATGTGTCCACTGTTTGGTGAGACTCCAGCTTTTGGAATCGCGCTTCAGACATAACTAAAAACAGTACTTCAGTATTGCCTCATTCTGCGGTCAACGCGCATTAGAACTCTCTAACTCAGCAGTTGATTAGATGTGAAGAATTTCTTCTTTTGAGTGTATATCAGTTCCGCTAATATGACCATCCCAAGAAACTTATAAAATACACAGTTTAGAAATCATTACAAGGAATTCACGATTCAAGAGCTGCCTGCTACTGTTTCTAGATGTTTTTTTTTTAAGAAAAACGTCGGTCTGAGCATGAAGATGTTTCGGTCGCCATTCCAGATCGTTTTCAATTCACACTTAATTATAAGAATAATAAAAATATTCTTAGTTAAAGGGCTTCTAGGAATGTTACCTTCTAATATGTATACATATAGAATATAGAGGAACAACCTGGAACAAATGACAGCTTACCCGTTTCTTTGGTGACAGTTATCAATAAAATGTAACTCCTATAATAGTGGAATATTTATCAGCCTCTGCGCTAAGAATTAAATGCATACATAGTTTGACAGGCTATATTCAATTTGAATCCAACAAATGTTACGTTTTGAACTACATAAATGATTTTTATGTGTCGCTACGAGCAAATAATAATAGAACCTATCAACTTCGAAATTTCAAAAAACAAGCAAATTAAAAAGATACATATCTGTAGATATGTAAATACGCAAAATTTATTTGTTTAGCCGGATAAATGAAACAACTTCTCCAGCATTGGAGTACCTAGACCTAGAGCGTCTTATAGTTTTTGCCATTATATCAAGCAACTGCAACCCAATTTTACTTTACCATCTTACAGTTGCAAATTGACGTGCTAGTAATATATTAAGAGTCTGCTTTTCCACGATTGAAATTTTTTCATTTGCATCATCGACGGCTATGGCTTTGATGATATCGCTGCTACTGTCCTTAAAAAATACGCTCCTGTTGACTTAAGCAGATTTTATTCATACTTTTTTACAATAAAGGTGCTTTCCCAAAACCTAAAAATCTGCTAGAGTGTAGCCCATGCCTAAAAAGGGCAAAAGGAAGCTAGCTAACGAGGATCGGCCTACATCCTAGTTACCAATTGTCTCCAAAGCGATGGGGGATAATATAATTATGTCGGACAAACAATATAGTTGTAAGCAACAACGTTCAACTGGCGAACTACTGACAGGTGTTACACATATCCGTAATTCAGCTATGGAAAAATATGGTGAAACTCGAATTGTAGCATTGGATATCTTAAAGGCTGTTGACAGAGTCAAGCACGACAAATCTTGTGGACTTTCACAAGGTCTCTGTCACTTGATATCCAGTATTATAAATGACCGAATTCTTCAGCTTATCGTTGATGGCATCTCTTCTAAGATATCTGCCATTAATGAAGGGGTAGCCCAAGTATTTTCTTCTGTTTCCTGCTCGGTTACTATTACATAAAAAACAATCGGTTAGCTTCAAATCTCTGTAGTCAGTTTGACACAGTAAGAAATTCTATCAATGGAGACTTTCTTCTAAAAAACCTTTAAACTCTGAAACTCATCGCTGAATAGTTTTTCCAAATAGTAACATTTTATCAGTATCTAAAACGGCAGTTCTTTTTCATTGATATTCATTCCCACCTCCCAGTTCCCATAGTGGACTTTGCAGTGGTCTTCAAACTGTGTTACGCGGAAAAAAGTACAGTTTATATTTTGTCGTTAAAAATATTATGCAACTTGTATTTTGGGTCATTAAAAGTCATATGAAAAATATTTATGTAATTAAAACTTTTTGCCCTGGGCACGTTTTTAGTCCTAAAAAATCACAACAGTATTCAGAAACATTAATTTTGAATAAAGCTTATTCAGTTATTGTTATTAATTTTTTTGTTATTATTGATACGAACCAATTCATCTAATATTTAAAAATGTATTGATTCATTTCACTAATTGGAAGTAAGAAAAGGTAGTTATAGAAACCTGGCTATTTTTGAGTACGAATGCATTAACAGGTGTGAGTTCCTTTAGATAAGTCTAACGAGTGGGAGATAATCTTCCTCGCTTGTATATATTCCCCCGTTTGTTTCATAAAACCCAGAGTCGTTCAAAAATGTTTAAAGAAGTAACTGTTCTTTTCCTAGCTTTTGGAGTTGCGGTTCAGGCCGTTCAATTCCAAATTACCAACAATGCTGGGGGACCCGTATGGATCGGTATTCAAGGTAACCCGGGGCATGAGCATCTCAATAATGGTGGTTTTATTTTGAACCAAGGAGAACAGGTAAAGTTTTTAATGTCGCCATAGAACAAATGTCATGTTTTTAATTCTTTGAATTATTTTATTGAGACCAATTTGGCTTTACGAATCATAGGGTATTGCAAATTGCAAAAATCTGCAATTTTAATTACAACTTGAAAAATATGATAATTATGTAGCTATTTCTACCGAAGCAACTATTACGATATTATTATAAATATCTGAATTATACAGAATGGTTTTTCCTTGTAAATAATTAAAAAATAGCACGCAAGAGTTGTTGCCATAACATCAAGCCAATATTGAATGCATTTAAACTGTGCACACAGTGGAACTATATTGGCATATTTGTTAAAAAGTTTGCTTTATATGCTGAAAAAGGATTACAAATTTTAAGGGATTCTGACCTTAAGTTTATATCATATATAGCATTAAAATATTTTTCTGATTGACAACAATATTTTGTGGAATCATTTTATATTGTTGGAATTCTAACACAGACAGGGGGCACCCAGAAATTTCTAAGGGGCACTGGGAAGGCTGCTACCAATATTAATTATAATACACTTAAAGCTCTTTATTCCCAAGGATCACCTTCCCTAGATACACCGTGATTAAGCAATCGATGAACACAGAATAAGAAAATGTATTGGACTGTAATAAGTTCACAAAATATACAACCATAAAAAGTACTTTTAATTGAATTTCCACAACTTTGGATTTTTAATTCGAAAATTTGAATATTGAATAAAGTGTTTGTTTTCAATTTAAATGTTCTCAAAGGCTTTTCATATTAAAATTAGGCCTTTAAGCTAATGCTTTCAACTGCTTTGTTACAATTTAGACTTTCAGGGCTCTGAAGTCCTTTAATTTTTTCTCGAAATATCAATTCTAACCTTAACATTTCAACTTTCTTGAAATTTCAAATTTGATTTAAACATTATCAGAACTGCTTAATCTCAAAACTTTGACTAATTTTCCAAATTTCAACTAAAAATGTTTATCCTGAAGGTTTAATTTTTGTTCAAAAATTTAACATTTGCTCTAAACAAAATATACAGGTTTTTTATTTAGTCTTTATTATTTTCAAGGTTTCGACCTAAAAATATATAGGTTTTTTAGAAGATTCAAGGCTGTCTGACAATTTGCGTTTTGATTCCAACATTTCAGTTCAATTAGAGCCCAGTTTTGAAATATATTTAAATTATTTAAATAAACGAAAATTGTTAACTTTAAAAAATTCCATTATGTCGAATTTAAATCTCAAAATTTTACGTATATCTCGAGTTTTTGACCAAAAATTTAGAAGTCAGATATTCAGAAAGTAGGTGTAACTTCGGCTTTTTTTCATCTTCTGTCTTATACTTCTTTTTGTGATTTGTTCTCAGAGATTCAAGTTAAAACTGGAAATTCGATAGTAAAAATGTTGATAAAATAATGGATTTCTAGAAAAATGATGGTGAAACCGACTGGTCCTTGGTTATCTTCAAAAACTGAAATACAAACCTTGTCCCCTGAAATCAAGAAATAATAAAAAACACAGCAAAGGTTGCTCTCAGAGCCTTTGTTGGTTTCAGGGGACAAGATTTGTATTTCAATTTTAGAAAAATGATTTTTTTTAATTGAGATTTTTAATATTCAAAATTTCTTTCGTGGTTGTTCTTTAACTATAAACATTTTAATTTTTTATTCGAAAGTTTTATTTTCTTCTCGTAATTTCTGTTGTTTTTTTTTTGAGGTTTGATTGTAAAACTAAGGCGAAAATTCTGTTAAAATTTTGAGTTCGAAGTTTTGTCTCGAAATTTCGATTTTCATTTCAAATATTCCTAGTTAAACCAAGAATTTCGAGAACTATTTTATTACGAAATAATATTCTTTTCGAAATTTTTGTTCTTATTTAAAATAAAAACTTAAAATATTATATAAAAATTTAAGTTTATTCCAGAAATTTTACATTTTTTCTGTAAATTTTAAAATTTTTGGAGAAATTTTGAATTGAAAATCGTTTCGATGTCCAAGTTCAAATTTTGAAAAAAGAATTACGGAAAAATTAATTGTGTTTAACAATAATTTAAATTATCACTCGAATTTTTTAAGCAATAGATTAATTTCATTTTATTTTGACGGTAGGCATCACAACAGTGTTTGCGCGCTTCATGGGAAAATCAATCGGCTAACAAAAGAATCGTCTTTCTCAATAAGCATGCGGAAAAGTTTATTTGCGCTGTCAAGTGTTAAAATAAATTTCATTGCCAAAGTAAATAACCGATCAAAATCTAGATATGGTGAGAATCAAATATGCTCTTTAATCTTCAATAATTTTGAAAATTCAGTCAGATAACTTAATTTTCTTTAGAAGTAAGATGGAATCCTCAACTAGTATCGAATAAATCTTGATATAAATTGTAACTGAATAATTTGAACTATTTTGCCTGTAACTTCAGTTGGATTGATTTTACAGTAAAAGTGAAAATATATTCACCATTGATTTTACTTTTTTGTGGTACCACAGCGGCATAATGGTGCCATTTAAGAAAATAAATTTAGGACTTAAAAAATCATTGTTCTTAATTTTATCACACGATAAAAGAATGAAATATCTATTTTTCAGGTAATTTGATTTTTGTGGCATTAATGTGGTCCAGCGTTTACCAAACTTTTTTTTGCCCTGACAACCCACTAAAAGGTTTTTTAAATACTTTGGTGCATAAATAGTGACCATTGATGACAACAATTTTGCGACCCGATATTTTATTTTCGTGGACCGGTGTCGGATTTTTTTGGGAAACGCTGATGTGGTCCATTCTAATTCATACTAAATCATACTAGATTGAAAAATAAAATGAAACCAATGTCCATAAAATTGTAAAAAATGTAATAATATACAGGCTGTTTCGTTTAAAAGTCAAAAATTGAATCAGTTTTAACAAAAGTGACAGCAGCAGGAAAGTCATTTTCATGTCAAAAATTTACGTTTCATGGATATATTAGTATAACACGTTTGAAGATTTTAATTTCACCAATAAAGAAGAATAAGGGGATCTAGCAAAAGACTGCGAAGCAACATGACAACATGACAGGGTTTTTCTTATCTTTGCTAGGTACCAACAATATACACATACTTTTATTTAAGACATTTATAAAAGTGATCATAAGTCGGTTCTTTTTGTTGTTAAATGGAATGACCTGCATATTGTTGTTGACTCACAAATCTGGCATAATTTGATATCCAGTAATGTATAATTCTCCTATGCCCAAGTCTTTATTTTTAATGAAAAATTAGGAACCGTATGAAACGTTATTTTAGAAAACTCTTGATGCTGCTGAAGACTGGGCTGGCAGATTCTGGGGAAGAACATGGTGCGATCCCAATACTAATCATTGCGAAACGGGTGACTGCGGCAATAAAATCGAATGTGCAGGTGCAGGCGGTAACCCACCCGCATCCCTTGCTGAAATCACTCTCAAAGGAGCTGGTGGACTCGATTTCTATGATATCTCTTTGGTCGATGGCTACAATCTAAAACTCTCCGTAAGTTTATTCAATTCCCTGTCCGTTTCCTGTGCCAATTATTGCTTTATTTTCAGTTCGCTCCTGAAGGCGGAAGTGGGGATGGCAGTCAGTACAGTTGTAAACGTGCTGGTTGTGATGTAGAACTCAATGCTGAATGTCCTGCTGAACTTCAGCAGAAGACTGGAGATGGCGTCGTTGTTGGCTGCAAATCCGCTTGCTTGGCATTCAACACTGATGAATATTGCTGTCGTGGGGCTCATGGAACTCCGGACACCTGCAAATCTACCGACTGGCCGGTCAATTATCCTAAATACTTCAAGGATCGCTGCCCAGACGCATACAGTTACGCATATGATGACCACAAGAGTACATTCACTTGTAAAGCCGAGAAATACATTATCACATTCGGTTAAACAAACAATACTTTATATATTCAAATAAATCTCTCAATTAACTCATTTTTTTATTGTGCTGTTTGTGATTTACCAGTTCTCTTCCTACAACTACAAAATATTTTAGTTTTACTAGACAGATATAATTGTGATCTAAATTTATCGGTATGAGTTTGGAGTAACGCCAAAATTCGACAATTTGGTTCTAAATTATATTTTTATCTTTTCCTACAAAGAACAATATTGCTTTCATGAAAGTTAGCTAAGACAAAAGCAGCAGTAGTGGGCACTGTTGCGGTAGTGGGTACTTTCAAGTTTGAAAGCTTATAATAAGCACTTCATCTTATGCATTGCAATCAAACCAAGGCGATTTTGTTCCATAAGTCCCCTAGTTCCAACGGTTTGGATTACAACTTCTACCCTGCGGCAAGGGCAGTTTGAGCATACTTGAACTGGGGAAGTACATACTTGAACTGTGGAGGTGCCTAAGGTGCACTGCGTTAATATTTACTACGTTGAATAAAGAAGTTGGTGCAAAGGAGCGCACATCGATTGGGTACCGGGGTCAACTTGACCCTTTAGTCCTCGATAGGATAATTAATCCCGATTGGGACTCCCACTAATCATACCCAAATTACGGGATACGAGATAAGATATTGGTATCCTCAATAAATAAATATAATTTTTAAATACATACACGAATTACACAATTTTGTGACTCTCACAGACATGTATGTATCAGAAGATTCCATTTTTCCTCCAGAGATTTGGGCCAGAAAGACAAACTTTTTTATTTCATATTAATAACAATTTTTATTTTAGAAATTTCTGAAAAATTCTCTGTATACAAGGCTTTTAAAACAAATTAATCCGCCCCAATTCCATAATTCTATATAAACAAACACAAAGTAAACATCGGAGCCGTCTGCTTGAGAAATATAGAACTATAATTGCCAACAGAAGGATTGAAAGTTTAAGAACACATTTCCATGTGGATAGGTAATTACAAGCTCATTAAGAAATATTTTGCGGTCGGTACACAGGTAATGTAGGGGATTACAAAAGGGTGGTCATTCTTAGACGATTGATCGATTGGGGACCGCGGTCAGTTTAAACTTAATCCCTTACTTCCATTGGGGACCCGCCTCGGAAAATGACCACCCTTCTGTAATCTCTAACATTAACTGGGTACCGACCGCAAAATATTCCTTAATGAGCTGTTAATTACATAGGTATGTGGAAGTGTGTTCTTAAACTTTCAATCATTTTTTTGGTAATTATAATTCTATATTTCAAATCTTTGTTTTTTTTAAGCAGACGCCCCCGATGTTTACAATTTATTTTTTATTTATACAGAATTTTGGGAGTTGGACTCGGTGTATTAAATACATTATTGGGCAAAACGTGATAGAAAAAAATGTACAATAAAAATCCATTATTCAAAAAGAATGTATAATGTATATCTTGACAAATGATAACCGAAGAATTTATTCAAAGTTTTAAAATAAAAATTGTCATTATCATGAAATAAAAAATCATAAAATATTTTCACACATTATACATATTATTAAATTTGTAAGAGACACATTTAATAAAATCATACCTTGATATTTTATTGTTTTTGTATTGTATGATTTTACTAGAAATAAAATTAGATTTTTGTAAGATTTCCCTTCTTTGGATTCTTTTTTTACCAACACTATAAATTTTAATATAGGTGTTAGTTTGCATATTTTTCAATGCTTCCAAAAATACATGTACATTCGGATGTGATGTACAAGAATTTGAATTAGCGTGAAAAGACTCGCAGGGATTAGTTGTGCAGGAAAGTGAGGTTGTCTTTTCGACCCAAATTACTGGAGGAAAGATGGCATCTTCTGATACAGACGTGTCTGTGAGATAGTTAGCAAATTGTGTAATTCGTGGGTCATGGGGTTAATCTCTGGCAAAATCAAATGAGAAGGTATCTCCTACTTCATCAGGAACCAAAAAAGGTAATCCAAACACATGACGCAGCCATTCACCTACGTCAGAATTTTCATCCTTGCACAAAGAAGTTAAGCTCAACTCTTGAATTTTTCTCCACCAAAATTGTGCCAGGTGGAATCTGCATCCAATAATTTTCAGATAACTGGGAAAAGTATCCATTGCAGCGTTTTCGATTCCCTTTTCGAAGTCCTCAACTAAGACTTTTAGTTTCCACTCATAGTCAAATTTCTGACATATTTCAGTTATAAAACAAAATATTTGTTTATAAGTGTCTGTTTGTTTTTCAGTAACCAAAACACCACCGGAATGTAGTGATCGTTATCGTAATACGCATAAATAGTGAACATTTGTAAAAAGTGCTTTGGATAGTAGTCAAATGTACCATCAACATAAAATTGGCTCTGCTCGCACATGAATTTCAAATTTGTTTGCGTACCGAATATAACCAATAATAAACCAAATTTTCGTTTTTTGTTGTCTTTATAATAATGCTATCCAAAAAATCTTGTACATCGACAGTAGACTGTAATTTCGAAAGAAGCTTTAATTTTTGTCTAGAAAAAAACTTTCCAATATAAGTCATATCTCTAAGTTAAAGTGGTAATAGTTTCTCCTTGAACCTCAATTTCTCAATGTATTAATTTTGATGGTTTTTCCGAAATATGTTCCTCGGCCTTCCTCTTGACCCCGTTGCATACTTTTTGTCTATTTAATACACTGTCACTAATATTCTTGTGATTGTCTCCACTTAATTTTGAAAACACGCGATTTGTTTCACCAAAAGTGTAAAGTTTTACTTTGCACTGTTTATTACTACAAGACCAACACGATTCACCAGTTGTTTTTAATGTTTTATTTTTCCAAAACTTAAAATTGTCGTAGGTTATTATTTGCTGGCCGCGCTCACTTAACATCACTTGTAGTGCCACTATGAATACAGATACACACTAAAACAATTTCGACATTCCAGTGCTCCTTTTACTTCGGAGACCTTTAGAATCAATTTTAAAAATTTGAAGAGGTGATTCAATGAATGGATGAATGAAATACTAAATTAATGGACTTTTAATAGTATAACTTATTTATTCAGGATACCAATTTCTTATCTTGCATCCAGCAAATCGCGTACAATTAGTTGGACGTTCCCCAATCGATGCAGGGGATTAACTATCCCATCCAGATCTAAAAGGTCAAGTTGACCGCGGTACCCAATCGATGTGCGCCCTTCTCAGGGGCTGGTCCCCAATCCATGTAAAGGGTTAAGTTTAAACTGACCATCGGGTGCAAAGTTTTGATCATCAAAGGGGAACATCATGCCCTAATTGGGTCCACAAGTAAGCCATAAAAAATACGTTTTCGATGATGATGTTCTAATGTTTTTTTTAACGTAGATTAGAGAATCTCATGGTATCTTGGTAGTAGGCACTCATGCCCACGGCTGACATTTTCTCTCTAGGAAAAAGTAGCAATTTTGAAAAGTACTAAGTTAAAGTTTTGCCTTTATTTTACTGCTAAGAGCTTCCAGAAAAAGCTGAAATTGGTACTAAAAAAATCTCAAAATAACAAAAAGTTATGATTTGCTTTTCCTTTGTATTTAACTGTTAATAGCTCTTTCTGCCAATAAGATAGATCGATAATATGAAAAGTTCATTATTTTGTGCAAAAAGTGTTGAAAAATAAAAAGTGGATACCAAAAATAAGATACATGAAAGTATAAAAATGTTTGATTATTTTTAACACATCTAGTCCATTGCAGGTCGCACCCTCTATGAACTAAAACCAAACTGTAAAGATTTCAATTTTTCGATGTAAAAAGGCCCACATTTCAAAAGTTGTTATGGTTGTTGGCATTCATTAGGAAGTAAATGAAACAAATTAAAATAATATTTTACGTTGAACACCCTGTATCTCATCAACTTTTACAGTAAACTAAGCTCGTCTAAAAAACAAAATTTTGACCTCGGGAATCTACCTATACATGTTGGCCCATTAACTCCGGGCCATTCTGCGCAGTAAATTTATTCTATAGAACAAATGCGGGATGACCATGTGGGAAAATTGCAGTAACACCTTTGCACTTTAGATTTAGATGCAAAATAAAAACCGTATTTCAAGTAATAAGTTTTGTTATCACTTAGAATAAGTATGTATAACACATCTAATCCATTAGAAATAAAGTGCATTACATTAGTGCACTCAATAATTTCAAAAAAGATAATTTATTGACTAGTTTCGAATATAACTTACCAATTAACTTTTGCATTTTTTAACATATTTCAAGATGTCAATCTTATTCTGAGAATAGCCTATACCGAGTGAACAAATTAAATGCACATCATTGATAACCTCGTAATTATTGTGCCTAGTACATACTCTAAACAAAACTACGGAACTTGTGTTTATAGACTAAGTTCTGCAATTGTCTATAAGCCAATGGAAAACAAATCACTGCCTATGAGCAAGCGACAATTCTACAAGCTATTCTCTCAGTTGTTATGGTGTCTCGGAAAAAAGTTTAGCTGAACTGCGTAGCTGTGGACGCCTGACAAAATTCCTAAACCATGTTCAAATTTGTTCTGGACTGTCTACAGACAAAATCCTAGATTTGTCTATAGACAGTAGCGTGATTTTGTCTACGAGTGTGTACTTTAGATATACAAAATTGGTTAATTTTTTGAAGTACAATTCACTCGCAAAGTTATTATGCCTTTTGAGCACTACGAGTAGAATATAAAAATAAAGATAAATGGCCAGGAGATCGCCAGTGGTTTGCCTTTTCGAGATGTTTTCATTTTTCTGCGATTTGAGGCAACAAAGATATAATGCGATAGTTATTGGCCAGATTCTTTATTCCTTGTTTAGGAATAGACTGCACCCTAGCAGATTTCTAGAGGCTATATTTTCTGAAATTGTAAATCATCTGTTTAGGAAAGGAGTCAGCTCAGGAGCGCACTTGTTAGGAACAATAGTGGGGATACCATCACGGTCAGAAGCCTTAGTTATGTCGAGCTAGGAGAATTTTCCTGATTATGCATTCTCTTAAAACAGATTTAGGCAATGATGTGCCAAGCTTAGGAAGAAAAGGAGGCGTTACCTTCTGTGAATCAAGATTGAAACTTTGAGCAAAAATTGGGGCTAGGCAGGTACGTTTTTCGTTGACAGCATTTTTAATATCGAGCAAGGGTGGGAAATTTGAAGAGGTGAAATTCTTTCAGGTCGACTTTGCAAATCCCCAGAACGAACTGAAACCGTTCGGGCAATCGATGGGCCTCTGAGGCCAATTTTAATGTCGAAATCACTCTCGGTCTCATCACAAACCGATTTGCAAAAATATTGTTACCTATTTTGTTACATTTGTTCGTATTACCTACAAAGGTAATACGAATAAATGATTTTTTTTGCCACGGGTGGTATGCGCGATTTTACTGGCTGGTTTAAGCTTGTGACTACAGTTTTAAATGGTTATATTACAGTAATTTTGTACGAATCTGGAGAACTAAACAAGTAAAATATCGAGTAGATCAGGTTGTTGATGATATTAGCCTTAAATTAGCACACTAATACAATTTTTAATGCTGATTAGGATAGCATCACGGAAAAAACAATTAAACATTAGATTGTTTTGACAAAGTAACAATTTTTCAAATGAAACACCCTGCCATGTTTTATGTTTTGATGAAAGGGAATGAAATTTAGAACAAAAACACTTACTATTTTTTTTTGCTAAGGTAAAGGATAAGGGAAATATGACGATCGAAAGTAGCAGAGTAAACTATGAAAACAAATGTTAGTTGTTGACCAAAAAAAAAAAAGTGAAATATATGTCGTAATTATTATAATAACCTGGGCATCTACGTGCATGGATGATAACGTGATAAATGACTGTTGATTAATTGTGGTGTTGGGGGGATTTATGTGTTGATCTGCCTTTCTCTTATGTAATTAAATATGATATAATGACTGAGACACCCCTGTACAACTGTGACAACCCAGAGATTTTACCGGAATTATATTTCTTAATGATAATTACTCTAGTTTCTCGAAAAAATGCAAGTAGTCATAAGAGGTCGCAGCAATTAAACATCGATTAATCGATTAATTATTGGTGGCATGAATTTAAAACAAATTAATTTGCCAACATTTTTTAATTTAAACATTTATTTATTAATTTATTTTTTAAAAACTGGATACTAGAAACGGCTTTAAACGTTAATACAAGGAGCTGTTTAGCATTGCATTTATAATATAATTTAACTATAACAGTTAGTAACTAATATATCAGATTTAGAGGATAAAATGTTGGAAAATCCAATAATAATCCACATGTAACGATTCGCAATGCATTCAAATAATTAGATCGTTTATGACGTAAATAAATGCAGACCTTATAAATATATGAATGCCAATTAATATTACAATTTTTCAGTATTTGCATTATTCAACTAAGCGTACATATATATGACTGTCTGTAATAAACATTAGACATTTTAACAAAAGTTAAAAGTCAAGGAGGTTCCAAAAAACGGTTGCAAATCGATCAGTTTTAATAACATTGATTAATATACCGTTTAAAATTTGTTGCTATTAGAAGTGTATACTGATAAGGTAAGTCAGTGTTTCACTATTTCAGTAAAAAATAATATCTTAATTATTAGTTAAAATTGGATATCTTATTCCTGTATAAACTTGAATCATTTAAATTATCCGCTTTTGATGCTAATTTCAGTGGAAAGAAAACAAATTGGAATTCGGTAATTAACTTCATTTGTTAGGTGGAAAAAACAAGTCGATTGTGAATGATTTGAGCTGGATTTTAATGCGAGCCCTCCCAATTCAACTTAATAGAAAACGGAATAATTAATTGTTGTCATGATTTAAATTTTGTTTTCATAAACACATATACAAAGGAGCAAAGCAACATGAAACATTGTTTATGAGACTTTCAAAACAAAATTGGATAATATGTTTGGAGTTTTCGCTTCTAATAATTAATGTTTTTAATAGATGATTTGCAACAAAATTTTTTCTAACGATTAGCCACTTAGCACCTTAACATAAAATAAATTTATTGTTTAGCATAAAATGGCATATATTGTGTAAAATAGTAAGAAACCCAAGATGCCACGTTTGTGAAAACTTACATGTGCTTGTGACAGACGGTGCAAACCCAGTCAGTTGTCCTAAATGAATATTCTCGGCATCCCTTGCAGACTTTAAGACGGCAAGCCCGACAGTAAGCACCCCTATTAATAACGCGGCCAAGTTCCACCCGACAACGCCCACAAGATCGATCTGGGTCCGGTCCTGTGCTGTCCCAGTCAGTTGACGGTCTAAGCGCTCCTCTTCTGCGTAAGTTTTGAAGTTCCGCCTTCAGGTGCCTGAAAAATAAACTTGTTATGTTGCTTTTGTTGTAAAAAAAGAACTTAGTCTTAACTAACTTTATCAACTTTAGCAGGATAAAATCTGACAGAAGATTAAATTTGTATTTATTGCTTAAGTTCAAGTAATATTAAGATGCAAGAAGTGGAAACTCGATTAAGTTTTCCAAGTTCACGTCGTGGTTGCTATTTATAATAAATTGAATTACTTCTTAAGTGCAATTGCCTGAAATAATAATTTCTGGTAAATAATTTATCCTTCAAAACCTGGTTCAACAATTCAGACTCTAAGCTTTTTTTAGCAAATTTTGAGGTATAGTATAACACCATTATGTATTTCTCAATCTAAAACATTAAGAAATCATAGCTGAAAAAAAGACATATTGTTACGCGCGTTATCGGTTCGAATGATTAAACACGTGAATTGTAAAGCACTTTATTTCTAAACTGAACTCGGAACACTGCAATTGCAATTCACCACCTTATTCATTGACTTCTAACCAACTAACTAACTGACTAACTCGAGGGAAACGCGACCGCGTTTATATAGTTCCCGTTTCCGGGTTCTAGAAAAATCCAGCAGATAAGGCTTATCGTTTGCCGAAATTTCTGGAACGCTTATCTGCCGTTTGCTTCATTATTCCGCTTTCCCTTATCAGATTTTTCTAAAAAATTTCCTTACGTTCAAAATTCTATTTATCTATCTATATACTTATATTTTGTTGCAATATTTTTACTTATAGTGAATGATTAATTATTTATGTAGACTGAAATATTTATAAAATTTTAAAGAGGAGAAAAATAAAATTGGATTTATAACGGATTGAATGAAGTTCATAATTTTTCAATGACATTTTTTGTTTAAAATGGTTTCGCAGAATGTTGACTTAATATCAATCGAAATTATATTTCATTTAACAATTATCTACTTTGTTTTAAACTACGTTTAATTTATGGCGCACCCATTCCATAGTTGTCACAGGAAATATAACCCGACCATATTTTAGTTTTTAGTATTAGCTTCTACCCACGAAATATTCTACCCACAATAATGATTACGAAGTATTTGTGACAACTTTTCAGTCAAATGATCTCATGATTCATACATATATATTCTGTTTCACTTTCGTATTTCAACAATTAAAACGTTAATAAATTAGGTAACTATATATAAAGAACTCTAAGACAAATAACACTCTTGTGAAACATCTACAAATTAATTTTGTGTTGGATGTAATGACTTGACATTTAATTAGTTGATATACTTCATTACAAAAGGGACAATTTCGAAAAGCGTCATAATAGAACTAGGATGCATAAATAAGACAAGGCAAGATAGTAGTTTATTAACGAAATATACGGTAATTATCTTGTTTCGTCCTAAAATAAAACGAAAGGTTCAAGTTTTAATTTCAATGCAGTGGCGTACCTAGGGAATTTGCCATTTAGAGCAGTCCCAAATTTGCCGCCCCATCAGATCAATTAAAATTACCGTAACAATTTATTTTTCTCATAAAACGGGACGCATATTATCTCTTCACAGTATTTATTTATTAATGAAAAGAACAGAAACGAACATGTTATCATAATTGCATGTCTTTCTATTTTTTGCAAAGTAAATTTGGAGATTTTTTTTATAATTGAAGAGCTTTTTCGGAAAACGAGGTTTTCATTAAAACTTTATATTCAAATTTTTCAGATATAGAGAAATAATATTCATTTTCAAAAATTTCAAGTATAATTTTTTTGCAATCTTCACTTCAAACTCGAAATTTTGTTTTTGGTGATTTTCATTTTGTTTCAAAATTTCGAGTTTAAAATCGAAATTTGGACTTTTTTATTAATTTTTTATTATATCTGACAACTTTTATGACTGTTTATAGAGTTTTTGATGTTTTTCAAAGCAGTGCCGTCAGAAATTATCTTTTTTAAAACTTTGAGGAATGTCGTCTACACAGTGTTAGTCTGTAACTTGGAAAAAATTCAGTAAATCAAAGACAGTTTTTTTTTTGGAAATATGCTTGGACACATCGATTAATATTTTAAATTGCGCTCTTTTTGATGTAGGGAAATTTTATACAGCATGTTCTAAATGTAAGATATGACGTCATCGACAATTTTTTTAAATATCAACCCTATTTTTTTCTTGACTATTTTTAAAGGGTATATCTAGTTACACATGCGTACTAAATTTCAATTTCTTATTTCTTTCTTGACTTGTTTGACATTTTGACAAACCAATTACCTATACAGTGTGTCTCAGTTACAATGTTATTTATTTTAAAAGAATATGGAAAAAATAAGTATGATACAAATAATAGGGTCAAGTGAGGTAATTGAAAACGATTGGATCATCTATAAGATTGATACAATTAGTTGAGTTTTATGTTAATTTATATTTTTAAATAAGTAAATTTTGGGGCATTTGTTGCAGAAATTTCAGTTTATAATCACTCCCTCGCTTTTAATGACAGTAGAAAAAATTGAGGTGCTTGAGAACACTCATTTTGCTATAATTTATAATAGTTTTCAATGAGGCAATTGCCTTCACTATTTTAGATAAACTTTATTCATGTAATGTACTCTTATTATCTTTCTATCATTTTTTTTTGCTTTCTATATTTTGGTAGAAGAATAGGGTCTAATTGACGATCTGGAAGATTTGTAGCATCAGCAAGACAAATTCCAGCAGATGCAAAACTTCAGATGACATTGGCAGGAGTATTACCAACATCCAAATGTAATTTAATAGTCCAGAAAATTTTGAATATTAAAAAAAGTCTCATTATCTGTGCACTAATTGATGTTCACAATAATCCCATTATTTTGTTTCCAATTTCCCCTATTCAGTGAATTTGCTGGAGTAATTGTAAATGCTAACTCACATTATCTGTGAACCTTTATAACTTAAAATGGTTATGCAATTTGTTGACTTCTATTATGTGAATTTAGTGTATTTATCAATAATTTACCTATAATTATATTTTACAATTTTTATTAAAATAATGCTGAAGTACTTCTGAACTTATTTTTAGAAATTTTTGCACATTTTTATATGAAATATTGTGACACTTTTATTCTGTTGGTTAGTGTGCTAAAAGTTTTACTTACTAAACTAGATATTATAGTCTACAATTTCCATTAGGTAAAAGTTTCAAAGGTTGGATGTTTTAAAAATAAATAGGCTGTTTCCGTTTACCCCGGTTTTACAATTACTGCACTTGACCCTATGTGATTAAATATTTTTTTCAGGTAATTAGCGTTTTAATTTTTTTTTCCTAACTAACAGATTCGACATCGATAAATAAAAAGAACAAGGTAACGGCCGCGCATCCAAAATCTGGGGAAACAAATAAATAAAACATTGATAGGTTATGCCTGAAGAACTCATTAAATGACACTTTGGGCTCTCAGTGTCCCAGAAAAGTTATTGGTTCATCGACCCGATAACAATAACAAATTGCAGAAGAAAGGATAAAGAAATTAAATTGAGAAAATTTCAGTGCAAGTTAGTAAAGTGGATAATAAACAAGAGATAATTTTAGACGATTATTGTCTTTAAGTTTTGTTAAATAATCTATTCAGGAAACATGTGATACCAGGGAAAATTTTTTAAATCATGTGTTGTTTACCGAAATAGTTCGGAAAAATCGGCACTCAAGTATTAATGTAACTACATTGCACCTACTGAGACTTTGGACTATATTAGGAAATGCCATCGTTGGTAGATTTTTCATAAGGAACAACCTTACTGTCTGCCTACACATGTGTAATAGTCTACAAAGTTAAATAATTCTGCTGTTTGATCATTTTGTGAATGAATCGCAAATTTATTTATTCTTTAGGACTTATGTTTAAGTATCAGACAGATTTTATAAAAATAATTAATTACGTAAAAATGTATTACCAATAATTAATGATCGCCAGTCGGACAAAGGTAGATATCCATTAGAGAGTAATTTGTGCAAGTCATTCTCGAGAGTGCTATAATATACGGTGCCATTTGAGAGACGATTTAAGAAAGTTTAACTCTCAGAAGAAACAAAAATCTCTCGGATGAGGCTCACGCAGAAAGATACTCTCCACTGGCGATAAGTTTCTGCGAGTTCTCATATAATGCCGGTTATGGAAAATGGAAGAATGAATAGTAATCAAGAAATGAATCGTGAAAAACTGCAAGCGATTGTTATTGCTTCTGCTTTATTAAAAGAGACAAAAAATGTAGTTGTTAAGTAAAGCCGTTGATTCAACTAGGGGCGTGCTCTACATTGACAAGTAAACTAAAACTTGAAGATACTCTTCAATTCCGAAATTTTGTGCGAATGAGTTTAGATTGTAGATTTGTGTGGAACCACTTGGTTTTCAATTGACTTTCTTCAATTCGAACCAATTAGTTCTTTTTTGAGTGCGAATGAGCGCAGTTCAACTTCAATATGTCTAATCAATGGACTTCTTCTGAAAACTTTTTCAATTTCGATCAATGTTAAATTTTATTTATTTATTATTTTTATTTTAGTCCTGTAACGGTTTTCTTCATAACTTCGTCCTTCGACCACCCTTTTTTGCTGGTCATTTTGAAAATATTTATGCGAGAACTTTTAAAATTCGAAACGTGTTCAATATTTGCAAGCAACTCTCCGCTAGTGAGAAGAACTTTTATACACTTGAGATCTTACTACCAACAGGAAACTCTTGGATAGTTGCACTAATACTCTCGGACAGGTGTGAGAACACTCTCGAGAGCTACTTCCGCGAGTGTTACTGTCAAATAGACACCTACCATTGTCTTTGTATCTGATTGTAGGTTGACGTGATAACGTAATAAACGTCTGTTGACCTACGGGTTGTATTTCTATTGTATAGTATTTGTTAAGGTCAATAGAGCCAGGGTACCTATGGTCTATGGATTCATTTTCTCTCTTAAAAGGTCGAATAATTTTTTCCTATTTTATGTCTTTAATAAGCCTTTCGAATAACTGGTCAAAGTTGATAACATCATGATTGAGACAACTAATGTAGATAATGAATGTTGGAGGCAATACTGACCTTTTTAACCTTAAAACGGTAACTCAAAAGAACAAAAAATAAGAAGAAACAAATAGACTACAAAAAGACTCTTTAAAATTAATTCGGTAAAGTAAAATGCTTTCAGTTAGATATTTTAAGCTTTTGATTTTGTATAATTAAATTAGCCCTGCTTGATTCTTGTCCACTTACCCATTATCATCTGTGGTAATGAGGGCAGCAAGTGCAGACATCTTGGGTAAAACAGCTAAAAATATTTCTGAATAAATAAAAATAAACAAACATAAAACACGTGAACGCTTCCATGGGTAATTTACATATTTTTTACATGCATATTCTACGAAATGAAATTTTCTTGACTTGCTCAAACATGTACGCCCAAGTGTTACATGCATATAACATATCGTTACGTATATTATGATATAATGTTTGTATATAATATTGTTAATTTGTATCCAATGCTTGTTTCGGTGAGGACTACATAATAACAAGTCATCCGTGATAAAGTGATTCAGTATCTATAACTCTGTGCGCAAAAGAGTGCCTTCAAAAAGGACTCAGAAATGTACAGGTTTATATCGTTTCGGATAGTCAGGCGGCATTAAAGACTCTAAGGTCGTTCAAAACCGAGTCAAAAATGGCCTATAAATGCAAACAATTCCTGAAGCAAGTGGCTGCAAACAACTAAGTAACTTGGATGTGGGTTCCAGAATATCAAGGCATAGAAGGGAACGAAGAGGCAGATAGATTCGCAAAAGAGATCTCAATCATATCTCTCTTCGGCATAGAACCATACTATAGTCTTACAAAAAGCCACGTTAAAAATGAAATAGATACTTGGGACACAAACCAAAAGCTGTCATACTGGAGGAAACCTCCAGGCCTAAGACAGTCAAAAAAGTTCATCACTATCTCAAAATAGAAGTCTGAGCAGCTTCCCGAACTGAACAAGAACCTTTTAAGAATAATAACGGACTTTTCATAGGACACTTCCCAGTAAAGTATTACCTTAAGAAGATGGGAAAAGCGGATGATGAAAACTGCAGATTGTGTAGCGCAGCAACAGAAACAACAGAACACCTGCTATGTGAATGCATGGCTCAGTTCTGTAAAAAGCTTAAATTTCTTGAAAGAGAGACCTTGATACCCCAAGAAATAAGAGAAACAGCTCCTAAAAGTATAATAGATTGTGTAAAAAGTTTAAACATCTTGAACAATCATTAAAAAATTAGAGTCCACACAAAAGATCCTAATGGGTCGCAGTACAGAGAGGTGTAAAAGCCTATGCGACTCTATTTCAGAAGTGTAGAAGCGATTCAATAAGCACCATACTATTACCTGCAGAAATGTGGAGGATACCATACAAGCAGAAGAACTGTGATCATTCCCGACCAAAAATCATACGTCCGATGCAAAAAAAAATGTCGGAAAATTCAAATGTAGGAAGTGGTAGGGAGTAGACCACGAACTCTAGCTAATATAATACTTCCAAGGCAGGGATCAATGAACTCTAGGTACTAAAATACTTTCAAGATTAAATCTAATGAGGGTAATACCATACTTTCAAGGCCAAGTCACAGACTTCCAGGTAATATGATACTTACTTTCTTTCTGTGTTAGATATAAAAATTTAAAATCAAACGCAATGCATGCTCTTTCAATTATTTCGTTATTTTTACTATCAATCATAAATAAATCAAAAACATCATACGGATAATGTTTCATGATGGAAATAACATGAATTAACATTTTTTTCTAAATTATTTTTTAAGAAACAAAATATAATTTTTTTTTGTAGATTCAAGAGGAAACATAGCATAACGTATAACATCTCAAAAAATGAAAACAAAATTTCTTCGCTAAAAAAAACTGACAGCTGGTCAATTTCACCGTCCAGTAATAATAATAGTAACCTGTAAACACGATATAATTTCATATGGCATCGCCGGGAAAGAAAGGAATAATTAAAATAATAAGATAAAAATGCTACAACAATGTGTAAGGTTAACAATAGCCTTTTATTTCAAAATCTATCAAGTTTGATGAATAAGAAGTACAGAATTTGTTTCAAAACTTGCTAATACAATAAAAACTTAACGAAAAAAGAACAAGGTTATATTTAAAAAACAATCGAAGCTTTGTGTTAACTGCAAAATGAATCATCCTGTATATAAAGGATATAATAGACCACTATGTCCTATTCATTGGCCACAAGGAGTTTTTTTAATGAAATCGATTTTGTAGGACCGAAAAAGAAGGAAGCACTTTCTAAAACTCGCCATGTGTGGATGAATGTTGGTTTATCAATTTTTCGTTTTCAATTCTCAACCAATTCTCAAAAATGATGTACCAGTGTATTGGCAATGAAAATGGCTTTGAGATGTATAAATGACCCGAGCTGTAGAGGGTGTTTAGAAGAAGATCAGAGTGTCGAGCACGTGATGTGTCACTCCCCGACACAAGCATCAATCAGAGGATCCACGCTGGGGAACTTCTGGCCTAGTGTGGCTAGTTTGAGAGAGGCGCATCCAAGGGAGGTTCTTCAGTTTCTCAACAAGGTTGGGTGGCTGAATGAATGATCAAGGACACCCCAATCACAGGGATAGCACAATGGGCCCGGAAAGCGTGGCCTAAACTTTAGGCAACTCACAACGAATCCAGAATCCCAGGCTTTAAGATGATGTAGTAGCAGTAGAATAATTCCATTTGATCTTTTAAAGTAGGGGTTACTAGGGGCTAGGGGGATGAACATATAAAGTTGGCTTGACCCTCAAGAACCTATATCGACAGGGTTCAGCAGCTTCTAAAGTATTTCTCTAATTATTGTGAGTATTCAAATGTTCGCTGAGGTACCCTTCAGAGATGCGATAAAATAAAATGGTGTAAAATAACAATTAAAAAAAAAAGATTAGAAGAAAAATAACCTAACTTAATCCACTACTTACAGTTACAAACAGTTCTTATGAAATCGTAGTTAGGTAAACAACTTTTAAAAGTAAGCAAATGATCTACGATGATAGGTAAGCACATTCCGGAAGTTTATTAAATTTGCAAGACAGGAGAGCATGTATACACACTATTGTATATATACTAAGCGTAATAATAATAATAGAAAACATTTATAAATTCCTGGTTTAAAATCGGTACATTTGCATCTATTTCATACATATCTCACAAATGCTATAAATATATTATTGATTTTGGTCTCATTAAAATCAAACAATAAAAATCCTGTTCACATGATACAGTAGCGCATAAAAGAAATTAGTAAACTGAATTTTAATCCAAGCTAATTTATTTGGTATATACCTATCCCTAATCTGTTCTTTTTTTAATTGTTGCGCAGATATTTAAGAGCTAACATACATTTCATAACACAATGTAAATCACCCACAAAAGCATATTGTACCTCGTATTTCCCAGTTTTAGGCGTTGTTTGAATATTTATAAGTTGTGGTATTTTTGCACAATGTGAAATAACAAAGAAAGGCGAAAAACCTACAGATATAAAATGTTGCAATTTTGCAGCGCATTCGTACCTTTAGAACACAACAATAATTGCCATACATTGTGTGTCACATAACAAATCAGTATATTTATACCACAATGACAAAAAGTGAAACGTTACTAATTATTAGATTCAATTGAGAAATGACAGGTTTATTCTTTGCATAAAAATATATTACTTATGTAGGCCTGTGAATTAATCAATTGACGTTAATTTATTACGATGAAGAATAAATCATTTTGTAATATAACATTTGATAACAGCTGGATCTAGATGTAGAGACATACTATTCTAATGATCTATTTTTGTAATTAATTTCTTTTTTAACTTACTCCCTGTTTGTGTTTTATGAAAAAAAAACCTACATATGAGTTATATTAAAATATCACCTCAGCGCAAATTAAAAGCAAACATTGGCGCCCATTAATTAAAATACAGCTTGCTTTCAATTTTTTTAGCCTAAGGCACATTACATTTTTATGCGCATATTTAATTTAAAATTATTGCTTCCGCAGATTGACGATATAAATAAGTAATAAGTTATTGTTAGTTGATTAGTTTACTAAAAATAAACAAAGAGTCTGTTAAAAGAAAAGGCTTTTAATGTAAGTTAAACAGCCCCCTTTTCAAAGTCCACAACTGAGTTAGTAAAATTTGCTTTACATCCTTATTATTTACTTCACCCTGCAAATATTGGGAGATATTTTTGAATCACCTTGTATACAGAACATTAAAAACGAAGTCGGCAATATTGCTTCCTTTTTTCATACTAAAGATTCAAATTCGGTTAAATTAGCAAAGCTATATTTCCTTAAGCTGACTGTTATGATGCTACCAAAAAAACAATTATCATTGAACATCACGTTCTTGAGTTTAATCACAAAGTTAAAATTTTTTAAATGAAGCATCCTATTTATTTTATATTGTTATGAAAGATAATGAAATTTAGAATTTTTATGTTATGCTATAATAAATTTTTTGCTGAGATGAATAATAATATAGCTATGAAGACGAAAACATGTATTATAAGAAATCCAAAAATTACTGTGAAATCATCTTAGTAGACTGTAGAGACAAATGTCAATAGCTTGATATACTGTAACATAATGCAGTTATAAAATTTGTATTAGTGATTGTGTAAGGAATTCTTTAGAAACATTTGATAATGGAAAGCAGCCTCGAGAATGAATCATAGGGCAGATAAGCGCTATAGATGTTTTTGCAAGCGACAAGTCTTATCTGTACGAAGTTCCGTTCTAGAAACAGGAACGATACCTATGAATACGCAGTCGTCTTTTCCTGAGTCAGTTGTCAGTTAGTCAATTAATTAGTCAGTTGGTTAGTTAGTTAGCCAGATAGTCTGATAGTTAAGTGAATATAATTGTAGTGTTCCGAAATAAGTTTGAAATAAAGTGGTTACAATTCACGAAGTATTAATTTTCGAACCGATAACGCGCAACAATACTCTGACATACACTGACTATTGACTGAAGTAGTTATATCTGAACCGAAAGTGACCTAATAGCTTTGTTAATCTGGTATGCTAGGCAAGTACAATTGTATAACAAAAACCAACTGGCGGAAAAGTAATTTTAGAATGAAAACCATCCGTCAGACAGATAGTTGTTCTGGATCAACAATGATATAAACCAAGTGGCGTCCTGGAGGAAGGGCATTCCACTCCTAAGTGAAGGTAAATTGTTACCTTAAAGGATGTTTTAGAGGATATTTCAGGTTGTGTCTTTTTCTCAGCGCGCTTCTTGATTTGCGTAATCGTATGTATTGTATGGCCTAGGCAAAGTTCTGATTGATTCACTAGGACTGTAAGAGGCAATAAGCCTCAATAGTTTAAATATATATTTCAAATTTCAACAAGATCGATAAAAGGGTTTTGAAGTTATTGACTAATTCTTTCTTCATAACCTTGAAATCTATAATTTAGAAACTTTTTTCATGCATTTTATTTGTTTGTTGTTCTAACTCTGCAGCCAAGTCTTGTCGGCAGTTACTTGATATCCCCTGAGCCTGGCCCGGCTCTGAGTGACCCTGTTTCCTGCAGGTAATTTAATTGGATTCAAATAATTTTTATTCCGACAAAATTGTCACCATAGCAATTATATTATGAACAAATATGAATATTAAGAAGTTTTTTACATTAAACTTTGAGTTTAATATTACTATTGCAATAGTAATATGTTACATTCGACATATACTAATAAAGTCATTACATAATATTACAATGTTATAGAATTAGTCTGTTTAAAAGGCTCCAGTTGGAAAGTGTGTCGCCAATAATAACACCTAGTAATATTATAGGTGCAAGACAAATTAATGCAGCCTTATTTCCTGATATGAGTTATTACCATAAATTAATTAAGACAGTGGTTAGCTAATGATAGGGGCTGCTATTTATTTGTAGGTAAATAAGGATTATAAAAGCCACAAAGAAACAAAAATAAACCATAATTTAACAACGATTTATATATTTACTAAGCATCATTTTCCTGGTGAAATAATGATAATGTATAGAACCAACAACGTGGCCTACTTTTAAAAGGAGAGAAAGTTTAAGGCCCTTTACTTTCAATCACTTTTAAAGATCTAACAAAGTGAAGAAATTAATAGCGCAATTGCACTGAGGAAAATATCGAAGAAATATTTTATTACAATATCTCGAACATGACTGGCGGAAAATGAGACAACGGTGGATTTCGTTAATCTAATTGCTATCCTTGTTGGCAGCTGTAACATTGTGATACAATCACGAAATTTAATATTTCTTCATAGAAGAGAAACATGATATAGCGAGTTTCGTGCAACATAAAACCCACAAAACGCAATGATATTATCAAGACGTTTTTGTAGAGTTATATAAATATTTCAATCACTGCCATAAAAATATTTCAATTGCTCACATAATAATATTACAAAAAAAGTGGGCTTATAGTTTAACGCTGGTCCGTTAAACGCTGTTTCGGTTTTACGCTTTTTTATTGACATAGTGGGATTCCCTGAAAATTGCACGTAGCATTGGCCTTCTCCGAAATCCAAAGTACATACGTTTTTCTTGGAATGAGGTAACGGAAAAATATTTCAAAGGATTGTGGAAAAACATTTGACCAAATCTAAATAAGGACGATGACACTGGACACTCTGTTGTTGATATAATCGAAATAGTGGAACTGGTGAAACAAACAGTTAATACGAAGTAAATGTGGAAAATCTGAAAGAAATTCTGCAAGGAACAGCAGCATCTTTCTATTGATGAGTTCAAGGAATTAGTGAATCAAGAAGAGCACAAAAATATTGAAAATGGTGACTCCGAAGGAGAGCAAAAAGAACTTTGAACATCATTTGTAAAAACCAATTTAGCCACTGTATCGAGAATTATGGACCAATTTATTGAAAATAACGCTGATTTTGATAGGAATTCAAAGGCAAGATGACGTGTCATGGATGTCGCTTTAAGAGGGGTTTTACTGTACTAGTAATTCAACCTATAAATGCATAGGTCGTTTAAAAAATTCCTAATGAAATGTTTTGTATCACGGAGACATCTCAAATATCATTGTAGGATGAGGAAAAATTTTAACTATCCTTAGGGAGAGAATCTAAAGGGAGATTTATATTTAGAGCTGTCGGTGAGATAGATGGGTGGGCCTTGTAATTCCCCTACAATGATCGAATCCCGAACCAATTGAACGGAGAGCGGAACCATATTGATAATAAGAGATATTTGGCGGCAACAATCACTTTCAGAGATGCCCAATGAAAATAGAAGCAACTTTTGTAAAACAATGTTATTTATAAAGTGATACATAGAGAAACTATGGATGATTTATTCTTAAGTGGGACAAATTGTAGAATACCAATAAGAATGCTTGATCAAAAGTGCGAAATTTTCATTGAAACCTTTTAGTCAACTAACCTCTCAAGGAAAATTTTCTAGAGCTCTGAATTCTAAAAGAAACATTTTTAATGATATTTTCGCGAGAAAATTAAGAACAAACAGTATTTAAGTTGACAAAACCTCACATCAGAATTTTAATCTGGAGCTGCAAAATATGAATTCAAGTTTGGCTGATTTGTATATATTAAGCCAACTATTTGAGCTTTTTAAAATTACCTTTGTTTTTCCTTAGCTAATTCTCATGGATCTTTTAATTTGTTATATTTTTTTTATTCCATTGAATTGGAAATAAATTTATGTAATTAATATTTTGGCAATCTGTTCAATATTAGTTTGTGAAACGTTAAGATCTAATCGAGTAAGCAATAATTTTATGCCAAGTTTTAGCCTCGTTAAGTCCATAGTTAACCCATAAAACCTTTAAATCAAATACGATGAGCAAACATTTTTACCTCTTTGCACAAAATAACACAATATAATCAAATACTTAATTAGCATTCAATGAGAAGGATAAACATTAGTTACAATTACATTTTAATGAATAAGGTCTGCTTCACCTATAAAAAGCAAAAAATATTGACTTGGCATTCAGAAACGAGTGCATTAAAACAATTAATTTCTATTCAGTGATCCGCATAATTATTAATAGTGTTCAAAAAGCAACCTTTAATATGAAGTCAAAGCCGAATATTTCAATAAAAAATAACCAGCTGAAAAGTAAAACCTCTGCAATGTTATTCAAGGTTGCTGCTCAGTTACTAAAAACCATCCAAAATCTATAATAAATCAATTTTTCAAAGTTCATGGCTTGCGCACACGATAATTGTAAATTATATTAAGTTTATTTTGATCCTACATATTAAATATAATATGTTCAATAAAATCTATTATTATCGAATATTTAATATTAGATATTAATTGTTTATTATTGTCAACTAATTGCTAATTAATATATTGGAACAATACTGTATAAATTAAAATAAAAATATGTAACGCATACAAGTATGGGGAAAAACTAGATAATGACAATGACTCATATTTAACATTTATAATCAGAAATAATATTTGGTTTCCTGCTAGTTCTCTTTGAAAAAGATCCTGTTTTCAGATACCTCAAATTCTAAGAAGTTAAGACATGCCGAAAATTTGATGTTAAATAAGATCAATCTTGCACAATGGGATAATCTCGAAGTTTTATTTATAAAATCGTAGCATTGTTTATTTTATTCGCTGACTTTAAATACCCCCCAAATATGTAAAAGCATAAAAATAAAGCAAAACGGTTGCTTAAAGATATGGCCGAAATATTTAATCAGCAGCATCATTTTTACGACACAAATTTTAACAAGAAGCTGACCTTGACTGTCTGAAAAAGGAGCTTATAAGAGAAAGAATAAATAAAAACTGATACACAATACACAATAATGATCGAATTATTTATTCGATATTTATGTGTTTAAATTTTGTACAGAATGTGATGCATTTCGGAATTGCACAATATTGTAGAATACGTTCTTTGACAGAAATAAAAAAAATATATATGAAAATACATTTTTATTTCGTGCTGAGGAACATATCTCTGAAATAGTGCATGCCATGTAGCACTGAAACACCCTTAATTTTTTACAATATTATCAGTATTATATTCCCGGGTAAGCAGTAATTTATGGTTTCATTTTTTTTAACTACAATCAACTCGCAAAGGGTAAATATAGAAAGATGGTGATAAATGACACGGTTAACGGGGATTAGTTGTTATCAAGGAATATTCCGCTTGTCAACGAATTATATCTAGAGTTTGCAAGTTTCACAGAAAAGAGGAGTCTCCATAAATACAAATTCTCATTTTGCCAAGTTGGACTGCAGAGGAACGTGCTGCTTCCGACTGCCTCGTATCCCTTGGGGATCAGAGTTATCAGTTCTTGTGAACATCTATCATGAAAGTACTTGTAGAAAAGAGGCAATTCGCCAACCATGCACCTGTTGTCCATTGCCTGGAGTCACTCGATCAAACATTTATCATTAGTTAGAAGAATTGCTATCCTTTGTAGAAAATCCAAAAGGACCAACGTGTGTTTTGGAGCTGCTCCAAATACAACAACAATATTCCAGCGTTGGTCCAACTTGAAGACTGAATGCATTTCTAAGCTCGAAGCGGAAAGCCTCGTTTTTGAGACAGAGATATGGCGTACATGGTTAATTTCCAGAAGAATATGTGCTTGCATTTACTCTGAGGACATAGAATTTGGAAAGGACTTTATCACTGAATATTTTTTATTAAAAAAAAACAGCAGCATCCCTTTCTAAAGCATTGAAATCTATCAGAATTTTCGTTCCCTATTTCAAAATAATTTCGAGATCACCACTAATAGTCTGCAGCTGCTGTTTCCTCAGCCTATCTGGAGCAATGAGCACTGACCCGGGTTTGATCTATTTTCGACTAAGATGCTAGACTAGCATTTCCTCAATAAAATTTATTATATCTGGATGATAAGTTTCTCTAAATGTGCAACTTGCGATTTTCTTCTTTAATAATATATCTTAATTTCCCCTTGGAAAACGACATACCTTTCTCTTAGTTAGTTTTTATGTAAAATACATTATACCAGGCTAAAAATAGCACTTCTTGATCCATTTTTGGGATTTTTGTTTCTGTGCATTTAATGACCTAACATAATAAAACCACCAGTTTTTGTTTGAGCCTGATGAGTACCCCTATATAATGAATCAGTATATCCTAGTTGCGTCCCGTCCTCTTAATTGCTCCCATTTGTGTTCGAGTTGCGTACAGGCCCATCAAACCCTCATTAATATTTCATCAGCAAAAAGTCCTAATACCTCATTATAGATTTTAGGAAAAACTTGTATTTTTTTTACTACCCAATAAGTCACAGGAAACCTATGAACTGGCTTTTTAGCATTTAATATCAGAATGTAACAAAATTAATATTTTATTTTCACCTGAAAAATTTTTTGTCGATTTTAAAAAAGCGATTCATTTAGCTATTGACAAGATACTGCCGCATTCTGAAGTGCAGGGTTGTAGATTTCAGTTCAGAGTTGGCACCGCAAGATCCAACAACTAGATTTGAGTGTCGAGTATCAAAGTCGCGATTCAGAAATGTTGTTGTTTTTTGGTTTACCGTTTTTGAAACCGGAAGAGATCGGTGAATGGTTTTTTGAAGATTTGATGTCGGTTCAACCGAACGATGATAGAGTTCAACAATTTTGTGATTATATATTAGAAAATTATATTGAAGATACTCTTTTTCCGGCGTGTATATGGGCAAAATATTGTGAGTCAACAATGCGCACAACGAATTCTTGCGAGTCATTTTACACAAAATTTAATTCAATGTTTAACGCCGCGAGTCCAAATATCTATTGTTTTTTAGAAGCTTTGAAAGAAATCCAAATCATGGTAGAAATCAAACTGCGAAGCATCGAAGGAAAAATACTAAAGCTTTAGAGAAACAGCGATTTATTTCGGAAAAGATAAGAGAATTAGACTTGAAACTTATTTCAAGGTTTGAATTTGTTAAGCAAGTATCATATAAATTTTTGCCGGTTAAAATTTAATTTTTTCCAAATTCGCTAAAGGCTTACACCTACTCCACAACAAACAGTCATTTTTATGACTACATTTTTAAACACGCCAGTTAACTGCCAGTCCTAAATGTTTCGGAAAATTTTTAGACAGATTGAATGGGACGCAACTCGGACATTTCCTTATCTCCGGACGCAACTAGGGTGCGTCCGATTAAAGCGGGTAGACGGGACGCAACTAGGACATGGACGGTCAGGTAATGGGACGCAACTCGGACATTTCCTTATCTCCAGACGCAACTAGGGTGCGTCCTAATGAATAGTCCCGTGTACTAATAGTGCAACAGAGGAAAATTACAACATAGAACTAAGTAAATCCCGATCTGTTTTTAAACTCAACGTAGCTTAAAATGTTTTCAAAATACAAGAGCAAAAATTTCTCACTATATGATTTTATAAAATTATAATTGTCCAATCCCATGTAATTCATACTAGATAGTATTCATTATTTGCCTCTAGGAACAAAATGAAAAATCATTTTGTTCAACATTATACTATCTGCAGGCAACAAAACTTTATACACCGTAAAAATTTAAATACACAATATACACATAATTTATCAAAAAATAAAATATTGCCGAGATAAATTAATTTAATGCAGTTGAAATTAGTTCTAAGGCTATATTGAATTAATATTTAGTCATTCTAAAAAATCAACGGGCCACGTGATCTACAAATTAAACTAAAAGTATTTAAAATAAGTTAACATTGTATTAATTGTAAGTAAATTATTGATTTTGATTTTAGAAAATCAAGTTGTATTGAGATCTAGTAAATTATTTAAACAAGGAAATAGAAGGTACACAATAAGATGAATTAATAACGAGAGCAACAAAAAATGAAACTAAGAAATTACATACAGACATGGCCAACAAAATAAATAGACTTTACCTTTTAAATCAAAGGTATTCTAAGACTGAGGAATTAAAAATGTGATTCTAACTTGCGCTCATAATCTTTATTTGTCATAGGTTGCAGCAAGTGCTTTATATTGCCAGAAATAAATGTTACTTGGATATTAAACTGATATAACTTATGTATGTCAGATATATTGTTGGTCAAAAAAATAAGACGTATGTCTGGTTTTGTATTTAGTGGGGTGTCTAGGGGTTTTGACCTAGGAATAATATCGTTACAAGGAATAAATTTATATGATGAAAAGTGAATTTTGGTTTTTATATTACCTACTGCCAAATTTAAAAAAGAAGAGTTTACAAAAAACAAAATCAAGTGCTTAAAATGTCCTACAAATTCCCAGACGTAAATCTTATTGAAATTCTGTGGTAAATTGTTAAAAAGAACCAGAGACTAAATAGACTGAACATTGGAGGGTAACCAGTGAAGGAAGTTGGAAGCCTGGCGAAAGCCCAGCTCGCAACGCGTCTTATTCCTTAACAGATCTTTGCGAAAATAACATCGGTTTTTTTTAGCAAATAGGCATTAAATATGAGAAAATGTATTGTGGAACATTGTCGGAACATAAGTGAACATATTAGTGAAGGAAAATCAAGAGTTTCAGTCTTTGGGTAGGTAAAAATAAAATATATAAATATTCAATTATCAACGTGCGCGAGTCGCCGTTTCACTGCAATCATCATATATTGGCAACAACGGCTTAACAATATTGTGCACACGCGTCCTGCATTGAAAGTTACATCTAAATCGTTAGAACCCTTGCGTGGAAGGTTTAAAATTTACAAATTTGACTTAATCCGGCAGTGTCAAGAGTAGGCGGATACCGAAATTCCTCTTCCCTTTATTTTACATTCAACTGTTTCTCATGCTACGATATTGAAACGTTCAGTCTATTTAGGCTCTGAAAAGAACCTTTCTTCTTCCCGGAGATCAAATAAACGAGAGAAACATTTTGACATTTCTGTAAAAATGGCCTACATTAGGCAATCGCTATATTAATGCACAAGTTTCAGCAATACACTGTTTATTCCTGTCCATATTCTGTCCAAATTCTAAAAGTTATTAAAGAATTTCACAATTCTAATCCAAGTATAATGTACTGTTTAACGAGGGTAAATTAAATATGAACCGGAATTTCTATTATGTCGCCATGAGGGCGTCGGGAGTGTGGGCATACTCTTAGACATATGGAGATATCACGTGGCTTCCTGCGCTCAAGCAAATTCCGTTCTCACCGTGTGTCAGATGTAAATACAACGAGTGAGCAAGAGGTTCATTCGCACGTTGCGCAGCGCATTATTATTAAATTTCTTGCCGTTGAAGGTGTAAAGCCCGCCAAAATTATTCATAGTGTAGACGCACAGTTTGGGAATACTTGTTTGAAGAAAACTCAAGTGTATGAATAGCACAAAAAATTTTTGGAAGGACAAACTCAAGTTGAAAATGAAACCCATGCCCGTCGTCCTCGGATCAGTGTGACTGCGGATAAGATTAACGCTGTTCAACGCCTTTTGGAAGATAATCGTCGTTTAACCGTAGATGAAATTGCAGCTTAGAAAAGCATAAGCTTTAGGAGTGCTTAATCCACCATTACCGATGAGCTGGGGCTTGGAAAAATTTCTGCCAGGTGGGTACCTCGTCTTTTGACTGGAGAACACCAACAACATCGTCTAAAGATTTGTCGGCGCCATCTTGGACGTTTTCAATGTGAAGGTGATGGATTTATGCGACGTATCGTTACGTGCGGTGAGACTTGGGTCTACCATTACACCCCTGAATGTAAACAAGCAAGTATGGAGCGAAGAAAAAGGGGGAAGGTGCAGCCGTTAAGGCAAAAACTCGCCTCTCAGCTGGAAAGGTTCTTGCGGCAGTGTTTGGAGATTTTAAAGGAGTTGTGCACGTCCGATTTTCTACATGAACCTCGTATGGTTAATGCTGCCTACTAATACTACTGCCAGATATTAGATGAAGTAAAACGTGCATATCGGCGGAAGAGGCGCGAATTTTCGGTCAAAAATGTGATTTTGCTTCACGACAATGCCCGCCGCCACTCAGCCAATCTGACATATCAAAAATTAAAGAAAATGCATTGGGCAACAATTATAACACCCTACTTATGGTTCCGACTTATCACCATGCGATTATCATATTGTTGCGCGTTATCGGTTCGAATGATTAATACTGCGTGTGTTGTAACCACTTTATTTCCAAACTGAACGTGGAACACTACAATTGTAATTCACTTAACTGATCAACTAATTAACTTACTAACTTATTCATTGACTAACTAACTTACTCAGGGAAAGCCGACCGGACCGCCTATTTATAGATCCCGTTTCGCTTTCTAGAAGGAACAAGCATATAAGACTTATCGTTTGCGGAAATTTCTGGAGCTCTTATCTACCGTCTGATTCATTATCGCGGCCGCTTCCCCTTATCAAAATTTCTGGAAAATTCCTAACTAAATTCTATAATTAACATTTTGTTACATATGTTTGTGCCACTGATAGAAGGTCTAGGAGGTAAGCGATTTCATGATGCTGTTGAAACATTTGTGCGTAATTCGCTGCAAACACGCCTCTCTTGTTTTAATAATGATGACATTAAAAAACTCCCAATCCGTTGGGAAAAATGCATAACAAAATAAGGACATTATATTGAAAAATAGCTAATAACTTTCATATATGTACCTTGTACCAATAAATTTTTAAAAACAAATTCCGGTTCATATTTGATTTACCCTCGTACTTACTTCATTTACGATGTTCACAAATACAAACTTTAAGTGATCTATTTATTTTTTTGACTGACAGAAAATCTGACATACATAAGCTATAACAATCTGACATCCAAGTAACATGTATTTCTGGCGATGTAAAGCAGTATCAACAACCTATGATAAATAAAGTTTGTGACTGCAAGGTGGGACCATATTTTTAATTTCTCAGTTTTAGAATACCTACAAGTTATACTTGTAGGGTAAAGTGTATTAATTTATTTGGCCATGACCTATATTATGTTTGACATAACATCTTTTAATTTCTAATTATCTCCCATTTTCTTTGTTCCTCTTTGAATATTTCATTGTTGCAAACATAACTATGAATGTGGAAAGGGAGCGGATATTAAAAAAATAATGCCGTGAAAAAATAAAACTTACCATAATTAAATATGATCAAACTGTTTCCCCTTTGCTTCATTTTAATTACCGCATAACATGGAGCATGTTTTATTTGATGAACAAAAATTATGCAGTGCCGTTTTAATTTCAAATTACCTATTCTTATTATCAATTTATAAAATATGACTTCAATAGAACTCGATTAATTCCATTATTGTTTAATGGACATTAGCGACTATGCCGGCTTCGGGGAAAATATTTTCAAGATGGCGGCTTTTCTATCAATATTGATAGTCGATTTATGGAATCTGCACTCTTTTCTGGTTAAAATGAAACCAATACATCCATACGTATCTGACATAGTTTTTGAGATCTGTCGATTTTTCTATTGAAATTGGCGTTTGCAAGAGTTGCTTAAAAAATCACATCTTTTTCCCTATTGATGCAAAATGCAAACTGTTTCAACCAGTGGCTAAAATTTTGAAGAATATTGCTGTAGGTTTCAAAATAGCTAAGTAATACATGTGGTACTTTTAAAAATGAATTTAAAAAAATGTCCAAATTTTTGGTAAAACCAAAAATGCCCACCATGCGAATTGTTTTTATAGCTTACAGTCTAATTATAGCAGAAAATTAGCTTAAGCACATAAAAATTTAGCTTTATCTCCAAAATTATTTCTAACATGAATATACCTTGTGCTACTTGCATTTCAAAAGAGTGTTCAGTTAAGAGTGGTTGTAGTAGTTGTAGATGAAATTGTTTTTTTCTTAGTAAGCTTAGTGAATTTATTTTAAGGATTTAAAGACAAACTTGTCAACTAAAAGTCAGTGCGTAATTTGTGCAGCTTCTATTTTCATTACAATTATACTACAGAACAAATACACTACAAAACAATTATACTACAGAACTCATTTCGGTATTTTATATTGATCGTATGTTATGCAGGTTTTGGCTAGTTTTCAGTTGACTCACATTACTAACTACCAGCAGTAATTATGGTCCTTGAGCGATGAGAGCTCTAAAATAAATAAATTTGACCTATCTGCTTTGACATGCTTGTCACAATTTTGCCATCATTGAACCGTACAGATTACGTAAACAATGAGGATAAAACAATAATTTCTGGAAATTAAAAAAATCGTTAAATTAATTTTTCCCTTAAATGAAAGCGAATTACATTTTACCCTTTAACACTGTATAATTTAGAGGAACTTGACCTACAATGTGTATAAAAGTTACAAAAACTTGAGATTCCTAAGTTCAATTTTTCTTTAGTAAAATTTAAATCAATAGTATCCTATTCTCAGAAATTACAAATTGATGGAAATAAGATTTGTAAAAATCGGTTAAGAATTGCTACCTGTAGCGTAATAACACTCATTCATACAGACTGACAGTCGTTTTTCACTGACGAATTTTGGAGCTTATCGCAATTTGGTGCAAAATTACCCGAGATATAATCATTTTTGTGACGTAAAGTCGCATTTCCCGATAATATGTAGAGCAAACCACAACAGTCAGTAAAGAACCAACAGTCATGGTGTACAAAATAAAAATTCTTGATGCAAATCAATAATTCTTTCAAATCACAGACAAGTATGAATCTAGAAAAGGGGACAGAAACCGTTTCTATAGAGCTATTTCCAGTTCAAAATCATCGGTCATCGGTCAGAGTCAGTAAATCATTAGTAGCAGTAAGGAATGGGGTGCATGGTGCATTATAAAATTTTACTTTTGATGACTAAGAAAGGGAGCATGGACTTCAATTTATGCTTCTTGCGATTAAAAAAAAGCTTCGAAAAATTGGCCCCTCTGCCTTTCTCTCTCTCTCTCTCTCTCTCTCTCTCTCTCTCTCTCTCTCTGCATTATTATTTCTCTATTTTGTACAAATAGCAACGAATGATTTTGTGTTTTGACTCCATTTTATTTACAACATAAACAGAGCAATCTTTCAGCTTATCTTTGAGTAAGGTGATAAAATCTCTTCATTTTTAAAATAACCAATTAAAAAATGTTAGTCATGTTATTTAAATAATACTTGACTGGGGGTAAAGATCGAAATATATATTTTAAAATAATAACTCATTAATCTGTTCTTACATGATATTGATAACGGTCCAAAGAAGCAAAGCTTTTCTGTCAAGCACAAAAACAGGAGAAAATTATGTTACAACCCAATAACAACCAGTTCATTGATTTTTTTGTTCCTTTAATTGAATAACTACTAATTAAAATCCGGCTCACATAACATGCAGCTTTTTTATTACTAAGTTTCCTCCTTAACTTGGATTAAATCAGCTGGTTTTTATTAGATAATTAGTGTTTTCAATAAATATTAAGTTAAACTTTTTCAAATTTACTTACTCTCACTCAATTTTGCCTGAAGCCACATTTTCCCATTATTATTATAGTTCTAATATTAGTATGTTTATATAAGATATAGTTTATGAAATAAATATTTAACTAAAATATCAATTATTTCAATTTACTAATCAAGGTACCACCAAAAAACTACCGAATCACTAGTACTTGATTCAGCTTCAAAATTAAGGTAAAGCCGCTTTTCTGGTCAAAATAAGATTAAAAATTTCTTAACACAACTTTAATTAGACGTGCTGGTTCCTAAATTGTTATTTATTTATTATTACTTAAATTGACCCTAAAAAAATTATTCAATGTGTTCAGGATGCAGTTATTTAAATGAGAAAAAAAAGATAATTGATTAGTTAATCAAACAATGTGTTTACATTCGTAGAATGTTCCTCAGATATAGAATAAAAAGGTAATGTTATTATTAAACTAGATGCCTTTAGTTATTTATATTAACAATACTCATTATGAAGAAAATTTTGAGAAAAATATTGCTAAACGGGGCATGTTTCCTTGAACATTTTCGTTAATTTGCTTATTTATTGCTTGATGTTGCTTTGAAAGTTTCAATTCTGCTAAACCATATCACTTGGTTGATTGGTAATATTAAATATAGTACATAACTGAATAAATATCACAAAACGAAAACTGTTATGTGGTAGGCCACCAGAAGCTATAAGCAGAGTAAAATAACCAGGTATTGTATAAGTAAAATATAACCAAATTGTAATCGCAAATTTTATCTAAGGCAGGTAAATGCGGTGTCTAAATCTCAACACGATCACTTTTTTATATTATTAAACAAGCAGAGGGTTATTGACCGCTTGTTGCTATAAAGGAAGAACTTACTGCTTACTTGCAAGCAAAGTACCTGTCAAGTAGATTAAAATCTCTACAGTAATACTGTCAAGAATAATGGCATTCTCTTGCAGTAAATATCGAAATATATTCTACAACAGGCAGAACTATAACTTACTAAAAGCCCTGATGATTTGTTATGTGAAAAAAAAAATTAAAAAATCCATCCAATAACGTCAAAACTGGGAAATATCATCGATAGTATAGGAAACAAACCAACATTTGTCACCGGTTAACTTCCTGTATTTGCATTTCTGAATCACTGTCACTTAACACTGCCCTTATCACTGGTCAACGTCGCCGGCAATTTAATGATTTACATTCAGAAGTTCGAAACTACTGATTTTAAAAATTGGACCGGTTATCAGGGGTTTCACTTTTCTCTGCATGCAAGTACTACTTTGCCTACTTCATCTTGGCACTCTCAAGAGCTCGAGAGATTGTATTTCTTGGTTCTCAAGGTGTGGACAGGTGCGCATGAGTCGTGCTACAACAGTTATTCAACTTAGGACTGGTTTACAAGGTAATAATAGAAGAAGTTGGTGGGTACATTCAAATTTTGCTCACCTTTACCGGATGTAATGTATACTTGCTTTTCAACCGTTTCATTGTGTTATTTATATTCCGTAGACGCAAGATTACGGAAGTAATGCAGATTACTAATTATCTATCAGGACCTTTGTATTTAATATTTGTACACTTTTTATCCTTTTCACTTGATTTACGTTTTTGGTCCCTAAATTCAACATGAGAAATGAAAAAAAAAAAAAATTATTATGTTTATGTAAAGCGATAAATTCTTAAAATTAAATGGAAATGGAACGAATCCAGAACTATTCTCAGAAGAGAATTCCAACTTTTACCATAGTTATTAGTCAGCCACAGACCATACTGGTGAGGCCAAGAAAAGCTGAAACCAGTCTACCGTTTGTTTGTTGTGAATGCTTCCAACTTTTAACACGTTCGATTGTATCATTACAGAACATTAAATTGACATTATTTGTTAAGTTTAACATACCTAAACGCATGTTTTATCTAGGGCGCTTGAATTTAATTGCGTACTGTGATACAAACCCATAATACAAGAATTAAAATTACCTTACACACTGACCTTTGTGACCTTTAGGTTGCATCCTACTTCTGGTTGTAATTCTTGGGAATAATTCCTCCTAAATAGTAAAAATGTTCCTGGTAAGATACAGTTCAAAGTCAGCTATACTTCTTTCAATGAAATTTACATCCATTTAGTGTATATGTCGCTGGCTAATTGCCATAAGTTGAAAGTAATTATGGCGACCGTACTATATTGATGAGGCCAAGGAAGACTGAAACCGATCTATAGTTTGTTGTTTGTGAATATTTCCAACTTTAAGCATGTTCAACTGTTGACATCGCAGAACATTTAATTGACATTTTAATCACGTATTTGGAAGGCTTAGTAAAAACAGAAAATCTAAAATAAATTATTAAATTCTTCAAAACAGGGGCAAATTAACCGTGAAAACTCCCTCTAACAAAGTTCTCCTGGTTGGCAAAAAAATCTCTCAATAAATATTGCTTATTATCTCATGTGAACAAGCGCTGAGGAGCCGCGGGTTTTATTTGATAAGAGCGCAAGTGGTGGATGAAATGTTGACGGCGCCCTAGGCATATATTGTATGGCGCAAGGCGCCCCTCAAACCGTAAGAAAAGTGCTCTCCATAGATGACGCGACCCTTGGTGTAACCTCATACCTCCCCATAATGGTGGGTGTCCATTTAAGAGTAAAACTCGCGCAAGTAGCTCTTGAGATTGTTCTCGTCAGTCGACACATATTTGCGAGCACATGTCCGGGAGGATCAGTGTAACTATCGGAGAGTTCTGTGTCGATAATAACACCTCAAGTGTCTACTAATTCTTTTTACTATCGGACACGTTTCGAATTTTGCGAGTTCTCGCAGAAATGTCTTTAAAATTACCATCAAAAAAGAGTGATTGAAAGACAACGTTATGAATTTTACCAGCACTTGTGAAGAAATTCTGTCGCTATGGAACCAAAAAAAATAAAAATCTCAAATTGAGAGAGAAAAGCAACCTAATTATTTAAATTTGGAAATACATACTGCAAAACGGAGTAACACTCACCTAAATTTAATTTTATTAATAAAGGTTTTTTTCTTTTCCACTTATTGCTAATATGGTAATATATACTTGGCTGATGCTAGAAAACGCAATGTTACTATTTATTATCCGATCATGAACCGAGATCGCATTTGTCAGTTTTGTGTCCAATTTGGCTACTGATGCCCCGACTGAATCAATGATACATTGAACTTAACTGCACTCATATGTACAAAATTTCGGAACTGCTGAGCACCTTCAATTATTAGCTCACTTGTCAATATAGAGCATGTCCCTAATGTTGCCCTTATTTGAATCCACGGCTATGTTTTCTTAGCTTTTCTTTTATTAAAGCAAAAGCAAAATAATTGCTCACCGTTTTTTACGATTCATTTTTTGACCACTTTTCACTTTTGCCTTTTGCCACAAGCAGTATTACACGGGAACTCGCAGAAACTAATCTTTAATAATGGATACGCTTTGGAGAGTGTCTTTCCGCGAAAGCTTCATCAGAGAGAATTCCCTAACTTTCGAGAATTAAACTTTCCGAAATCGTCTCTCAAATGGCAACCCATTTTCTAGTACTCATTGCGAGAGACTCGCGCAAGTTGCTCTGGAATGGATACCTTAAGACCCATGCATAATTTGCCTTATGAATAATTCACCATCGAATAGAGTGCGAGATAGAAATTAGTAATAATAATAATAATAAGGGTAACATTTTGTTGGTTAAACCAAAAATTCTCATCAGGCGAGAAGTTTTATAGAAAAAATTTTCAGTCCATTTCAGAATTTCTTAGAATAATGAATGCAATCTCAGAATTTCAGGTGTATAATCTTCTAATCTCCACTTTAAAGTTAAAATTTTGGGAAATAGTTTGAAAGTTCGACTTTAAACTGGAAATTTATATTGGTTTCTTTTAAAATATAGAATTTCCAACCTAGTTTTTTATTGTAGTTTCGACAGAATGTTTTCTCTTTAGTTTTAATATTTTAATTTTTATCTCGAAATTTTTAGATAAAAAATCAAAAGCTTGAAAATTTCTCAATATTTTATTTTCAAATTTAAAATTTTAAGTATTATTCCAAACATTTTTTATTTCAATATAGAAATTTTGATCTTAATGTTAAAATTTCGACTTGGAAATATCCACTTTACACTCGAAATGTAGACTTTAAACTTATAATTTCAAGGAAACAAATTTTTGGTTATGATTTTTTTTCAAATTTTTTCTAGTTCAACTTTACTTAGTCCAACATTTTCTTTAATATCAAAATTATCATTTTTAATGTTAATCTCAAAATAGTTTTCTTTTCAAAATTTCGAATGAGAAATAAAAATTTCTTGAATTTTGGAGGTCAAGTTGCAGTAATGCTTGCTGAAAGACTAATTATTCAGCGTAGCGAGGTAAGTTTTTGTGACCATATATGGCGAATACTAGATCCTGATTAACATTAGCAAGAGTTCGTAGAAGGTTTTACCTCTTTACCACATCGGTAATAATTACGCGATACGTATTTCGCCAGCAGAACAGGCATTTTCAAGCCCACTAATGTTAATTGATTAGCAAACGAACCGTCGGCTTCATTTGCATATAGATTCAAATTGATACTGGAAGTCTTTTGCTTTCTTTTCTATTTCTAATTGTATAACACATCTGGTGCATGCAATTTTGACAAATAACCTTCAATAAAGTGGAGGCCGCCAATGGTCTTTTATCTCCATTAAGGCCATCTGGCCTCTGATTAATGTAAATTGTTTCGTATGCAACCCTTAATGGAGATAAGGGACCATTGTCGGCCTCCAGTTTCTTGAAGGTTATTTGTGGCAAGTCAAAATTGCATGCACCAAATATGTTAAACAATTAGAAATAGGAAAGACAGCAAAAGAACGCCACCATCGATTTGAATCCCAATGCAGATGATATCGATGCTTCTTTTGCTAATCAATTAATATTGGTGCGCTTGAAAATGCCAGTTCTGCTGGCGAAATACGCATCGCGTAATTATTTTTTTAATTGCCGATGTGGTAAAGAGGTAAAACCATCTATGGACTTCATCATAAGCCACAGCGTTTAATTCAATACTCTAGTGAATTAGAAAGAGTTCCTTGTTTCGAAACCATCTGCGTACTTCATGGCCTAATTGTAATTAGTACATCTGAAAATTGTACAGCAAATTACAGGCGTTGACTGCTGTTGACATGGGTAGACATTTAGACAATATATCAAAATTGCTCTCAAGGAGCAGCACTTTAAGGGATTCCAATTGATTGCCCCCGAGCGTGGCATGAAACTTCGACATTGGCATTGTGAGAGATATTGCTTAGGAGATATAGGCCATAAAGTAACAATGAGATCAATACGTCACTGTATTTGCTTATTTGTATAATTTGCGTGGCGTCTTTATTGCAGTTTTAATATAAACTTACTCCAGAACCCGTAATCTTAGCTCTGTTGGACATGTTTTTGCGTTGCTGCTGTCGAGAAGCCAACCATTTTAATTGGATAAAAAAACGTATGGTCCAGTATTTTTGTAAAATGTATTCAAGATGTTTTATAATTAGTTGTTATATCATGAAAAATGATAAATTCAAATAATTAAGTGATACTTTCATGCTGAGCTCTGAAGAAATAATTAATTGGACGATTAGTTTTTTCGCATGAAAATGCGCAGGCAGCATAAATTGTAAAATGAAAAAGTATAAAAAATGTAGCATACCCCTTGCCTGCTTATATAAGGTGTGATTATCGAGAGGAAACTCCAATATTCAAAGGAAATGTAGGAGCAAACAAAAGAGGCTAATAAATATATGGTCAAATATCAACGGTTACTGAAGTAGCTTTATTGCTTTTTTGCGAAAAGTTATCATGCGATATTTTATTTTGTGCTGGCCATGCGTTCTAAATAGAAAATATAAGTTATTAGTAATCATCGTTATTATTTTATGATATGAGTTCCTGTTCAATTGTCCAATTGTACTAAATAATTTACAGATTTAGAGTTTTTGAAAAATAATTTCATAGATTAACTAGACGGTGTTCCACTGAATATCAGGCACAACATATGTATACTTTCATCGTGGTGGTTTTTATAATTGGTCCCTAAGTTGAAATAATTGCTTCTTTTTTTGATTGCTATCTTTGGTATAACATAAATCATTAATTTGTGTAACAAAACTGAACAGAAGTGAAGCACCACTCGATAGGATTGTCGGTTATGCCGTACTTATAAGAGAAAATCATCATGCACTTCAACGATCTACCCATGCACTCCATAGCGTAGCATAGATGCATAGATCGAGACAGACGGTGGTTTTTTGAAAATTAAATAATGTTATTTCTTTATATTGGATCCCTAATTCAAATTGCACGTAGGTACACTGATGCATAACAATTATTGTTGTTATGGGTAAAATATAATACCTCAGTAACTTTTGATAGGCGACCAAATGTTAATCAGGCTTTTTTGTTGAGTTTTCTTCCCCATACACACCATATAAATATTGTATCCCCAATTATCCAATCACAAATGATTAAAAAAACCAAAGTATCAGTTTCTAATATGTCCCACGAATCTAGAAATCCATGGGGTCTTGCATTCCCACAAAAAGAGTATATTTTTATTCTGTAATAGATTTCTATGGTCTTTCAATAATTATAATTTACTATTATAACATTGCCACCAGAGAGCGTTGTAATTTAAAAATTATTATCAATCAACGAAGATTTGAAACATTTGTCATCCGATTAGGAATTGAATTTTAAGCAAAGTTGTTTTTATTTCAAAAAGTAAATTGTGGTAGTTTTTGAGATATTTTAAAGCGTCACTATGAAGGTTGGGCACCAGAGCATTTGGCGCAGTTGCTCCCGTTCCACCACTGGGGTTCTAAAAATGTTTTCGGTTGTTTTAGGTGTAAATAATTCTTTTGTATTTCATGTCAATTTCTATAAATTATTGAATTGATAAGAAGGCTAATAAAAATAATACAGAAAACATTTAAAGCTATCTTTAGATCTGATAATTTTTTTAGTACTAATCTAGAGGATAGTTTAAAACTTCACGGCCTTACTGTAAGACACATTTATCAGAAATGAACTACACACGCAGTAATTGTATGAAGTTTTAATTAAATTAAATTAAATTAATATCTCCTGCGAATTGATTCATGATGCAGATTAAATTTAAAAGCTCACCAACAATTAATTATTCGTAACAGTAAGCAGCAGTTTTTTTCATGTACAAGTTGACTACGTGTAATTTAGAATAGATGACAAACTTTTGGTATACTCCAGCATTAACAGTTTTCTTTATAGTCATAAATTCGAGAGAGCTTTAAAGCTTAATGAAAGTAATTTAACAAAAGCTTTGGGATTAATAACTGTTATTAAAATCTTCGCTCGCTCATCAAACTTAGCGATGTGTGTTAATGTTTCGAAGTTAAGTTAGTACTAGCGATTGTTAACTTTTAATTGCGAAATAGAGAAAATGATAAGGGCAAAGAACAGAGCGGAAAATCAAATCCTAATATACTAGTATTTTTTTTATTTACAATTAAGAATTCACTCTTAAATTAAAAAAGTATTAAATCGTGAAACAGGAAATCCGTAATTTGATTTTAAAATCTTTCAGAACAATATGTTTCAACAGTAATCAAACCATTTACATTAATTTTGATTTTAAAACATAAGAAGATATATTTAAATTTAATTTTTATTAATTGCTCTAAGTGTAAAATTCCCATACAAATTATTAAAGTCTCGTTTCTGTTATATAAAGAGGAAATTCAAACGATGTATTTATAAGTAACACGTTCTAACTTATACTCTTAACTTCAGTCACCACTACTACTACTACTAAATAATCTCAGATGGTAACCCACTACTTCTGCACCAATCCCAAAGTTCTTAAAAAATGATTTTCGATGGTATACTTTACAAAGCTAGTAGTATTTTTTAAAATAAAGAAGAAAGCCTAGAAGATTTATCAGAATTTCATTTTTTTTTCGGTGTGTGTGGTGTGAGGACTCATCGACCCATCGTCCCAGGTGGAGGATAGAGAAGCGGCTATGCAACCGGGACTTAGCACTAGAAGCTAACCGGGTCCCAGCACAGGAAACCAACCAGGACCGAGTAGTAGAAACCAACGGGGACCCAGTAGAACTAAAGGAACAACAACTGAGGTCGGGGGGCTTAAAACACTACCAAGCAGAAGGCAGTGTACATTCAAGGCCTACACAGACGAGGGAGAAGAGTAAAACGTCAAAGACGACTCCATTCTACGCGTTGGCTGTGTAGGATATCCGATTAGCCATCGCACCAGAAGGATATCGAGGAGTCACCACAAGCTAAGAGCAAGGGGACCTTATTAAGGAGACTCTTATCAAAGAGCTGGGGAAAATGACAGAAGAGCCACCTCTAAGGTTTTGCGGAATCAACTACAAAGAGGACTTTCTTGCGGTTTCATGCGCCGACCAGAACACTAAGAAATGGTTGAAGCGAACTCTCTGAAACAGTACCTTGACAAATACGAAACTTACCATCGTAGGATGCAAAGGACGTACCAAAATCAATAAGAGTCTTGGGGTGGATTCCAGAACGGAAAATGGAACCAAAGTGATTCTCAAGAGGTTGGTGTCCCAAAATCCGGGACTCCATACAGATACTTAGACAATCTTGGACAAAAAACCAAACAGCAAGAGGCAGCAACTAATTTTCCTTAAGGACGAGAATTCATGGGAGACAATCCAGGGACTACCAGGTAGAGCCTACTTCAACCTTTCTCAGGCGATCTTTAGGTCGATGGGGAGGAAGAAGATAAGGTAACAAGAGAAACCTGAGGAGATGGGGGTTGACAAAATAGGGGCCTAAAAGGAACCTATAGCATCAACCTTTTCAGGGGAAACCCTCGAGAACTTAGGTAGGCATGTTCAAGAGCACTGCAGATAAATCTACATCACTACAAGGCAGCTACATCTGCCTTACAGAGATATGTATCGGGTGGCCAACTAATAAAGGACGCCGGCTATATCTCAGCAACGAATCACTTCACAGCTTTGGCGAAAAAATTTCAATAAGAAAAGTGGCCCTGAAAAATGGCTGGAAAATATTTTTGAAGTTCTAAAATGACCGATAGATGGCGTAATAGGTAAGACTGAATAGAAAATTAGGATTTTCTCGAAATTTTTCTTAATTAAGGTATATTAAAAATACATGCATTGCAATCCTAGAATAATTTTGATTTGTTCTGCTGTGCACTTTTTTTTCTGTCTTTAAAAATAAAGTGGTGGGGAGATGTCGAAAAAATTTTTTTTTAAATACCATTTACTTCAGTTAGCCTTAAGGAAGTTTAACAAATTTAGTCTCTATTGTTTTTACCAACAATCCTACAAAAGAAACGACATGATCGAAAGAATAAGAAACACTATTTAGAGTGGTAGAATGGTCAATGGTAAAAGTTAAAATTGCAGTGTTCAATCGTCAGAGGATTCACTGCATGAAAATAATGGTTTGCAGTCAGTTAAAACATCTAGGGCTCGAGTCAATAGACGATATTAATTTAACAATTTTAATCTAATGCAGTGTCTTTTTTTTACTTTTTTGAATATTAAATTCCTTCTTCGGTTAATTATTTATTTTATTCACTGTTATTACTATTGGATCATTGTAGGTATGTTAATTACTTATTTTTATATTATGTAAGACAAATTCTAAACCTCCTCTGATTTCGTATTCTAAATGGTAAACAACGTCATCAAGCTTTTACTTTACTGAAATTTTATTTGCAAATCTCTACGGTTAAACATAAGGTATCGAGTTGCGCTTTTCACTGATTTGTAGGGCTTTCAATTCTCTATTTTAAGATATCAAAATTGACATATCATCCCATTTAATTTTTTTTAGAAAAACGGCAAAATTTGTTACCATTTTGTATAAAGCGATGTAGCAACGACAATAATTTTAAAATAAAAACACATGAAAGTGCTTTCGATAGGCTAAATAACACTCTTTCTATAAAGACTAAATTTGTTAAATTTTATTGAGGCTAACTGTAATAAATGGTATTTAAAAAAATTTGTTTTCAATGTTTCCCCACCACTTTATTTTTAGAGATAGAAGCAAGAGTCCAAAGAAGGTTTCACCCCTTTACCACATCGGCAATTAAATAAATAATTACGCGATACGTATTTCGCCAGCAGAACTGGCATTTTCAAGCGCACTAATCTTAAAAGATTAGCAAAAGATGCATCGACGTCATCTGCATTGAGATTCAAATCGATACAGTATCGATTTGAAAATGCCAGTTCTGCTGGCGAAATACGTATCGCGTAATTATTTATTTAATTACCGATGTGGTAAAGGGGTGAAACCTTCTTTGGACTTAATCACAAGCCACGGTGTTTAGTTCAGTGCTTTAGAGAAGCAAGAGTGTAAAACAAAAACATATCAAAACTACTTTAGGATTACAATGCATGCATTTTCGATATACCTTAATTAAGCAAAATTTTGAGAAAATCCTAATTTTCTATTTAGCTCCACGTATTACGCCCCCTAGCGGTCATTTTAGAACCTCTTTTCTTATTAAAATTTTTTTCTCAATGGTTCGTTCCTGAGATATAGCCAGCGTCCTTTCTTAGTTGGCCACCCGGTACACCTGAATAGTATAGATATTGTACTGGTACAGGAACCATGGGTTCATAGCCAGATCAGATGACTGCGGGTGGGAGGTGACTGGGCTTTATTTAATCAGTCGGACCACCCACGCGCTTGTATACTAACAAAGAGAGGAATTCCAATACTACCTCTATGGAAATTCACTACGAGGGATCTAGTGGTGGTAAAGATGACAACAATCATGGAAAGGCAAAAACGAAACCTCGTAATGGAATCAGGCTACCTTTCTTATGACCAACCAGGAGAACTGCCAACAGAGGAGGTAAGAATTATGGTGCAGCAGTGCGCAAAAGAAAACACGCAATAGTGCTCTGTTGTGACTTCAACGCACACCACAATTGGGGAAGCAAAAGAACAAACATAATATGTGAGTCACTTAGGGTTTATTATTAATAATAACCTACAAGTCGAAAATCCGGGGACAGAATCGATCTTTTTCACCAGAAAAGAGGTAATAGATATATAACAGTCGGCGCTTAAAACGCGTGCAATGTAATAAGTAGAGACCGAATTTTTGGCGCAATAATATAAGATAAAAAGGTGAGCAAAATAATAAATTAGGCAAAAACAAACAGTTCAAAAAGGCACCGAAAACGCAAAATGCTCTAAAAAATGCATTCAAAGGTCAAAATCTCAATTAACAAAAAAAACATTTATTGACAATTATGTACATTACTTTTTTCCCAACTACAAATTAATTATCTCTTCAATATTTTCTGCTGTCGAATTTTTGCGTTTTCACGTCAATAAATACTCGTAATTTAAAAATTTTTTCTCTGCGTAAATAAACAATGTCCATTATTGCATCATTCCGTAACGAGCTGTTGCTTTCACCATTAGCGTGAACGTAGCCAACGTAGACTTTTTAAAATAACGTACATCTTCTTTAATATCACCTATTTTAGGGAGAAAAAAATAATGCAGCATATTATTTTGACGATAAAAAGAATAAACAACATGTTTTTTGATAGCATATTTTTAAGCAGTTTTTCCTCCGTATGTTTTTGCCCCAAAAGAATTACGAAAATTGAAACTATTTAATTTATCTAGAGTTCCAATCAAAATATTTACACTAGATTTTACAATCGCATTTTTAAAAGAGATTGCCTGATAGGTTTGTTTTTATTATCACTATTATTGTTTTATATAATTTTTTTATTATTAACAACGAATGTGAAATGTGATGCTGCGTAACATAAGGCTCGTTTTATTGAAACGAACAGAATGATTTTACTGAAAAAAATGTTTGCTGTGATATACCTAATTAAATTATTACAAAAAGTTTTTTAACATCTACAATTACACAATTATTCTAAATTAAGTGTTTAATTAGAGCACTTTGTCTTTATGGAGCCATTTTTCACACTAAAGTGTACTTACGCAAAGTAGTTGACAGAAAAATCAGAAAAAGAATATCCTTCGAATAATTTTATCTTTTTACCCGAACATCTGTTTTTACTTAGAAATTAAGATACATAAATAACGCCTGGGGCTAGGTGGGTCATAAGAGTAATTGGTATTAAATTATATGCCTTAGAAATTTATGCTTAAACCTTTTTCTTGTTATTATAATGGATTGGATTTCCATTTTATTGTTTTGTTTTATTAAGTACATAGTTCTGCTAAAATTCTTCAAAAGTGTATCACAATATACTTGGGAAAACCCATAGAAAAGGATAAATAGGCACGAACATGTTTAAAAATAGGTCAAAATCAAGTTTAAAAAGGCAAAAAAGAAATAAAATTGAAATTTAGGCAATAAACGCATGAAAAACGCCGAAAAAAGGTGAAAAGGTAGGATAAAGTATTTTACCTAAAAATCCGGCCTATAGTAATAAGTGATTGGAAAGTTTTCAATGAACCATCACTCTCAGACCATAGGCACGTAAGTTTCGAGATGCCACAGGGAAAGGCTGAGTCGCACAGAAATCCTGGACAACTACCAAGTGAGACTAAAACAGGGATTGGGATACTGTCCGACTAAACCTAAAACCACAGTGGACATTAAAATGATGTGCGCTGTAATCAATATTGCCATCAAAACAGCTTAGAAAGAAAACTGCCCAATGAGAACGAGGAAAGTCAGGCGGGACACCATCTGGTAGAATCCCGAACTTTGTCGTCTAAGGGCAAAAACACGTAAGAAATTTAACCCAGTAAAAAGACCGGACGTTAGGAGAAATATAAAACCTCAAGACGAGAATATGTAAGTGCCATTAAAAAGCCAAAAGAGATATTCTGGAGTTAGGACTGAAGGGATTGAAAAATCCTTAGAATGCGCTAGACTTCAGAAGGCATTGCAAAAGAATAACCATACTATACTACAATCTTTGCAAACACCACAGGAAGAATATACGCATTCTGAGGAGGGAACCGTCTGGGTTTTACTTCAGGCGCACTTCTCGAGATACATACCCCTTCCTGCAGAACAAGTCAGCCAAGACACTGATGTACCGCAAAATCGGAGATCAAGTCAAAACTGGAGATAAATAAATGATAGACAAGTAATTTTATTGAGAGCACTGACACTGAGTATTTTGTTAGGTGAAGTCTATTTTACATTTTTTTTGAAGTGATGTTAATCCCGAAAATCCCGAGATTGGTAAAATTTAATCCCGAAAATTTCGAAACTAAAAAGCGGTCGGGATCCCGGGATCAAATCCTCTAGTCATAAAGGAACTACTAAGGAAAGAACACAGCACTCACTGAAGGGGTATGAATGGTCTGAGATAGTCGCGGATGTTCATTGAGGCACCACCAGAAAAGAGAGCCAGGAAACTCTTAAAGTTAAGCAAAAATCAGGTGAGGTGGACAGTTGGACTATTTATGGGACACTATGCCCTAATGAAACCTCCTAAAACAATAGACGAAAAAGAAAATTCTATTTGTAGAATATGTTGGGAGGAAACTCCTTTACACATCGTATTATGTGAATGTCCGGCTCTGGCAAGAGATAGACATTGTAGCTTTGGGAACGCTCTGATTCAACCAAGGACAATAGTGGAAACACCCATAAAGGAGATTCTGGAATTCTTCAAAAGAACCGGCTGAAGTTAATCGTGGGGGATCACAATAAATGAAAACTTCAGTGCTGCAGCGATAATTGACCCCAAATGAAATAATAATAAATAATAATAAATGATATTAAAAACGATTTTCATCGCAATAATAAAATCTGTTTTCATACTTTCGACGTATATATTTACAGAATTTCTCTGAAAATAATTCTGCATACTTGGGATATGTTTTCCTGCAATATATAGTCAGTTTCATTATTGACTCGCATTACGTTCTAAAAAGAACAGATTTTACGTGATTCCATAAAAATAAATCTAGTGGCGTTAAGTCCGGTAATCAAAGTGGCCATTTAAAAGAACCGTGTCTTCCAATTCACTGCAATTCACAAGTACAGAGTTGATATTTAGGATTATTTAGTTCTGGTAGCTGGGGATGAGGAAGTAAGTTAGAACGAGTTAACTGACACATCGTTTGGGTTCCCCTCCATGTTACAGGAACCCTTTCGAGGTAATTTTAATATCTTTTTTTATCACCTTGAAAATTTTTTGATACTGGATCTGATAATAATTTAGTTTTTTTAAAAACTATTTTTAAAGTAGAAAAAAGGATAAATTTATGATTCTTCATTTAGGTACTACATAGTTACCATTTCCATTTATTTTCAAGATAGCAATAGTGCATGCTTATGGAATTTCCTAAAAGCCTAAAACAGATCAGTCGTTTTAATAAAAGACTAATTTATATCAGTCTCCTAGAAAAGTAACATCTGTTTCACTTATTCGCCTGATGAGTAGCGTCTTTTTGGTAAATGACTAATCGCTTCCAGTCAAACAGCAAAATATATAATTTTTTTTAATTTGCTGGCGCCGCGTTTATCAAATAGCCCAAGTGCGTTATTGTAAATGCCTGCGACTTATATATACATGGAAAAAATATTGAAATATAGTGATTTGCGAAAAGAACTTCCATAAATAAATAACCTGATTTGAGAAAATAATTTCCGTAAATAATGATACTGCTTTACAGGGGCGAGGTTGCCACGTCTAATTGTATTTAACTTGATGAACTTTGTTACAAATATAAAATGTCGCCCCCTAATTTCAGCCGCCCTGTTAAGTGCATGTGCTGCACCCCCACTAAGAACGGCGCTAGGTGTGTTAGAAGGTGCAAAGCAACTATCAAAACTTAAAGACGTGTTCACACACCAGTAAATTCTAAGAAGAATCATAAAGACGGGGGAGTGATTTGTCAATTTGTGTTATAGCTAAAAGTGTTTACTTACGTTATCCTGTGCTCCTGATCCCGGACGTAGCTGTTCGTCTCTACCCAATACTCCCAAAATGATTGCTCTTTCCTTGTCATTTAATTTGACGGCTTCTTTAGTTGCGGCGGCGAAAAGAGCATGAGAACACGAAGGGTCTTTACAACATGACATTACTCCTCATCCAGATTTTATGTAACACAACACTTTATTACATCACAGGTTTATAAAAGTTCTGGTTTCACGCTTTTTAACTAAAGTTATGAAATTTTAAGTTTTACATCTCCCGGTAATGAGGGAAGTTTGTATTCTTTATTCTTTAAAGGAATAACTGTTGAAATGCCTTTGAAATCATTTCAAATTCGTGAAGCTGAAAATGTGAAAATTAAAAGACTTCTAAAAAGTTTAATGTAGCATTTTATTTATAAAGACGCTTCCAATATCTAACGAACTTTTTAATCAGATTTAAAATATTGCAAAGCCGATGTTGTAAGTATTTCTGATAAAGTTAACTAATTTTCTTAGTCTTTCCATCTAAATAAAATAAATATAAATTGTATTGGCAGTTCTTCGGTGTGCTGGAAGTTCAAATTAAATTCCGTATGAAACCTATATTTAAACACAGTTATTGATAAAACAATTGCCTTAGTTAAGATTTTTATTTTTTTATTCAATCTGTCCAAGTGAGCCATCTTTATGAAAATAAAGATAAAGTAGCATAGATTTATCATAGCGGTGGTTAACGTTTATAGGAACAAGAGACTAATAGGAACAATGTCCTAAACGGATACTTTCTCTGAGTGTCCCTTACAATTAAACACAAAAAGTAATTATTTTTATTTAAATTTCTGGTGTACCCATATACAGGTCCCTACTCATTATTACAACATTTTACTTTGTAATAGATTAGATTAGATTATATATGGGTCGTTTCGTGTTTCTCTTCGTCCACCCCGCACCTCGACCTAAGGAGATCTTTTGTGCATACCCTGATCTATGTAGTTCCCAGGCTTAAACTCTTGTAGAAGTTTATTATGGACCTAGGATTGAGTTTTTCCACATCTGAGGGGTCTAAGGGCGCCCATCCAAGTTGGACGTGCCTTGTGCGTGCAAGCGCATCGAACTTGCATAGCACATGTTCTGCAGTCTCCGCAGTTTCTGCGCAAAAGCGACATAGGTCTGTTTCAGCCTGACCCATTTTTTTGAAGTGGTACCTCATAGGGCCATGTCCTGTTAAAAGGCCGGTTAGGGTCCCCAATTCGGATTTGCTGAGTTCTAAGAAGACCTTTGTCTTTTCAAGGGTTCCAGAAATGAATCTTTTCGCCTACCGTAGTCCTCGATATAATCTCCAGTGGGAGATTTTTGACTCTGTTTCCCATTTTTTGACCTCATTGTTGATTTGACTTTTAGAAAAAACAAAAGCGGGTTCAGGTCCAAGAAATGATGATACGGATCCTTCCCTACTTTATAATAACAAGTATATAGTTAAATTTTGCTCATTCAGCAGCCTGTAAGAGGTTTACTGCAGATCTACCCCCCACTGGTCACTGTGGACACAGTGAACCATTTTCGATATTTTAAATAGCTTGTCAAAATATCTATTCTATTGGGTATTGGACCGAATCATACAAAAAATATAAGTCAGGTACATAACGCATCATTTAGTAAAAATAATTTGTTTTTATATCCGTATTTCATTGAAGTATGAACGTCTGAATTTTTGGTGGTTCACTGTTGCCCACCTTACCCTATTCCTATTCAGAACTTATAAACTGCACACATATATTTAATAATAAATATAACAAATAAATGTGAAAATGACCCGAATAGTATAATCTTACATGCTGTCAAGGAAAACCGATACGGAAAATCTAAAATTATATTGTTACGTCATGGCATTTTCATACCACTTTCTTATATTATTTATTGTTAAATATAATTTATGAGTACACTGGTCAACGAAATTGAAGTTTTGTCATGTCACATGAACTTATTTTGTGTTTTTTAATAATATTAGTTGTCGTCATTTAAAATTAGCAGTTTTAAAATTTTCATCTGTCAAATGGTTGAAAAATACTAGATCTCCAGAAATATAATATAAAAAATGTATATTAGGAACTTACAATTTTTGTTTTTGTAGATTATTTAGCTCTTTATTAAACAATAGTAGTCAGTCAACACTCTTAAGTTTAATCTACTCTGATAAAGTTTTTCCACCATTGTAATGTTCGGATAAAACGTTTATCAGTTCTCGTCACTAGAACCCCCCAGAGCCCCCTAATTCGTAGGAATAAAGTCAAGATATGTGTTCAAAAAAATGGATCTTGATCTCTATATTGCAACTCAAAGCTTTATACCAATAAAAGTTTTTTAACCAAATATCTATAGATGCCACTCTTATGGTGAAGCAAAAAATTTCCAAATTTCCGGGTCAGTCCATAAATTCGTGCACATTAATAGCATGCATGGAATTCACTATGACTCATTAACCAATACAATTTTGAACCTGTCGAAACTTGTCATCGTTTAACCAACATATTATTCGGTTCATCACCAACTTTCGTAAATATGGAACGCATTTTAGTACCCATAGAAGATGAATATATATAATCAGTACAAAGGTGCGGTGCTACATTTTTTATTTTTGTGTGGGGAATCTGTCATGTCTGCAGCGATAAAAATTAATAGTGTACATGGTTGAACACACTATAGTGTAAGGACTGTCCAGAAATGGTTTAAAAAATTTAAAGTTGGAGAAAGCAGCATTGATGATGAACCCCGTTCAGGATGTCTTGTTAATTTTGTTAACATTCTTCGAAATCTTGTGGAGTCAGAGCCACAGTTAACAGTGAATCAGATCGCAGAAGGGATGAATTCATCTCATGGAACAGTCTTTCGTCATTTAAAGAAGATTGGGAAAGTATCCAAGCTTAGAAAGTGGGTACCGCAAGAGCTATCCGAAGCCAGTTGTCAACAGCGAATAAACATCTGCACTTCCCTTTTATCGCGCTTTGAAAGAGAGCCATTTTTAGATTGTTGGGTACCAGATGAAGAAAAATGTGTTATTTATCTTAACGTCACAAGAAAAAGAACGTGGGCTGATAGAGATTCCAACAGCAAATGTGTCTTTACATCCCAAAAAGATTCTTTTAAGTGTTTAGTGGAATATGTATGGTGTAATTTATTTTGAACTGTTAGAACCAAATCAAACGATTAACTCAGAAATTTATAGAGAAAAACTTTGCTGTCTAAACTCAGAATTGATCAAAAAACGCCCACGATTGGTTAATATCAAGAAAGTTTGTTTCATCATGATAACGCTAGACCGCATACGGCTCGAACAAAAAATAAATAAATTTAATTTGAAGCTTTTGCCACATCCTGCTTACTCCCCAGATATTGCCTTACAAATTTTTTTTCTAGGAAAAATATTAAATTCTAAACAGAATGTACACAATGAACTTTCAAGTTTTTTTGCATTAAAACCAGAGTCTTTCTACAGCAAGAGAATAAAAAAGCTACCTGTAAGATGGCGAGGCATTATAGATAATGAAGGAAAATATATAATTAATTGAAATGTTAAATTGTGTTTTTTTTATATTATTTAAAAATTTACCAAAAAATGCGCACGAATTTATGGACCGATCTGATAAATTCTTGAAGTATTTTCATGCTGATTTAGTCATTCATTTAATTTTTCTTTAAGCAACGAGTATTTTTTTAATTTTCTTAATTTTAGATTCTGCTACTACTACTTCACTCATTTTGGGGAATTTCTCTTTCAAATATAAAAATTCATTTTTATTACGACACATACCCTCTAGAAAATTTTTGGTAAACCTAATTTGATATGAAATGGTGAAAGAAATATATTAGAGAGCTTTACAAGTGTAAATGGTTTACATCTTTCTATTTACAAACTAAAGAACTAAATGCAGGACAAACTTTTTCTGATTTTGTCGATCCCTTGTGTCCCATTTACATAAAAAGCACCCAAATTTTATTGATAAAAAAGACTTCAAGTGAAGAATTAATTTGATCATGATATTATGTTTTATTTCTGGTAAAATTTTTTAAGATGTAAATAATATATGAACCTAAATAAAAAACGAACAGTAGTTGGGAAGGCTACGTTTCCAAAAGTAAATTTTACCTTGTCACAAGAAAACTGAGGGCGATGGGAAAAAACTAGTACGATTTCATGATGGGGGTAGGCAGTCCAAAAACAATTACCTAGCAGAGTTCGTGTGACAAATTTAGTGTTGAACAGTGGTATGAGTTATAAACTTCAAAACCTTTAAATAATGATTTCGATCTTGTTGCAGTTTAGAGTCGCAATTTAGGGAAAATTACTAAGCTTTTAAGGTGACGGCAGAAATTTTGGAAAAAAAAATCATAATTTTAGGAAAAATTTTAAATTTTAATAAAAAGTTCGAAATTTCGAAAAAATACCCAAAATTTAGAGAAAACATTTTAATATTTTAGAGGTCTAAACTCAGGAGACTGAAACATAAATTCCAAAATATTAAGGTCAAAAATAAAATGTTAATTTTGGAAAGCCCCATATTTGCAATGATAAACGGATAACATAAAAATTGCAAAGTTAAAGAAATTGGAATTCTTATAAAAAAATATTAACATTTTTAATTTAAAGTCGAAATTTTAGGGAAAAAACTTAACATTGTGATTCTGTATTTTGAGACAAAAAATAAAAGGTAGAAGTTTTTGAAAAATCATCAGATTGATTGATGTTGAATTGGAAAACTACAATATTGATTAAGAAAAAATATGCATCAATTATTTATTTTCCGGTCATGCTTATCAAAACAAGCACTGATTAAAATTATAAGTTTTTATTTTTATGGTCAAGTTAATGAAAATAAACCCCATAAGATGATGGGTACAATCAGAGAAAAAGCTCTTTTAAAATTTGTTAAAATCCAATACGCGTCTATAACAAAACATGATTTTTATTATGATGGAAATACTTAGTAATAAATAAATGAAAAGGAATAGCATTTTTTAATTTAATTATTAAAGATTTCTGTCACTGATAGTTTTCTAGAAAGAAAAAAGAAATCTATTTTCTTTACCATATTTTTTCTAATAACTCAAAAATATTAGCTTTTTTCTATAGCCTATATTGTTCAGAACTAAAAAAAGCAACTTAATTTAACTAAAATCGTTCCTCTTTAAATAAACTTGATTCTCAGTGGTAAGAGGCGAAATATGTGCACCCTATTAAAAAAATAGATTTTTTTATTAGTTAGTGATATTATTCTACGAACGAAATTGATGGATGCCACTAATTTTTGATTATATGAACGAAAGAATTCTTGTCTGTATGTGATGCTTTGTAATCAATTGCAAAATCGTGCTCACTATTAATTTTTAAGATTAAAACCAAAAAATTAATGGAGTAAATTTTTTTCGGTTAAATTTTTTTCTGATGACACCCCTTGCTGAAAACTTTATGAGGAATTTATGTACGGGGCGTTTGGTACATGGACCGTCGAAATAATTTAGTGGATTTGTGTGATCATTTCCAAAATTTGAGTCCCCAATGACCCAGGTCCTAAATATAGTTTCTGAGAAAGTCATTTTTAAGATGTCTCTTAAAATCATTCAAAATCTCCCATTAAACCTTTTAGAACTATTTTGTTAGTAGTTACAAAAGCTTGGAAATTAAACTTATATTTAAACTCTGTGTAAAACTAATGCTTAAAGTACTAGTTCTTGCAATTTCACAAATATTTGCATAATTGTTAAGTCTACTTATGCAATTAATAAAATATATTTGATTTGATAACAAAGTAATTATTAAATGAAGTTTTTATCGTATTTATTTTCTAGATAAGTTATATTCTTTGTAATCAAATCTTCGGTATATGTATTAAACTTAAAATTCAATATAGGCAACGAATGCTAATTTTCAAAATGGCACAAGAATGCCAGCAAGATTAGATGTAAAATACATTTTTATTTTTTGTTTCAAAATATATGCTTACTATAAAAACGGTGTTAGAGGCGGGGAAAAGCCATCAGCAACACTTATAAATAAAGTAACAAATTTCAACAACTTAACGGTATATCACATTGAGGTTGGATATCACAAGAAAAATTCCCAAAACGGTCAACTGCATTTAAACTTTAACATGTTTGGCATTAAACAAAAACTTTCATCACTTCAACCATTTCACCACGTGTTTAGCGACGAAAATTAAAGTCATCTAGACGCATCGCCCCGATTCCGCGATCAGAAGCAGGACTAGAATCGTCCTGCTCTTCGTTTTATCCTGTTCTGAAATATTTTGAGTGTAACCCCCACCATTGGGGAAGCTGCGGGTAGCTATAGCGACCGGCGGGTCCTGTTTCCTCTATGTATTTTGTAGCATAAAGTTCCTGTTGACGTCATCGTATATTTCATAATGTGTTCGCAGCATCAACAGGTGGAATGAAAACCTTAGCTTCAGGTGGTAGACTAATGGGTTTATTGCAGAGCAATGTCGGACTCGGAAATTAATAACCCTTATAATATACACACCTTAAAGTCCGAGGAAATTGTTAACTTAATAAAATTAAGTGTATGTAAGCTAAAATTGGGAATAGCGGCAAGGGAATGCTGGTCATGATTAATTTTCATCATACTGCGGTTTCCCTTTTAATTTATCTCTGTTGCTGGTAAATTAGAGAACTAATCCCAAAGCGATCGTGCAAAGGAATAGAATGGATCAGTGTCTTCGTCGAATATCATATTATGACAAACATGCATTAGCTCTATTTCAAATCGGTCTAGTAAAACCTTCAATATTTATTTTTGACGAAATACCTGCTTTCTCAATATTATATAGTTTACAGCGGAATTCTATGACTACTAAGACACTAAGTCTCTTTCATTGGGAATTCTTTCTAGCTGACCAAACCATTCCATTGTTCTTATTTTTATGAAACTACTTATTATTGTTGTTAAGCGCTACAGGTCTTCTTGGCTCCTATCTTCCTTACACGTTTTCTCCTTCGTGTAGTACCTTTTTTGCTATTCTTTTCTTATTTTCTCAGATGCTGCTTTACTTTTGGTTTCCTGAATATATCCGTCACCATAACCACTTTATTAGTGCATTTTCTTCTGATCTCTTGTGATTTCCTAATATTTCTAAACATTTTTCTTCATCATGTTTCTAGTTTATTGTCTTTCCTATTAGTCATTATCCGTTTTCAACACTAAACTAAATAAATTTATGGAGAGTCGGCACTGCTGATGCGTGAGTTAGTGTGTCATTTATGAACTTCATAGGCATTTACCTACTTATGCTAATATAAAATCATATACAAATTTTTCTGTTATTTTCTTTAGCATTCTAGCTCTTTTTTCCTCAAAAAATTCTCTCGATATCTTCCTTTCTCAGATTTCTAATCTTTGCTTGCTTGTCATTATTTATAGAATCCACGTAGGTCAGTGTTAGTACAAGGAATGGCTGAACATAATAAGTATAATACAGCTTTGGGGAAAAAATTTCAATAAGAAATATGGCCCTGAAAAATCGATGGAAAATACTTTTGAAGTTCTAAAATGACCGCCAGGTGGCGTAATAGGTAAGACTGAATAGAAAATTAGGATTTTCTCGAAATTTTGCCTAATTAAGGTATATGAAAAATACATGCATTGTAATCCTAGAATATTTTCGATTTGTTTTGTTTTACACTTTTTGTTCTGTCTTTAAAAATGAAGTAATGGGGAGGCGTCAAAAAATTTTTTTTAAATACCATTTACTTCAGTTGGCCTTAAGGAAATTTAACAAATTTAGTCTTTATAGAAAGAGTGCTATTTAGTCTTTAGACGACACTTTCACGTGTTTTTATTTTAAAATTATTGTCGCTGCTGCAGTGCGTAATATAGAATGGTAACAAATTTCGCCGTTTTTCTAAAAAAAATTAAATAGAATGATATGTCAATTTGGATATCTTAAAATAGAGAATTAAGAGCCCTAAATATCAGTAAAAATCGCAACTCGATATCTTTTGTCTAACCGAAGATATTGACAAACAAAGTTTAAGTTATAAATAATCACATAGTTTGTCTACAAAACTGGTAAAGTGGCCCTTGAAAAAAGTTAACTGCGAAAATAAAAAAAAAGTGCAAATCTTTAAGGTTGCAAATGTGTTTAACACCTGCTCTGTTAACTGAATTGTTATTTCCGCTTTTACATTTCTTTATAAAATAAAAAATTTATTTCAGGGGACAAGATTTGTATTTCAATTTTTAAAATTAAAAAGATTTAAACAAATAAAGAAGCATTTGACATGCTAACTAACCATTTATTTCGAATGCATGACAATGCAAGTGATGCTGCTAAATCTACGCGTGCAGTATCCCGAAAAACGTAATCAAAGGGAAAGAGTTTTCCTTCGACTGATACATCGCATACGCACCACAGGAAATGTACATGTTGCTATGTTCGGAAGACAACGTAGAGATGGCATCGAGCAAAATATTATAAATGTTTTAGAATATGTGAAATTTAATCCTCATTTAAGTGCTAGAACAATAGCTAAGACTTGGGGATATGCTGAACCACCGTTCAAAACCAGGCTCACGTGGCAGGTAGATAGGAAAATGAAGTTAGTTTTCTTGGCCATCTAGGTCCCCAGATCTGACTTGCCTTGATTTTTATTTGTCAGGCGAATAGAAAACCTTGTTTTTGCCAACAAGCCTACAAAAGAGAGGGCATGATCGAAAGAATAAGAAACAATATTTAGAGGGGTAGAATGGTCAATGGTAAAAGTTAAAATTGGAGTGTTGTTCATTCGTCAGAGGATCCACTGCATGAAAATGATTGGCTGCAATCAGTTTGAACATCTAGGGCTCCAGTCAATAGAGGATATTAATTTAACATTTTTAATGTAATGCAGTGTCTTTTTTTTTATTTTTTTGAATATAAAATGGTTTCTTCGGTTAATTTTTTTACATTATTCACTGTTATTACTATTAGATCATTGTAGGTATGATAATTACTTATTTTTATATTATGTAAGACAAATTCTAAACCTCCTCTGATTTCGTATTCTAAATGGTAAACGTCATCAAGCTTTTACGTTACTGAAATTTTATTTGCCAATATCTCCGGTTAGATAAAAGATATCGAGTTGCGGTTTTCACTGATATCTAGGGCTTTCAGTTCTCCATTGTCAGATATCAAAATTGACATATCTTCCTATTTAATTTTTTTTAGAAAAACGGCGAAATTTGTTACCATTTTATATAACGCACTGTAGCAGCGACAATAATTTTAAAATAAAAACATATGAAAGTGCTTTCGATAGACTAAATAACACTCTTTCTATAGAGAACCTCAAAACTATTTTCTAGGGATTTTTCAGGGCCACTTTTCTCATTGAAATTTTTTTCTTAAAACTGTGGGATAGTTCGTTGCTGAGATATAGCCGGCGTCCTTTCTTAATTGGCCACCCGGTACAATTCTCAAATTTCAAAATCATATATTTATTTATCAACATAGTCACCGTTAAGGCCAACACATTTCTCGCAAAGTGTAATAAGTTTTTTCTTTTCATTACCGAAAAATTCTTTCATCTTTTCTTTTATCGGGGACTTGATAACTGTTTATGTGTAACTTCCAGTTCGATATATGTAGATGATAGTAGCTTCAAGTCATATTCTTTCTCTGTCGCTGTCAAAGTTAGGCTAAATGAATACGTAGCAGATACAGTTAATTAATCGTGATATGAAAATTGTTCTGGGGGAACAAAAAATATGCGACTTCGATGCCTCAAAAATTCGAGCTGTTTTTTTCTTAAAAAAAAAAACGTCTCATGGACGACCGGTTCCTGCCAATGAAATCTAGTCTGTCTACCCTAGAAGTAAATGCAATCAACTCTTCCTAAAATAAACATGTCCGCGCCATTACTAAATCCATCTCTCAGAAGGTGGGCTTTTTTTAGAGCTGAAAAGTACCTCATTTTGCTTCAGCTGCGCTTTCTTCATAAACCTCAAGTTAGACCAACACTGGAATGCTCTTCTGAATTTTAAAGTTCTGCCCCAAAAAATACAAATGGCTCTTTTTTTCAGAAAAGGCGAATTCGTCACTGATAGAAAAGTTTTGACTGAAACTCTTCAGACGCTGGACCACATGCGGTAGATTGGCAACTTTCACGAGAGATGTTTACAAGAACTGATGGCTCTCACCCGCTTAAGAGCGACATTCTTAAGTCACCCTTCGATACAGTCGGACACAGAAAATTCGTGTGCATCCTACGAACCACATCGATCTAGACATATTGATCGACAAGTAACTTGGAATTAATGAGAATGGCGGAAGGGAGATTCTTTTTCGGCAAAACTTCCAAACTTTGGAATTCTTTGCCGACCAGTTTTCCCTGATAATTGAAACCTGTCCTTGTTTAAAATGGTATTGCATCGCCATCTCTTTTCATTTCCACTTTTCACTCCCAAAACATACGAGGGTAAATCAAATATGAACCGGAATTTGTTTTTAAAAATTTATTAGTACAAGATACATATATGAAAGTTATAAACTATTTTTCTACATAATCTCTTGATTTTGTTACGCATTTTTCCCAATGGATTAGGAATTTTTTAATGCCATCATCATAAAAAGAAGGGAGGCTTGTGTCCAGCCAATTGCGCACAAATGGCTCAACAGCAGCATCATAATGGAATCGCTCACCTCCTAGAGCTTCTTTCAGTGGCCCAAACATATGAGTCGGGACTATAAGGAGGGTGTTTAAATGTTGCCCAATCCATTTTCTCTAATCTTTGATGTGCCAGATTGGGGCGGGCATTATCGTGAAGCAAAATCACATTTCTGACCGAAAAATCGCGCCTCTTCCGCAGATATGCACGTTCTGCTTCATCCAACAACTGGCAGTAGTAAGCAGCATTACCGTACGACGTTCATGTAGAAAATCGACGTGCACAACTCCTTTAAAACCCCAAAATACTGTCTCAAGAAGCTTTCCAGCTGAGAGGCGAGATTTGCGTTGACGGAAGCACCTTCCCCCTATCCTCTCCACTCCATGCTTGCTTGTTTAGATTCAGAGGTGTAATGGTGGACCCAAGTCTCATCACACGTAATGATACGTTGCGAAAAACCATCACCTTCACGTTGAAAATGTCCAAGATGACGCTGACAAATCTCCAGACGTTGTTATTTCTGTTCTTCAGTCAAAAGACACTACCCACCTGGCAGAAATTTTCCGAAGCCCCAGCTCATCTGTAATGATGAATTGAGCACTCCCAAAGCTTATCCCTATCTGAGCTACAATTTCAGAAACAGTTAAACGGCGATTGCCTTCCAAAAGACGTTGAACATCGTTAATCTTGTCCGTAGTCACACTGGCCCGAGGACGACGGGCATGGGGTTCATTTTCAACTTGAATTAGTTCTTTCAAAAATTGTTTGTGCCATTCATACACCTGAGTTTTCTTCAAACAAGTATCCTCAAATTGTACTTCTAGTTTACGAAGAATTTCGGCGGGATTTACACTTTCAACGGCAAGAAATGTAATAATAATGCGCTGCGCAACGTGCGGATGAACCTCTTGCTCACTCATTGTATTCATAACTGACGAACGACGAGAACGGAATTCGCTTGAGTGCAAGAAGTCACGTGATAACCCCACCTAACATGTCTAAGAGTAGGCGCATACTCCCGACGCCCTCATGGCGGCATGATAGAAATTCCGGTTCATATTTGATTTACCCTGGTAATAAGGATGCCCTTTGTAGATGAATTGTACTTTAAAAAAAAAGAGTAAATAGAGATTCGGACAACTTTTAAAAAAGACATTACTGAGCGTGGCCTTTGTATTCAAATTGTCACAAAACGATACCGGCCATGATGGTTTTAAGTGTGACGTCACTTGTTTAGTATAACCAATATCACAAAAATATAACATACTACTTTGGGTCTCTTTGCAAGTTGTAACCAAGTCTCTCCTTTTAGGGTTACTTCGAAGCAGGGCTTCAAACCGGAACTGAACCGAAAGCACGAAACCGAAAAAAATCATTAGTTTCGTCGGAACGAAAATCGGAGCGGAACCGAAAAAGATATCGGTTTATTTCGGTTCATTGAATTTATATACTTAAAACAGTATTTACTTTGCCCTTAAGTTTGGAATTTTATCTTAGAAATTTCAATTTCTTTTTCCAAATATTGCATAAATCCGTGCAACTTTTATTTCAAAATTAGGAGTTTACTTTCAGTTTCTTGTTTCTGTCTAAAAATTAGATTAGAAACTAACAATTTCCACACTTTTTAGAAAATATTGACTTTATTCTCAAAATTTTAACCCAAATTCAAATTTTAAGTTTAAACTTGAGTCTTTTTTTCAAAATTTTCGACATTTTCTTCATATTCGACTTTTATCTGAAAATTACTCAAAATATTTTTTTCTTTTCCTAAAATTTTAAGTTTAAAATAAAAATAATATCCTCTGCTTTAACGTGTTTTTCGTTCAAGGTAGGAAAACTCCACTTTCCCTGGGCAAATTCGAATTTACCTGGAAATTTGAACTTTTTTAAAAACTCCAAATTTACTTCTTTCATTAAACTTCGATTTTCCTTTCCTAATTTGATATTTCTATTTTTTGAAGTTATTATTCAAATTTTCAATTTTTCCTCAATTTTTATTTTTAAATTCTACTTTGATTTAAGTATTTTAATTTTTTTTCGAAATGCCAAATTTAAATTCTAATGATTTTGTACGCTGCCGACTTCCTAAAATTTCAAGATACGGTTTTTTATCAAAATTTTCGGTGAAATCTCGCTATTTCAAATTTAACCTAGACATTTTTATACTTGCTAGACAAAATTTCGACTTTAATTAAAATTTAATTAAAGTCGAAATTTTCCAAAAAATAAAATGTACATACAAGTTTAAATTTGAAACTCAAAAACAAAATAGTTAAAATATCGAAAAAAAAGGTAAATACATTAACCAAAATTTTCTAAAAAAATTTGACTTTTTTAGAAGTTTAAAGTTTTCAGCAACATTTCCAGAAAAAAATCGAATATTTGGGTTTAAAGTTTTAAAGTTAATTAAGGAATATATTTTGAAAATTTTTGTGTTAAATTTTCAAGTTCTTTTTTTAAAATGTTGACTGTTTCATCAAAATCTCAATTTATAACTTTTCATTTTATATTTTTTGGTTTTTTTCATTTACAATTTTTTTTATTTGATCTATTTTATTCAAAATTCAAGAAAATAAAATCAAAACAGTAAAAATCAATTTTGTTAGAAAAGGCGAGTTAAAATTAAAACTTCGTCAGAAAACCAAAATTATGGAAGAAAAGTTTCTCAAATTTTCCATTTAAAAATTCCGAGTTTTAATTTATATATGTTATGGCTAAAATGAATACTTGATTAGTTTTAAAACTAACCAGCTAGTTTGCAAACATACTGAATTAGCTGCTATTTTAAAGAAATCAGCCATTTCCAACAAAATAGCGGATGCTAAATTGAGAGTTTAGAAACTACCTGGCTAGTATGCAATCTAATTATTTGCTTTGGTTTATATATACATTTTATGTGATTGTTTTCACATTAGCCAAATATTTGGTTTACTTTGTATACTAACAGTTCCTACTATTAGCTGATACGGTAAACTAACTAAACGGATAAGCAATAACTGGAAACTAGAATCTCAAATAGCAGGTTTTTTTTTTAAGTAGGGGAAAATCCGTTACGGACATCTGGGAAGATGATCCAGATAGTGTCGGACTTCCGCTCAAACTACGGGTACCGACTAAAAACCCCTACTTCTTTGGGCCGAGCCCTTGGCCCCCAATCCCTCCATCGGAACAGTACAATAGTGCTGGAGCACTATTGTAAGCTATTTTGCCTGAAACATAAGAAACAAACAAAACAAAAAATTTCCGAAACGGAAGTCGTAGCCTAGAGGACCATTCTTGCTCTCCTAATCCTGGTTGGGATGTCTGGATCGTAATCCACTGCCTGTCGAACTAGTTCGTTGAGATACGTTTCCGCTCTCACCTATCGCCCTAGAATTAATTTCCCTAAGAAAATCTCTTACCAAAGGTAGTTCAGTTTCCCTATGGAGTTGATTGTTTCTCACAAACCATGGAGCGTCCATCGCTTGTCTTAGAAAGACGTTCGGGAACACCTGGAGTTTCTTCATCTGATTATCCGTTGCCTGTGGACCAAGCTACAGATACGTAGGTCATCGCTGGTCTTATGATTGATTTGTATAGTTACACTTTAAGTCCAATGGACAGGTTACTATTTCTACTAATCATCGCTTGCAGCAGTCCCTTCAGCATTTAGGCTTTGGACACTGCATAATCGATGTGTGCCTGGAATGTAAGTCTTTTATCAAGAATTACACCTAAATACTTTGCCTGAAGTCTCCAGTCGACGTTTTGCCCACGAACATTCATGTCCATACGGTTGGAGTCTTCTTCGGGTGAAAAGGAGTGCTTGGGTCTTGTCTGCATTGACTTGGATTCTCCATTGACCGAAGTAATCTAGTAGATTGTCTGTCGCCTCCTGAAGTCGTCTGATGACCAACTCTGGACTGTAAGAGTACGCCACCAGAGTCTGCGTAAGTTGCCAAAAAAGGTGTGGTCGATTGTTGGATTGGTTCTTGGGATGTCTGCTGTGAACAAAGAATACAGCAGAGGTGACAAGGCAGAGCCTTGAGGCACCCCATACTGTAGCTTAAACTGGTTTGATAGTTCCTGTCCCACCTTTGCTGTGAATGAGCGCTGGTCCAAGAACAAGTTTATCATTTGAACCATTGTTAGAGGTATTCCAAACTGGTGCATATTGTAGACTAATCCTTGGTGCCAAACTGTGTCAAATGCCTTGGAGAAGAAAATAGCTCCAACTACCTAGTTTCAGTTCATGCGTTGAGTGATTGTTTCAACAACTCTCAGCAGTTGGTCTGAGGTAGAGTGCATAGGTTGGAACCCAAATTGTTCCTTAAGAATGATGTGGCGATCGCTGATGATATTCTGCAGACGCTTCCCCAAAATCTTTTCCGCCACCTTACCCAAGTTGGATAGGAGGTTGATTGGCCTGAAATTTCGGGACCCATTTTCCCATCCTTACCTGGCTTAGGAATGAAGATAACGTTTTCAGTCTTCCATCTTGTTGGAAAATACCGGTATTTAAATATGGAATTGACTATTGCTCCAAAGTATTTGACAACTTGGTCCAGAAGAGACTTCAGAGCTTGGTTTGGAATTCGGTCTGGACCTGGAGACTTTTTGACGTTTAGCTTGCGCAGAAAGCTTTGAATTTTCTCCTCGTTAGTCGGTTGGATGACGTCGTCTTCTTCTGGCACTTCTTCTTGAAGAACTTGAACCTCTTCTTCCATCTTCTCTAAGAAGTATAAGTCCACTTCTTCAAGTGTGGCCTGACAGTGTCGTTCAAAGTTCTCAGCAAAAGCTGCGACCTTATTGTGATCTGAGTAAACCATTCCTTGAGGTCCGTATATCGGTGGGATAGGTTTCCTATCTCCTCTTAGAGCTTTGGCTGTGCGCCAGAGATCTGATGGAGTTTCGAGGTGGCAACTTCTCAGGTGTTCCTGAAACTTAGAAATTTGGTGCTCCGGGAGCTCTTACCTGAGCTCATGGATGAGCCCGTTGACTTCCGCCTTATCTGCTTGCACATTGGTCCGTCTTGCTCTCTTCCTGGCACGATTTTTTCTTCTAATCAGCTCCACCGCTGTGGTTCCTTTTCTTCTATACGCCGGAAAGTTTTGGTCGCTGCCAGAATTGAATCTGTTATGGTGATTTCCAGTCTTTCCACCGCTGCGTTGATGTCATCGTTTGTGTTGATCTCTCCAAGCTCTTTCAAGTTTGCTGCTAGATATTCAACTGAAACTGTGAAAGATATAGAAAGTACACTGCGAACAACATTTAAATATCCTACTTCAGTATCAAGAAGCAATCAGGATTATGTTAAATGCCAATGTAGCATAAGATGTATAACAAGAAATGTAAATAGGTCAGCTCTAGATAGGGCTACTAATTTGGGTGTAATATTTCAGATTTTTAATTATTTATCCTGTGTTCTATCTAACTTGCAAATATTTCTGGTTTTTGACAGTTCAAGCTTCATGGCTGCCGAAACTAAATTTACAATTTTTAAAAGTTTCCGATTTCTTGGACGACGATAATCGTGCGGCATTTTTTTAGTGGATAAGAGTTATTTACTAGTGTACCCCTTGCTTTATTTTGGAAACTCGACAATTTCATTCGATATTAAAATACAACAAACAGTAAATACCTCCAAAGCAAATATTATAATACTTATTTGTTGTTTTTATGATAATTTAGAATATTTAGAAAAAGGATTTGCCTCACACATTGGCGGATCCACTGGGGGGGGGGCACCAGGGGCCTAATTCCAATTTCAACTTTTTGGTTGTTGTTTTTCTTTTCTAAATTTTAATGTTAATATTTCGAGATTCAACTCATTTCTAAATGAATTTTATGAATTTGCAAGAAATTTTGATACTTTTCTCAAAGTTGCAAGTTTACACTTTTATTTTTTATTGTTATTTATTTTATTCCACGGGGGTTTTTGGCGCCGGAAACCCTCTTGAAGTATTAAAAAACGTAATTCTTAAATAGATTTATAATTAATTTGATATAATTAATTTAAGCCCTTTGTGCAAACTGTACGACATATACAGGGATCTAATAATTGAAATTAAAAAAAAGTCTAAACAATGCCATTCACAATGATATTCGAATATTGATAAAATGTAATTTAAAATGAATAATATTTTACTCTCTGGGTTTCGTTATATACATTTTTTAAGGTCTGCTTTAAACTCCATAACAGAACCGAGGCTGTTAATACATGGATTATCGCCTCGCAGAAATTCTTCTAATGAATAATCGACTTGATTTTATGGGCTTTGTGCTTTGTAACCAGTGATTTTCTTATTTAGGAATGTAATCTGATGCTGTGAAAAAATAATAAAAATAACTTATTATTTTGTGGTGATGCTAGGCATGGTAATTATCGCTTACAAGAGTTCCCTGAATTTACCAAACAGCCAAAACCAAAACAAAGCAAAATTTTATCTCAAATTGCACATTGATTTTTTTTAGTCAATCTATTAGTTTTTCTTTCCTATTCATTTACTCTATACAGTGACATAGTTTTAAAATAAAAAAAAAACATTTACGTTTAGCTTTGTATGTGAATTATTGGTTTTATTTGTTTTTTCACAATGTTTGACTAAGATAAAAAAAATATCTGGCTAGCAAAATTTTATAAGGAAATGAAAGGGAAGAGGAGCTTTGCAAAAATACGGAAATGAACGGGTATGTTATGAAATTTTTTTTCAAAATTTAAAGAAAAATTTCTTTGCGTGAATTATGGATTTTTTAAACTATATCATTTTCTCAAAATTGGGACAGTCAAGTTTTTATTACTTGTGTACTATTTCGATTTTAAATTCCACATTTTAACATTGATCTCGAAATTTCAAATTCTTTGCTCTTTTTCTGCTACAAATGAAGAGTTTCTTTTTCGAAATTTTGACCATTTTTCAAATTTACTTTATTATTATTTATTTCATAATTTCCTAATTCTAAATAATTCAAGCACACAGTTTCAGGTTTTAGTTTTTTTCTAAGATTAACGAAAAACAATATTGAATTTTATGGTTTTTGTTCTATTATGTTAACCTTTTAGTTGCGTAATATTGTAGTTTTATTTGTGTTATATGGTATATACTTGACAATTTTCAGTTTAAAATAAAAATTATATTTTGTTTTCCGTTTCTACTAAAATTTTATGTATTTTTAGTTGCAAATAAATGTTTATTTATGCAATATGAATTTTGATCTTGGTTTCCTATAAAAATTATTTTTTTTTTTATTATTCAATTTTGAATTGAAAATCTCATGAGCCTGAAATTTCTTGAAGTTTTGGCTACGGCGCTACTCAAGCATGTAAAGGAGAGTTGGGTGGGAATGGTAGTGCCCCCCCCCCCCTCCACCCCGCCGAGAAATCTTTTAGGATCCGCGCCTGGTCTCACACTTAATTAATTCGTGAATTCGCCTATTTAAAATACCAACATACTCATATTAATAGAGACTGAAATAAATTTTGCCAATTTTTTGTTTGTATCAAAACTAGCCGCTATTATATTAAATTTCCTCAAAATCCCCATTCTAACCATAATAAGTGGATAGACTGCATATTGATCAGCTAGTTTCTGCTATTTTGCTTGAAACGGCTGATTCCTTCAAAATGGCAGCTTAGTTATTTTGAAAACAAACTGGTTATTTTCAAAACTAACCAAGTATCCATTTTAGCCACAACATATATAACATTTCTGTGACCCAGTTAGGTAATATTTAACGCAGAATTGTTAAATAAATTAAAATAAATAATGATAATGTTTCCGAAATTCTTATTTACTTTTTTTTATAAAGTTTAGGCTTTTCTTGAAATTTGACCTCAAATTGAACTCAAAATTCAGAGTTTCAGCTTGAAATTTTTAAACTTGAAAAATAGAAAATATTTTCCTAAAATTTAAGGCACGGTCAGGGTAGTAACATGTTGTATATTAAAGAAAAAAAAAAGACAAAACATTTTCTAAATTATGTTTGAAAATAAGTTTTTAATGCGAAAAGCTTTTGAAAAATCAAAAAATTGAGTCACCCAGAACTGAACCGAAAACCGGGAAAAACCGTTATTTTTTTGTTTATTAATTCTATTTAACGTTATTTTTGTCGGAACAAAAACCTGAACTGAACCGATATAATTTTTTGCTGGAACGAAAACCGGAATAAAATAAAAAGCGATTCGAAACCCTGCCTGGAAGTCTTATAAGCAATTTCTGTGGTGTTAAAGTAGAAGACTTATAATTTCGCATCAAATATTAGGTACAAAAACAATATTCATTATTTCATATAAAAATTTTAACACACAATACCGAATGTTACTTACGCTTGTTTGGTTCCTCTACAAATGACATCACCATATCACAGTGGATCAATTTGAGCAATTTCTGACCAAAACTAAGCACTGAATTTTTCCGACTTAAGAAAAATAGCGTAATGAGAGGTTAATTAGCAAGAATAAAGCTTATTGTTAAAGGAACAATTGATTATGATTCCCATATACTTCTCAATTCACCCTGCAGCCCTTAGAACAAAGAGGTGTTTAAGTACATTAGTTGCACAGTGAGATTTCGGTTTTTTTTTGGGTAGAACGGACTGGTCCTTGGTTATCCTTAAAAATTGAAATACAAAACTTGTCCAATGAAACCAAGAAAGATTAAAAAACACAACAAAGGTTGCTCTAGAACAACCTTCGTTGTGTTTTTAAATCTTTCTTGGTTTCTGGGGACAAGTTTTGTATTTCAAGATTTCAGTATATTTGTGATTGCCATATAATTTGATAATTTGAAAAACTAGCCATGTTTCATACAGAACAAAGTGTCCTTACATGCGACTTATGACTTAAAAGTCTGTCATCAGATAAAAGGTATCAGACATCCGTGGGGGTAAATCACCAAAATTAATATTTTTGTTTACCTTATTTACCTTAACAAATTTCACGCTAATTAACCGATCATTAAGTTGTTTTTTATAAGTCGGAAAAATTCATTCCTTCTTAGTTTTGGCCAGAAATTGCTCAAATTGACCCACTGTGCAGCGGTGTGAACATTTTAAGGCAATATAAACATAAGAGTCAAATACCTTATTCCTGGTGGGACACCTATTACGAGGTTTATATTGTCGTCAATTTTGTATGTCGCGTCGTAGATATTTGGATGACTTAAGTGATCTTATAAGTGGACATACGTCCCTATAGATCGTAATAAAACACGCCATTAAAATATATAATTAATTTATTTCATTATCGATCAACAATCTTTCTAAGTACAGTTTCCTCATTTTTAAATAAACTTTTAATATATGTACATTTGGTAGAGATAAATGGAATGTAAAATACAATCAATAAAACAGCTGCAGAAAGACATTAAAAAGTAAAATACAACATTACACACCATACAATACATAAGTTTAAAGCATCAATTTATACAAAAATAAAATTACAATATATTATATTTAAATTTTAAGCAACCTATCACCTCCGTTTAAAAAAAGGTTAGATTAATAATTATGACTAAATTTTCGCTATATTTTCAAAAATCGTACAAAATAATTAAGCATAAAATTATAAATAGTATGAGCAAAAGAAATATGTATTAGGAATATAAAAAAAATATTGTACATATGTATAAATACTAACCTAACTGTGCAGGGTGTTGAAATGTGCCCGCTTACAGAAATAATATATCTGATAGTTGTCTTGGTTGTCGCGAAAAAATGCATGAAATATTAAAATATTGCATTCTATCACAACCAAAATTACAATTAGTTTTTTTTATGTTTTAACACAGACGCTTTTATGGTATTGAAAAGCCATAAAGATGCATATTTTCACAACAATAAATAAGGAAATGAATCGACTAATGGAATGAACAAATTTTACATAAATTTAATACTTTAAAGCATTTCTTATTAAACCGACAATTTACCAAAATGCCCGAAGAGTGTCATACTTTTAGATACTTTGAATCAAAGTGAAGTCAACCAATCCAGGCATTGTTACTAATAAAATTTAATAAAAATGTCATTTTAATTCACTCAGTAGAATTTTACTTTTGTTTTACAATGAATTCTTGTATATATACACAACATTAGAAAAATACTTCCAAACTTTACAAAATCACCCTTCTCCTTAGATACGTCTCCAATTAGAATTTAGTCAAATTGTCGAGTATTAAATTACTTTATTACATGCTGTTTTGTTTAAATATAAACTTCTAAGTTTGTAATTAGTTCTTTACAAAAATATGTTTGTTTACAAACTTTTCAGTACGTTCTGAAATGCAGCTGATAATATTTAAATAGCTATAGAATTTTCAAGATTAACGATGAAAGTAAAATTATTGAAGTCTCTCCATTATACCTTTCGCTATCATGGTGTCCATCTGTTAGTGAGTGACCGGGGCAGTTTTTGCAATAACTGACGACTGTATTAATCTTTATCACTGTGTCCAATGTTTAGCAATTTAAAATGGCACAACAAGAAAAAAATATTTTTGTGGAAAGGAACTTAAAATCATAACAGAGATATTCTGCAAGGAAGATAGGTAAGTTAACGGATATGTATATTTGGGCGAAAGATGTACAGGCTACTTTGTGAATATAAGAGAGACGCACTTTGCAACGGTCTATTAAGGAAAGCGCAAATTAGGGCTAAGAGCGGAGCAGCGCATCGGACAGGAAAAATTTGATTACACAGGTTCTTACGGGGAATCACTCCCATCCCCGCCGACGAAGAACCTGTGCAATCAAACCTGGCGGATTTTTGCACTCCGTCTGCTTTCCGTCCTAATCTGCGCTGACCTTAAGTGTGACGTCACAGCGGTGTCAAACTGGGACTATTGTAGGTTAAATTCTGTAGTGCTATATCCAGTCAAATAATGTATCTACATGTTTTCGCCTACTGTGAATGGTAAACTGTGTTTTTAAGGTAAAGGAATAAGCAAAAATATTTAACTTGGCAATTAAATGCAGGTGGATTTAAAATTATTTATATGTGTAGTTGTTAATTACTCTCAAGTCAAAAATGAAATAAACTTTTCTTCTTCCTCAGATATAGAATTATCATAGCCACATGTTTTGTTTGGATACAGTATCTCTAATTTTCCACAACGAAATGTTATTGTGACGTCACCATTAATAAATAAAAATTGACTTCGTCATCTTTGCGTTTCGAAAAAAGTTGTTTTCAATCTGATGATTAAAATTTGCTATAATCGTAAGCTATGCACCACAAAGATGCCCTTCTGTGAAATGATAGTTTAAGGTAAAAAAAATGAAAGTGAGGTTATGTAACGATGAGATTAGTTATTTGGATTTATCGAATAAATATAGATAAAAAAGAACCTATGTAAACATTATAGTTATGTGTTTCGGATCAACCTGCACAAGTAAAGCTCAAGACATTCATGGTTATTGATTGTTTTCCAAAAAGTAACGGAAAATTATTTATGAAATGACAATGCAACTGCTAAGGCGGGGTTTTTTAAACTGGGGTCTATGGACCCTTGAGTGTCGGAGATCCATGGGTAGCGAAGCTAACAACATTTATTAAAATAATAAGTAATGCAGTAATTCATACAGTCCTACTATCCTACAATATCACTTGTTTTCTTTTCCTACTAGCTAGCTACAATAGGGCAGGGTGGGGCGCTTGCTCTTTCCTGGTTTACACAACCGAATATTTATATTCTCAACTGCGGGAATCTTCAAGAAATTTCTATTTATTCCTGAAAATTGGTCCTTTCCTTGGTATTTCGACATTTTCTCGAAATGTTGACTTTTTTCCCTCAAATTCGTCTTTTTTTACAAAATTTCTTTTTTCTTTTGAAATTTCGAATTTTTTTTGAAATTCGACTTCTCTTTTATCAAAATCCGATTTTCTCAAAATTTCGAATTTTTATCTCAAATTCCTCTTATTATTTTTTTTTTGTTTCAAAATTTGGTAATTTCGCCAAATTAGACTTTTTCAGAAATCTTCGACTTTTTAAAATTCGTATTTCTGCAAATTTCGAATTGTTTATCAAATTTCGGCTTTTTCTCGAAATTTGGTAATCTTTTGGTAAAAAAACAAAAATTTTTGAAATAATATTTATCTGTAAATTAAAAAAAAATGTTTTGAAAATTTAAAAATTCCAGAAAATTCAAATTCCAACTTGTTTCTCAATTGCGGATATTTTCTGATGTCACAATGGCGCAGGGAGGGAGGAGCCTGTTCTTCATACAGACAGTCGTTAAAAAATAAATATTCAGCCGAGAAATTTCGATTTTTTTCTTGAAATTTTGACTGTTTTCCTGAAACTTTCCTCGAAATTTGCCATTTTTTTCGAAATTTCGATAAAATTTTATTGCCTCTTACGATCTTTTTCTCAAAATGTCGATCTTTTCCCCGAGATTTTGATTTATTTTGTTTCAAAATTTGTTTGGGTTTTCGAAACTTTCGATTATCGTCTTTTTCTCGAAATTATGATATTTTTTAAGTTTTTTCAAAAGCTCAGGTTTTTGTATTAAATTTTATTTCCTGAAAATTCCGATTTTATTCCGAAACTGAGTTTTTAAATTATAATTCGTCTTTTTCTAAATCATCACTTCATATTCAAAATTCTACTTTTTGCTTTAAACATTAAACTGTCTTGGAAGTTTTGACTATTTTATAAAAATTTCGGTCTTTTTTTCGAAATTTGATTGTCCGGAAATTTCAACCTGCTCTTCAAAAATTATCTTATTCTTGAAGTTTCAACTAAATGTCTTATGTTTCTATCAATTGCTATTTAAAATTCAACTTTTTATCTGAAATTTGACTTCTCCAAATTCGTTGATTTTGCTAAAATTAGATTAAAATTTTAATAAAAACATAAAAATTTTGAGAATGGGAAATTTAGAGACGAATATTTCTTATACACATCGAGATTATGTCAAAATTTAAATGAAAATAAAATTTGTAAGGGAAATATTTTTAGAAACTATTTTTTTTTACAAATTGGATTTACTTTGGAAATTGGGACTTTTCTCATAAAATGTTCTACGTCCATTGAAAAAGTCAACATTTGCCTTCGCATTCGCAAATGTTGAAAATGAATATTCGCATTCGCGAATGTAGCAAAAACAATATGCGCTATTAAATAACTATTTAATGAAATCCTTTTTTTGGCCAATTCATTCTTATATCTATAGCAATTTGAAATTATCAATATAAGATGAAAAATCGGCGAAAATTTGACTGAAGTAAATGTCTTGGGCACTTTGTTGGTACTCGCTTCATTGAGAAAAGGACCCTTTGTCAATCACAACAATAATGGCCGTCGTGACGTCACACTTTTGGAGTATGTTCGTAGAGAAAAACATTCTTTACAAGTTTCATAAAAATTGAGGTATTCTATGAGGAGAATGTTACAGTAGCTAACACCGTACAATTAATTAAAAATATACGATTTTATAGGTCTAGCGCCAGTTTTATATTCACAGTTATGCACAGAGGTGCTGCATGGGGCAGAGTAATGACTTCTGGTTTTTCAAATTATTAGTTTTACTGATAAACTCAATTATATTAAGTATCAGGCCCTTTGATAAACAAGCATCAAATTCAAAACAAGAACAAGGACTTTATGTGCCATTACATTATAGATTTAGAAGTTGAAATCTAAATAACTAAATAGCAGAACAATTAATATTTTGTAGAAAGAGAGCAAGACGGACCAATCTGCAAGCAGATAAGGCGGAAGTCAACAGGCTCATCCATGAGCTCAGGTATGAGCTCCGAGAGCACAAAATTTCAAAGTAGTTCAGGAACTAAGAAGTTGCAACCTCGAAACTCCATCAGATCCCTGGCGCACAGCCAAGCTCTAAGAGGAGATAGGAAAACTATCCCACCGATACACGGACCTCAAGAAATGGCTTACTCAGATCAGGATAAGACCGCAGCTTTCGCTGAGACCTTTGAACGACACTGTCAGGTCACACTTGAAGAAGTGGACTTAGACTTCGTAGAGGAGGTGGAAGAAGAGGTTAAAGTTCTTCAGGAGGAAGTGCCAGAAGAAGACGACGTCATCCAACCGACTAACAAGGAGGAAATCCCAAGCGTTCTGCGCAAGCTAAACGTCAAGGCTCCAGGTCCGGACGGAATTCCAAACCAAGCTCTGAAGTCTCTTCCGGACCAAGCTGTCAAATACTTTGGAGCAACAGTCAATTCCATGTTGAAGTATCGGTATTTTCCCACAAGATGGAAGACTGCAAACGTTATCTTCATTCCAAAGCCAAGTAAGGATGGCAAATTTTCCCAAAATTACAGGGCAATCAGCCTCTTATCCAACTTGGATAAGCTGGTGGAAAGGATTTTGAAGAAGCGTCTGCAGCATATCATCAGCGATCACGACATCATTCCTAAGGAACAATTTGGGTTCTAACCTATGCACTCTACCTCAGACCAGCTGCTGAGAGTGGTTGAAACAACACTCAACGCGTGAACTGGAACCAGGTAGTTGGAGCTATTTTCTTCGATATCTCCAAGCCATTTGACACAGTTTGGCACCAAGGACTAGTCTACAAGATGCACCAGTTTGGGATACCTCTAACGATGGTTCAAATGGTAAGCTCGTTCCTGGGCCAGTGCTCATTCAGAGCAAAGGTGGGACAGGAACTATCAAACCAGTTTAGGCTACAGTATGGGGTACCTCAAGGCTCTACCTTGTCACCTTTGCTGTATTCTCTGTTCACAGCGGACATCCCGAGAACCAATCCAACAATCGACTACACCTTATTGGCAACTTATGCAGGCGCCAGAGCTTTGGTGGCGTATTCTTTCAGTCCAGTGTTGGTCACCAGACGACTTCAGGAGGCAACAGATAGTCTACTAGATTACTTCGGTTAGTGGAGAATCCAAGTCAAGGCAGACAAGACCCAAGCATTCTTCTTCACCCGAAGAAGACTCCAACGATATGGACATGTTAATGTTCATGGGCAAAACGTCGACTGGAGACTTCAGGCAAAGTATCTAGGTGTAATTCTGGATAAAAGAATTACATTTCAGGCACAAATCGATTATGCAGTGTCCAAAACCAAAATGCTGAAGGAACTGTCGCAAGTGATGATTGGTAGAAATAGTAACCTGTCCATTGGACTGGAAGTGTTACTATACAAATCAATCATAAAATCAGCGATGACCTACGCATCTGTAGCTTGATCACAGATGACGGATAATCAGATGAATTAACTCCAGGTGTTCCACCTGAACTACCACTGGTGAGAGATTTTCTTAGGGAAACTAATTCCAGGGCGATGGTAAGAGCGGAAACGCATCCCAACGAGCTAGTTCGACAAGCAGTGGATTTCGATCCAAACATCCCAACCAGGATTAGGAGACCAAGGGTGGTCCTCTAAGCTGCGACTTCCATTTCGGAAATTTTTGTTTTGTTTGTTTCTTATGTTTCAGGCAAAACAGCTTACAATAGTGCTCCAGCACATTTGTATTGTTCCGACGGAGGGATTGGGGGCCAAGGGCCCGGCCCGAAGAAGTAGGGGTTTTTAGTCGGTACTCATAGGTTGAGCGGAAGTCCGACACTATCTGGGTATCTTCCCAGATGTCCTTAACGGATTTTCCCCTGCTTTAACAAAAAAAAAAAAAAAAATGTAGAATATCTAACAGAGCAAATGTTTAAAATATGAAATAAATGTTTAAAAATGGATGAGGATTCTTAATGTTTTACAAAAAGAACTCTTAACAAATCCATTAATTAATTAGACAAATAACGAAAAAAAATCATGCCGTCCAAACATCAAGTTGTTAGGGCTCGTACTTAGTACATAATTTAAAGCCATTTCATATAAGTTTGCAGCGTAAGCCTGGACCTAAATTTTAATAAATATATAATGTATATCTGTCCGTTGATAACATTTTGACGACGCCGATTTCGACACGAATTGTTATAGAGGTTCCCTGATCAGGCTACACTTTATCCAATTAATCTGATCCCGACACTATCGACACTTAATATTCAGAAATAGTAGGAGTTATCCATCCAATGTCAACATCCTTACTACTTTATCGACTGAAGAAAAACTTGGTAATCTGAAAATTTTCAGTTTAAACTGAATTTCGGACAGTTTCGAAAGTTGGACTTTATTAACTTTTCCTCAATTTTAACGTCAAAAATTCGAAATTAAAAGCAGAATTTTTGTCTGTAATTCCAGGAAAAAATTGGAAATTTTAAAATGAAACTCGAAATTTTAAGATTAATGAAATGACATATTTCGAGCAATTTCGAAAAGAAACTCGGACGACTTGAAGGCCTAAATCAACTGTAAAACTTCGCGATCAATTTAAAAGTTTCATCTATGATCTCGAAATATTGAGGTGAAAGTCAAAATTCCAAGAAAAAAGTCATCATTTCAAAATTAATTTAAAAATGTCACCTTAAATGTCGAACTTTTAAGCATAAACTCAACATCTCGAGAAAAATGAGAATTTCCTAAGTAATCTAGAAATATCATCTTCTATCACGAAATATTTAGTTTTAAGTCGAACTTCCAAGAAAAGAGGACATTTCTACATAAAACGGAATATTACAATTTCAATATTGAAAAAACTGAAATTTTATTTCATGGAGAAAAATCAGAAATTTTGAGAAAAAATTCAATATAAAAAAGAAATCTTAAATTGATTTTCGTCCTAGATTTTAGTAAAATAATTTCTCATAAAAATGAACAAAATAATTAAAAATGAACCACGTTAGACTTATATTGGTATGCTGAGATTTTGACGCAAACTCGTCCCGTGCGCGCAGGTTGACGTTAATTGTGAAGCAAATATGCGATGTAGAAAATTGCTAATATGCTAACGATTTGGCAAATATCTTCGTTATTTGTCAGCCGATTTTAAAAACGTTTTTTTTGTTGCATTCAGTATAAAGAAATCTATTAATCGAGGTATCGCAAGGGGTACTTTGGTTAAAGTTGCTAGCTCTTAGGAGTGAAGGAGTGGGGGGTTGAAAAACACATGTTTAAGTGGCAATTTAGAAATAAAAATCGACCTGTCCCAGGTTTCAATAAAAAGGGAGAAAACGTTGGATAACAACATATCAAACATTTCAGATACTTGGAATTAAAACTTTAGAGAGTGTGATAGAAGTAATCGGCGAATAGATATCAAAAAATTATTTTTTATCGTAATGTTTCTGTAATTTATTAATGTGGCTACGTAAACAATTAGACGAGCTTCGACGACCCTCCATCCAATGAATGACCACAGTTTACTTCCTTTTTAAGGTTATGTGACAAACTTTTCAGGATTGCCCGTTAATTAATTTGCTAATTCAATCTACTGGAGCTTGTTTTGGAATGTTTTTTTAAGTAACTCCTTTAGTTTTCTAATAAAATGTATCGTTATTGTGACAAAATGATTTTGAAGATGAAATTGTTCAGTCATAGAAATTCCTTTATGTTTTATTTCATTCTTCATAGTGGACTCTTATTGGTCGGAATCATTATGTTTAATCATTTTATTTATCATTTCTACGACCCAGTTTGGAAATATTTAAATTTTTTATTGTTTGTTGACAACATTCTAAAACAGTTTTTTAAAAAAAAACTTTAAAAATAATATTATAATAATAGTAATATTTCACTAAAAGTTTTTATAACATAAATTATAAATAATAAAATAATAATAGTAATATTTTACTGAAAGTTTTTGTAACATAAATTTTTACCACCGTAAATTATTGATGAAATGTCTATTCATGTTAAAATTTTGTTATATATTTAATTTTTTTTTATTGTTCCCCTTCCATGTTATGCACTTCTGACGAGCTCAAATTAGAGCGAAACATCGATGTCCAGTGCTGCAATCTTTTTTTATATTTTTATAATTTATCAAAAAAACAACATTTTTTCATATCTAATTTTTTGGTCTTCTATTTTTCATTTCTCCTATTCTATGTAAAGTAAACTAACCTATTTTTTGTTAACTTTCATGAGGTGACGTTTTAAATAAATTTAGATATCACGTAGTCCTATTTCCAAAACTGTTTTAGAATGTTGTCAACAAACAATAAAAAATTTAAATATTTCCAAACTGGGTTGTAGAAATGTTAAATAAAATGATTAAACATGTTTTATTTCATCGCGACGTTGTCTAGTCAAATACTACGTTAATCAAATGAGAAAATGTATACTTTTGATGTGGTTTTGACTCTGGCACTACCTTAAACTTTTTAATTTTAATATTTTGACTTTTCGAAAGCTGTAAGTTTTTTCCAAATCAACTTTTTAAAGAAATTTTCAATAATCTTTTAGTATTGGATTTTTATCAAGATTTTGAGTTTCAATTCCTATTATTTTGTATAAATTCAAGTTTTTATTGAACATTTTTTCAGTTCACTTAACAATTTTATTGCGCCCACACGTTTTTTGTTTTAAATCTTACAGGTATCTTCATAGGTATTAAAAAGTCATAATAACAAATTTTCAGGACAATTTGTGTGGGATTAAGAATCTGTATGGAATTATAAATCAGTATGGAACTAGGAGAAATGATTTTATACTTTTTGGCTCGTTTTAAAAAGGTGCCAAATTAAACAGTTTTTATTTAAATTATTTCTAAAGTTTGGTGTCGGTATTTTGTTGAAAAAAAGTTCAAATTTCCAATTAAACTCAAAATGTATGAATTTCGATGTTTAATACCAAAAAACTTGGAAAAAATCAAATTTTCAGGAGTAAATGCAAAAATGGCGACTTCATCAATAAAGTAAAAATTTCGAACAAAATTAAATATTACATAATTACTCGAAATTTCTAGTTTAAAGTCGTTCAATAAAAAAAATCGAAAATTACAATTTCTCAAAATCGTTTAGGTTTCAGGAAAAACAATAAAAATTTTAAGATTCCGACAGAAGGGTAAAACACAAAACTTAAAAAAAAATCAAAACAGCAGTTAAAAACAAACGGAAAAATGTCAAAAAAGTATTTTCAATTTTATGCTAAATGTCTAATTTTTTTCTACTGACAAGGTGAAACCTAAAGGTACATTTCGAGGGAAAGTTAGAAACGTCCAGATCCCGAATTACAGAATAAGGATAGTGCACGTCCTGTATTGACAATGTTTAAAAATTTGACCAAAATGCGTCTAGAAAGTGGAATAGCATCGACTATTTCTTTTCCCTCTTCAGTTGAAAATCATTTGTCAATGGTCATGTATAGGTGCGCAAGAGTTGATAAATCAACAGAGCAAGGTATCAATTGCAGCTTGGTTATTCTGTCGAAAAACTACAAAAACACCTGATACATTTTTAGACTTCTCCTAAATCATCTTTTTCGTGAACAATATGAACACACTAAGAAATGACATTAAAATTAAATGAAATTGGCAAGTTTCAACATTTCTCAACATCTGTTTAGTAGCAATATTTATTTACTTCGTTCCTCATTAATAGAGAATTCATCACAAGAAGGTACTACCTACTATCTAGACGTTTCTGACGCCGTTTTTACGAGCTTGCACTATCCTACTTCTATAATCCGTGATCCCGATTAAAATCGGAAAAAATTGAATTTAAAAACAAAAATGCGGATTTTTATTCGAAACTTTGATATATTTTTTTAATATTTCAACTTGAAACTTTCTTTCTAAATCTCAAATAATATGTAATAGTAAACGTGTGTCTATCCGCTTGCCTTTTCAAGGGTGAACTACCGAATATATTTTCACAGAAATTGATATAGAAGTGTCTTAAAACCCGACCAAATAGGAACCTTCATATTCAAGGCCATTCCAAAAGGCAATTATTCATCTAATTTAGCAGATGAACTCGCGGTTAATGGCTAGTTTCTTTTATAAATTTAGCGTTTTTTCAAACTTTCGAATATAATCTTTAAAATTTGAAAACTCCGGAATTTTTTATAAAGTTGGGTAATTTTTGGAATTATGTAGAACGTTAGCCTTTAATTTAAAAATTTTGATTTTAACGTCGCAATGGGGAAGTTTCCATTTCTTTCTTATTGATTAATTATAAATATTTAAGTAAAATAATACAAATAACTGAAAGAAATATTAAAATGAATGAAAAATTATGGACCTTTGAAATTACTCTTGTAGGAATACGCGTGTGACGTTTTTCGACCTAATTCACAGGGGTAGAACTACCCTTAAAAACGTTTATCAGTCGATAAAAAAATACGTATCTCTTAAACTTCGGTCCTTTTAAACATATTCAAAAGTTAGAAAAATCCACGAGTTTTTCTTTTCGCTCAGTGATTTGACGATCTCGGACGGGTCAAATGACGTCACACACACAGACGGTCGCGCTAAAATATGTAAACTTTAATAATTTATTTCTCAGTTATTTATTAACGGATTTCAAAAATGTTTTCAGTGATTTTAGTTTTGATCTATATTTTAATCTCATTACATTAAACATAGTATTAACAACATCATGAAACTTCTCCATTTCGATTAATCTCGATATGAATTTGGGAAATAAATTACATAAATATTAGTTTTAAGTTTAGCTATGTAGTTTTTTTTTATTGTTTACCAAAAGCGAAATTGTAATTATTAATTTAAAGCAATTTGACATTATGAATCCAAGATAAAAAGTAGAGAAAAATTTAATTAAAATAAATGTTTTAAGACAGTCTTCTGGTATTTTACACATGAAACTAACTTTGTTTAGAAAACGAAGCTTCGTCGGCCGCAATGGAAATGGCGGCCGCGACATTTGAATTATAAAATAATTCCAAAATTGGATAAATACTGACAAATTTGACTAAATCGCATCACTTAAGATGAAATATACAATAAATGCACTAGTGTACTTTTTCATTGGCAACTTATTGGGAATGCAAAAATGAAAAGGAATGCACCTAGATCTAAATTTAAAAGCAGTTACCAACTTTGTTGTGCCTTTTCCAAAGAAAACTAGGAAGAAGCAAGCACTTGATCAGACTTGCATTATGTTAGGCGTTTCTAATTTATCTAACTGCAACTGCAACAGATGCCTCATTTCTGTTTCAATTTGCAATTTTCCTTTGAGTTCTTCGATGGCCGCCATATGTATGAGGTTCTGTTTTTCCACAAGTACCTCAAGTTTGTGCAATCTTTCCAAAAGTTCTGAATACTGCTTAAACGTGATAGTCTCATGGTCGAACGATCTCGCCTCGCTCGCTTTGTCCAATTTCTCCATTTTAGTAGTAACCGGGGACGGGGTTTTAAGTATCTTGACAGGTGGTACCGAAGTTGGAGGTGCAACTATAGTCTGCGGTCGTGAAATCGGAGTTATCACTGGTTTTTGCTTAGGCGACTTATCCGTTTCAGGAGGTGGACTTTTTTGTTTAATAAATTTCGTTGTATCGGGGTCTTTTTCTGAATCTTCTGAAGTTTCAATTGTGTGGTGTTTGATCTTAGTTTCCGGCGAGGTACTACTTCGTTTGGCTTGGTTCAATTTCATTTCGTTCAGCCATGGTAATTTATGTTTTTCCCACTCGCGGAGTTTTGGCTTGACTTCGTGGTCGTCGTTTTCTGCGTGTAGTGTATTATTGTGTTCGGGGAGACTCTCGAGATTTGCGTTACCGTTTACTATTCCCGATTCGTCGTCTTTAAATATGGCGCTTGGGGGTCTTCTTCCTGTAGACAAAACAATATAAAAGTCCTTTAAAAAATAAAACATCTTCATTAAAAAAAGGATTAAATAACTAGTACAGATAACTAAAACAGTTTAAAATTTTGTAAACGTTTTTTGTCAACTTTGTCTCTACTAACAAAGCATTCATATCGCGTTATTGTTGAATAATTTTTTTGAAATAAAAACTTCTTTAGGCGCGCTAAGCGATTTTGGATAGGGGGTAAACTTAAGGTGTTGCGTTTATATCACGCGTCACCAACATACGTTACCAACATGCTCTACTGTTAACATCAGAGAATATTGGTAACGCAAATTAGCGTGATGGTAACTCAAAACGATAAGTTTACCTCCTATGAGAAATCGCTCAACGCGCCTAAGAAATTTAAAGTTAAAAAATGTTTATGTATAAGTAATTTCATTATCAATAAATATTAGATTCTTTTCACACAACTGCAAGCATCCAGACCACAAATATAAAAAGGTAGGTCAGTTTGAGAGCATTTATTTTAAAATGTTTCCAATATTCTGACTTGTTTATTAATATGTGTTCGAACTACACTACATAGACACTGTTATTTCCTAGTTTTAAATTTTCACTTGTCGGCAGCTTCCAAGGCCTAATTTTTTTACTAATCGATTGGTGCCGTGCTGTTGAATTTAAACGTGTTATAAAGTAAAATTGGTTGCTATCTATTTAATAAATCCCTTAACACTAACCCATAGACAATGCGCAGCCTAAACGGGTGGGTCTAGGAACATGAAATTTCATACAGCTGTTCCCCGTAAATATGTAGGGAAACACTGAGAGGATTTTTTTTTAATTCAGCCTCGTAAGATAGTAAAAATGGGCATTAACGAATAGGCAACTTTTATGTAAGGAATAATACACAAGATTGTATTTAAAGTTGCACACAACAATTGAGAGCTGACATCGTGGATCAGTGTTTTTGTCCACACAAATTTATCTAAATTTTTTTATGCATTCTTTTTTTCTAGCTTCTAAAAATTTCAGTTTTAAACTCGAAGTTTGGCTTTAATTTGGCATTTCCGATGTTTAAATTAAAATGTTGAGAAACATTTTCCTTCAGATATTTTGAAGTTTCTTCTCAATATTTCGAGTTTATAATCAAAATTTTCTGCACACAATCGAAAATTTGAGTAGATTATTTTTTTTTCAACAATTACAGCTTAAAGGATGAAATGTTTAATTCTAAATGAAGTTTGTAAATTGTAAACTTCCAGAAAAAAAAACCAAAACTCCAACAAAAATAAGAAATGTTTTTAGAGAAGTTTTGGATTTTTTTCAAAAATTTCGATATTTTCCCAGTTTTAAATTTTAAGTGGGAATTTCTGATGTTTTATATTTTTTTAATTTCGATTTTAAAAACTAAATATTGAAAATAACCAACACATTTAAAGATTTAAAAACAAAAATTAAAATTTTAATAAACAGTTTAAAATTTTCTTTCAGTTCTTATTTCTTAAAATTTCTAAAGAAATGTCAAAATTCTCGAACTGAAAATATTCTAAACAAATTCAAAGAAGTTTGTATTTTTCTTAAAACTTTGGGAAAGATTTTCTTTTAGAATTTTCGATTTTCTTTTTACTCAAAATTTCGACCTTTTTCGATTTTTATATTATTTGTTTCGATTTCTGAATTTCTGAAGTTAAAAACTTCTATTACGATTCAATTTTTTTTTGAAAAGTCATAATCGCCAGGAAAAAATCGAAATTTGTAAAAATAATGTTTACTAATCTCGACTTTTTCTCAGAATAACAAGAGCAAACTTGGGTTTTTTAATTATTTTCCTAAAATTGTAATCTTATAATAATTAAAAAATTTTATCAAAAATTATATAATAAAAAAATATATTATTCTCGAAATTTAAAGTTGAAATCTCTTATCCAAAGTTAAAATTTCTAGGCAGGCATTACAAAGTCAAAAATGCATTTGAATTTTTACAAAACTGTTTCACGAAATTTTTAGTTTAAAGGCTAAATTTGGAAATTATGTTCAAAACGTTAGTAAAAATGTTTCTCAACATTTCGATCGTAATTTCTAATTGTTGACATTTTATACAATTCGTTCAAAATTTTGAACTTCGCAATTTATAAAATTAGACTCTTTAAAAAATTAAAAATTTTTAGAAACAAGCCAATTTTCCAAAAAGTCAAAGATACAAAAATTCGAACTTTCGAGAAAAATGCGAACATTTTCAAAAAAAAGTCGAAATTTTGAAAAAACTCAAATTCTGAAAAGTTCTAACTTCGAAGAAAAAATTGAAATTCTGGTGATAAAAGGTCGAAATTTTTAACAGAAAAGTGAAAATTCTGAAAAAAATTCGAAAATTTTAAACATGTCAAAATTTTGAAAAATCTAATTATTCAAAAAGGGGAATATTAAAAAAAAAAGAATTTTTCAAACCAAAGCTCAGTTAACTACACAAAAGTCGAAATTCTGAGAAAAGTTTTTTTTTTTAAGTCTAAATTTTCTTCAATGGTCAAATCTTCGAGAAATCCTAAAAAGTGTGAACAAAGATCGAAATTTTCAAAAAATCGTTTCAAAAATCGATATTTAAACAAGCAAATTTTTACAAAAAATTTAAAAAAAGGCGAAGTAGTGAAAGTGTTAGCATTTATAAAATAAGTTAACATTTGAAAAAACTAGAAATTTAAAAAAATGGGGAAATTTGAATGTTTTAAAATATAAATTCGAAGTTTTAAAAAAATTCGAAATATTTAAGTCAGGATTTTCGTCAAAAATCGAAGTCACACTTTTCCAAAAAGTAGTCATTTTCAAAAAGTCAAAATTTGGAGTAAAAGCCAACATTTTAAAAAAAGGACGACTTTAAAAAATCAAATAGAAGAGTCATTGTTTTCAAAAACCGAAAAATTAAAATTTTCAAAAAGAAATGCTTTGAAAAACTCGAATTTGAAAACAGTCAGATTTGCAAAAAAAAGTTAAAATTTAAAGTCAAAATTTCAAAGGTCAACATTTAAAAAAATAAGATAAAACATTTGAAAAAAGTCAAAATTTTGTAAAAATTTCAAAATTACGATAAACCACAATATTGAAATTTCTAAAAATTAAATTTTCTAATAAAGAAAAAAATTGTAGATTTAAAAAAAATCAAAATATATCCAAATAAGCCAGAGTTTTAAACAAGTTAGAAGTTTCAAAACTCAAAAACTTCGAAAAAAGTGAATGTTTTAAAATTTCGAAATTTTTGATATAAGTAGAAATCCATATAAGGTTTCACCCCTTTACTACATCAGCAATTAAATAAATAATTACACGCGTAATTATTTATTTAATTGACAATGTGGTAAAGGGGTGAAACCTTATATGGACTTAATCACAAGCCACCGTGTTTAGTTTATTGCTCTAGTAATAAGTAGAAATTTTCAATTAAATTCGAATTCTTCAAAAAACTCAAAAATTTTTTACATACACAAAGGCGTGGGTTATCAACTAGTAACTTATAAAAGAAGATTGAACCTGAGTTAAGTTTCTTTCTGCTGCATGACATTGCGATTTCCAAAAAGTTATTTTTTAATGAGTATCGTTAGTTGCAACGAGTCAAGTAACCTGCCAAGTGAAAATACAAAATAAAATATCTGACCCTTTTAGCGTAAATAAAGGTTTAAGGCAGGGGGGTGCGCTGGCGTGTCACCTTTTTAACCTAGCGTTAGAAAAAGTAATCAGAGGCGCAAGACTGAACAATAGGGGCACAGTATTTAATAAGAGCACACAGATAATAGTATATGCAGATAACGTGAATGTCGTCTCACGTACAATACGACATTTCAAAGAGGCGTTTGCCACACTCGTTGATGCAGCAGAAAATATGGGTCTGACGGTGAACGAGGGAAAAACCTAAGGTTATGGACGTCGGCACCAGGTAACAGAGCCAGGAACGTCGGACAAAATATGACAACTGATGATTATAATTTTAGTGCAAGCATTTACTTACCTTCTTCAGTAAATAATAAAAACAATATGTCCGAGGAAATAAAACGCATAGTACTTGCCCACAAGTGCTATTTTGGACTTGGAAAACATTTCAAAAGCCGGCAATTATTATTTAAAACAAAGCTGATGTTGTACAAAACGTTAGTACTCCCGGTCCTGATGTATGGATCCGAGACATGGACCTTGAATAAAACTGACGAAACCCTACTCCAAACTTTTGAAAAGAAATTGTTGAGGCGGATCTTTGGAGGGGTATGTGACAATGGCTCCTTCGCCACAACTTTGAGCTTTATGAGAAATACAAACAGATGGCAAATGGTAGGGATGTGGTAACAAACATAAAAATAGGACGACTCAGGTGGGCAGGACATGTCAATAGAGCTAATGACAATTATCCCCCAAAAAAGATCATGGTGTCGAAACCAGCGGGAGCTAGAAGCTGTGGCAGGCCAAGATTGCGGTGAAAGGATGGCGTCGATGAGGACGCACGAAAACTCTGTGCAAGGAATTGGAAGCAAGAGTCGCGGAATCGGCAGTAATGGGGAAAGAATTAGAAAAAGTCGGGGCTCACACAGGGCTGTAGAGCTAAGGATGATGATGATCGTTAGGTGCATTTCTAACGAGCAACTTTATTATCATTTGTTGAACATAAAAAAACTATTTTATAAACTAGTAGATTAGTAGATTTACGTACGAGGTGTGCAGAAAAGCAATGAGACAGATTTTTTATTTAAAGTTTTTATTGTTCGCAAACATCAGTGTTATCCACTTCAAGTAGTTCCCTTGGGGAGCTATACACCAATGGAGACGTTGTTCCCAGTTTTGGTAACAGCGCTGGAAGTATTCAACTGGTATGGTCTTCAGCATGACCTTTACACTCTTTTGGATGTTGTCGACAGTCCCAAATGACGTCTTTTGAGGACATGTTTCAGTTTAGGAAAAAGTCACAGAGACTGAGGTCAGGTGAATGGGGAGGCTGAGGAACCACGAGAATCCCTTTTGAGATCAAAAATTCTGTGACGGAGAGGGCAGCGTGACATGGGGCGTTGTCATGATGGATCATCCATTTGTCTGCAATGTCTGGTCTCACGCGCATGACCCTTTTTTCTGAGCCCGTCAAGGACGTCTTTATAAAAACTTGGTTGTCGGGTTGTCCGGGAGGAACAAATTTTTTACGAACGATTTCCCTTCTGTTAAAAAAACAAATCAGCCTTGATTCGAGTCTTATTTGGTCTGTTAAATGACGGTCTGATCTCACAAGAGTGTTCACCCATTCGATGCTGTCGTCGGTTTTCGAAGTTGAAGGCCTCTCTGAACGATGTTCATCTTCCACGTGTTGTCTGCCTTCCATAAATGGTTTGGTGCAACGAACTGGTCCTTGGTTATCTTCGAAAATTGAAATACACTGAAGCCAAGAAAGATTAGAAAACACAACAAAGGTTGCTCTAGCTCGTTTCGTTAGCCAAGCTATCATATTCATAGAGATAATCTAGAGACAATCAGAGAGATAATCTTTCTTGGTTTCAAGGGACAAGATTTTTATTTCAAAAATGCTTTGTTCTAGCGAAACACTTGAGCTCGGATGAAGAATATTCCCCATAACTTTGTTTTAACTTTTCAAACGTCACACTTGCAGATTTTCCCAGGTTAACGCAAAATTTAATGGCTTAACGTTGCTCCAAATTCCGCTGTTCCATTTTGCTTGACGCACAACCAAAACACAACCTCACTAATAGCAGTCACAAAAATCACGTCGTAACCGGAAGGAGCTAAAACTAGAACTGAGCTGACTTGCCAGTCGTTCAGCGCCAAATGTCGCTACCGGATCTCTAAAATTCCGCTACCGGCCGCTATCCAACACAGAAAGGGTAAAGCATTCTACAACAAACTTGACCTTGAAGGATAAATACATTTTATTACCTTCGGAGGGTAATTAAAGTCAAAGATATAAAAAACCTTTCTGAAAAAACCTAGCTGAGAGCTATTTTAAACGACTTCAACATAGCATCTTCGGGGAAATACATATTTTTCCATAAGAAAAATAAAAATTAAATTTTCTAAAGATTTCTGCAATGATTGTGATTGACTTTCTAAACGAAAAATTGTTGTTAACTGCTCTCTGTCAAATAGCTCATTGAATAAATCATTATGTAAGTTTTTCAACAACTAGTTTATTTATGCTTGACACAGTTTTTAAAAATAAAATGTAAAAATTTGGGCTCCCTCAAAATTCCGCTAGGTTATCGACGCCGCCGCTACGCCGCTTAATGCTTCAAAAGTCGCTACCAATAGCGTACTTCCGCTACCACTGGCAACACTGTGTGGGAGATGGGGACACTGTGCTCCATCACGGACAACAGCGCAGCAGATCGCTTGCAGTGTTGCCAGTCTCATTAGTTTTCTGTCATACCTCATATAAGATATAATAGAAGAATAATAATTTAAAATAAGAGAGCTACTGGCAAAACATCTAATTTTGTATGTGTGATTTATGTCAGAGCTGATTGTTAATTAAGGAAAAGTCATTGCATATTTTTGACTATATTCAAAAATGAGAGAATTATTCAGTAACCTGACCGAAAAAAATTGAAATTTCCATCGAAAACGGGAAATTTTTAATGAGACTTCAAGACTTCTGGTAACTTCTAAACAAAATGATCAAATTTCAATAACGGAGTGTCAGTATTTAGAGAATAAAAACCCGTTTTAAAGAGGTATCCTTGACCTATATTCTCATTTGAAGAATTTTGGGAAATATCAAATGGCATAGAAGGATTTTTACGTAAAAAACTCTACCCCTCAAAAACAAAATCGGTGTGTTTCAGCATTTCTTCGACAGGATATTTTCATGGCAATTATGTACTATAAAAGATTTTCGATGGATCACATTGTAGAATTTATCTGCTTCACTTCTACGATTTATTTAAACTTAATGAAAGTTGTTACAGCTAGTAGCCCTAAAAGCGTTCTATACAACTTGCTTGAAGTAAAGTAATTTTAATTTTAGCACATAAATTATGGTTGCAACGAAATTACGATATAATAATTAAAAGATAAATGTAATCAGAGCAACTATTACATGTTTTCTTTTTATAGGGTTCTGATAGAAACTGCTATAGTTCTACTAACAAAGCAAAACAGGTGTCAAGGATATCTTGTTAAGTATTAATTTATTGCTGCCACCGATATGCAATATTGCAATATTAAGGAATCTCGTGTAAGATTACACATAATAAAATTAATTAAATTAATAGAAACATTTTTTGGTTACCACAATTTATAATCATAAACGTAAAATTATGATTATATTATTAAAAAATTTATCGTCACATTGTTTACGTTATCAATTTCAACATACAGAATTCCAGCTGTGATCACCTATTTTCCACCGACACCTTATTTATTAATTGCTAAATTCGATAAGAAATCTAATACTAAACAAAATTGTAATATCTTTACCCGACAATATAAAATATTATAAATGATAACTTTCAATTACTTACGGGAAACATTCAATTAACACAACAAATTCGGGATTAAATAACAGGCAGAATATATGAGAATATAATCCAGGTGTCTTATCAGATGTACTAAATCTTCAAGAAAGATAAGATAACGGATGTTTGTTAGCAAGCAGAAGTATTAAAATCCATCACTGCCAACAAAAATTGATAAATGGACAATTTCTAATTCGAAACGTAGGGTGGATTTTCAGTAAACCAGTTTACACATAAAATCACTACAATAAAATCAAATTTCCCGCATAAACTCCCAAACAATGAACGAAAATTTAAGGCGAGTTTAATTTGATTTAAAACTCGAAATTACGCTAAAAAAATCAAAAAGGTGGAGTTGGAGTGAACAGAAAATTGAAGTCAAAAGAAAGTTTAAGAAAACAGGTTTTAAAATTTCGTATTTGAATTGAAATTTCTAAACACAAAATTAAATCCAGATTACCCTCAAAATTTTGAGAAAAATGTCGAAAAAAAATTAAACTGATTTAAAAAAAGTCATCAAAATTTAGAGTTTATCTTCGAAATTTTGACTGTTTACTCCACTATCGATCTTTTTCTTAGAAATTTCGAGTTTCGAATTTAAAAAGTGCAAATTTGAAGAAAACCGGAATTATCAAATTATATTTTCTGAATGTTCACTCTTCTCGAAATACCAAGTTTAAACATTTAAGATTCATTTTCAAAATTTTGACTTCCCAACATTATAGGTTTAACTTAATAATTTTTTACCTGTAATCTTCTTATATAATTGGAAATTTGATCTTATGTCTGATATATTTCTTTATAAAACTTTTAAAAACTTCGTCTACTTGATCTTTTTATTTTTTTTATTTATCCCAATGTTTCAGGTTATCGAAATTACGACAGACATAATATTTAAAGAAGAAAACTTCCAATATCGAAATTTTAAAAAGGAATTATTACATTACCCATTACTTATTCAGAAAATGGAATCAAATTACTTCGAATTACATTACCGTTGCGTAAAAAGTAATTCAGTTACCCATTACTTAGAAAAAGGAATTCATTACAAATCAACTAAATTTTCAATTACTTTTTAATTTTACAAAAAAATACAAAAAAAAACGATTTTGTTTAATGAAAATTTCGACTTGTTTTTCAAAATTTAGATTTAGTAATTTCGATGACTTTTTTGAAAATTCCGACTATTCAAAATCTCGACATTTTTGAGAATTTTTACCCTTTTATTTTAAATTTCGCCTTTTCTCTTTTCTTCCGAAAATTTGGATCACTTTTAAACTTTTCGACTTTTTTATGGGAAAATATCGACTTCTTTTGAAATTTCGACTTTTTGGAAATTTATATATATTTTTTTTTAATACTGGCTTCTATTAAAAATTTCGACTTATCTTTTAAAATATTGACCTTTTGAAAATCCCAACTGTTTTTGAAGAAGAGGATTTTTTTGAACAATTCTCTTTTTTTTTAAATTTTACCTTATTTTCAAAATTTGGACTTTATTGAAATTTTGACATTTGAAAATATACACTTTTTTCGCAATTTCGACTTTTCTAGGAATGTTTACTTATGTTTGAAGATATCCACTGCCAAAATTTTGACTTTCTCTCGAAATGTTAACTTTATTTTGAAAATTTTGACCTTTTTTCACTTTTTTCGAAAATTCAACATTTTTGAACTCTAAACTTTTTAAATATAATGCCTCTATTTCTAAATTTTGAAATTTTTGAAAAATTGCGACTTTTTTAAGATTTCACATTTTTTTCAATTTCCCTTATCGAAAATTTATAGTTTTTTCTTAAATTTTTCTAAATTCGCCCTTTCTAAAAGAATTGTTTTTAAAAATTTGAATATTTTGAAGGATTTCTAGTTTTTCTCAACTTTCTGAATGACATTTTTGAAAAATCTTACTTCGACTTTTATTGAAAATTTTTGATTCATGTTTTATTGACTTTTCTTCGCAAGTTACTCCTTCCACAATTGTAGATTTTCTGCAACCTTCTCTTAAGGATTAACCATCTCTTATAGATTGCCCCAAGCAATGATTGCGTTGGATCTTTGTTTGCCAATCACTATTTGTGACTCAAAAATAATAAAGGCCAATAAAACATGAATAAAAATTACACTAGAGAATATCGAAAATGTTTGAGCTATATTTTAAAAATTTCGAATTTCAAATTTTTCAATTTTTTTTAAACATCCAGATTTCCCAACATTGGACTTATTTTTAAAATGTGAACTCTTTCGAAATTTCGCCTCTTTCCAAAATTTCACCTTTTTTCAAAATTTAAACTTAATTTTGTCATTTTATTTTGATAATTCGATTATTTTGAATTTTTTTAAACTTTGATCTTATTCCAAAAATTTGCACCTTTTTTGAAAATTTCGAACTTTGTTCAAAATTCTGACTATTACTCAAAGTCCCGACTTTCCAATTTTTACTTGTTTTTTCCAAAAAATTCAACTTTTATGTAAATTTAACTCCATTTTAAAAAAAAATTCAGAATTTTCATCATCAAAATAACGACTTTTTCTCGAAGTTTTAACTCTTCAGAATCCTAAATTTTATTCAAAATTTCGACTCTCTCCAAAAATTTAAAATTTTTCAAATTTTTATGAATTTGAGTGTTTAAAAAATTTTTGAAACATAATCTGACGTTTTAATTTGCAAATTTAAACCTGGCATGTTAAAAAAGAGCATTTCTTTTAGGCTAAGAAGCTTCGAAAAAAAGTCAGAATTTGAAAGAACTATCGAGTTTAAAATTGAAACATGGAATTTTGGAAAAAAACACTTTTTAGTAAAAATTTAAAACTACATACAAAAACCTGATTTTTAATGGAAGACATTCATAACAAATAAGTCATATGCATAGTCGATGGCATTTTTTGTACATTAAGCTTTTTATCTGTCAAATATTTCGGTACGCCCGATTGAATTTGTCTTCAAGTAGTGAAGTGCTGATACTAGACTTCAATTGGCGTAAAATCATGACTATTCTTGTATCATGATGCAAAATAGTATAAAAAATTAAAATATAAATCTTATCCCCTGAAACCAAGAAAGATTAAAAAACACAACAGAGGTTGCTCTAACGCGTTTCAGTAGCCAAGCTATCATTTACAGAGTATCTCTTTGAAGATGATGGCTTGGTTATCGAAACGCGTTAGAGCAATCTCTGTTATGTTTTTTAATCTTTCTTGGTTTCAGGGGACAAGATTTGTACTTCAATTTTTGAAAATAACCAAGGACCAGTCCGTTCCACCAAAAAATACCTGGGTATAGCTGATTATACAAATTTATTCTTGTTTGAGGTGTCTAAAGCAAGAATGACAGAAATAACTTCCATCATTGTAATGGAATTACAAAAAGGAATTTAATTACTTTTCTTTTAGGAATGTAATTCCTTCATTACAACATAATTTAAAAAAACAAGTAATGGGTACCTTTAAATGAGGAATGTTCTATTATTTTTTAACAAATTACCGAAATTACACATTACATTACATTTTTATCAAAGTAATGCAATTACAATTAATTTTTTTGAAAAATATATTTAAATTAGTAATGCATTACATTTTTTATTGATTACTGGCCAGCTCTGCCTTCTTTGGAGATTTAACTAAATTTTATTTGAGATTTAAACATAAATTTTCAAATTAAAATCGAGGCGTCGGTTTTATTTTGGAATTTTCCAAATTCCTTGATTTTTTTTCTGGAAAGGTCAATTTTAATTTAAGATTTTTTTGAAATTTCTAAGTCTTTAGTCAATTGCGATTTTATCACAAAGTTGAACTACAAATTTTAAGAAAAAATTTGACCATTCAGAGATTTTTTCGAAATGTCCTTTTAATTCATTTTTTTTTCAGCAAATTTCCAGATTACTTGATACGCAGCAGTTTTCTCTCGAAATCATTTTAATGAATTTTTTGAAATTTTGAGATCTTCAATTGGGCAACTTCGATTTTACCTCGAAGTTAAACTTCGAATTGTAGGAAAAATTTCAACCATTCAGAGATTTTTTTTCAAATGTTTTCTATTCAGTTTTTTTTTGTCAATTGTCAATTGTTTCTTTCGCGAAATAATTCTCAAGATTTAAGTAAATTTGAAATTTGGGGAAAACAAGTTAAAATCTCGGAAAATATTTGACTTTTCGGATTTAAGATCAAAATCTGGAATTTTTAAGATGACTATCTTGTTCTGAACTAAATTCGAAAATTTGATTTGAATATAAAAAATTCAACGTTAAAATTGAATCTTCAATGTTTTTGGAGGTTTCGAAATTTTTTGTAAAGTTGCAGTTTCCTCTAAATGCCAACTTTATTTACGAGTTTTTTTTTTAATTTTAAAATTTAATTTGATTATTCCGAGTTTATATGGAACATAAATTTAAATTTTTAAATATCAAAAATTTTGACATTTTTTCAAAATTTCTGTTTTTTATATCTAAAATATTTTTATAAATCTTGGCTTTTTTCTTCACGAAATAAATGTCAAATTCGTACAAAATTTAAGAACTTTTAAATCTCAAAAATGTGCCTTAAATTTGAAATAAAAAAAAAATCATTTATCAGAATTTTAAAACTTCGAAATTTCTAGTGAAAACTCGAAATCTTTCTTGAGACTTCATTCAGATCGAAATTTCGAAAAAATTTTTTTACTAAATTCAGAGATTTTACAATAACGCGAATCTTTATAAACCCAAATTAAAAAAGCGAAATCTTTAATATTTGTCTCGAAATTTCGAATTAATTTTTAAATTTAATACCTTTAGTTTATATTGAAAATTTCGAATTTATTATGATTGCTGGAAATGTCGAGAAAAAAATTAAGATAATGCAGTCAATCCTGGATAAGAGAGAGTTCAAGATGCACATTTTTGATCGTTCCAAAAAATTTATAAGCTGCATTTTAGTAATGACGTGAAGCAAAGAAGATTGGTTTACTATTTTTATAAAACTGCTGATTCTCCTTATAGGGGAACAAGTTGGGAGGTAGTCTCAGTCGGACTCTGTTTTATAGAGGTTTCTACTTTCTCACTTATAGGGGTTTTCGGGGGTGAAAATGACGGGACCTGGCAATT